>OY728166.1:1259038154-1260238154 GCA_963277665.1 Viscum album
TGGTCGCGCAAGTAACCTGTGCGCCGTGAATTGTCTTGCGCGCCGGTACCTAGTATGATTGAAAACTTGCACGCCATATGTTTTTCAAGATCAAAACATCAAAATATGTAAAAGGAAATAGGTTCACGCAAGTTTGGAAGTGGGTCGCGCAAGTGACTTTCAGGGGAAGAGACCTGTGCACCGAGACTTGCGCGCCGAGACTTGCACGCCAAGAGGAGACATGAGCGCCATCATGCAGGGTGACCAAATGCCTATAAATACAGGACCAACCCTCCTCATTTTCAACAGAGTTCAACAATTAGAAAAATAAGAGCTCCCATCACACAGGTTTGGTGGTCACGCAAGTTGTGGTGTGTCGCACAAGTAGGACTTGCACACCAGATTTGAAGAAGGGAAATTGTTGTTTGTTGCACGCCAATATTGGTTTGGGTGTAAAGGGAAGTTCATCGCGCAAGTTTGGAATTGAAGAAGCTTGTGTCATGCAAGTGTCTAAGGTGGACTTGCACGCCTGTTGTGACTTTCATGCTGAGACTTGCATGCCGGGTTAGACCTGCGCGCCAAGTAAGGTTGATTTCCGGCAGTGATTCAGGGCTGTGTGGAAGCTGGAAGATTTCCCAATACCTTCGGTGCAAATAGAAATTCATCTACAGGTGAAAGTTGGACTTCAACAGAGCATCTACATATAGCAGAGGATATATTCATTAGAGATAATGAAGAGACCTACAAGTATATAAACTGTGAGTGGATCCTTTCCAGAGTAGTGAGAAATGGAAGAGGAAGAAGGTGATCCTCTCCACCGATAACGAGCCAGAGAGAGAGAAACAAGGAGTGACCCATGGGAAAGCAGTGAGCTGACCCTAAACCTTGTAAAGGCAGTGAGCTTGGGAAGAGTGACTATGCCCGAACCTTGTAATCTACAACTAGTGAAGTTTAGTTGAATTTTGTTTGACCGAAAAACTGTCAGCGTATAATCCTTGGACGTAGACCTTAGCGGTGAACCAAGTAAAAATTGTTTTGTCATGTGCTTGATTTACTTTCTGTTTATATTGTGCAACAGGTAAGAGAGAGAAGATTGTTTTTCTTAACAATGAAACAAGATCAGAATGGGCTTTAATTTTAAATTAGTCATACCTTGATTCACCTCCCCCTCTCAGGGTATTCAGCCTTATAGACCTAACATATATAATAGTTGGATTTGTATATTTTTGTACTAATTTTTTTTCTTTGATTTGTTAGATAATGATAGATCAATCATCTGATCAACCACATACTTCTAGAGATGATCGTACTCATACCTTTGGGGAGGCACATACACATGCTCCGATTGATGAGCCTACTCACCCTTCTTTACATGATACATCTACTTCCATGGGGGGAAAATAATTTGAGGGTTGGTAAATGTGGCACAACATGTTTACCAAAATTATCAGTTGATCATAGCCAAGAAGAGAGGAAACAAATAAACATTGATGATAATGATAATCCAAGAAGTCCAAATCCAAAACAATTCAAGACTTTTGTATCATTACAGGATAAAAGAAAAGATAATATTTTGTTTGATGATTGGTGAAGTGTTGAAAAAGTGACATTTTCAAACTTGTGGGAGAAGATTTTTGTAAGCTCATTTGATTTTATTTTACTTATCTTGAAATGTTTATAGTGATATATGTTTCTCCCTCTTATCAGATGGCATATTATATACTTGATACTGGAGGAGTTAGGAGGAAATGTATTTTATTTGATGCTAGGATATGAAGGGATTATAAATCATCCCTCACATAAAAATTCATTTTTTGGGATAGACAACATCAATATACATGTGATATATATCCATTTATAGATGAAGATACATGAACAAAATTTGTTGAAAGTAGACAATGAGAAGAATTTTTGATAAGTGCATTTTTACCTTTTAGATGTTTTTCTATATTAATGACCATGTTAATGATTTATTTATTAATAATTCTTAATTTAAAGTAATTGTAGATATATCATCATGAGATTAAATCTAGAAATGTACACCTTCATACATTATCTCATAGAAGGAATACATTATTAGAAGAACATATTATAGCATAAAAATATCAAAAGCTGAGAGATGAGTCTACAGGGTCTACAAAGGTTTCCCTCCTTCTCCCCCTCCTATACATGAAAAATGGAAGAGGCCTCGAATGACCGAAAAAGGATAATATCTTATAGAATAGTTGAAGGTTTTAGTTGAAAGTATTGTGATATGTTTACTTTATTTATTTATTTAAGTTTATTTTACTCTTTATATATAAGGATTCATTATAGATTTTTTCAAATATTTCATATAGGATTCTCTTAAAGAGAAGAGCACATATAGGGTCTTTATTACTAAGGGTAGAAAGGATATTATAGCTACAAAATTGGAAAATCCCAAACACCCTGGTCATGTAAGAGAATACCCAATAGGTTTAGCAGTAAAAAAGAGTTTCCAGATTCCAAATCTTACTTAGTGGAGCATGTTTATAATAAAAAATTGAATATTTGGAATATGAAGTTCATCATAATCATGTGATGATGGATGAAATGATCAGTTATTTTGTACATTACCTATTTGTAGACATCCAAAGATAGTTTTAGAATGATGATTAGACTCCTCCACCTTTTTCCAATAGATCCCACTCCTCCTACATATCCTACTCATACATCTATTCTTACAGACCCCACTCCTTATCCTACCCTTACACACCCCCTCCACATATTCCCAGTTACTATGAGTTATATATTGATAAAACCCATTATATTTTTGCATATGGTATGATAATTTATATTGATGACACCATTCATCATAAACAGGTATAGATAGAGCATAATTGGGTTACTGTACAAGATATTATTGATAGATCAACAAAAAAACCATGTCCCAAATATGAGTTTAGTATAATTAGACAAAGTATCCGTCAATTTTAGTTTGTCTATATAGACTAATTCTACATATTACAGTATAATTATGTATATATTTCATCTTTTATTTCATTTTTCTATTTAATTTATTTTATCATTTTAAATTTTATATATTTATCTAATGTTTTATACCTATAATCAGATACAGATTCTAAAAGTCTTAATATAATGTAAACATTTTTAAATTTATTATTATATATATATGAGATTCCAATTGAAGATTTTTTTATGTAAGTGCATTGACTATGTGGATTTTGAGAAATTATATTATGGAGCTCATAGCTGGAGATAAGTTGGGAATCAACACGATGCAAAATTTTTCCATGTTAGTCGATTAACAATATTTTTACATTATTTTAATTTATTGAAAATTTATAATTATATATTTTTTATATTAGGTATCTATATAAATTTTTTACAAAGAATAATAAGAATGATTTATATGGATTTATAGACCAATAGTTTATTTCTCCTATAGCTTTGATAATGAACGATGTAGAAATAACAATTTTTATTGTTGAAATATTTTAGAAGAATGTCATTATTTAGTGATGGGTGTTTCCATAACTTCAAGAGTACAAATCAAATTTCTCAAAAAGTGTTTTATATATCTTAACATATTAATAAATCACATGAAATTTTTTATATATTATTGTCTATTGGATGTTGGGTGTTTTTTTTCTAAGAGGAAAGACACTATACTAGTTGTTCTCCATTCATGGTGAAGTGAGAGAAAATTCTAATAATTTATTGAATATATAATTTTTATTTTTTAATAATTTTTTATATTATAATGAATAAAATTTATTTTATTCATATTATTTTAAAATAGGGCATGTAATTTATTTAGAGATACGATAGAAAAAAAGAGTGTCAAGATCAAATTTGTATAGGATAAAGAAAATTTTCATTTTCAATTACTAAATTTTTGAAATATCACTTAAATATATAATTTTAAATTATAATATATTTTTAATATAACTTTCATCAACAAGAAGGTGGAAAAGAATGTGGATATTATGTTTTAAGATTTATGTATGAAATAATTTCAACAGGGGTAGTTACGAAGCTCCATAAAGAAAGATTTATTAATAAAGATTTCTTTAAAATTTCATTTGTTTTATTGAAAATACAAGTTTAAGGCTTTGTTATTTTTTTTAGCCTTTTGATGATCCATAACCATATAATTAACATAATTTAATAAATTTAAAAATTTAATGGGTGAAACATTTTTTAAGTTTGATTTATTTTTAGTTTTTTTGTAATTTATATTGTAAATTTGAAATTTCAATTGTAATTGTATTCTCATTAATGTTTTTTTAGCTTCTCTACTGCCTTTTTATTCTATTATTTTTCTTCTATCTTTTTATGTGGGGGGTGGATTAATGGAAATTAAAAAAAAAAAAATTTTCATGTAGGTCATTGGATTACCGATGTGAAAAAAATTATTCTTTTGTTTCAAATTGGTTATTAAATTAACAATATGGAAAATATAGTTTAATTATCTTTTTCACACTATTTATCCAATAAATTATTTGAAAAACACATTGGAATTTGTTTTTAAAATTAGTTATTTGATAATATATGTGAAAAAACCCAAATATATTAATTTATAATGTTAATTTTAATTAAACAACTATAAAAATATATCTACAACATTTCCTCCAATAACGACGTTGAATAATCAACATGGAAAAGAAAAAATACCAATGTGAAAAATTATTTGTGAACTAGTGAATTGATAGTTATTATTTATAAAATTGATGTGATAATATCCTAGGGTATCTGTTACATTGATAAGTCCATATTAGTTACCCACTATGATGAGAACCTCGATGTTCCATGATGAGATTCTTAAAATATATTTCTATAGTCAGATAACATACTATGATGTGGAACATTGTATATATACTGTTAGATATGAGTACTCATGAGCAGATGTGAATTCTTCTCATGATTTTTACACTTAATAATCTATAATATGGGAGGTTATGAAAATATAACCACTAGTAGGAATTCAAAATATTTTGGTATCATCAAATATTCATATCTACGAGCATGTGTAATGGTCATTATACATTAAGATTTTCATTAATGAATGTCATGACTCACACACTTGGATTTTTTTAATGAAAACTATGACGACATATGTTTGCTGCAAGGTAGGGTCCGTTGGGTGTGTCATGAATGACATGTTATTAATGGATAATTCGAGGAAGGATTTGTCCCATACATATTTATGGAAGTTGATATATCATAGCTTTGATTGAAATATTACTACTACATGAATTTCATGACGATGGTGTAACGACATTTTCTTCAAATAATCAAAGAAAGGCATATTGGGAAGATAGGTTGATGACACAAATGTGAAACCTGCTTGGCGAGACATTAAAAAAATAGATTATATTACATAGTGATCTTTTGTATGTGTTTTTCCTCATTACAAAATTATGTTATTTCTCTTGGGTGACTTGGCCCATTTCTAGACAATAATCATAGACTTTATGAAAGCTTAACTAATTCCAATGAGAAAGAATCATAGAGGGTCACACACTAAGTGCTTCTGTTGATATTGATTAAATTATATTTGAATTTAATTATTAGAATAAATATTATTCTCACGATCGAGGAATAATTTTATTCAGGTTTTTTGATCACTAATATTTGTAAGGTAATAAATAATTATTTATTTATTAGTAAATAATTTATTTGATAGTTTGAATATATATAATAAATATTTATTCACTAGTTTTTGAATAAAATATTTATTTTATTTATTAAAATTAAATAAATAAACATTTTCTAGTTTTTGAATAAAATATTTATTTAAGGGAATAAAATAGTTTTATTCTATTATTCAATCAATACTTAGGAGTTAAAATATACCATGACCGCATTCAGTGATGAATATTTATTTGAATGTTGGTAAATAATATTCATCACTATGAAAGTTAGAATATGCCATAAAATAATAATATTTTAATAATTATTTTATATCATGGGGTTTTAGAGTGTTCATTATATTATTTAAGGGTAGGTACACAATTAAATAATATTTTTTCCTAAAGCCTAAATCTATAAATATATGGTTATGTATATTGTGCAGTGTTATTTGAAAAGTTGAGAATAGAAAATCATTTTGACCAATGAAATTATATATATCTCTCTCTCTCAAATTACTTATATTTATCTCTTCATCCCAAGAATGAGAAACACAAGATATATTCCTTCAAGATCAAAAGATGAGTGATCAATAAGAATGATATAAGATAATTGATTCACCACAGTAGCACCTGTAAGTCAATTGATGTTTCTTAAAGATCAAAGGAGAATATGTAAATCACTACTAGAGGGATTCCACCCTTGGATCCTTACATCGCGATGAAGTCAATCCATAAAGGGTCTTTCAAAAGATAAAAATTGTCATCAAAGAAAGTATCCTAAGACAAGGTATTTATTTTATTTTGTTCTAAAAAAATTAATTATAAATTTTAAATGAAATATACTCACTAGAGGTTTTGGGAAACAAAATATTAAAATAAATTTTAATATAACTCCCACTAACTGGTGTTTCTGCTATACCCAAAACCAACATCATTCACCACCATCCGATTGAATCAATCAATCCTGGTAATCCCAGTGTTACTATAATTTCGTAACTCTATATCATTTTTCTCACATGTGTCTCTTCTATTATACCAAATTTGCCTCTTCCATTCATTCCCAACTTTCCTTATGATTTTTCCTCACCATTGTCCATGTCTCGATACCTCTATAGAAAAAGGGGGTAGAAAATTAAAAATTGATTTTTTTATGAAAAAATATACCCATGATTTTATTAACCTAATCAATGGATTTAAATTCACTAAATTTTACCCACTAAAGATACATGCCCTAGTGTAGCATGACAACCTCATGTGAGTGACTAGAGCCCACATTCCCCAGGTGTCATGCACTATCCCTAAAAATTTGTATTTTTTTTCCGAGTACCTATTCAATCAACTTTGAAACCTTTTTTTGACAACCCTAGTATATTCCCATTCCCTCACACTCACACTCTCTATTCCATTACACTATGGTAAAGTGATTCCCATGCATGAAACCCCTTTCTTGTCTAAATTTTGTTGAGCGTGACTCCCCAAATACACACTCTTTTATCCTTTCTCACTCAATTCACATTGTAATGCCCCGTAACTTAATAATTACATAATTACATGATTTATAAAAATATTTGTAATTTATTACATTTTAAGGATATGTTTTGGTTTAGATTTTTAGATAATTAGGAAAAAATATTACATAAAAAAATTTGAAACTTCTACTCAATGTCCATTTTTCCCAAAAAAACATGATTCTTAATTTCATAGTCCTATTTAATTCATGAAACACTTTATTAATTCAATTAAAATTTCCTTTATATAAAGATAGATTTCATAACAGTTCCTAATCATTATTAGGCCTTGTTAAAGTCATTTTAAAACTTGGGATAGAACAAAAATCTCAGTATGGGATCTAAAAATAAAGGAAACCTGTTAATCCATTTTAAATCCATGAAAACTCATAAGGGAGTTTTCCTTTTTACATAATAAAATTTTTATTCCAAAATAATCATTTACCTACTCATGTAATAAACATTAATTCCCAAAGTTTTTATAAAACATTTTTTAATAAATCATATAGTAAAAATCATAATTCGTGAAATCTTTACTATGAAAACAAACCAATCACCTTTAGAATATCATGAAAATTACTTTAAATCACAAACTATTTTTTATTTTTAAAATAAAAATATTTCTATTAGAACTCATTTTCAAGAATAAATAAAAGATTTAGGAATCTTTGGGCATCATAATTAAATACAGGAATCACCTAAAATGATAATTAAATCTTTCTATTAAGATTAAGTTATATTAGTTAATTCGGGAAGTTCATAGGATTAATTAACTCCATGCACATTCTCTTAGGATTAAATTAAATTAGTTAACTCCATATCTTTACCCAATTAATTGGATGGATTTAATAGACCCACCCATCACATAATGGACATAGTAACATAAGGGTTTGGGTTCAATCCCCATTCCCACATTAATAAATGATTTAAAAGTGTCTTTTTTTAAATCAAAACATTTAATAACTTTCAATTTTCAATATAAAAACCATAAAATTATAATTTTATCCCACAAAAAAACCATTTTAATTTTTCTTATAAAAAAAGAACAAATATTATTTTATTTGAAAATAGTTAAAAACTAAAAATTCCCAAAACAAAAAGATAAGTATAATCTTTTAAAAACCATGGAAACTTATAGAGAAATATTGATAATGAATAAAGTATATGATGACATGAAAATTTGTTCATTCCATATATATTAAAAACCATTATTTTTTTACTTTGGTAAAATAAATCAAAAGTGACCCATTGTGGAAACATTTAAAAGATTACTTTGTAAAATTTTTGTAATAATCCTTGGATAATTAAAAAATTCATTTTATTATATTTGAATATTTTGTTTAAATATTTTAAATATCAATTACATGTAAGAGAATTTTTTTATAATATTATTTTAAAATAATGTTTAGAAAAAATATCTTACCACTTTTGTAACTTTTGAATCAAAAGAAAATTGAAGAATATAATTTTAAAAGGATTTGTAAACCAATTGAATTTTAAGAAATTAATTATAAATTACATCTATATGTCAGTATATACACTACAAAAAATAAAACAACTGTTGAAATTTTCATAAGTCTCAAAGAAAAGAAATTGAGATGAGAAATCTCTTAGCTCGCGTCTGACTCACCATATACATTATTTAACTCATATATAATAAAAATATATAAATTATTTAATTTAATAAGAAACTTTATCAGGTTTATTAAATTATAATAATAACTTTTATTTAATTTATTACCATGCCTAATATTGTTTCAAAATAGATTAAGTTCATGTTAGATGTTTTAAGGACGTTCAGTTCATAATCCCGAAACAACTTTGGTAGGTTGACCAAAGTCAAAGGGGTCATCATTCTGTAATATAAAAAATATAAACCATGATATAATTATCATTTTTATTCATTAAAAATAATTTTATAATCATCCATGTAATTTTTTCATGAAAAATGAATTACATCATTTCATGGAGACGGTAGTCTATTTGTAAGCATGAACAACATTTTCATTTTACCACTAGATAGAAAAGAAATAAATTAGAAGATATTTTTATTTTAAATAATAATAAATATTAAATAAATTTCATATTTATTCATTATTTATATCCTTATAACCATACATGTGAGACGAAAATGAATGAGAAATTATATTCTTTCATGGAGGTGATATTCCACACGTACGCACACATGGCATTATCGTTTTCCAAATGATGGAAATGGTAAGTAGGAAAGAAAAATTTTACCTTCAAATAATTATAATAATGTAATAAAAATATTAAATGTTCATTATTTCTATATTTATAACTATCCATATGAGGCGGTGTTGGAAAACAAAACAAATCGCGTTTTGGAGGTGGTAGACCACACATACACACAAACGATATTTTCATTTACTATAGGATGGAAAAGGATATGAAAACATGAAGTGAAAAAATCATAATAAAATCTATTTTTATTTTATATAATGATTTTATTATTCAAATATGTTGAAATATTATTTAATGTAGGCAGAAAAATAAATAAACATGAAACACTTGGTTAAAAATTATACATCTTCTTTGGAAAACCTCCCTTATCTTACACCTTAAATCTTCTTAGGTTGTTATTTTGGTGATAATAGAACCTCTAGGACATGGTGAGGAAGGTTTGGAAGGTATATTTTTAGGTATTGGATTATATAAATGGCTTAATAGATGTGAGAAATATAGGAGAGGTGATACCATTTTATAAGTGAGGTGGGTGGAAAACTTGTAAATACTTGAAATATTAAAATATAATATATGTCTAACTCAAGAAAAATAGATCCAAATTGACTTATATTAAATTATATTGAGTATAAGGTTGAAATAATAAAAATATGTACATATTTATGTTTCATTTTAAACATTATATTTTGGTTTAACCCCCCTCGTTAACCTTGTTTAATTATAACTATTATAACACAATTTTCTCACTTTATGTGTCAAAAACGTAATTTTAAAAATTAAAAGTGGAAAATAATTGAAACATGAATTATATTATATAAAAATATATATACAATTTAGTCAATATATGTTATTTTTAATTTTATAAATATTGAAAAATAAATTTTTAACATTAAATTGCATTTAAAGTCATTTTCGAGACTATTCATATATCTTGAATTTAAAGGCATTAAGATAACAATATAATTAGAATATGAACACTCTATAAATCACTTATAATGTTAAATTATCAAATAAAATTTTGGGATACCATAATTAATCCAAAATATATTTCTTTTAATGTCTTTAAAATCATTTATTTAATTTTTCTACTACTTGCACAAGCACTACGTTGGTGTTGCCTAAGCAATCAAAGAAATTATACTATATCTAAGAATTTAAAAACAAGTTAATATCATAAAAATAATTAATTAATATTCTAAATAACCATTTATAATCATAAATATATTCTTTTTATCATTATGATAACATATTAGAGATATTAAAATATAGAGTGTGACATTTTTTGTAATTTTTCTTAACTTAAAATAATATAAAGGTCATAATCAAATTTAAGTGGATAAAAATAAAATATTTTATCAGTTATCGTGTCTATGTTAAAATTTAACTTATAAAATAAAATAAATGAAGGTTTTTGGATTATTTTGTGACCTTATCCCATAGTTTTAACCTTTATTTACCTGTTTTACCCATTACCATGGAGATAAACTTTTACCATTGTTACTATTAATTATGAATAAAAATGAACTTAAAGTACTTTAAAACATTAAAAATTATGATTATAAATATGAATCAAACTTTTAAATATTAAATTATATGAATTTCATTAAATTTATTTTAATATAATTGGGAAAAATGTAATGAAAAACCGTTTTTAGATAGTTGCATTTTAAAAAATAAAATGAACTGATACAAAAATAAAATATAATTTTGATTCCTATGAAATAACTTATATTATATTTAATAGAATTTAAATTAATTTATTTTAAAACAAAATCCAAAATATAATAGTACTTTTAAATTACATAATTTAAAGAAAAAAATGGCAGTTTTAAAAAAACCAGTATTTTCACTATTCACTCTAAAATAAATATTTTTCAGAAAAATCCCAAATATTAATCCTAATACTATAATTAAATTATTATTTATTAATGGTTTTAAAATTTTTCAAAAAAAAATTCTAAAATTTGGAGAAATTAATTATAATATCCCCTCATAAAATGCAGTAGAAATCTTCTTTGAGGAAAATTTATTTTTGAAGAATAAAATGACTTTATTCCCATTCCATTCCAAATAAACTTAATTAAATGAATATTAATTCATTAAATAGAATATATAATATAATTACTTTACTATAATCATTTATCAGTAGTGATTAATTTAACATATTAAGATAAAAATACATTGCACACATATTAACTGTTTTATGAAAAATATATCTTTTATCCTAAAAATAATTTATCTTTATTTCCAACCAAATGATAATCAAATTAAGACTGATTATTCATTTTATTAAGAAACAATTTCTATATATATATATATTCCATAATATTTTTATTCTTATTCATTCCTTTCAAACTAATGACTGGGTCTTAATGTTTATATTTAAATAATAGTATTTCTATACTATATCATGTTTGGTTTAAGCTTGATATTGTGTATACTGCATGATATCAAATAAATTTTTTAAACAAAATGAATTATAAAATCTCGAGGTGTTACATTAGACCCCCTTAAAGAAATTTAATCCTTTCAATTTTATCTCATTTACCATAAAATGGGGTTAAAAAAAAATTAAAATTCCAAGGAGTGGAAGAAAAAAGATATGGTTATGAAAGGAAAAACCGTTTTAAAATTTAAAAATAAATTTGATTAAAATACACATTGTAAAAAAGGATTTTGAAATATAATTTTTAAAATAGAAGGTAAATATAAAGGTCACCTAGAATAACTCACAATAAGGTTCCCAAACAATGATAACATTGGTGGAAAGTGAAAATATAGACATGAAAGAAAAAAATAACACACATAGAATAATAAAGACTGATAAAAACATGATAATGAGAATATTAATGTCCAAAAACCCATAAATAATTAAGGGATAAATAAGACCATCAATTCATCAGAAATGATGGTAAAAGGATAACATTTTTATTTCAAGATCCTTTTCCTAGAGTTGGTAGATTCTTTAACTAGAACGATTGATAACATGAGAAGATATACATACTTGATTTATTTATATTTCTTATGTACAATTTGATACCTTGGATGTGCTTCAATCAATTTCCACTTTTATATTATCTCTTACTCTAAGAAATGAATATTTAAGTTGTTTTTTTCATGCCTAAGGAACTAAAATTAATTTTTAATAGATCATAAGATCCAAAAAAGGATAATGAGTTATTCCTCCCATATTTAGACATTAATGAAAGATAAGATTATTAGAACAAGATAATATAATATCCAATGTGAATAAACCTTAATATTAATAAATATAACATTAATATATAATGCCTCAAAAATAACACCCAATATTAAAATAAAATCATTTCATAAATAGGTAACCTTTAAAATATTAAAAATATACGTGAAAAAGTCCAAAACATAAAAATTATAATGATTTGATCACATATTCATCCAACATAAACATTAAATTTATCTCCAAAATATGATAATATTATCTAAAAATATCCTAAACCTATATAAAACCACAATAAAATCATATATGCTTCCAAAAGATAATTCACCCTTTATTCCAAAAATAAACATGCATCTTATCCAAGAAATATTTCCATTTACCTTAATCATATAATTTTCTTAATACAGTAAACTTATTACAAAAAAAATCTAATAACTTAGTCACCAAATCACTTTTCAATCCCATGGTTATATATATGATAAATAATATGATCCCAAAATGTAATAACCATTTTATCCCAATTAACCACAATTACATCAACATCAAAAATCATCTTAAACCAATAGGTTATCAATAAATTTCAACATATGTGCACAAAATAAAAAAATTCTTCCTCAAATAACATTTTCACCATTACACAAGTTAAACATAAGGGTTACATATAACTAAAATATTTATAAAAAATTAATCAATGTATCCCAAAGTACTCTCATCATATAAAACCTCAAAAGGGGTATCTATGACTTTCAACTTATGATCAACCTTATACTTATTAACCCATTATAGTATCTAAAACTCTTAAAATATATTAATATGAACCTTCTTATCCTATAAAGTTATCTAAAAATTTCCTTAGATACTAACCATAATGACAAGTAACTTGAACAACCTATAATTACATGATTTATAATAAGGGTTTCACTTTCTTGTATTTTAAGGATCTTGTTGGTTTATAGTTTTTGAGAATTAGGAAAAACAATTACATAAAAAAGTGTACACTTCCACTCAATGTCTATTTTTTCTAAAAAACACAGGATTCTTAAGTTTATTTTACTATTTCATTCATGACACACTTTCTTTATTCAAGGAAAATTTCCTCTATTTAGATCTAGAATCCACGATTGTTCCTAATCAAATTGGAACCTTTGTAAAACATTTGAAAACCTAGGATGAGTAAAAACATATTATTAAGCGATATAAAAATAAATCAAACCCATTAATCCATTTTAAATTCATAAAAACACATATAGTAGTTTTCTTTTCAATATAATAACCTTTTGAGCTCTAAATAATTATTTACCTACTCCTGAAATAAACATTAAAGACCAAAGTTTTCATAAACCATTTTATAAGAAGGAATAAAGGAAAAATCATAATTCATTCAATATTTTCCATGAAAACTAACCTTTCACATTTAATAGATCATAAAAATTCCTTTAAATCATAAATACATTTTTAACCTTTTTAAACAAAAAATATTTCCATAAAAACCCCATTTCAAGAAGAGAGAAAATATGTCAGAAAATTGGGGAAACATACTTTCATTATGGAAGCACCTAACAAGATAATTTAAAAGTTCTCTTGGGATTAAATTTAATTAGTTAACTATATAACTTCATAGGAGTAATTAAAATAATCCACATTATTTTATAATTAACTTACATCAGTTAACTACATCACTTTACTCAATACGTTGGAGGGATTTAATAAACCCACCCATCATATAATAGACATAGTCCCATAAGGTATTGGGTTAAATCCCCATTCCTAAAATCATAAATAATTATTAAGTTTCATGTTTTAAAATCAAGAAATTTAGCAACTTTCAATTTTCATCATAAAAATAAAAAAATTAGTATTTCACCCCATAAATAAAATAATTCTCATTTATCTCATAAAAATGAGAAGAAATATCCTTTTCTTTAAAAAACATTCAAAAAAAATTTACCATAACAATGAGAGAATTATAATCTTTGAAAAAATTGTAAACATAAATATTAATCTTTAAAATTATTAAATAACATGAAAATGATAATATTTGTTCATTCTGTATACATATAAAATAGAATTTATTTTCACTTTGGAAAAAAGTGTCAAAAGTGACCTCTTACCAAAACATTTAAAAGTTTTATTTTAAACACCTTGGTATGGATTCAAGGATAGTTAAAAATGTACTTTGTAAATATTTTAAGAATAATCTATAAATATTTTAAATAAAAACTACATACAATAGAAGTATTTTGATAAGATAATTTTAAAATTTGGTTTTAAAGAAAATTTCTTACCAATTTTTAACTTTTGAATAAAAAGGAAATTGAATAAGATCATTTTAAAATGATTTGTAAACCAATTAAATTTCATTATATTAATTATAAAAAATATATATATATATATAAATATATAAACCATAAAAAATAAAACATGAGGTGAAAATGGAATAAGTCTCAAATAAAGGTAATTGAAATGAGAAATCCATTATCTAGAGCACGAATCACCCATAAATTCATTAAATCCTATAAAATAAACTTTTGTTAATTATTTAATTTATTAATAAATTTTTACAGGTTTATTCCATTATTATAAAACCTTTTATGTCATTTATTACCATGTCTTATATAGTTACTAAATCGATTATGTTCATGTTAGACGTTTTGAGGACGTTTGGTTTATAAATCCAAAATAATTTTTATAGGTTGAACAAGGTCAAATGGGTAACTATTACATAATATAAATAATATTAATCATTATAGAATTATAATTTTTATACATTAAATATATTTTTATAATAATCCATGAAAGGTGTTCATGAAAAATGAATTACATCGTTTCATGGAGATGGTAGTCCGTATATATGCATGAACAACATTTTCATTTCTCTACTGGGAGGAATAAAAATAAAGTAGATAGTATTTTTATTTTACATAACCACAAATATTTTATAAATTTCACATTTATTCATTATTTCCATCCTTATGACCATCCATTTAAGATGATAATAAAAATGAACCCCATCGCTTCATAGAGGTGGTATTCGACACGTATGCACAAGTGATGATATCATTTTCGAATAGTTGGAAAGGGTAATAAGTTAAGTAATATTTTATCTTTAAAGAATCATAATAATTTTATAAAAAAATTATATATCCATTAATTTAATATTTATAAGAATCCATGTGAGGTAGTGATGGAAAATGAAACACATCATTTCATGAAGGTGGTAGTTCACACGTACACACGAGCGATGTTTCAATTTCCCATAGGAAGGAAAAGGAGTTGAAAAAATACTGTAACACAATCATAATAAAATTTTAGTACATGGAAGGAAATGTTTTGGTTATTTTATCATGGTAAAAGAATATTTTATACAGGAAAAACAATAAATAAACAAGAAACACTCAGTTTAGAATTATACCTCTTCTTTCAAAATTCTCCTTTGCATTACATCTTAATCCTTCTTAGGTTAGTGTTTTTGTTAGTTAAGAACCCATCGGAAATAAAGAGGAATGTTGGAAAGCTATTAATATAGGTATTGGTTTAGATAAATGGATTAATATATATGAGTATGAGAGGGCATGAAAGACCTTTTTGTAAGTGAGGTGGGTGGAAAACTTATAAATAATTGAAATATAAATATATAATACGTGTCTAACTATTGAAAAATAGTTCCAAAATAACTTATCATAAAATATAAGTAGTTTAAGGTCTAAATATAATAAAATAATCAATTATATTTAAGTTTAAGTATCATTTTAAACCTTATCTTTTGGTTTAACCACCTCATTAACCTTGTTTATGCATAACCGTTGTAACACATTTTTCACTCTTTAAGGGTCATGAAAGTAATTTAAAAAATTACAAGTGGCACATAAATGAACAATGAATGATATTTTAAAATATTTACCATACATATGAGTCAATATAATGTTTTTGTATAAATTTATAATGATTTAAAAATAATTTTTAAACATTAAATACCATTTAAGGTCATTTTCGAGACTATGCATATTTCTTGAATTTAAAGAAATAAAGATAAAATTGTAATTATAATAAAAACTATTTTAACGTAAATTATAAATTATAATTATCCAATAAATTCAAGTTATACCTTAATTCATCCAAAATATATTACTTTTAATGTTTTTAAAATGATTTATTTAATTTTTCTACTGGTTGGGTGAACACTGCGTCAGCGCTGCGTAAGCGTTCTAGGAAATTATACCATCTTTTAAAATTAAAAATAAATTAAAATAATATAAATATTATTTTAATATTAAAAATAACCATTTATAATCATTAATAGGTTATTTTTTATACATATTAAAATATATTAGATTTATTAAAATAAAGAGAGAGAGAGTGATATTTCGTGATTTTTCTTTACTTAAAATAATATATTGTTTGTAATCACTTTTAAGTGAAAAAAATTACATATTTTCAATGTTAGGGTGGATATGTTCAAATTAAATCCCTATAATGAAATAATGAAATGTTTTGGTTTGATTTTGAGATCTTATACATTTTTTAACCTTAACTAACCCGTTTTATCTATTATTATAGCGATAAACATTTACCATGGTTACTATTCATTATGACTATTTTTTTAGTTGTTTAAAAAATGTAAACATCCTAATTCAAAATATTTAATTAATTTTTCATATTAATTCCATGAATTTTCAGAAACTAATTTTTATATAAGTGCACAAAACGTAACGAAAGATAGATTTTAGATATTTGTGTTTTTATGTATAAAAATAAACTATTTCAAAATAAAATATAATTTTTATTAATATGGAATTATATATATTATTATTAGTTGGATGTATATTTTTTTATGTTAAAAAAAATTCAAAAATAGAATCTGGTTTCGAGCGGAGTGATGGTGCCTGCTAGGGTTTTCTACCGAAATGGTGCTTCCTCACTTCCTTGGATTCAATCGCCTCGACATGTGATCAATGGGAAAGGATCTGGTTCCGAGCGGTATTTCCTCTGCGCCGAGTTCCGTTTTCAGAAATCCAGCGGTTTCCTCTGCTGATTTGCTCGTGTCGGCTGGTGGTGTCGTCTCCTCCAGCGAGCGACGGTCTTCTGGAAAGGATGCGGACCCGAGCGGCTTCAAAAACCTGGAGGCTTCCTCTGCTAATGTCGCATCGGCTGGCGGTGTAAAGGTATTCTCCAGTGAGACTGTTCTGTTGAGATCGGAGGATGGTGCGACGAGGGTGGACCGGTTGAATTGTGTCGCTGCGAAACCTCCGCCCTGCAAATCCCTTAACCAGTGTGCTTGGGATTCTTCGAGGTCCATGGTAAAGGATGTTTTGAAGATTGCCTCTTCCGATGTCAATATTGGCCATTTTCAGGAATCTGTGAGGGTTCCTACTGGTGCTGCATCATGTGGTCAGCGTTCCTTTGTTGATGTGACGAAGGATTCTTTATCGGATCAGAAAAAGATTGAGGATTCCTGCAATAGAAGGATTCTCTGAAAGGGATCTTTGGCTCACGTCGAGGCGAACCCCGATGTGATTGCTGAAAGGTTGGCATTGGGTGAGAACTCATTGATTTCTCGCATTGTTCTTCCTAAAGGTGCGCAACCCTGGAAATGTGAAGAATTATTCCGTAGAATTTCGATGTCGTGGGGCTTTGCTAGATGGAAATGTGTCTCCCTTGGGCGGGGATTCTTTCACTGTTTGTTTCCATCGACGGATCACAAGCTTAGGGCATGGAGTTCTGGTTCCATGTTTCTAAAACCGGGATGGATTCATCTGCATGAATGGTCACTTGACTTTAATGTCTCGAATGAAAAAAATGTATTCGCTCAGGTATGGGTGTGTCTTCATGGGCTTAATTGGGTTCTTTGGCATCCAGAGATCCTGCATAATATTGGAACGACAATTGGAACACCCATCCGACTTGATAAGGAGACGAATGATGTCAGATTTGGGCACTTCGCTAGAATGCTGGTGGAAGTTGATCTCAGATCCACTCTTATTGATACGGTAACACTTTCTATTCCGTCTGATCAAATTCTGATAGATGTTGAATATGAAAAGAAACCTCTTTTTTGCACTAAATGCATGACTGTGGGGCACTCTTTGGAGTTGTGTCGTAAAAACATCACTTGTAAGGAGTGTGGGATGCGAGGACACCCCTCCAATCTCTGTCGAAAAAAGGATATTTTGAAGGAATCGTCCTCACCAAAGCATGTCATCAAGGACAATGACCCTCCTATGAAGACAACCCCTGATGTGCTGACTTCTTCAAAGGGCAAAGAGTTGATTGTTGATTCTACTCCGACAAGATCTTATAGTGTCCCTTCTAGAGATCATGAGGTTATCACTTCTAATAATTTGAGTCCTGCGTCAGCATTGGTGGTGAATGACTCTTCACAGCTGAATATTCAGAAGCAATCTTCTGCGGAACAGAGGAACAACTCTGATGATGGGAAGGAAGGGGCCGAGTTCTCCACTCCAGTAAATGGATTGTCCATCCCCTGCAAGTGAGGGACACTCATGAGGATGATGAGGAAAGTGATAGGAATATGATTAAAACCTCATACAGTGATATTGTTCGAGGAGAAAAGACCAGAATCTCTGACAGTGAGGGTGTTTTGCCTACCCCAGTTAAAAGGAATCCAAGGAGAGATTACTCTGCAGTTCCGAGGACAGTGACCACCAGGTCATCCTCCATGATGGCTAAGGAGAAGCTATATATAGAGCAATTAGAGCGAAGGAAGGAGTATATCAAGTTTCTCAAACAATATGAGCCCCAATCAGAATGGGAATCAGCCGATGCGGATAATATGACCAGGTATGAATGTGATGCTTATGACTATTCCGACATGTAATCTCATCCTCTTTCTCTTATTTGTCTCTGCAATTTTCTTTTTATTAATAAATTTTCGGTCCAAGCGTGCTTGGATCTGACTTCTGGGGCTAAAAAATATTCATCATAATTATATTAGGATATGATGATTGGAAAAATGATTTCCATTTTTTCAAATAAAATTTCTAAAAGTGTTAGAAAACAATTATAATATTTTCACACAATATGAAATATAAGAATTTTTTTGAAGAAAATGTATTTTTGAAGAATAAAATGACTTTATTCTCATTACTTTCCTAATAAAAATAATTAAATTAAATTTAATAAATTAAATTGAATATGAAATCTAATTATTTAACTATAATCATTTATAAATATTGATTAATTTAATATATTAAGATAAAAATACATTTCAAATATAAAAATATTTTTATGAAAAATATCTCTTTTACCTTGAAAAGTTTTTATCTTCATTGTAAACCAATTGATAATAAAATTAAGATTGATTATTATTTTTATTAAGGAAAAATTTATATATATATTTCATAATATATTTATACCTCTTAATACCTCCCAAACTAATGACTATGTAATAATGGTCATATTTAAATAATAATATTTTTAAAATATATCATGGTTCATTTTAGCTTGGTTTCACATATACCGAATCCTATAAAATTTATTTTTAAAGAAAATAAATTCTAAAACAATGCCTAAATCCTTTCATGATTATCCTAATTATGTGTGGCTAGGCTACATTCATTCTTTCAAACCCCTGATAGAAAAATAAAAAATAAATAGGAAAGTTTTAAAAAATAAAAATTGGGAAAATAGGAAGGGGAAATTTGAGAAAGAATACGATATAAGAAAAGGAAAAAATAGTGAGAGAAAGGGGGTTGAACTACACACAAAAATACTAGTGTGTTACCCATAAATTCACTAAATATGTTAACTTTTATATTATTTGTATTGGCCAACAATAATAAAATTAGGGAATCTATCTCTCTATCCTAAATTAGACTATAAAAATAGTTATAGAGTATATTTGTTCACAATGACAAAAAATTTAGAAACAAATCTACTAATATCAGAATCAATATTGAGACCAACATCAATCCCTCTTAAATTCACTAAGAGACCAATGTGTAACTTCTTTTCATAAAATTAGGGTTTGAATAACTACACACCCCATCATGTTTTTGCTAACTTTTCTTTGAGATGGAGATATTTATGCAGTCCCTCAACAAAGAAGACAATATAATCAAACCTTATAAAGAAAGGTGATGAGTCCATGAGTGAAAAGATAATGACATAACCAATTCTTGATGACTGATTTATTATCCTTGATTCCCTTCATAAAGCTACTTCTTATGCATTAATGGTTGGATACTATTCATGTTTTCCACCAAAAGAAGACTTTCCTATTACACTAGGAATAAAAGTTATTGATTATATTCTTATAACTCCCCAAAACATGTAAAACCTCTCTATTAAGGTAAATAATACTATTTTACTTCCCCAAGATTAAGGTATACTTGTAACCAGAATAAAAAAGTTTCAATTAACCAAATGAAAAAAATGATGATGGGGGGAGCCTACCAAACCTAATTATATTGAAATGGATAACTTTGATGTAATGGATATGTAAATAATATTATAACTCAAAATTGATCTCTAATATTAGTGGAAGTATTATACCCCACTAGGGCATGTGAACCAATAACTAACATAGAACATAATCTAGAGGTTCCATGCCAATGTTCTACATGTTCTTCCTTTAAGGTCGTCATCATTACAAAGTATGAACCACCAAACCATTACTATATAAACATATTTCAATATTTATCCAATTATACTTATGTTTGAGTCCTTCAAAAGTAGGGGATATTGATGTAACACCTATTCATGTCTCTTCTGGCAGCCAGCACAATACCCACATGGATTTTAAGACATTTTATTATTTTGTTTAATTATTTATTTTGTTACCATTTTCTTATATTTTTAAAGGAGGATTCATTTTTTATTTATTTATGTTTTAGGCATATAAATAAGGTATTTTCAATACATTTTAATTAAGTTTCTATAGAGATTTTCCTCCCCATTTGTGGGTGATATATTCATGTTCCTCTCAATTTTCTTATATACGGACTTATTATCACCCACTACACTACATCATTCCTTTAAACCACTATGCTTTCACAAAACTCTCACTAATGGAATGGATTTTAATTTTTTTTAATTTAAATTTATTTAATTTTTGAAAGGTTATTCGTGAATGTTTCATCTTCCACAACATATACTTTTCTCCAATCTACCACATGTTATGAATTGAGAAGATACTTCTAAATTTATGGCACATGAAAAACTTAATAAATCTCAATAGTTACAGTAGAAATTTTTATTGACATGAAATCTCACTAACTCAATTAATTACCTAAAATGGTCCGATGAACCTTAACAAAATTTACTTCCCTTTTTATATCTATTCTATCCTTGCTTCAATGAAACATGTAAATATACTTGATCTCCCACCATAAATTCAAATATTATTCATCTCTTGTCTATATAAGATTTCATATTCTTTATATTATCTTAATATGTTTAAGAATCGTATGTATATTCTCTATCATATCTTTCTATACTTCTAGAATGACAATAGTCATTTTTACAATTTGAATCCAATATAATATGGAATGAAAAAAAGAAAATACAATGCTTTATAGGGTTCCATTTCAATTGATGAGTGGTAAGTGCTATTGTAAGAAAAATCAATCCAAGGTATCTTTTTATCCCATGATCCACTAATTATAAGATACATTCTCTTAATATATTCATAATATTTTAAATGATCCTCTTAGTCTTCCTATTAGTCTATGGATGAAATTTTGTACCAAGGCATGGTTGATTACCAAAATAATTCTATAAATATTTACACATATTATACATAAATTTATAATCTCAATCAGATACAATCTATCATGGTCCTCCATGTATAATTATAATTTATTCAATATAAAATCAATATAAACTCTTAAATTAACTCTTCGATTTAATTAGTAAGAATTGAGACAACTTTGTCAATCAATCAAAAAATAAACAAAATAAAATTGTGCATTTTATATATTTGAGGTAACCTTGTCAAAAATAGATATATAATCTCACATAAATAGGTGAATTCTCAATGGTTTCATCGAACCTACTAATATATTATGTTTGAAATCCACTTATTAATAGGTAATATATTTTCCACAAATCCTATTATTGAATTCTTCACCCCATACCACTAATTTCGTTAATTAATAACATGATACATCTTTTTAACAATGAGGTATATTAGTAGAGGTGGATGAAATTATAGAACCACTCCATATAATATATCAAATAAGAATATATAAATAACCTTAGAATATGATTTGATATTCCTATCATTCAGTATAATCCTTTGGTGCATCACCCAAAATAAAACAATCTCTCAATACCTCCAACTTAAGTCACCAAAATAAGAATCTATCACTCGTTTCAGCAAAAAGGATAACATCAACATTTTTTAAATTAAATGAATCTATATAAACTTCATTATTAACAAAATTAATTTATTTTTTAGTGACAAATTATTTGAATCTAAATCCAAAAAACATAAATTATCTCGATATTATTTCATAATAAATTAACACATAAGTTGAATTTAGTATTCAAATTTATTTTACATGTACTAAAAAAATAGAAAAAGAGACTAAAAAAAATATAAATTCAACTATTGAATACCTTGGAAGGAGTATGAGACATAAAAAATCCATGTTGAGGAATATGTACACTATTTTCATTAGCAAAGACATTATGAAAGAAAAAAAGAAAAAAATAGGTAAGTTATAAAAATAATGCGAGTGATTTTGGGTGATGATTCTTGGAGGTAAGTAAAAAATAGATTGATATTGGGGAATATTTATTTTTTGGGGGTATATATATATTAAGGTAAAGTGACTATTGGTGGATGATGTAGTAAATTGTTAACTAAGTAAAGTAATTGATGTGATAAGGTGTCCATTATGTGGTTAATTGACTAGTCATTATGTGATTGATTGAATAATACTAGTTGATAATTGGATACTCAATAATAGTAATAATTAGTGGTAATAATTTTATTATGACCATAAAAATGATAATATAGAATTTATTGATGTATGTTTCAAGTAACACATATGATGAGTACAAAGAAGGGTAATTTCATCGTGAAATTTATACTAAAGGAAGAATTTATTAAATTAGGTAGCAGAAACATACCATATGAGATACATTTGTTTTATATTTTAAAGAAGGTAACATAAATTTATTTTTACATGAACCAACCCAATATTAACGACAACAAGCATTGTAACATCTTGGGTATTTGGAGTGGGTTGAATTCCTCCCCCGTTTTGAATTTTCAGAGTTTAATGGGTAGACCAACTCTTTTATTGTTGATCAACAATTAATTTCAAGAGTTTCATATATCCAATTACTTGTTTTTAGTCATGATTTAAGTTTTTTTAATTTTCATAAGGGTTAATTTGTGGTTTAGTTCCCTTTTAGGTTGAAAACCCTAGTTTTCAAGGTTTATAGAAAGGGGAGCATAGTTTGGAAAAATCGTGCGGTCTCTGAGGAGAAACTGTGTGCCCTCTAAGGGCATTGAGAACAGTTTGGTAAACCATGTAGGAGGGGACCCATGGTCATGTGAGGACCTGTGGTGTTTTTATAGATGGATCCATATATCTTGTTAACAATTTAGAAAGACCATTTGAAAGTCGCACACTTAGTTCTGCTTAACCAATGGCTATGTATGGGCTCAGTGCAGTTTGGAAAAACCATGTGAGCTAATCATGCGAGGTCTAACACTTATAAAGAAAGAGTTGCATGATTGTTTCACAGTCATTAAAACCATTCAACCCATTAAAAGATAAGAATTACATTTATGTCCCTCCTCTATTATTTATTTTTTCTCCCTTATTTATTCCCATGTGTGTATCTCTATCCATGTGATGTGGAGATCCTCTCCTACTCCTCCAAGGTTTTGAGATAGATTTCTCATTCAAGATCTATTTTTTACCTGTATTTGGAATTTAATCCATATCAATAATCCCTTTAATCCTCTTCCTTAATTTTTTCTTTGATATAACCTTATGAAGTAAAAAATCTATGAGAACCAATTTGCCCTATTTTTAGAGAGTTTTTCTAAAATGTTAATTTCTTAGGAATCAGCTCAAGTTAGAGGCTAATATCTGATGAGTTCACATCTACCAATAAGAGGTAGGCAATACTCATATTTCTTTGTGATTTTGTGAGTGTTTTGGGGGTGTGGATTTGAGTGCTCCATTGGGTAGTTCAAGAGAGATTGTCATAATTTAATGGTTTCTTTTAATTAATTAATTAAACACATGGGAGATACCTATGTGAATTCTCAATCAAGTATAACAGTGGTTTGAGCCTAGTGAGAGGCTTCATAACTTGGGAAGAGTAGGCTGGAGTAGGTTTCCTTATTAAAATTGGATTTTTTAATTATATAATTTTCATGTATGTTCCATGGGAACTGGATAGGATTTTCTTGAGCATTGAGATGGTGTTGGCCATCAATTTTGAGGCAATACGATCATTAGGATGGGCTTGGCCTGAGGCATTTGGGTGATGTTGATAATCATTTGGGATACATGGTCGTCAGTATGAGGCAACAATGTCATCGAGATATGGGAAAGTCTCATGTGATATTGTAAGGAATTGGACATCAAATGGAGTGATGTGGTCTCAGGAGCATGAGGTGCTGGTGGATGTGGGTTAGGGACTTATTTTGTGATTTCACTCAACTGTGTTGGAAAATGTTCCATTTATATTCATGTGAACATAGTAGGACTCAGATGATGAGGCATTATTGACCACTATTTTTGGTAGAGCCTTATTTATTTGTAGGTTAGGATGATGGTTAGAGGTTCTTTCCATATAAATTCTCAAGGATGGTGAGGATCTATCAGATGAAAGCGTTGAGACTATTGGTTGGGGGATAAGGATTGCCGTACTTGATGTCATTGGGTAATGAATAATTTGGTAGGACAGACATTGTCGTTCCTCGGGACGTTAGCTATTAAGATGATAGTGATATTACTTGGAGGACATAGATCATTGTACCTTGGACGTCAGGATTTTGAGATTAGGAAGTTTGTTATGAGCTAAGGTTTGTGGGAAAGGGTATTGATTATTGGGGAATTTCATTAAGAAATTATATTTTTTTTACATGAGGTGTCGATTATAATGACATGCCAGATGATTTTGTTAGAGGTGAAACCCGAGGGTACACCCAGACTGATTTACATAATAATATTCTTTGGGATTACGCTTAAGATCCTCTCCTCTATAGATTTTTAGCATTAGACAAAGCATGTGAATGGGTTCCTTATGGATGTTTAGAACAAGGGATTTATGTTTGTTAATGTGACTCATATGTACTATTTTATTTATTATTTAGATACACCTTCTAAATCATAGATGTAAGATAAGAATACGTTGGTTGTGGCCTACTATGATATTTTATCGTACCCTACACGGGCCCTTCAAAATGAGTGTAGAATTCATACTTATACTATTAGGTAAAGGGTGAGGCTCTAGATATGGACCTTAGTGTTGATATATTTAGCATGGGATGGATGGAAATGGACCTTGAGTTTTTCTTCATCATCTAGAGTTTATATTTTGAGTTTTCCTTCCTGTATCAGAATGTTATTATATATGTATGTACTCAGGTCAGCCACAAGAGAACCTAATTTCTGTTTATTATATTTTATGACCTGTATTGGATGAATTCTCTATAAATGGTACTTTTGGTTGTTTAGTTTTAAAAATGATATGTCTAGTTTTGTTATTTATTATTATAATTTATGTTGCTATTTATTGTGCTTCAGCCATGAGAGGGTTACTAGTCCACTATTTATTGGTAATTATTTTACACTTATTAATATTTATATTATTGTATTATAACCAGAAGGTATAGTATCAAAATTATAACCTCTTTAAAACCTCAATATTGGTCAGAAGCCTTTGGCATTTAGGGAGGCGCGCTTAAGGCATAGTGGAACTTCGACCGCTGTACAATTCAGGTGGAAATTCTGTTCAGGGCACAAAAAATGGCTTCAAAGGAGTTTATTTTACCTCCTTATTGGTATTACTATTTAGGATATAATAGAGAATATATTAGGATGTTTTTATAACTACGCTAATAAAATGTGTTTGGGTGCCTGAAGCACCATGCTCGAGGGACATACCAAGTTGTTAGGGGTAGGAATTGCTGTTATGTTTTTCTCATTTTATAGTTGATATGATTTCCAACTTTATTGGTGCACTTAGATGTGGTTATTTTCTGTTGTGATATGTGGACCTTGTCCTAGTAATATATGGTAGGATATTTGGACCCTTTTCCCTATATGTAAAGGGTGTGTTTTTGTATTATTTTTGATTAGGCACATAGGATGTTTTAATTTTATATATGTGTGACTCTGATAAATTTTTTTTGTGATTATCATTGGGGACCTTGATTGCAATAATACGAGTTAGGTTGTCTAAAGTATCATCAATAGAAGTTAAGTAGTTTTTTCCGGCCTGACCTCTCTTTGGTGGAATCTTACTCAAATATCGCAGGAAATCAGACCCAATGAAATCTATTTGTGATATGTGATATATATATATATATATATATATATATATATGTGTGTGTGTGTGTGTGTGTGTGTGTGTGGGTGGGTGTGTGTGTGTGTGTGTGTGTATAGTCCTATATCTTATAGGAGAAGGTAGGGATGATGATATGAGGTGATGTTGATCACCAGGTTAGAAATTGAGGTAGTTAGATTGAGGTGACATTGTTTGTTAGGACAGGCATGGCCTGAGACATATTTGATACCTGGCTTTGATATGGGCAGGTAAGGGGCCAAGAGGCTAGATGTCGCATGACATGGTTGTGATGGGGAAGGGTAAGGGTACGAAGTTTTCAATTACAGTTAGTGCTTTCTCTATTTGAATTATATATATTATTATGGATGTTTGACCATTATATTAGTATTCAGTGGGTTTCCACCTGGATAAATTCTAATGGACTGTTAGGTAGGGAGTCATTTAGTTCCATAGTGGAATGTACCGATTGAGGCCCTAGATGGTTGGGATAAGGTTCGAGAGGGTCAGAAAGATCATGAGAAATAAGTGTAGGCATAAGTACATTCTTAGGTATATGTGGGAAAACAACCATATTTTATATCTTTTGGGTCATGGATTGATGAGTAGCTCGTATCGAGCCTGGTATGTGTCATCCATGGGATTGATAGGGGAGATCAGGGAGGAGATCCTTCCAAGGAATACTTGACTCGAGAGCTCCAATTGTATCACCCACCACTATTTCAAGGTGAGGAAAGACCACATGTGACTGATAAATAGACCAAGTTGATGAATGTGATCTTTGAGATACTTGAAACACCCCCATGGTGGAGGGTGAAACTGGCGACGTACATGCTCAAGGGATAGGAAAAGCGCTGGTGGGATATACAAGGTCACGTGGGAAGACAATAGGAACTATCTTGGAAGGAATTAGAGTCCTAGTTCTTTTAGAACTTCATTCTAGATATGTTTAGGGAAGATAGAGACCATGATTTCTTGATCCTACAGTAGAGAAACATATCCTTCATGGACTATGTAGTGACATTCACTAAGTTGTCTTATTTCGCACTCAGTATGGTGGGAGACAACACCTAGAGGGTGAGGCATTTCAAGGATGGTTTATGACACACCATTTAGGTTCTAGTAAACATATTTAGGTTGGAATCGTTCTCAAAGGTGGTGAATAAGGAACTCATAGCTGAGGGAAACTTGAGGAATCTATTCCATTATTTATAATTATTGTTTCTGATACTATTTATTATGATTCCTCTGTGGATGAGTTACTAGTCAAATGTCTATTAGTATTTATTTTCTTCTGATTTATATTTATATACACCATTATTATATTCTCACTAGAGGGTATAGTCTCCCTGCTATCACTTCTTTACACCCTCACTGCTAGTCGGAAGCCTTTGGAATTTGGGCAGGTATTCTTAAGGACAATGGAACTTGGCTCGTTGCATTGTTTGGGAGGAAATTTTGGTTAGGGTGCTATAAGAATGGTTAAAAAAATTACCTATGTGATAAGTTCAAGTTATTTAAGATCACAACAAGATTCATTTGTAAATTACTTATGTAAATAAATTTCTTGGATGAATATTGGAATACATTGATAAATATGGTAAATAATAAACATTCTCATGATATATGTATGGATGAATAAAACATAAACCAAATTCACTTTTTATATTTATAAACCTCTTTATACAAAAAATTATATTTCTAAATCATTATGTAATAAGTATTTACAAAACTTACATCCATTTTCACTTATAATAGTACCCATCCAACATCCCTTGAAAACCACTCATAAAATTTTACCTCCACTAAAAAATAATCCCTAATTATATTTCTCAATCCGTCCTTTATTTTTTTTGATTTTATGATCACAAGAAAAAAAGAAAAATGCATTCAAAAAATATTGTTCTTATGTGAAGATCTGATTTCGTCTTAGTAGGTGACAATTTCTTCACTTTACACTTCTTTTATATTCTCATCCACATCCTTCTTAAATCTAATGAATCACTTTAATAATATATAATTAATATCAATATACTTTTTTACATGTTTATAATAATAAAATTATATAGTCCCCATCATTTTTAGGTTAGTATTTTCCTTTAATTATAATATTTTAATCTCTTTTCCATGTGATTTTTAAGTAAGAAGAATATATAAGAGTATAGAAGAGGATGAAAGTTATAGGTTGAACGTTACGAGGTGTTTGAGTTATACAGGGTATCTAGTTCACTTGTGAAAAGTACCCAGTGGTGCCTGGTGGGATTTAGGGATTCTGTCATCCCCAATAGGTACCCAGTGAACTTGGATCAGTTATCTAGTGGTGATAAGATTGTTTTTAATTTTTTAAGGGAATTTTATTCGTCTAATATAAGATATAAGTTAAAAAACTCATGAGCCTTATGTTTTCTTATCAATTTCCAACATTGATCCCCTTTATAATCTCTCTCACTCCCTCTCTTCCACCTAAAGGTAACCCACCTTCATCCTTGGTTAAAGTTGTTTTTAATGGTTATGAGATCTCATATTAATCTTGGGACAAGTCACTAATCCATATAATATTTCATTATTTTATATTTATTATTGGAATAAAATTTAATTCATTTTTCTTTAAACCTACACCGTTTAAATATCATCAATTTCTCCAGATTTCTCTTCATCTAGGATAAATAGGGGTTTAGTCTAGGTGAATCAATGTTATGAATATTATTTTTTTTTCTAAATTTATCTTACAACATTGGATGTCATAAACCTCTAATTCTCTCCTATCATATGCCGGTTTTTTGGTATTAGCGATTCTTCCTCTTCATTCTCTTGACTTCAATGTACTTCTTTGTAATTATTTTTAGTAGGTGTCCCCATATCCATCACATACGTGTAAAGGGTTGGTCTGGAAAATGGTATGAGGTTGAGTTAATTAAATAAAAACAAGTTATTTTTAACTAATAAAGTATTTTAAAATTACTAAAAAATAATAATAAATTATTTTGGTTATTTCATTTATAGTTATTGGATATTAAATTCTTAAAAAATATATATAAGACTTGTTTTTCTTGACATTTTACTTGGAATGCCTACTCTTCTATAAATGTTTCATATCATGTATATTTTTTTCTTAGCTATGTTTAGATTCTGTCCTCCATGTATAAAAAATTATAAATTCAACATGTTAAAATAATTTCTTTTGTATGATTTTATATGATATTTTCTTTTCATTGATTCTTCAATCACTAGGGTTATAAATCATGTTGGAAAGGGGTATATAGTTACTCTAATTAAATTTTCACATAAAACTATTATAAGAAAATAGATTTATGGCATGACATGGGTTGACTATGAATTGAATATAGTATACCTTTTCACTATTCATGAAGGGATGGGATGTAATATTTTCCTAACTTGGTGTATATTATTTTTTTTCTACCCAATAGGTTGGGTATTTCACACAGACTTAGTTGTATATATACGTCTTTTATCATGATCTTAGGATTGAAGTAGGTAACATAGGTATGGACCCACCTTGGGTTGGGGGTTTACTTTTAATATATTTTATTTATGCCTAATACCTTTGATATACCATTCTTACTATTTATGTGATCATTTCTATCTCTTTATTTGTTTTCACATACACATAAATTTATGATAGTTTATAAGGGGTGGGGTGGGGACCACCTACTTTGTATATTATACTCACACCCAATAAGTTAGTTTTTTGGAAGCACGTATATTATTTTCTATGTGACATAGGGAAGGAAAAAAAACTAGAACATGGGAATTCATTGGAATTGGAGTGTGGAGTTTAGGTGTACTCATTTCGGGTTTTTTGTGAAAGAATCGAGAGTGGTTTTATGGGCTATAACTATGAATATATAGAGAAGATCCCACTCATGGGATTATTTTTTTGGTCCTTAGGAAGTATTTGGTTTTCAAAAAATGCATATAATGGGTTTTTTTCTACTTTTAATCACTTTATTGACCATTTGGATGTTCTTGGTCTGGTAATGCATGATATTTCGTTTTTATATCACTTCATTCATACTACATTATTATATTATTTTTAATCCCCAATTTGATAACTGATTTGGTGAACATAGACTTTAAATAAGTCATTAAAAATATGGTCATGAGTGTTGTTTATTTTAGTATATTATTACAATGTGAGAAAAACATATCCCACTCATGTTTTATTCAACCCTTAACATTTACTCCATCCTTTAGTGATTGGGAGGTGCACCAAAGGTGTTGTGGCGACTTGTTATAACACTATTTTAGTATTTATTTCATGGTTGTTACAAAATTATAGGTTTATTGGGTATGATATTTGAGAGTATCCATGATATTTTACTTTCAAAAACTCAAGAATTAACCCATAAATATACTTTTAGAGCATAATTATGGTTGAAGATTGAGTTAGAATGGTTAATTTTGGATTTATTTGTATATCTTACTTTAGTCAGTCCTATGTTCTCTAGTATCATTCATCATGTTTGGAATTGGTTTTCACAAGTAAGGAGTCATTCCTGTTTGCATAGTTTCATTTATATGAATATTTACATTATTTCTAAAAACTAATAAGTGATTCAAGTTAAATAAAAACATCAAAAATAAATAAATTTTATTTTCTTATATATTTATTGTTGACTACTAGACTAATATAAACACATAATTTATTCCAATAACCGAGAAAAATTTCTTATTTATATTGAAAACTAGACCTTTAACATTTATTTTTAAATTATAACTTTAAACTAATTAAAATTTATATTCTAAAGCATTTATTATTCCTAAAGGAACCATTAATTCCAATGAGTCTAATAAAATTTATAAATTTATTAAAAAATCAAAATAACTAAAAATACTAACTAAATAAGTGTAGTATTTTGCCATGTTATTTTTAGAGTTGAATCTAGGAGGATCCTTAGTCTTTGTATCCTTATTTTAACAAACTAACTCCCCCATTCATAAGGTCTACTACTTAGGGTCATCATTAAATTAAATGATTCAATTTCATTTTCAAAAAAAGTCATTACTACCCATAAAATGACCTTGCATGGATTGAAGTGACTTGTTTTGTATTTAAATACTATTTCCCAATTCAAAGAGTCATGAACATGATATAAGAAAATGGTAGAGAATAATTGAAGAATGAAGCAAATATAATCATGAATAAAAATAGAAAGAATATCCACTAACACAATCCCCCTTAACTACATATCTTGGAACATGAAATAATTACCCCCAAATGTTATCCATAGAGAGAAACAAAAAATAAAAAGAATAATATAAGAGAGAGAGAGAGAGATACATAGATCGGTCAGTTGGTCTCCTTCAAAATCACTACTAGTTCCACTGATATACGATCCATTTGATGTAAAAAATAGCCTCGTATTTATAGGAATAGTGTCACCAAGATATATCTTTATATATAACTTTATATCTCCATTATTTTCATTATCACATGCATGGTGTATGATTGGATTAAATATCACAATTATTAAAGTCTAAAAAACTAAGTACAAAAACCCCCAATTTTGGTGACACATTGTTTAACCTTAAGACATATAATTTAGTAATTTCTCAAGTTGAATAAATCTTTTTTAATTCTTATATATTGTGTAAATATTTAACCTAATTATGACTACAAATGAAAATATTATGGGATGGACAATGAATTGATGTCAAGATTGATGAATCTAGTCCTACTTTGACTTATGGGACCATTATCTCTATGAATAATTATGATTTATCTTAGCTTATTCAAAAAAATATTTATCCGAAGATATGTAGAGTTAGGCCACAAAATGTCAAATAAAAATAAGATAAATATAATATTATAAGAAAAAAATATTAGAGTGAAATTTAAAAGGAAATATTGGAATTTCAATTTAGTTTCCAAAATTTATATTTTTTATACTTATTGCAAAAAAATAAATAAAACCAAGAATAATTACGAAAGAAAACATAAATAATTACTAAAATTTATCAATTAAAATTTAAAAATATTTATGTATGGAATATATACCCCAAGCATGAAAATTATTTTTAAATTTGGGTTGGAGACTTATTACTCATAATTTTTCGGTTATGTTATAAATTGTTTTAAAAGATTATAAATTTTGATTTTAATAAATAAATGAAAGAGAGGGGGGGATGGGGATATAACCAAAATTTAGAGTGTAGTTCATAATCCTGATTATAAATACTTGAGAATAATATTTTAATTTACTTATCTAATTTATTATAAAGTATACTATCTAGATGGATACATCTTTATATGAAATAAGGGGAAAGTGAGCATGCATTTCCTGCTCAAACCATAGCTAATCGTAAGGCCTCAGAAGAGATTGCTAAAACCCTTTAAGAATATATTTAAAGAGATCATTTGTGGGATCCCATAGTCTCTGATATCATGTTATTTTTCCAATTTCATCATCCTTTAATCGTTAAGGGTGGTTTACATCTTTTGGAAGTCAAGAAATGGATTGATAACCTCCACCATATCTTTTAAAGCATATAGATCATTGAGAAACACTAAATAGAAATATCCAAATTCACATTATAAGGGTTATATTTCTACTGGTGGGATTTCATTATCAAGGATAAGAAAGACTAGGGCCTCATGTAAAATATCTATTAGAAGATATTCATTGAGAAGTTTAATCCTGATACTCTGCATTGGATTAATGAATAATAGTTCATGAACGAGAGGTAGGGTTCAATATCCGTTATAGACTATTTTACCAAAATTGTAAATTTTATCTGGTTATCTCTATATATATGATTCGAGATAATTAAACCAAGGAATGCTGTTTTATGATTCTTCTAAATAAGATTGTGTATAGTCAAGTAATTCTATTCAATTCTCCATCATTTTATAAGGTATTAAAGAAATAAATCCTCATTGAGATGTGATTTGATGGAGGATTAGGTGTGGATTTATAACTACCTAGGAAAACTATGGGTGATAGTTTATTTAGTGTCTAGAGGTGACAATGGGAGTATATGAGTAGTGGTGTATGTTTTCAGGGAAGCCTAGGTAGTATAGTACCACAATCTCCTATCTTAGGAAGAACTTCTACTCTGTGTCATCAGTGTACAAATTTTGGCCATATAAAGCCTAATTGCCCCTTTTAAATAAAATAGTACCACTCTTTTGGATATTATGATCATATATATCAATTCTATAAAATAAGTGTGTTAGAAAGAATTAAGCAACAACCCTATCCAATCCATGTAACATAGGAATATTTTTTGCTTATTTTACTAGGAGAAATCAGATACCCTTTAGGATATTGGGTTTAAGAGGTCCACATGGAAGTTAAGTCCACTTAACTATAGTGAAATCATTTTTTTAATTATCTTCACCTTAGGTCCAACATGAGGGTTTAGGTAGCGTGTATTCGAAGGAGAAATCAACTTTTAAGGTTTGAGAAGGGTTTTATTATATTATAGATACTATTATAGTATCCTATAGTTTAGATTATACATTATTTTATATAAAAGATTAAATTTCATTTATTTATGAGTAATTATCCTCTTTTCTCATACTCAAAGTGTAAATATCACACGATTTTATAATTATTAATACCCCTTCAGGGAAGATAATAGAGTCAAAAAGGAAGTTTTTATCTTATTCTTTAGTAACAAATTATTTTAAGAATCTATGGGATTTTAAGGTATTTGATATAAAATCATTAAATTATATTATGGGGTTGGATTGGTTAACCAGGTTTCCAGACTTTATTAGTCATTATAACAAGAAAATATATTTATCATCGATTATTGGTATTCAATATAATCTATATAGAGGGAGGGAGTTTTTGGCTACTCAAGAAGATCTTGTCTAAGGATATGTAAGATAGAATATCATTGAGATAGTTAGTATTTTCCTTGGAGTAATTGATAATATAGACAAACATGATTTAAATCTATTTTTAGATCTATTTTCTTACATTTTCCCTTCATATTTCTTAGCATTTCATCCTAATAGTGAAGTGTATTTTACCATTTATTTATTTACTGCAACTAAACCAATGTCAATTATTTTTAATTTAATGAAACTAACTAAACTAAGGAAAATTAAGTTCTAGTTAAAAGATACTAAGGGAAAAGAGTTTATTATACCAAGTATATCCTTATCCTTGGGGTGTACCAATCATTTTCATGAAGAAAATAAATGGAATTCTATGTATATGTATAAAATATTTTGATTTAAATTAGGCGGTGAAACATAATCCTGATACTTTTCTTATAATTGATGTTATCTTTGATCATTTAAAGGAGGTTAAATGGTTTATAAATATTTTCAACATCTCATGCTGTCACCAACTTCAACTAAGATAAGAGGACATCCAGAAATGGATTTTTAGAGTTAGTATGGTGATTTAAAGTATCTGAAAATTCCATTTAGGTTGAACAATTCTCCATTCGTATTAATATAATTAAAGAACTAAATATTTAATAAATTTTATAAACTTTTATTATAGTTGTTTTAGATGATATCCTTATCTATTTAAGATATTGGGATGATCATGGTCGATAAATTTTCATTTTCATAGAGACCTTGGAGGAACCCCAACTATACAATAAGCTATCTAAATGATTATTATAGGGATGTGAAGTTATGTTGCTTGGGAATGTGATTTTTTAGGGTTGTATATTAGTGTATCCTAAGAAAGTAAAGTCAGTGATATCTTATATTGCTCTTTCAAATGTGTTTAATATAAGAGCTTTCCTTAGAATTTTGAGATATTATTATCATTTCATTTAGGTTTTCTCAATGTTTTACACTCTTATGAAACCCTTTATGAATAAGGGAGTGAATTTTATTTGGTTTGAACAATATGATATAAATTTCTATGTGCTAAAGAAAATATTGATCTCAACTCCAATTCTCATATAACCTTGTCCCGATGAAGGGTTTTAGGTGTACTATGATGCATCTTCAGCCACCATTGTTTTTTTTTCTAATGAAATTTCATGGGGTAGTGTAATGTGGTTCTATACAACTAAATCCTCACCAAATTAACTACCCTATCCATGATTTGGAATTTATTGATGTTTCTCATGCCTTAAAGTGTTGGATTCAGTATATGTTCATTAAATGATTCATGGTATTCATGAATCAAAACACCTTAAATATATATTTTCTATAGTGTGATTTTAATTTAAGGTAGTGTTTTTAGGTTGAATATAATTAATAATTTTGTTTTGATATCCAATATTATATTAGATAAATAAACTTAGTTACCAATTCTCTTAGTAATAAAATTTAACCTCATAGGGTACTAGAATAAAAGGAAGAGTGAAGGATGATTCCATTAATGGATGATATCCATTTGGATATGATTTTTCATTATAATGGAATAAATTTATACCACCTATAATTTGTGTCATATATCATGAATTATTTCAAGGTTTCCTATATCATTTACCATGACCATATCATTATTTAAGAGAAACTTGATGGTGGGGAGATACTTAATGCTTAGTTTTATGATTCCTCTTATTTCTTATACATCCATGGGTCAAATTTTATTCCAAAAAACATGAGAGAAGATGTAATGAAGGAATATAATTCTTTTTGATGGGTTGTATATTCTATAATCATAATGTTTTACTATGATATTCATTTCCAATTCTGGTGGTCTGGTATGAAGAAAGATATCACATGGTTTGTTTCTATATACTTCACTTGTCAATGAAAAAAGGAAGAGCTTCAAAGACTGGTAGCTGAACTTCAACCAATTATTTTATAGATATAACTAAGATGGAATACCTTTTTCATATTAAATAATCAACTTAAGATGATGAAATATGGAAGATGTATGTTAGAGAGATTATTAAGTTACTTGGTTCACTTTCCAGTATGATCTCTGATAAGTAACGAAGGTCCACTTTTCATTTTTGGAAACAAATTCAATATTATTTGGGTTCTCAGGTAAATGTGAGCACCAATTTTAATCATAAAACTTATTTTTGTTCTAAGAGATCCATTCATATTATAGATGAAATTATTTGTGATTTTATCCTTGATTTTAATGGATCCTAGGAGGATAACCTGTATTTGGTGGAATTATCCTACACCAAAACTATCACTCATTAATTGAAATTGATCTATTTGAGTATATTTATGTAAGGTCCTATAATTCTACTCTATACTAGATTGATATAGAATAATAATCAATGATCTAGCCTAATGTAATTTAGGAGGTGGGAAAACATGTGAAATTGATTAAAAAATGATTATCAATGTATCAAAATTAGAAAAAAAAATCCTATGCTGATAATCAAAGGTAACCCTTGGATTTCAATGTTTGTGATCAAGAGTTTCTTGAGGTTTTTTAGAGACTAGGTCAGCAATAGATGGGTAAATATGGGAATTTGAATCCATGGTTTTTTTAGACCTTTGGAATCTTGGGATGACTTGGAGAATCAAATTATTAGCTTCATTTACTTGTAGATTTTAGTTCCATTCACAATACCTTTGATGATTCTCAGTTGATAAATACATATATAATCCTAAATATGTGATATGATATGATGATATTAAGATGAATGAATATGCACCTGTATGGATAAACTTCTATGTATTTTTGATTAGAGTGAGAGAGGATCATAGAATAAGTTAATTCAACTTGTTTGAGTTACAAGAAAAAATGGAAATCTCCAAGATGAAACTTGGAAGTGAGAAGTTTAAATTAAGACCCAATGGCCAAAATTGTTCCCTTAAGAAGATTAATGATTGGAAGGTTGTTAAATACTCTAAGTAATTATTATCCTATAATTATTATATTTAAATCTATTTTTGGAGGTATTTTGAATGAAGAATAATATATTGAAGTTTAGAAGAGTATGAAAGGAGGATAAAGATGTAACCTAAGTGATGGATAAGCACTGGGTACCCAGTGCACTTGGAACATGTACTTAGTGGTTCTTGGTGGGATATATGGATTTTGTAAGCCCCATTAAGTACCCAGGGAACCTGGTGTAGGACCCCGGGACACCCTGAGAGGGGAGGAGTGAATCAGGGTGGCAACTTTTTCTTTTTAAAGTTGTGGATCTTGTTCCCACGTTGGTAGGAACTACTTAAACCTGTATGATGGATATGATCAGCAATTAAACATTCACATATAGAGACAGATGACACAGCTATTTTTACTTGGTTCACCACTAAGGGCTACGTCCAAGGAGTATACGCCGACAGGTTGCCGGTCATACCTAAATCCACTATGCTTCACTAGCTGCGGATACAAATGTTCGGGTACAGACACTATGTCCCAGGCTCACTGCCTTTACAATTGTTTAGGGATAGCTCACTGCGTCCCTCGGGTCACTCCCGTTGACTCCCCCTAGCTCACTGCCGTTGGTGAAGTCCCACTCAGTTTATAGACGTGAAGGTCTCTTCAATAGGTGTGCATTGAAGTTCTTCGTCTCCTGTTCAGCATGAGACATTGCTTGCATCAGGGTTCAGATTTGATGCTCCTTTTAGTTCAATCCTTCTTCTTTAGTGCAATGAATGAATGCACTAGATCCCCTTGTCTTCGTTTGCCTGAATCACAATAACTGATGTGATTGCTTACTTAATGAAGCTCAGCTTACTCGGCGTTGTCCGAATCAGTTCTCCATGTATGCATGAGATCATGCATGTATCATTTAGATTTCTTCTTCAATCTCACTTTGCACCAGTAGTATCAGGCAATAGTTCAGCTCTTGTGTAGCTCCAGAAAGGCGGGCGTACTTTAACAGTGTCTGGGTCTCCTTTTCAAGCCCGGCGCGCAAGTCTCCCGGCGGCGCGCAAGTCTCAGGCGCACAAGTATAACCTGGCGCGCAAGTGTCTCCAAAGCACTTGCGCGACTCTGCCTTCTTGAACTTCAAACCTGCGCGACTCACTTCCTTCCTTGCCCAAATCACCTAGGGCTCTCAACCATCAGTTGGCGCGCAACCTCTACTTGCGCGACCAAACTACCACTTGCGCGGCTCAACCACCTGCGCGCCGAGAGCTTGAACAATCTCAATGTCTTGAGCTCCGTAGGAAATGAGGAGGGGTGGTCCAGTATTTATAGGCAAACTGGACCCCCTGCGCGGAGGCGCACAAGTCCCTCAACGGCGCGCAAGTCTTGTCTCCAGTAACCTCTGTCGCGCAACTCACTTGCGCGACCCAACCAACACTTGCACAACCTTCTTTCCTTAGCCAAATTTTGATGTTCTGATCCTCAAAAACATATGGCGCGCAAGTCTTTTATCCTCCAAGAGTATGGCGCGCAAGTACCTTTGCCAAAATCACTATTCTTCATTTGTGGATTTTGAGGCCCTGAAATTTGGCAAACACTGGAAAACGGCGCCACCTTGTATCTGCTCTTTTTGTACCGCCTCCAGATCATCCATTCCTCTGTCGATGTTCTTGAATCAAACATAGATCGTTTGACCACAACTCTTGAACGCGACATGTCACCATGGAATCTCTTTTTTCAACAAATTTGTATGTCGTTTGTTTGCTTTGTCAACAAGCACGATCACCTCAACAACACTTCTTCTTGGTGATCTGTATCCTTCAGCAACTCTTTGGCTTTTATCACAAACTCCACTATTGTGATATGTATTATTTGAAGGAACAACTTTAGTACCATTATCTTCTGATACAATGTGATGTGCATGGCCATCTCATAATTGCAATCTCTGCATGGCCATCTCAGAAGTCAACTCATTGGCACATTGTCTTCTTCATCAACTGTCATGATCAACTTCATGCAAAGCATGTGATTCAATCCGTCAAGAAGTCTCTAGCATGGCTGTCATGATCAACTTCATGAAAAACATGTGATTCAATCCGTCAAGAAGTCTCTAGCATGGTTCTCATGCAATCATGAGTAATTGCATGGTCTTCATCAAAACCCATTGTTCTCATGCAATAATGAGGAATTGCATGGTCTTCATCAAAGCCCATGGTCCTTATGCAATAAGGAGGAATTTCATGGTCTTCAACCAAAAACACCATCCTTCTTTAATCATCCTTGGATGGATTACTCCTCACATTCTTCATTGTTGTAAACAATGTATCACCTTTGACACATGTTCTTTGAACTTATGATCAGCACAACAATCGTCTGAATCACTACTCCTCTACTTCATCGGAGTACTTCATGATCTCCTTCATTGTGAGCTTCCATTTCTCCATTTTATTGGAGTACTTCTTGATCTCTTTCATTTTGATATTCCATTGACAACTATTGACAACAAATACAATCCTATACAAAAAGTGGTTCCAACAATCTCCCCCTTTGTATTTTGTTGTCAATACCTTATACATCTTCTGAAATGAATTTGTCAATGTCAAAATGAGAATCTTCTATTCAATCATCTTTTCTTTTCAAACGTTCATTTCACTTTCTCTCCCCCTTATTGACAAGAAATACAAAGCACATAGTAGGGAGGGTATCAATCCACACTTAAGAAATGTTTCATTAATCATTTCACTCTAAGTCTACTTGAGCAATGCTCGATGTAGAAAACAAGAGTATTTGATTAAGTCAACAAGGCTGTCCATTATCCACAGATCATGATACCAACATGAGATGACAACTCATGTATCTTGTATTCAAGGGTTTACCAAGAAGATCAACTATGATAGAGAATAATCAACCTGAAACTCCTGCACTCACATCAGCAAATAGATCAAAAACATCCAAGTGCAATCGGCAGGATAAGTGACCTTGCGGCTCTTCCATTCTCTTTATGTCATTGATCAATTCAGTTACTCCCCCTTTGTAAAATAATATTAGATCTGAGTAACCAAGGGATAGTGATTGATAAATGACATACCTTCTCCATTGGCGTGTTCTTCAAGAAATTCACAGAGTAACTACTTTTGAGTCCAGCTGGAGTTGATATTGATTGAAATAGTGATTATGGAAGCTTCTTCATTCTTCTCCCCCGCAAGGGAAACACTCCTCATCATCTTCATCAAGAGTGATCCTTCATCATCATAATCTTTGAATATTAATTGAAGAATCTACTAAGGATGGAAACTTCTTCAGCTTGGCTATCAAGAGTTGACAGCATTCACTACTTCTCAGGTTCTCCCCTTGAGAGCATGCTTCACCTTCAATTCCCTGCATTATTAGTACAAATACAATACAGAAATGATTACGGGAATAAGGTGGTTCCTTCTTGCTTCATCAAGAAGACTTTATTGGTTGAGGCTCTTTTCTCAACCAAGTTAGTCTGTTCACTCCAGTCTTCATGCATGCACGTTGGAATATATATTCTGACATCTATCGGTGTGGCATGGCTCTGTTTACATTCTCTTCTGCTTTTTGTGGAGAATTGTTCTGCTTAGCATCCATCATGAATGATACATTCTCACTCTTCTTAAGGACTGATTCTTGCTCTGGAATTACGGTTAGACAACCTTTTGCAATGTGGCCAGACTTCTTGCATCTCTCACACAGAACTTCTTTGACACTTGTGTTTCTCTTTGTTTGCAATCTCTCCTGCACTGTGTCTGCATCATGTGAATGTTTTCCTTTTCCTTTTTCACCAGCCTTGGCCTTATCATCTTCAAGTTTCCTTATTCTTTTCAAATCATCTGGCCAGATGACCAATATGTCATTTGGAACTTTTGCAGCTGGTTTAGGTCTTCCACATGGGTTCATCCGAGATTCATCCCACTTAGTGTTTCTCTTGGATGAATGACCCTTCAATTTCATGGATCTAAAATCCTGGGTCTTCTCAGCTTGCTTACTTGATATCTTCTTGGGGAGATGTGTGTTCACCATATTCTTCTGATTTCTTCCCAAGGTACGTTCTTCATACTTAGATAGATTGTGCGGTCTTCTGTTCTTATCAGCTCTGGATATCTGTTGACCTAGGCATGCACCATTCTTGTGACCACTGCTGTTGCATGCATCACAGATGTTATCAAGAATTCCAAATCTGTTTGCTGTAAACAGATGCTTCTGGACCTGTGGATGTTGCTTCTTCTGCTCCGGCTTCCTCGCCTTTGATATAGGCTTTCCCTGTGCTTTTCCATGAAAGGGATTATAAAAACAATCCAGTGCACAGTGCCCAAATCTATTGCAGCACCAACATTGACCCACAAATCTTTTCTTCTTTGTGTCTTCTGTATTAAGTTGTTGGGCCATCTGCTTAATCTTTTGTTCTCTATTTGAGGAACCCACTTCCTCCTTTTTCTTCCCATCCACCCTAGCCATGGTGGTAGGTTTATTCTTCTCACCTTTCCTCATCCATACTTGTGTAGAACTTTTCTTCCCACCTGCACTAATTGTAGGAGTATATTTAGAAATATGAGTACAAGATGGTTTGGATGGTACCTTCACTTTGTCAGTTGCTTGTGATAGATCAAAGAGTGAAGTCATGATCTTCTTATCACATGTTGGAGGTCTTTTGACAATAGAATCCACCAGTGAGCATTGAGTACCAATAGCAACTGATTCCTGATGTGGATAGTCAAGAGTTGTCATAATCTTCTTATCACATGTTGGAGGTCTTTTGACAATAGAATCCACCAGTGAGCATTGAGTACCAATAGAAACTGATTCTTGATGTGGATAGTCAAGAGTTGTCATAATCTTCTTATCACATGTTGGAGGCATTTCAGCTTTAGACTCCTCCAACGAATATTGAGTGAAAGCATCACTCATTTCATTCTTTTTTGAAGTCTCAATATGTGTGTTCTCAATCTTGGTCAACTGAGCTTCCAATTTTTGACCCACAATATTGAGGATGATCTTCTGATCTTCAATCGTGATCATCTTCTCTTCACAAGTCTTCTTCAACCTTTCAACCTCATCTTCATGCATCTTAACTTTGTTTTGTAACAAAGAGTCAAGTTCCCTGAATTTAATGGAAGTTTCTTCCAAACAAAAATTCTTGACTTCATTGCTCTTCTTCAGCTCAGCTTCAAGTGCATGGATCCTTTCTTTTAAAGTCTTATTGACTTCCTCTTCTTCTTCAAATACTTTCACCCGTTTGATGAGCTTCATACTTTCCATAACTTTTATTTCCAACCCTTTTTCCATATTGTCAGCTTCCCTTTCCAATCGATTGATCTCAACCTGCATAGATTGGAATAGGCTACAAATAATAGCAACCCTTTCTTCTGGAATATCATGCAGATATGTTCTGAGTTTTTCCTGAAAGCCCGAATTAGGGGTATCATCCTTTCCTCTGGATGAGTTCTGAGCCACCTTCTTGATACTTTCCAAGCCTAATGTTTCTTAATTATTGGAATGGCATGGAGAAAAAGACACTATATCTTATTTGGATGTGGGGGACTTCTTAATCATCTTCTTCTCTTTCTTTTTCCTATTTGTTAAAGTCTTGGTGGATATAGATTTCTGCTCATAAATGACTGCGTCATTATCAAGACTGCTCTTCATTGTTGACTCTAGGAAAGAAACTCAAATCCTCTTCTCAATAGAATTACTGGAGAATATCCAACATACGTTAACCTCCCTCTGATACCACTTGTAGGACCCCGGGACACCCTGAGAGGGGAGGGGTGAATCAGGGTGGCAACTTTTTCTTTTTAAAGTTGTGGATCTTGTTCCCACATTGGTAGGAACTACTTAAACCTGTATGATGGATATGATCAGCAATTAAACATTCACATACAGAGACAGATGACACAACTATTTTTACTTGGTTCACCACTAAGGGCTACGTCCAAGGAGTATACGCCGACAGGTTGCCGGTCATACCTAAATCCACTATGCTTCACTAGCTGCGGATACAAATGTTCAGGTACAGACACTATGTCCCAGGCTCACTGCCTTTACAATTGTTTAGGGATAGCTCACTGCGTCCCTCGGGTCACTCCCGTTGACTCCCCCTAGCTCACTGCCGTTGGTGAAGTCCCACTCAGTTTATAGACGTGAAGGTCTCTTCAATAGGTGTGCATTGAAGTTCTTCGTCTCCTGTTCAGAATGAGACATTGCTTGCATCAGGGTTCAGATTTGATGCTCCTTTTAGTTCAATCCTTCTTCTTTAGTGCAATGAATGAATGCACTAGATCCCCTTGTCTTCGTTTGTCTGAATCACAATCACTGATGTGATTGCTTACTTAATGAAGCTCAGCTTACTCGGCGTTGTCCGAATCAGTTCTCCATGTATGCATGAGATCATGCATGTATCATTTAGATTTCTTCTTCAATCTCACTTTGCACCAGTAGTATCAGGCAATAGTTCATCTCTTGTGCAGCTCCAGAAAGGCGGGCGTACTTTAACAGTGTCTGGGTCTCCTTTTCAAGCCCGGCGCGCAAGTCTCCCGACGGCGCGCAAGTCTCAGGCGCGCAAGTATAACCTGGCGCGCAAGTGTCTCCAAAGCACTTGCGCGACTCTGCCTTCTTGAACTTCAAACCTGCGCGACTCACTTCCTTCCTTGCCCAAATCACCTAGGGCTCTCAACCATCAGTTGGCGCGCAACCTCTACTTGCGCGACCAAACTACCACTTGCGCGGCTCAACCACCTGCGCGACGAGAGCTCGAACAATCTCAATGTCTTGAGCTCCGTGGGAAATGAGGAGGGGTGGTCCAGTATTTATAGGCAAACTGGACCCCCTGCGCGGAGGCGCGCAAGTCCCTCAACGGCGCGCAAGTCTTGTCTCCAGTAACCTCTGTCGCGCAACTCACTTGCGCGACCCAACCAACACTTGCGCGACCTTCTTTCCTTAGCCAAATTTTGATGTTCTGATCCTCAAAAACATATGGCGCGCAAGTATTTTATCCTCCAAGAGTATGGCGCGCAAGTACCTTTGCCAAAATCACTATTCTTCATTTGTGGATTTTGAGGCCCTGAAATTTGGCAAACACTGGAAAATGGTGCCACCTTGTATCTGCTCTTTTTGTACCGCCTCCAGATCATCCATTCCTCTGTCGATGTTCTTGAATCAAACATAGATCGTTTGACCACAACTCTTGAACGCGACATGTCACCATGGAATCTCTTTTTTCAACAAATTTGTATGTCGTTTGTTTGCTTTGTCAACAAGCACGATCACCTCAACAACACTTCTTCTTGGTGATCTGTATCCTTCAGCAACTCTTTGGCTTTTATCACAAACTCCACTATTGTGATATGTATTCTTTGAAGGGACAACTTTAGTACCATTATCTTCTGATACAATGTGATGTGCATGGCCATCTCATAATTGCAATCTCTGCATGGCCATCTCAGAAGTCAACTCATTGGCACATTGTCTTCTTCATCAACTGTCATGATCAACTTCATGCAAAGCATGTGATTCAATCCGTCAAGAAGTCTCTAGCATGGCTGTCATGATCAACTTCATGAAAAACATGTGATTCAATCCTTCAAGAAGTCTCTAGCATGGTTCTCATGCAATCATGAGTAATTGCATGGTCTTCATCAAAACCCATTGTTCTCATGCAATAATGAGGAATTGCATGGTCTTCATCAAAGCCCATGGTCCTTATGCAATAAGGAGGAATTTCATGGTCTTCAACCAAAAACACCATCCTTCTTTAATCATCCTTGGATGGATTACTCCTCACATTCTTCATTGTTGTAAACAATGTATCACCTTTGACACATGTTCTTTGAACTTATGATCAGCACAACAATCGTCTGAATCACTACTCCTCTACTTCATCGGAGTACTTCATGATCTCCTTCATTGTGAGCTTCCATTTCTCCATTTTATTGGAGTACTTCTTGATCTCTTTCATTTTGATATTCCATTGACAACTATTGACAACAAATACAATCCTATACAAAAAGTGGTTCCAACACCTGGATAGGGTTTACGGTGAAACAATAGTTATTTAAATAATTGGGGAAATTTCCATCTTTTAATATAATATATAATTTCTAATAACCATATCCCTTGTTTATTTTGCTCAATTTTTGTCTTGATCCCTCATTGGAAGCTCTTACTTTCCCTTTATTACACCTTAAGACAACACACCTTTATCCTTAATTTAATTTGATTTTGAATAGCCATAAAATCTAATCTTCCTCTCGAGATAGTTTAGTACTCTTTATATTCTTCCATTATTTTACATTTATTCATGGTAGTGAATTCAATTATCTTTTCTGCAAACCTAGTCCTTATAAATATCATTAATTCCTTTGGTCTTATATTTTTATAGGTATTTCTAGAGTTTAGTGTAAGTGAATATAAGGTAATAATGTTACTTTTATTTTTATATTTATCCTCTTATTTTATATGTGATGAAAAACTTAATTCTCTCATATTATATGTTATTATATTACTCTTAGTAGTGGAACCTCTTTTATATCTTTACTTCAATGAGATTCTATGCATTGATTTTTAGTAGTTAAACCCTTCTTCCTCTCGTACTTTTAAATGGTTTTTTGGAAATAGTATAGGATTGATTGAAATAAAATATAATAAATAATTTCCAACTAATAATTTTTGTAAAATTATTATATGAAAGTACTATTTTTTGGCTACTTTTTTGACGGTTATTGAAAATGGAATACATGATTGTTCTATGTAAGACTTTTTTTTATTGACTATATAATAGAAATGTCTACTCTATTATAAATGTTTTGTATCATGTCTATATGTTTTCTTAGATATGTATATATGTTATCCTTCATGTATAAAAAATTATAAATACGTTATGTTAAAAGTGTTTCTTTGTCGTGGTTTGATATGATATGGCATGTTCATTCATATGTGAAGGTTGTAATATATGTTAAGAAGGGGTATATAGTTACTGTAAAAAAAGGTGTGAGTGAAACTTTTGTTAATGAATATTTTAGTGGAATGAGATAGGCTGAAAATGAGTTAACTCTATTATACCCCTTACCCTATTACTGAATACATGAGATGTATTATTTAAATGTCTTTTTACATACAATTCTCCCCCAAATGGGTTGAGTATTTCACCTTAACTCAGTTGCATATGTTTATATCAAATTCTGAGCTTAGGATCATTGTTGGTAGCATAAATATATGACCTGTGTAGGTTATGAGTTAATTTTCACTACTTATATTTATGTATAATATGTTAGTTTTACCATGTTGACTATTGATGTACTTATTACTCTTGATTGTCATTGTTTCCTCATAAACATTAGTTTACGATAATTCATAAGGGGTGGGGTGATGAAATCTTACTTTGTATATGATACTCACACCCTATATTTTTCATTTTTGTAATGTCTTTAGATTCTTCTTTAAATGATATAGGGAAGGGAAAAGTACCAGAACATTGGACTTTATAGGACATGGAGTGTGGAGTTTAGGTGGACTATTTTTGTTTTATTTTATGGAAGAATCAGAAGTGGACATAGGTTTTATCCCAATTAATCTATAGAGGATATCCAACTCATGGTATTTTAATTTTTTTGGTTCTTAGGGAAAATTTGGGTTTTCTAAATTTGTATATGATATTTAACCTACTTTTAGTCATTTTTTGGATTGATTGGATGTTTTTTGACTTGAAATACATGATATTTCATTTTTATATCATTTAATATATATAGTATTGTTATATTGTTTACATTATTCTATTTTTATCTTATTTCACTCTTAGTGTACATAGAATTTGAATAAGTCAAGCTAAATATTGGGGTAAACCTTGTATAATTTATTTTATAATTCGAAGGGGGGAATCCATTTCCCAATTATATTACATTTAATCCCTGACATTTATGATAGCCTCCAAAGGATGGGAGACACATATGAGGTGTTGTGATTACATGGTATGATACTATTTGAGTATATAGGTCAGGATCATTATAAAAAAAGTAATATACTCATAAGTATCCTTATATTTCATCATGTTTATGTTTGGGTTTGTTTCTCCAAATACATGGATGATGATAATTCACAATCATCACCATCATCATGTATAGTTAAAAAACTTAAGTAATAATCAAATATAAAATTAATGATAAATATTTTTAATGGTTCGTGAATGATAATATTCAAATTAAAAATAATTATTAAAATAAATCTTTATTATGGATCAAATCACTATGAATAAATGACTCATAAACCATTTATTTGAAAAATGTAACTATACATAGCATGAAACAGACATAGATAATTTCACTATCATGACTGTATTACCTTTTCTATTATAGATTTTGAGAAATCATCAACATAAAACTATTATTAAGACTACTTTATCAAAGAAATAATTGAAAATTTTGAATGATTAACATATGAAGACCTATAATAACTATGAATAACAATTAAATAAATAATAAATGAAAATAAATTCTTAATATTTAATGAAATAAATATAAAAATTTCTCTTTAATAGATGATTTATAAATAAAATTTGATTATACAAGGAGTTAGAACACGTATGAGAAAGTCATAAGTTAATGTAAGTGATTTTATCTCAATTTCTATTTTTATAAGAGAATCTATATGTCTAATATACATTTGGTTGATTTTTCACATATTTTATATTTAAATTATCATATTAATTTTCTTATATAAATTTATGGGATTTATATACCTATTTATTATTATATAAAGTTTTTTATGATTAATTTTTATGGTATGATTTTCATAAGGGGACTCTTGTCTTCATTTTATCTCTTTAAACTACATTCCCTATTCTTTATATATATATTTCTATGTTGTGTATATACTATTATATGAAAGTTTCATATTATATATTCCTTATTTTTAGATATTTATATAAATTTTTACTATTCTTTTAATTATTTATACTTGAATCATAACTTATGATATTGTAAGGGGTTCTATCTCGATCTCTCTTCTTATTTTAGATTCCCTATATATAACTTTACTTAATTTTTTTGTGTGATTTTCATTTAAATTATCATATGATTTCTCATTTGGTTATCTTTGGGAATTTATATAATTATTTATTATTATCTTCATTATTGATTACTGACCCATTCTTAATCTTTGTAAGGGGATTCTTGTCTCAATGTCATTTACTCGATTTATGTTCTATCTTATTAATCCTAGAAAAGTTTTATATTTCTTTTTTTTTGATTTTTGATAATTTATATTTAATTTTTATATTTTCTCTATAATTAGTTCTCAATTTAAATTTTTTTAATTTTTTGAGGAATTATCTCTCATGTACTTTTATTTGAGTTTAAATTATCTATTATCTAATTTTTTATAGGATTAGAGTATATAATATAATTAAAGAATTTAATTTTATTTTCTATTTACTTATAATGCTTTAAAATTCTTATTATTATTATACTTTGACTAATTAATACTTTATACAGTATAACTTATGTAAGGGGAATATTCCTTGATCTCTCTTGGTTTATTTTAATTTTATATTGTCTTTCTATATTCATTTATGTTTTTTAATTTTAAATTTATTGTATTCTAATTTCATCTTATTTTATTTTTAGTCACATTCCCTTTCACTCTATATCCTCCTTGAGTTGACTACAAACCTTTTAATGGATTTTATTCTTTTTTTCTCATTATTGTTTCCTCTTTAAAACTCTATCTTTCATATTTTTCTGTGATTATATTCCTTTAGAAGTTTTATATGAATTTTCATATAACTTTCCCATATATTATTTTTGTATTCACACTTAAATAATCTATATTTTATTTAACTATTCTTACTCCAAACATTATGGAAATGATACGATTTTTTTCATTTCATATGATTTATTCTCCCACTCTTCAATATTCCTATTATTTTCTTGGTTTTTATTCTATATAGAAATAATTATAAATCTATCATTACATTTACCCTCATTTTTTATGATTTATTTTCTTTTAATCACCCAAAATTTCCTTCTGATTGACTCTAATGAGATACTTTATGATTTTATTACATTATCCAATTTATTTTCTTGAGTTAACTATGTTATATTTTTATTGTTTTTTTATAAATATCATGGGTACATTCAATATGAAACACACATGAATGAAAATATTATATTGTGATAGGTGTGTTTATAGTTATATAAACCTCCAATATACTGGGTAAAACTGAAATCTCCAAATATTTGTTTTTTGAGAAATGTTCTATATGTGTATACCACTATGTTATGATTTCTTAATAGAAAATATTTAATTATTATTATGATGTACTATAGTTATATATGTTCCGCACTCTAATTTCATTTCACATTCTTAAGCATGTCACATTATTAAGTTATTCCACATTTTTATTCCATGTTTCATGCTTATGCTTGCTTATTAACTATTCCTCACATGATCATTACATCATGATGTACCATATAATCTCTTATATATCCTCTTTTGATATCTATTATGTTTCTCCTTTATAATCTATTCGCTCATAATTTCATCTTTTTATCTATTTTCCTTAGGTTTCATATGATGTGATATGTTAATGGTGGGTTCATTGGAGAAATTTTATGAATTATATGTATTTATCAATTGTAAAAAATTAAAATTTAGTGTATATTTTTTTTGTCAAATAATTTTATTTACTTATAATTTAAATATATAATTTTTTTGAAAATAGGTGTAATGTGTAGCCTATCTCTAAAGTCACTATAACATTGGGTTCTGGGTGGGTGTTTTACTTCTGATACTATATATATTAATTATATAATTATGCAAAAATGTGTATGTGATGTATAAATCATCATAGTTAGTATCAAAGTATTGTTTAATTTTTTAGGGATTATGTTATATAATATAATATGATATAAGTAAAAATATCTATGATGAATTTAATATTCTATAAATTAGAATGTATTAGCTATTTTTATATATGTTTTTTGCTCTTATTTTATTTAATAATATTATTTTTATTATTAACCTTTTCTAATTTTAATAAATGGTTGGAATTAGGAGGAACGAGTGAACAATAAATGTTATGGGAAATGAAATTATTGTTCCGAAGAGATATGACATATGATAAAATCTCGAGTCAAAATGTTTATGGAAATATTAACTCAATTAAATAATGTTATGAATAAAAACTTAAACCATGTTCTGTTCCCAAATTCTTAATATATGGAATAAATCATTATTAACTCCATCATATAATAATGAAAAATATCATTTAGTGGATCTTTTGATATATTAATTGCTAAGAAAAGGAGCAACATAATAGAAAAAATATATATTTTTCTTCAATTATGAAAATTTCATCTTGGCTATCTATCATTTTGATAATGAAGTGGATTAGTGTTAGAAAAAAATTAAGAACATCAAATGAATAGATGAAACTGAGTTGATATGATAAGAATAATTCACAAAAACATTTTTCAATAAATATTTTAATTGAAAAATTCACATTAAAATGGATAAATAATTCATTGAACTTAACAAAAGGAGAATGAATCTATCAGATCATATGATACTAAATTTACAAGACATTAAAGGTATGCCTCCAACCTTATCATTGACCCTAAAATAAAAAATGATCGATTATTTATTGGCTTAAAACCAAGTATTCAAAAAAAATTATCTATTTTATGCTTTGATATATATATATATTGTTCGATTTTTACTCAAATTTGAAATGGAAATTTTCGAATTTGAAGGGACTTTTAAATACAGTGATAAGAAAATAGTAGTGTAGTTTGATTCTATAGGTTCAAACTAAAAGGTTTAGTGTGTATATATGATCCAATTAACAAACGAAAAAAATATATGGGTCAAATAATAAAATAAAATACATTAAGGGAATTAATTATTTCTTTAAGTGTTGAAGATAATGATATCAAGCTCAAGATTTTGGAAGATTCATGAATAAGAAACTTAATAAAATTGAACTGATTGAAAATTAAATGTTTTATTTAGAAATATACCAATTTTTGTGTTTTAGTGAGAAACTGAATATAATACAACTAAAAAAGGGAGTTATGATTCATAATAAATTACCGCATTGGTCCATTATAATTTAAACAAATAAATACCTTGAACCAAATAAAAACATTATTTATAAAGAAACCCTTTCTCTCTGGTTCATCTATAAGAGTTTCTTCAAAGAAGATAGTTAGATTGTCCTAAATCATAACGTACTCTTTCATGAAAATACTTTATTTGTTAATCCATGAATTTTTATTTAGTCTCGAGTATCTTTTAATCAATAACCTAAATAATCCTTTAGTTCAACTGCTTGCGTAAATAGAGTTATTTATATTCATTTGTACCATATTTTTGGAATGTACACTCGAGGAGAGGGGATGATAATTAGAGATATTTAGGTTAAAGTTGAATAATAGAAATCAAACCTCAATTCTAAAATTTTATTTATCTAAATTATAACCCCAATCCTAGTCAAATAGATCTTTAATATTGTCCACTCTAGGACCCACTAAAGGGTTATCAAACATCGAGCATAAATATTCCGTTCTCTAGGTTTTAGATGTCACCCTTGATGAATTAGTGATGCCAATTTCTACCCTACCTTCCCCGCACCTAAGATGATAGGTGATATTACTTGCTTTAAGGTAAACCAATCCATCTATCTGGTATGAGTATTAATCCATGTGAATTTTATCCTTCCTTCCTTGGTAGAGAGTAAAACCATCTTCATCAACCACCACTTGTTTACACTTATTCATTAGAGATATCTAGGGATCCTTAATATATAAATATAAAACCATATAAACTAGGAAGGTAAAAAATAACCTCCTCACTTGACACATGACCTACAAACACCTCAGGTAGGTGAATACCATACCACTATTTCTTGGAGGAACTTTCAGACTCCATAGTGAAACCACCATCAAAATCTGTCCCACATGACCTAGAAGAATAATGAAAATGAGAGTAAACCAATAATTATCTATTTCCCACCCTATTATCCAATTTAATTTCCCATACCAAAGGTAGTTCCACCATAGTATTTATTAAGGACCCTGGAGAGCCAGGATATTCTAAGATTAGAGCTTGGATAGATAAGGAAGTCGGTGCCTGATCAATAGTTGGAGGCTGAACAAGACCCTCATCTTCAAAGGGGGACATAAACACCCTATAATATTGATCTAGGTAAGAAAATATTCAATTATTTCCTCCAAGATGATGAAATATGGAATTATAGTTCTTTGGGAAAAAGAAATTATAGAAATAACTAACAACCTCTTCATAGACAATCCATTTCAAGAAGTTGTTCCTACCACCCACTAACATCCAGATGAGATGAGGAAGAACCCTTGAAAGCTACATTTTAATGAATACTCACTCACACACAAGATGTAACATATGAATGGTAATGTAATATTCTCATAAGTAATACTATATCTAGTCACCTATCACCTTTATGATTCTGGAGTTCAGAAAAGGAAGAGGAAGACTCGGCAGTTAGATCTGCAGGGCCGAGCACTGACAATCATGCCCCTTTAGAAATAGACAACCCAATGGAATAGGTGGAAAGGGAGTTTGTCACACCTCTATTACTCAAACAACCAGATATAAAATAAATCCTTAAAATGATACTGAATAATGAAATGGAAATAATTGATGATTCCAATTTCTATCGCTCTCTACAACCCCTAAGATGAATTCACATAACTTGTGAAGATACCCACTAGTGGAAGATCTAGAATAAAAATTTACACCAGTGTATGGGAATGAATCAAAAAATATTCATGGTATTTAGAAGGAGACAAGGAGAACACTGATGACACCTTGAGTGTTTTTTATTCCTTCAATGAGATCCGGATAGCAAGAACCTATGGGAGAAGCAAGATCAACAAGGGTAGAGGGTCTGAGGAATTTGGAAAATCTGATAAATAAGAAGTATGGGGAACCATAGGCACTACATTATAAAGGATATAGACCACTGATAGAGGTATCAACACTGCAATAGGAGGTTATAGGGGTTTCCCCCAACCGAGAGGGAACATTCTCCCCATGTAACTGATATCCTACATACAATAAAAGAAGGTTTCACCTAATAAATCATCCATGGTATAGTTCTTAAACAATAAGGTACATGGTAATTATGGGATTCAATGCACTAAATAAAGGATATTTGATGGTAATTTATGTCCACAACATCCAAAATCAAAGACCCAGGAAGAGTTTGTGCCATCATCGCCATTGAGGTGGATCAACAAAATAATGTGGTGAAAGGTACACTCATTAGCCACAAAATAATAGATAATGTTTTATTTGAATTAGGTTAACCATATTATTTTATATTATATAATTTTCAATATATATTCAAACATTATTTTAAGAATTGAAGGTTTATTTATTAGTGAAAAAACTAATGTTATAATTAATGTATTCCTAGCATATAAATCCTTCCCCAATAATATATGTGCGAATTTTATTCCAAAAAATCTAGTGGGTTTTACCTTTAGTAAAGTTTGATGTTATAGATGGAAAAAATTAAATCTCTTTTAATAATAAAATATTAACTATTATAATGGGGAACTATCATTCCACATCCTAACCCATTTCATTTCTATATAAAAATTCAATAAAAATTATTGATTTCTTTTGAAAATATATTCACAAGTATGAGTATTTTTACTTAATAAAAAAAAACTTGACATAAATGGTTACCAATAATAAAATTATTAAAATATTCATTTTCTGAGAGAATATACTGATTTATTTACAAATTAGTTTCCATGACTTTACCAAAATTATGAGGTTTTGTTCTAAATTAAACTTATAACTGATGTGATGAATATTTTAAAATATACACTCACCTGATTTTCATACATGGAAATAAATTAAAATTTCAAGGGATACATTTCTAAAAGATTTAATAATATAATTATTTGATATTTTCCACATAATTATATAAATAACTATGTTTTTAGTGACCATTTTTTGAATTTAAATGAAAATACATAAATAATCATGATATAATTCAATAATAAAGTAGTACATAAATTGAACGTAGTATTAAAATTCAAGTGAAATAAAAAAAAAATATAAATTCAAAATTCAAAATTATATTAAAAAATAGAAATATTTCTTATATATATCATATATGAAGTATGAGTTATAAAAATAACATTTTAATAATGATAAACTCCATATTCATTGGTATAAGCATTATAAAATCATACTAGTAAAATATAAATAATTTTTAAGAAGTCTGATAGTAATTTTGGGTGATGATTCTTTGATTTATTTATATTCATTTTCATTATTTTTGGTCGGAGTAGATTAGTCAAGAGGGGTGGGGGTGAATTGAGTATCTATATAAATTTATGGTTTAAAAATAATTTCAAAAAGGTTTCCCCTAAAGATTAAAGGCAACCTAGTTAATCAAGGTTATACTATTATGAAAGTTTGACTATTTAAATAACTTCATACAAGATTGATTAATTCTAAGTAATAATAATATTAGTTATTAATGTTACTTTTGATGATATTTTACTAAGACAAAGTAATTATATCTTCTTTCCAAGATTAACTATCAAAGTGAATTTAGTGACATCTAAGTTATTCAGTAAAGTAAAAAAACAGAGAAGAATAAATTTAGAAGAACATCAGATATGAAACAAGTGGTTCGGTCTCAAGACAAGACCTAATCCACTCTAGTTGGTGATCACCTGCCACCCAGCAGTTTAAATAAATAAACTTGATCCACATCATAGATCAGGGTTAAATAATAGTACATAGGATTGTCTAGGTCGCACAATGACCTCTTCCACAGTTCTTCATGGGTACAAATATCTAGGCCACACAGGGACCTCTTCCACTTATCCGTGGGTATAAAAATGTGTAAATAGATGTTTGAGTAAGGATATCTTGTATCCTTCAATTTGATGCAGGAGATAGAGTGTGTTATAAATAGAAACATGCACTGCTCCAAAGTTAATAATATGATACACAACAGAGTAGAAATATTGAGATAGGTTTATAAATTCTCTAAGTGTTAGTCTTTGTATCTCTACACTTCTTGAGATGAAGCAGATGCAAAACTCGAGTCCTCATCTGGAAAATAGAGTGTCGCAAGTCAGACATATCCGACTTGTGTTCTTTGTGATATTTGACAGTGTGAAGATATTCTCAAGATTCCAGTATGCTTCGTGTGTTATTCAGTAGCGTCAAGTTGCATTAGGAAATTATTTATTTATGAATTTTATAAATTTATTCTTTGTTTTCGTGCACATGGCCACTATCTTGTTCATATTTTGTGTATCATGCCACACACTTTTTTTTCTGGGCTGCACTACTCTTTTATCTCGGAGTGCATGTGTTGGATGCAATAGGTTGCACGTATTCTTCACCTCGTACCTCATACTGTCAGTTGATATGTCTACAAAGAAACATTAATTATGTCAGTGAATTTAAAATATTCAAATATGAAAGTTAGCGATTAAATTGAGAGACAAAAAAACATATTTGGAAATGGTGTCATAGTATGTCATGGAAACGGTGTCTCCTTCACACGATGTCTGAATTGGTCACAGTGTTTTGGTATCACAATGTCAGTATGTCACTGTTTCTTGTTCACGGTTTCTTGATGTCACGATGTTTCATGGTCATGGTGTCTCATGGTCATGGTGTCTCATGGTCACAATGTCTCATGGTCACGATGTCTACTTTTTCACGGTGTCTGCTTGTTCACGGTGTCTTCTTGTTCATGGTGTCTGCTTATTCATGGTGTCTGCTTGTTCACAGTGTCTTCTTGTTCATGTTGTATACTTGTTTATGGTGTCTTAGACTTATGATCATATCTGTATTCAGACTCAAGCAGTAATATTTATGATATGGATTAAACTCAATCATTTGTTAGAGAAATCATTATACAGTTATTCAAAAGATAGTGTATAGTAACCAAAATGAGTGTATAACACATTAGAGCTTTGGATGGATTCTACTAAACAACTGTTCACTTGATGTGAGATACATTACATAAAGTTAACAAATTTTATAGTCTAAATAGGATTTGTGATCATTAAAATATTATTAGTACATGAGGAGTCCAACAATCTCCGCCTTTTTGATGATCACAAACAATGTATACTTAGAGTGTATATTTGTTCTAAAAACATAGTTCAAAAGTGCATATAATTTATATAGAGTGAGTGTTCTCTTCTTCTATATGTCTTTATCATATATTTCTCCCCCTTTTGGGATTACAAAAAAGTAGCAGGGTAAAGAAAGGAAAAAGAGACAAGAAAAGTGCATAATGTATTAGATAAAAAAATTGAATTAAAAAAAGTACAATAAATATAACAAGATTACCATAAAAATAGAGTAAGCACTATCCTTCTTCACTAGCTAGTCTTCTCTTTGCCTTTAGCAGCAACAGTAGAAGAGGAAGCCATAGGAGCAGATGTTGAAGTAAAAGAAGGAATGGAGCCGGTTGATAGAGTAGGTAAGGGAAGGCCTTCAAAGACAGAGGGAGCCATAGTAGGTGCAGTAAAAGACTGAGGAAATTTTTGATCAAGGATCATAGGCCTGATCTGACTCAGTGCTTGACTGAAATACATTGCAGTGGAGGCTAGAGTAGAGGTGAAGGTAGACAACCCAAGTCTTAAAGGTGCAGCCGTAGAAGAAACAATGGATGTACTCTATACATGAAGGTAGGGCCTCAGAAGCTTAATGAAATCCACAATGATCTCTCCACCATATTGCATGGATATCTCAAAATCATACTTATTTTCCATAAAATTATCCAATAATTGAGTGAACTCTGTGATCTTTTGGACTTGAGTCTTAAAAGCTTGAGTAACAGGTGGAATCTGCATATTTTCCATAAGATACTTGAAATGATTATTCATGTCATTCTTTGAGAAGATTCTTTTGAAGTAGAAATCCAATTTCTTGGAAATCTATTACTTTGAATCATTAGAAATTATAGAATGGATTTGGACCAGGTCAAGAACTCTGTCACTGTTCTTGATAACTTCAGAGAGAGAATCTATATTGAAACCACTAAGTACAGTATAAATATATTCTTTGACCATTGTTCTAAGCAGATCATTTCTAATGAAGGTTGAGGGGAGTGAACAGAGGATTTATAAGAATTGACAGCGATGGTGAGAGATTTTAGTTTATTTAGAACTTTTTTAAGGCACCCCATATACTCATCAGTGAGTTTGTTAATATTAACCATAAGCTGTCGCATTTATTTCAAAATCTATTTGTTTCTTTCTGTGACCTTTTTAGCTAAGGAAGCTAAATGTGTTTGAATCTCAAAGACAATATTCTATGGGGTTTGAGGAACAACAGGTTCCATAGGACGACAAATAAGATCTAATCTCGATTGCACCTTTTTCTGCATGTCTTCAATCATACCTCTTAGGGTCTTCACTTCATCACTAAGAAGTATTTTTTCTACTCTTACTTCCTGAATCTCATGAAGCATTTTGGGTTGAATCTTCTAGATTATCTTTTCCAACAATAGCGAGGCATCTCTCTCACCTATATTTGTTACAGGAGTTGGTTTGGGTATTCAAGAGTTTTTCAACTCCAGACAAAAGAGTAGCACCAAATTCTTTCAGATCATCTTTACTCACCAAGGATAGATGTTCTTGTTGGGTATTAGAGAGAGATTTCAATTGGAACATAGTAGAGAGGTCGAGTTATTTTACTGAGACTTGCTGAGAGTCATCCACATAATTGAAATTGGGGAACTTTTACCGAGTGTTTACAGGGCACAAATTAATCAGATTTGGTACTTCAAGAGATTACAGATTTGTGGGTTGCTCCCCCCCAATGGTTTTATCCTTCTCAGGACTGAGAGGATCAGGGGCTTGACCTATTTCCACAAAGTCAACACTTGGTTCCTCACCCATTTTCTGCCTAGCCAAATGAAAATCTAGCTACATCCTTTCCTCAACTGAAGGAATGACTTCAGGAACAGATTGGTCCACTGGGAGTTCCTCAGGGGAAACTCCTTGCATAACAGGTAATTCTTCTTCTATGAGATTTTATATGGAATCCTTTTCAGTTCCTTTGGCAACAGATTTTGTTTCATCCTCGGGTTGATATTCCAAATTAACAACATCTTCAAAAGTAGGGACTTTCTTTTCAATTACAACATGAGGAACATGTGTACTATCCTCCTTGTCAAAAATAGTTTCCCCTAGAGGAACAACAACCTCTTCTTCTTCTTTTTCAGAATACTAAACAATCTCATATAGTTCCAAACCAGGATCAGAAAAATTTCTTGGTCTTGGGGGATGTTCCACTGGATTTAAATTTTAATAAATTCTATCATTGTCTTCCACCCATGCCTTTTCCAAGGATTTTAATTAATTTTCATCCTTTTGATAATGAATTTAAAAAGGAAAAACTCACAATCCTTAATTACTTCTTCATTAGGTCCAACTATACCTTTGGCATGAAGCATGGCTGAGATAAGATGAGAATAAAACAAAAGTTGACTTGGATTTGGTTTTGATCAGCTCACACATATGGTGTATGACATATTTAATAAGGTTGATCGTATGCCCGTTTTTCATAAGATGAATTAGAAACACTTCCTGATATTTCAAAAAAGAAAAATCACCTTTTCTAGGGTTAATCAGGTTCTGTATAAACTTAATCAAATTTCTTGATTCTCTATCTAGTTCAGTATCAATGGCTCTCCTCTTGGTGTCATTTCTAGTTAAGATTTTAAAAGAATCTTCCAAATCAAATAATTCACTGGAGGGTGGAGTTCCTCTCTGATAGTCCTCAAATATGCCTTCATGAGGTATCCTAAGGCATGCAGCCCATAACCTCGAAGAGAATGAGAATCACTGGCCATTTATCCATCTTCTCACAAAACAACTATCTTTAGAATCAAAAGAAAACTGAACATACTGATAAAATTGAGCCACAAGCTTAGGGTAGATGAGTCTATCTTTCTTTGAAAACCATTATAGCCATCCTTTCTATTTTAAGATTTTCAAGACTAGCGACTTACTTGATAGAGGCCACTTAGGGCACATCTCTTTCTCATGAACTACAACTCGATTCACCATATTTGGATTTAGGGGACTTTCAGGTGCTATATTGGGTGAGATTTTCTTCTTCTTTAATCTACGTTTCTCCAGAGTCGACGATGAAGGGCGTTTCATCCTAGGCATTCACCGAAAGTTCGAGAGAGATAAGGGGTTGAAGGATTGAAGGAGGGTTAAAAAATGAGTGAGTAGAAGAAAGCTACAGTGAAGGACAAGGGATTCTTCCATTATTTTATCATTTAGGAATACCAAACATTGAAAAAGTAAAATTGCGGGAACAAAAGGTGAAAAGGATAATTATTGTGATATAGTTTTTACTTTGTAAATAAAAATCAAAAATAATTTTTATGGTGAGACCACGTCAGGTCTTTATGCTGAGACAACAAATGCAAGTTACAGTGAGAGAGTGAACGAATGTTACAACGAGACAATGAATGAATGTTACGGTGATACAATGAATGAACGTTACAGTGACACAATGAACAAACGTTACGATGAGACAGTGAATGAACTTCACGGTGAGATAGTGAACGCGAAAATAATGAATGTGAGACTGTAAATTGTAAGATATAAAACTGTAATACATAAACCTGTAAGATATAATACAGTGAGAAATTTACTTAAGATTTATCATGCCTAATTCATGTATGATGTAGTCTATTCTTTCCGAATTTAATGGTTTGGTAAATATATCAGCAAGCTGATACTCAGTACCAATGAATTCCAAAGTGATATCACCCTTTTTATAATGATCTCTCAAAAAGTGATGTCTTACATCAATATGATTTGTCCTAAAATGTGAAACAGGATTTTTTGAGATATTAATAGAACTTGTGTTGTCACAATTTATACGTACATTCCTGAATTGATATCCATAGTCCAGTAATGTGTGTTTCATCCACAAGATTTGTGCACAATAACTACTAATAGCTATGTATTCATCTTCTACAGTAGATAATGAAATAGAATTTTGTTTCTTACTACACCATGATACTAGTGACTTGCCTAAAAAGTGATATGTTTTAGAGGTTATTTTTCTATCTAACTTACAGCCAATGAAGTCAGCATTAGAATAACTAACTAATTAAAATGATTTTCCTCTAGGATAGAATAGTCATATATTGGGAGTATACATGAGGTATTTCAAAATTATCTTTACAGAATTTAGATGAGATTCCTCAGGATTTTCTTGACAACGAGCACACATGCACACACTAAACATAATGTCAGTTCGACTAGAAGTTTAGTAGAGTAAACTTCCAATCATTCCTCTATAAGTGGTTTGATCAATTGATTTCTGTCTTCATCAAGATCTAACTTACAATTGGTACTCAGTGAAGTGTCACTACTTTTAGTGCTATCCAATCCAAAACATTTTAAAAGATCTCTAGTATATTTACTTTGAGTTAAAATAATACCATTTTTATTTTGAATGATTTGAAATCCAAGAAAGAATTTTGGTTCACCCATTAATCTCATTTCAAATTCATTTTTCATCATTTTAGAAAAATCAACACATAAATAATTTCTTGAGGATCAAAAGATAATGTCATCTACATAGATTTTAACAACAAAAACATCATTAGAAATTCGTTTTATAAAAAGGGTAGGATCAACTATTACTTTTGTAAAACCTTTGGAAATAAGAAAAGTACTCAACCTATTATACCAAGCTCTTGGAGCTTGTTTTAAACCATATAAAACTTTTAACAGTTTAAAAATATGATTTGGAAAATGGGGGTTTGTAAAACCAGGGGGTTGTTCAACAAAGACATCCTCAACAATATACCCATTTAAGAAATCAATCTTAACATCCATTAGATATAGTTTGAAATTCAGATGTGCATCATAATCAAGAAAGATTCTAATGGCTTCAAGTCTATATACTAGTGCAAAGTATTCTTCATAGTCAATTCCTTCTTCTTGACTACAGCCTTGTGCAACCAATCTAGCCGTGTTTCTAACTATGTTACCAGCTTCATCTACCTTATTTCTAACCACCCATTTAGTGCCTAGGGTGAATGTGTCCTTAGGTATTTCAATAAGTTTCCAAACTTTGTTCCTTTCAAACTAATTAAGGTCTTCTTGCATAGCCATAACCAAAAATTCATCATCGATAACATCATTAATGCTTTTAGGTTCAAGTTGTGACAAGAAGACATGATGTTCAACATAATTTCTAAGAGAAGCTCTAGTTTGAGTTCCTTTGTCTATGTATCTTATTAAAACATATAAGGGGAAGTTTTTAAGAGTTTTAACAGCTCTATAAAAATAGGGACTAGTGATTCTAGTTTCATCAACAAGTTCTGGTTCAATGTGACTTGAGTCTAAGGAATTTTCAGAACTGGAAGTTTTTAAAGATTCTTTCATAGAATGTTTTGAGTATTTTGGATTAATGTTCAGATTCAATAGATTATCCTCCAGGTGCTCTAAAATGGTTTTAGGCTCATGTGGATATGTTTCATCAAATTTGACATAGAAAAATTCATTTACACATTTAGTTCTTTTATTTAACACTCTATAGGCTTTACTGGATATAGAATATCCTTAAAATAAACCTTCATCACTCTTGGTGGCGAATTTTTCAAGATTGTACTTAGTATTAAGAATATAAACTTTTTAGCCAAAAACATTGAAGTAGTTAACCTTGGGATTTCTATTGTTCCATAACTCATAAGGAGTCCTCTTAAGAATAGGTCTGATCAACACTCTATTAATTATGTAGCATGTGGTATTGACTACATCAGCCCAAAAATAAATAGGTAGGTCATAACCACTAAGCATTGTTCTAGAAATCTATTACAGGGTTCTATTTATTCTATCTACAACTCCATATTGTTGAGGTGTTCTAGGGGAAGAAAAATTGTGACTATAACCATTTTGTGAGTAGAAGGATTCAAACTCTTGATTTTCAAACTAATGGCCATGATCACTTTTTAAGGATTTAATTCTAAGTCTTCTATGAGTTTCTAACAACTTAGAATATTTTGAAAAATAATAGCAGGATTCACTCTTGTGAGCCATAAAGAAGGTCCAAGTATATATAGAAAATTCATCTACAAGAACATAAACACAGTGCTTCCCATTTAAACTAAAAACTCTAGGTGGTCCAAACAAATTCATGTGAACTAGTTCGAGAGGTTGAGAAGTTGACACTTCATTCTTTGGTTTGAAGGAAATTTTGTGTTGTTTTCCCTTTTGATAGGGATTACACACATTTTCATTTGGAAACTCAAGTTTGGGTAAGTCTTTAACTAAGCCTTTTCTAGTTATCTTTCCTTGTGAGTGAACATTATAGTGTCTTATTCTCCTATGCCAAAGCCAAGACTCTTTATAAAATGCACTTAAGCATGAATCATTTTGAGAATCAAAGGAATCTAATTTAACAGAGTAAACATTTTCATTTATTAATGCAAAAATACAAATTCTTCTTTAGAATTAAAGACATTTCAAGGATCATTTCCAAATCTAACATGAAATAAATCAACAAATAATTATGAAATACTATGAATATTGTATTTTAATCCATCAAAAAGCAGTACTTTAGAAATCAATACTGAATTAGAGTTACCAATTTGGTTGTGGCCAATAATATTTCCATTGGCATTGTCACTAAATGTGACATATCCTCCATCTATTTTGATTAGGTTCTTGAAGAATGAGTAGTCTCCTGTCATGTGCCTCGAACATCCACTATCCAAGTACCACACACTTTTACAGGAACTCTTAAAGCAGCTTTCCTACAAAAATATCAAGAAAAAATAGAGTTTGGTACACATACTCGTTTGGGTCCAGTAATATTAGTAATAAGTGCTTTAGGAACCCATATCTGTCTTATAGGTTTCCTATAAGCATTAAGTAAAGTATTTGAAAAATAAACTCTATTTGGTCTGGAAAAACTTGAAATAGTAGATAGTGTATCATTACTTGAATTTGATGATTTGTCTCTAGAACTTGAAGTAAAAATGTATGTCTTAGATTTAGAGACAAAATTTGTTCTACCAAGGTTTATTTTTCCAGGTTGATAACCAATGACAGTGTTGTATTTAGGGAAAATTTGTTTTCCTAGAATTTGAGTAAGGTTATTTTTTCTATTGGTAAACTTTTCTAGGTCATTATTCAATTTTTCATTAGACATTTTTAATTCATTGTTCTCTTTGATCAGTTGAGCATTTTTCTCCTTTTCTGTTGTGAGTTCAGATTTAACAGTCATAGTAAGAGCATGTTGTTTCTTCAATGATTTATATTTGTCTTTTAGTTCATTGAATGTTTCTTCAAGCATGTTATAGTATTCAAACATTTCTTCATTAGTCAAATTTTTAGAGTCACTCTCATCTCTAGAATAGTATGAATTAAGTACAGGAGAGTCCAGTGTTACCTCAGATGTGTTTTTCATAAAACACATATTATATTTGTTAGCTTGTTCATCATGTGATTTTTCTGAGTCACTTGATTTGTCCCCAGAGGCACTCCAGGTTTCTTTCATTGCCTTTTTATACTTACTATCCCTATCCTAATATCTCTTCTTGTACTTGAGATTTGGATAGTCAGCCTTGATATGTACTTTACGCTTACATTCATAGAATACAATCTCATAAGTCTTGTCACTTCTTTTCCAATCCTTCTTCCAACTTCCTTTTGGTCATATTTTCCCTTGAAGTTAGGCTTTCGAAAAAAGTTCTTATTCTTGTAAAATATTTTGAATCTTCTGGATAATTGATCCATCTCCTCATTATTATTAGGTGATGATTGTTAACTACTGGAACTTTCTATAGAATCTTCCAATTTTCCTTCGTCTTTGTGTTTAGAGGTGGTGGTATTGAATGCAATAGATTTCCTTTTTGGTTCATTCTCCTCCTCCTTGTTGAATTTCATATCTTCTTCATACATCATCAGTTTCCCAATGAGTTCTTTTATAGGTAGCTTGCTGATGTCGCATGATTCTCTAATAGAGATATAGGTTCCCTTCCATCTATTAGGAAGACATTTGAGAAATCTTATAAACTGTTCCTTGGAAGTGACTTCTCTTCCAAGATAAATCATTGTGTTGAAAATATAATTTAACCTAAGATAAATGTGCAAGATAGGATCATCCAGTTTCATTTTAAAGTTATCATATTTAATAGTATAACTATTAAGTCTCATTTATTTTACACTAGATGTTCCTTCATGTGAAACAGACAGGGTATCCCAAATTTCATGGGTAGTTTTACAAGTAGAAATTCTATTGAATTCTTCATCTCTTAAAGAGTAGTATAAATCATTCATAGCATTGCAATTGTTATTATAGGTAGTTTTTACCGGTTCATCCAAAGTGATTCTATCAGTAGTAGGAATCTTATATTCATCTATAATGGAAGACAAAATTTCAAAACCCATACTCTCTAAATGAATTTTCATTTTAATTTTCCATTGAGCATAGTTGGTTCTATTAAAGAATAGTGGTCTATTGGTTGAAGCACCTTCCAATCTATTATACATAAAAAATAAATACTTTCAAAGAGATAGAAATTTAGAAATAATAGAAATTTATAGATCTTTAAAGTACAACTAGAATCAAAGTTTAAGTAGGTTAATACACAGGCTTAATAAAACTCCTATAATACCAAATTTTGGTTGGAGTAGATTACTAAAGAGGGGGGGGGGGGGGTTGAATTGAGTATCTATAAATATTTCTAGTTTAAAAAGTATTTCAAAAAGGTTTTCCTAAAATATCAAAGACAACACAGTTAATCAAGGTTATACTGTTATGAAAGTTTGACTGTTTAAATATCTTCTTTGAAAATTGATTAATTCTCAGTAATAATAATATTAGTAATTAATATTAGTTTTGAAGATATTTTACTAATACATAGCAATTATAAATTCTTTACAAGATTAACTATCAAAGTGAATTTAGTGATATCTGAGTTATATAGTAAAGTAGTAAAAATAGAGAAGACTAAATTTAGCAGCACAATGGATATAAAACAAGTGGTTTAATATCAAGCCGAGACCTAATCCACTCCACTTAGTGATCACCTACCACCATGTAATTTATATAAATAAACATGATCCACACCCTGGATCGAGGTTAAAAATAGTACACAGGACTGTCAAGGTCGCACATGGACCTCTTCCACAGTTCTTCATGGGTACCAATAGCCAGGCCACACAGGGACCTCTTCCACACTTATCTATGGGTATACACAAGTGTAAATAGATGTTTGAGTAAGGATATCTTATATCATTTAGTTTTATGAAGGAGAAAAAGTGTGTTATATATAGAAACACACACTACTCGAAAGTTAATAATATGATACACAACAGAGCATAAATATTGATATGGGTTTAAAAATGTTATGAGTGTTAGTATTTTCAGATCTATAATTCTTGAGATGAAGCAGATGTAGAACTCGAGTCCTTGTCTGGAAAATAGAGTGTCGCAAGTCAGACAGATCCGGTTTGTGTTATTTGTGATGTTTGACAGTGTGAAGATGTTCTTGGGATTTCAGTATGCTTCGTGTGTTCTTCAGTAGCATGGAATTTCATGAGTTAATTATTTATTTAAAAAAAATTAAGTGTATTATTCGTTTTCATGCACATGACCACTATCTTGTTGTTATTTTTAGTATCATGCAACACACTTTCTTTTTTGGGCCAAACCAATATTTTTTCTCGGAGTGCATGGGTTGGTGCCGACAAGTTTCATGTATTCTGCACCTCATACCTTGTACTGTGAGATGATATTTCTACAAAGAAACATTAATTATGTCGGTGAATTTAAAATCTTTAAATATGACTATTAGAGATTAAATTGAAAGACGGCAAAACATATTAGGAAACAGTGTCACAGTATGTCATGGAAACTGTGTCTCCTTCACACCGTGTCTCGATTGGTCACGGTGTCTTGGCATCACGGTGTTTAGATGCCACGATGTCTTGTTCACAGTGTCTGGATGTCACAGTGTCTCATGGTCACGGTGTCTCATGGTCATGGTGTCTCATGGTCATGGTGTCTCATGGTCATGGTGTCTACTTGTTCATAGTGTCTGCTTGTTCATGGTGTCTGCTTGTTCACGGTGTCTGCTTGTTCATGATGTCTACTTGTTCATGGTGTCTGCTTGTTCACAGTGTCTACTTTTTCATGGTGTCTTCTTGTTTATGGTGTCTTAGACTTAAGAGCATAACTGTATTCAGACTTAAGCAATAATATTTATGTGATGGATTAAACTCAATAATTTGGTAGAGAAATCATTGTAAAGTGAATCAAAAGATAGTGTATAGTAACCAAACTAAGTGTATAACAATTAAGAACTTTGGATGGATTTTACTAAAAAAATTTTCATTTTATGTGATATATATTACATAGATATCACAAAGTTATAGACTAAATATGATTTGTGATCATTAAAACATGATTAGTACATGAGGAGTCCAAAAATTATGTTCAATATTTAATAATTTTTATACAAATTAATTACTATAGTTGTAGAATATAAGATTGATACATAGGGAAACATAGGATTTTATTCCCTGATTAAATAATTTTCAACAATGAGGATGAAATCATAAAAAATAAGCATTATATGTTAATCCAAATTCCATACCATACTTAATATATTTAATTCCCCTAAAAAAATAATTAAATTTATCCTAATGAAATAAAAATTAAGGAAAAAATAAACTCAATTTCATAATAAATAAATAATATTATGAGTTACTCTAAATCCCCAAGAAATAAATATAGGAATATACACAATAAAAGAGATACAAATTACATATACTTTGGAAAAAATCAGTGAAAATAGGTTATATATAACTATTCAACACCTTATGTAATGGATTATCATTTGTTTAAGTATACTTTGAAGTGATGCTTATCAGATAATTAAAAAAAACGAACGCACTTGTTAAGTAAAAAATAATATACATTTTCTAAAGAAAATAATGTAAGTGATATGAATAAATATACCGTGAAATAAAACCTAAATAATCTTATGGGATAAATTAAATCCATGTGAATTAAAGGACTCACTACCCCTTAAACAACCCCCAAAATAAATGTATCCCTCAACTTAGATTGAAAAAAATTTATTAAAATATACAAGATATATCAAGGAATGAATATTGATGTTGGATCATCTTATGTATCCATATTTATGGATTCCAAGGGATATTTGAAAATGAAAATAGGAGGGTAGTTTAGTATATCAAAATGGCTTAAATAAAATAAAAAAAATCCCTATTTATTTTAATGTGGACCTTAATAATTCTATATTATTGATGAAAAAACATGTGAAGTTATAGAAATAATATCATTCCTTAAAATAATATAAAAAATAAATTTGAAGTGATTAAAAGGGCCCAAATTCCACCTGAGTATAGAAATATGATACTAGAAAACACAAATGAAAATGGGTGAAAATAAGTGTTTAAAATAAAAAAAGTTTCATAAAACTGATTTCAAAAGCATGAAATGATATAATTAATTATTTTTATCATGGGTATAAATGATCAAGTAATTTTAAATAATTAATAAAGAAATCATACTATGACTAGGTAAAAGTTCATGTGTTTTTTCAAAGATAAAAATAATTTTAAATTTTCTTAAATGGTGTTTAGAAGTGTAAACAAAATAAGAAAACAAATATAACAATTAACTATTTAATTTTTGGTATATTAAGATGTATTTCATTTATACCATAAAAATGGAGAAATAATTTAGCTATATAAATATAATAAATAAAAAACATACCAAAATTTTAATGCCATAGTTTTGGTGATTCATTATTTTATGATCATAAAATGTGATCGTGATGATAAATGAATGTTTTAGGAGGTTTTATTTATTATTATAGAAACTTTGATAATTAAATGACCATTAAAGCTATTTTTTAATACACTATTGGATTCAAAATGGGGTGTTTACACTAAGAACAAAGCATGATGTGAATATAATTTCTAGTTAGAAATTAGGAGTTATATTTATTATTTGTATGGTCCCTTGGATAGTCCTTTCATGGTCCTAAAGTCCTTTCACTTCATTTTTAGTGGTGATAGGTAGTAATGGTCATTTAAAAGCCTTATTGACCATGAATAGTGACATTTCAATTGTTTCTTTTATAATTTGGATCAACCTTTTGACCCAAAAACTCCATTTAAATGATTGGTTCTTACACCAAACATAATTAGGTGATTTCTAGACAGATTTCGTATTGTGTTGGTGCTATCCCAACCTCCCACCAATGGATTGATGGTGTAATTGTTAGATTGGAATATATATCTTAGGTAAAACCTATATTTACTTTCTATCTCTAATTATCCCTTATTTTTATCTTTTTAATCCACACATGGGGATATCAAATATGTTATTCTGGGTCTATGTATTAAAGAATTTCATTCCCTGAGATAGGGATTTGTGATTTCATCTATTTTCATGCAATTTAGACCATGGTATTTGGGGAATCTTCTAAAAATGATATTTATTCGAAGGTACTTCCAATATCTTCTTTTTTATCCAAATGTATGTGTGATGTTGATTTATTTTGGGTATTGATTTCTTATAAAATTGTGGATTTATGAAAAAAAGGATTTTTGGCATGATTAGTTTGCATAAAAATTGTGGGACTTCATAACCAAAAATTTTAGGAAGAAATTAGGGATTTGAAAATAGAATTTTAAATATGCGGATTAATTTATATTTATATTTTTAAAAAATAGTGTTTTTAAAAGGGATTTGAATTGAATTTATGAATTTAAAAAATGCATTCAATGGGAAATTATTTTTTATTGAAAAATACTTTTTAAATATTTTTATTTTGATATAAAATTGGTGTATTTCATAATCCTTGATTTTAGAAATAATTTAGTAATTAAAAATGAAAATTTTCAATCAATGTGGATTTTATTTTTTCATGGAATTGAAATAAGTGTTTTTCAAAGTGACTAAAAATATTGTTTTGATATTGAAATAGAGTTTTTAAAGTGATTTCAAATATTTTTTTGAGTTTTAAATTAATTTTTAAAAGTGATTAATTATTTTATTATGAGAATTAAAACTGGGTTTTCAATGGGGGATTCGATTTTTTTAATGTGATAAAATTTTATAAATATTATGAAATTTGTTAATTTAATTTTTATAAATTGTATTTTTGATATGGAAATATTATTTTAAAATTGATTTTATTTAATTTTCATTGAGAATTTTTTAATTTAATTTTCATATTTTTTCATTCTTAGATTGAAGTGTAATATATGGATTTGTATTGGGATTTTTGGATTTTTCACATCGGTTGGGTGTGTTTGTCAAAAATGATTTTCAAAAACATTATTTTAAAACCTTATGTTTTTTTTTCATAGGTATGGGTGTATCATAGATTATACATTAAGGCTAAAAATGGAATATATCACTCTAGATTGAGTTGGATGTGTAGTGCGTGACAACTAATTTACACCATGCCTGCTATCTTGAAATGGATTATGGAGAATAGGAAGTTCCCACTTTTTTAAATCCAATAATCCTTAACAATTTATATTAACTATGAAAAATATGTAGTCTCTAATATATTTATGAAAACATAATTTTTCTTCCTTGCATTTTTGAAAATAGGGGATTTCTAATTAATTTTGGGGAAATAGGGTTTTATTCCATAATATTTGAGGAAAACATTTATTTTTCAATGGTTTGTTAAAACTAGTTTTTTCTTGGGATTTTGGAAAACATGTATTTTTAAAATATGTTAGTTTTTTGAAATGAAACTTGGATTTGATAAATTTATGATTTATTCCTTAGATAATTTGATTATATATAAAATATGGAAGACTTTTTGAATGCTTCTTTTGTATTTAAAAATATGATAAATCAAATGTTTTAATTTTATAATTGTATTTTATTTATCATGGTTAATTATTATTTCAATTTTATTAAATTTATACGGTTGTGTATTGGATTATTAGAGAAGTCCTTTTGACTTTATGTTCACCTCCAATTATGAATTTAATTGGGAATATAGTTGATATTGGGCATGATTCTAGTAAGAGGTAATACATCATTATTCATAAATTTAGAGCCATGATTCTACCTTGGAGTTAGGAAAGAGGGGATATAAGCTCATGGTCTGAGCACCAGTCATAAGAGTTAGTGTGTTTATTTTGAATCATAATTCGAAATCTTGTTTTTTTTTGTAAAAACTGTTTTCCACTTTAAAATTTATTTCATGTAGTTATATTTAAATGGAATTTTACATAACATGAATGGTTTTTAGTCATGACTTTAAGGATAAATCATTCCTCATAGTTTATTTTTATCTACACCACTTATTGGTATCCTCTCACAATCGGGGGATGTTCTTGATTCCATGTGGTGCCTTAGATTAGGCCTTAGAATTCAGAGTCCTATATTGAGGTTTAATAAAGTTTTATTAGAGTAGGGGTTTTTGAGTTGAGTCTCGTGATACCTTATAATCATATAGAATATGATGGTTGGAACTCGGAATATAAACCAAAATGTTACATTTAACCTTTTTCTTTTCATCTCTTAGAAACTATGAATTCTACGTAAAAATAAGTTGGCGATGAACTCAAAGGAATGTATTTGTTCTGTGTATACCCATGAGGGGTTGAAGTTAGAAATAATTTATGCATCATGGTAGGCATGAAACAGATTACATCACATGATGTGGTTTTGAAATAAAAATAATTTTCTTATATGAAGATGGTTTTCTAATGATTCTATGATTTAAATATTTCAAAATGGTTTTTGAAATGAATGTTTGATATGAATTTAATTGAATTGTATCAAAAAATTATTTAACTATTTAAATAAATGATTTAGAATGAATTTATTTTAAGGAATAAGATTCCACATAGTTTTAGTGAGGAGTGTGGATTTTCAGGATGAAGAAATATAAAGGGATGTTATGGTTTTTAAATGGAATATTTTTTTGAGATATAGGAAAATCTATTATAGATAATAAATAGGAGTATACTATTATTCATTCTATCTAGGGGGATATTAGGGATGCAGATCAAGATAATCCATGGAAGGTGGATAGAGGTTAGTTTTAGATCCTAGGATAATGTGGGCTTGTATGCCAACTAAGCGGTTCATGAGATTTGTTCAATGAGTAGAACAGTTTAGTCCCACATTTAATGAATTAAAGTGAGTGATTACCATTCTATATTCAGGTAATTCATGATTTTAACACCTTTATATTTTGAAAAAACTATGTTCTATAGTGTATATGACACGCAACACTGAGCCTAAACGATCCATGAAATATTATTATTTAAATATGGCTGTTATAAACTAGTTGTTAAATTAGAGGGTATGAATAGGATTAAATTATTTCTGAAATATATATAAATATCATACTCAATATAAATTTATTGATAAATTATTAGTAAATATGTTCCCAATTTTTAATGAAGACATTTTATTCTTAACAAACGTTTTCTTGAAAAATGATTTTGATTGAATTTTGAGACCAAATATTGCCATAAATTTCTTAATATTTTGGAATTTTATTTTATAAAATGAAAATAATTTTTTAAATTAGTATATCAGAATTAACATAGGGTGAAATTTTAGGATATTTCTAAAAATATTGATTTTTTAGCGAATAGTGAAAATTACTGAGTTTAAAAATACTACCATTTCTTTTCATTAAATAAGGAAATTTTAAAGTCCCATTATATTTTTAATTTGGTAATAATTTTTAAGAACAAAATTTTTATTTATAATAATAAAATTAATTTTATTTTAATTAGTAATTTTTTTTATTTTTTTATAAGTTAATTTTATGATTAAAAAGTGGTTTTCTACAAACCATTTTTATGTTCATAATGTTTATACTGTTTAATTAATTAAAATAAACCATAATAAAGAAATATTTAATTTAAATTAAAATTATGTAAATATATATATTAATTTAAATTTATATTATTATATTTACTTGTTGTATAGTTAATGAAAGATCATTTTATTCATGAAAAATGCATTTCTTGAAGAAATCATTTTTCGACAAGTTTTGCGAAATTATTTTTAAAATTAAAAATTTCCACTTATGTGAATAGTATTTTAAAAAATGGATTCAATATTTTTAATCATAATAATTAATATTACTTAATAGTTTCAAATGATTTTTTTTTGTCTTAATGATTAGTAAAAATTCATTACTCCAGCTAAGGTTAAAATGATGTTTTGCGCGTTACATGTGTTTGTGATTAAATTAATTTCACACACACACATATGATTTTTATTTGATAAATTTTATTTAATATTTATAATCATTGTGTTCCAAAATTATCTAATAATATTGATGTTATTTTTATTCTTAATGGATAAATTACCTATGTAAAAAATAGTTACTGTGGTAAAAACAAAAATGCTAAAATTTAGTAACCTAAGAAGTAAAGGGAATAAAATGTTTACAAAATAAATATTTTTTAATTTTAGAGGTTCAAATTGAACATAAATTCACTCCAATAAATTATTTTTTAATTTTTTAGCACTTGGACTGAGAGTGACTTCCCAGTATTGAATAGTTTTGGGTATTTACAAAAAATGCACCCCATTCTCACTTATAAAATGGAACATCCTCTCTTCTTGTATTAACACATAAAATGACTTGTGTTTTGGGAAATACCTACCCCAATTAGTTATTTTATTCACATAAAACATACTATACACTTTTTATTTATTATAAAAACCTCAAAGGAAGGATTTTGGTGCAAACAAAAAGAGGGTGTATCAAGAAGTTTCTTAATTATTATCAATGCATTTTAATTTTATTTCTTCTCCCACCTCCTTAAAATATTATTAAAACATGATAATATAAATTAATAATTATATAAAATATAATGAGATTTTATTATTTTAATGCAATCTCCTACATATATATCCTCTACCATCAAATAGGACATGAAACCATCATTCATGTGTACGGTGGACTACCACCTTGCGAACCGATGTAATGATTCTTCCATCATTGCCTCTCACAGATATTTAAGATGATAGATTTAATGTCTATATATATTTTATTCCTGAAATATTTATCATTATTTAAAATTAATATATCATACACTTTATTACCTTTCAATTTATAAAAAAAATTATAACGTCCTCCGTACACACGTGTGGATTACCACCTTTATAAAGAAATGTGATTCATTTTTCATTAAAGAATCACATGGATGGTATATATAAGTGTATTTAATGAAGAAAATATGATATTTATGATATAATTATAATTATAAAATGTTAAAACAAAACTTACCTTATTTCCGTCATGATCATTGAAAAATGGAAATGTTAGTCATGCGTACGTACGACCTACTGTCTCTATGATTATAACTTAGTTCATTATTCAAAACCATATTTCATGGTTAGTTTTAAAAGTACAATTTTGTATAAAAATTATAACTATTTCATGATTATGATTATAGATATTATGTAAAAATTAAATCTTTTTCCATATTCAATCTACTGAAATAATTTTGGACATATGAGTCAAATAACATCAAAATGACTAATGTAAACTTAATTGATTAAGTAAATAAATATTATATTTTAATAAATAATATAAAATTAATAATAAAATTTAAAAAGTTTATTAATCATGTAAATAATTAAAATATATTATTTATGAATATAAAGTACATATGTATTGAGTCAAACTCGAGGTAAGAGTTTTCCTAATTAAATTTACAATTCATTGGGTTATACATCTACTTCATTTTTAATGTTAAACAATGATTATATGTGATTTTACTAATGATTATATTATGTTTTATTTCAAACTATTTTGTGTTGGCTTACATTTTATTAACACAATCACTTCATTGATTAATTATCACTTTAACATTATGATCATTACAAGGGATTCTGTTTCAATTTACTTTCACTGAGGCATATTTTAATGTTATGAACCAATTTATTTTATATGGTGTATATACTGATTTTTTTTCATATTATATCATGAATCCTTCATAATTAATTTTATTTTATGTTACAATTAATTTTACTTCATCCAAGTGGTTTTTTTTAAAACAACCAAAGTGGTAGATGCTTTATGTTACAATATCTTTTGTTTTCAAGATTGTTTTTATTCAAGGATATTTTAGGGGAAATCACCTAAAAATAATTTCTTTAAACACATATATTTAATTATCCTATATTAATTAATGTGTTTTACATTTTTGGTTCTTATTTCATCTCTTATTGAATAATGAAACATTAATAATTTTTTTCATAAGTAATATCGATCTTGTATCCTCATTTAGATATGGAATATTTTTCTTCCATGTATATATTTTAGTTAAAAACTTTTATAGAATGTTTTTTAGTATTATATAATGATTATTAAATAAAATTTTGATCCATGTTTTATTTTTTTATAAAATGTTTTAAAATGAATCTTTCAATTATTTTATGAACATAGTTCTTTTTTGGCTTTTTTTACAAAAGCATGAGAGGAATGTTTTCTTTTAACATATACACCATGAACATAATATTAAACCATCATTAATGATAAATGAATTAAATATTATTTATAATGTTTCCAAGTTTATTTCCTAATAAAATATTTTTATAATATTTTGGAATTTTTTAGAATTTAAAGAACTGATTTGAAAGTGAAAAGGGTACTTTCCTCAAGAAATATTCAATGTGATCTTTTATTGACATTTTCATTAATAAATAAAACATTTTATGGTATGGATTTGTTTTAAATTTTGAATAAATATCTCTTATACAAATAAATATATCATTATCCATTCATTTTATGGGTTAATACATACCTTATGTTCATTTCTCAAATTCTTTCACTATGAAATTTTATTTGATTATGATACGAGGAAAGATTATGCAAACCATTTTCTATCTATGGGTAATTATTACGTTTATTCCCTATAATTGATTTCATTTTTATGGAACACATAATTGTGAACATGTTATTATGGGTGTGACTATATATAACTCTAATGAATTGTGTGAAAATTTAGTCTTATGAGATGATATATATGAGATTCGGGATGAGACTTTATCCACCGAGTGATATTGTCTAGGTATTTATCCTTGACTAATGTTTCTTTATTTTTATATATTTCTACCACATTTATTATGTTACCAAGATCTTATGATACCATGTTCTTTATATTATGCTTCCATGTGATTACTCACGAGCCTTCCCTTTTATGATATCATGTTATACCTTTGACTCACACATTATGTTTCCTTATCATGTATATTCCCTTACTGGGGGGTCTTAGCTCACCCATTACATTTATGTATTCCCTAGGTCATCCTATTTAGTTTTAGAAGCTCAAATGTATTTATGAGATCATTATAGAGAAAAAATAATGATTCCATGTTTTAGTTTCCTTATGATGTATTATGAACCTATCCTTCCAAGAAAAATAGTACTTATGATGTTTGGGTTATACTTAGTGGATATTTATATTTAACCCATAAACCTCCCCATGGTTTGTGTGTGTGGGGGACTTCAATATTATTGTATATCTAATGGATCAAAAAGTAGTGGTGGGTTTTCCCACAAATAAAGTTAGGAATTTGTTAGTTTTATGGAAAGGTGCATCGTCATGGACATGGGATATGTGGGTGACCCTTTCACCTGGTGTAATAATAAGAGGGGGGGGGGGGACATGAAATGGTGTCAAATGGATTTTTGTCTTGAGAAATGCCAAACCATTGCCTCATAATCAGATATGAAGGATTCTCATCTCCCACATAGTCTGTTTGATCATACTATATTGTGTATTAAGGTGGTACCCACGACAAACTGGGGGGGATTTATATTATCTAATATTTGGATAGATAATCCCAACATTCAGAATATGGTTAGAGAATCGTAAATAAAACCTACATCAGGTACATCATGGATTAGGATCCACAATAAGCTTAGGCTCTTACGAACAGAAATCCAAGTGTGAGTAAGTATCCAACCTATGAGGTCCCAAGACTTAGAGGTTATGAGTTCAGATATTGAAAAGATAAAATTAAATCTAGAAAATAATTGTAATGAGGCCTTATTTAATGATTTTTCTAATAGAAAAAGTAATTTTTTTAACATGCTACTCAAGAACGAGTGTTTGGCTCGAGAGAAGCCACATATAAAATGACTGCGTGAGGGAGATAGAAATTAAGTCTCCTTCCATGATTACATCAATGAAAAATGGTGCACCAGTAGGCCTGAAATCCTCATGGATGATGGATCATATTTTGACGAACTAGGTGTGGTTGAAAAAATGGCAGATGATTTTTAAATGTAGTTACTTATATGTACCAACTCAAACATGCTGAATGGATACTAGTTGGGGAAAGAAAAAATCTTTGAGGCCATACCTTGTGTGGTATCGGGGAAAGTGAATGAGAGACTACCATCACATATGAGATAGAGATCTGAGTATCTATTTGGTATATCAATTTAGATAATGCACTAGGAATGGATAGATTTTTTGAGTCAATCTATAGAGGATTTTGGGATTTAATTAAGAGTGGGTTGATTTAATCAGTACAAGACTTTTTTAAAGGTGATTTTCTTCCACGTGTGGCTTGTTATACTAACATGGTGATGGTTCCAAAAATTAAGGAACTTTATTCCTTGCATCACTACATGCCAATTTTCGTGTTAAATTTCTCATATAAAGTTTTGTATTGAATTATCAACAAAATACTATCTATCTACCTTCTTAGATGGATCTATGAAGAGAAACATGTGTTTATTAAATGGATTTAAATTCAAGGGGAATTGGGATGGTTCAAGAGGTTATCAGAGATATTAACACAAAGTTATTAGGCTCTAATATTTTTATTAAACTGGATATGAACAAAGCATATGACTAGGTGGAGTGGAACTTTATTCTTAAGGTACTATTAATAATGGGATTATCTATATGGGAAACAAATTTATTATTTCAATGATTTAACTCTACATGTATCTCTATATCCTTTTTGAAAATATAATATTATTTCATAAAATCTATCTAGGTTCTATGGTATGTTTACCTGATATTCTCTACTCTCTTCATCCTAGATCAAGACTTCCTCGGTTGGCTCATTAACAGAGGCATTGCGGCAGGAAACAACACACCTTATCGATCCAGGTGCCACTCTTTTGGATTAGCATACCTTATATTTGTTGATGAAAAAATTGTGTTTTTGAATGGAAGAAATAGATCAATTAGGGGAGTTAATTACATACTAGAGGAAAACTGCAAGCGTAGTGGAAAAGTGATCAATATGGATAAAATTAGTGTCTTCATCTTGAGTAGTTGTTCAGAATGGAGGATTAAATCCTTGGAATATATCCTGGGTATTCAAAGAGGAACATTTCTCACAGATTATCATGGTGCTCCATTTTTATGAAGGAATATACAAATACACCATTTTGATAAGGTGAAAAAGAAAATAATAGGAAGAATACTTAATTGAAAAAACCAATTCTTATCTTTTAGTGGGAGAATAAAACTGATTAGTAATGTAATTTCTTTTATTCCATTTCACATTACATCATTGATCAAGGTCTCGAAAGGTGTTATTTATAGAATAAAAAGGATCATGGAATATTTTATTTGGGATGAATATATGGAAGGAATGACCCATTGGGATGCATGGGAGAGGCTGGTCATGCCACTATTTGAGTGTGGAATCAATGTTAAAAGTGTATCAGGTGCAATGCATAGAGTTCATGATAAACTAGTATGAGAAGTTATTTAGGGGAAGATGTTGTAGGGGAAGATCATACATGACAGGCACATGATTGCCTTTGATAATAATAGGTTAAAAACTTCCATGATCTGTACCATGATACAACCTCATATATCGAAATTGAATAACCACACCCAATGAATAGTGGGTAGGAGGGATATCAACTTTGACAACATATATGGGTAGGATTGTTGCTTCGTTTACCTAGATTCCTAGTGCCAGATATTAACTTTAAGAAAGACAATGGCCATTAGGACTTCATTTATGCTGTCTTAGATAGAGAATAATGAAGTTTGTTTGAATATATTCTTTTGAACTATGTACATGACAGATGTATTTTCATGGGTCCCAATACAATGGGTCTTCTTGGATAAGGATTAATGAGGTGAAAAATTGAAGAAAATGGTGGTGATGAATGGGGTGAATCAATTTTACATGAAGATATTCCCACGAAAATCAACATTCTAGTTTAGAGGGTCCGTAATAACACACTACCAACTAAAGACAATATCAAATGGATGGGTGTGTACCTTGCCACAAGGTGATTTTGCTACAGGGGTCCATAGACTGAAAACATGTAAAATCTTTTATTTAAGAGTAACTGAGTGAGGAATGTATGATTTGAGATCTAAATATTCATAGGATGGATTACACAAGAGACAAAGAGTTATACCTTTATGTATAAGTGATTCCATGGGGTGAGAAGCAGCACATCGAAGAAAATGGAATGTGTGATTATTTTTTGGCAGGCTGCTGGTTCATTTTGAAAGAAAGATTTGAAGTGCGACACAAGGGAATCACGGGTACAAGAACACATCTCATTTAAAAAAAAGGAATTACCCATTTTATTTAATCCATATTTACAAAGAATGCAAGACTACCCTTTTGATACAACTCCTTACCATTGTCTCCCACAAGTCTAATGAGTTAAAATAAGATTGGGAAAGTGGGTATGATGGTACCCTAACCATGTGGTCCTCAAAGTTAAAAAATGATGGTTCATGTAATACATAACTGATGAAGGGTGGTGGGGTGATCGTGGACCCAATAGTTTCTTTGGTTCTTTCCTTTAATGCTTTATTTTTTTGAGGGGATTCCCTCAATATGGAGGACATAGTAGTACTTACTGGTCTACCTCTGTGTACCTAGAAAAGTATTCAACCATTGAAGGTTGAAACTGATTTTATTATGGTCTATAATACTCTATGTGGCATGGGACAAACCCCATGGTCCATTGATTATACTATCCAGAGGTGAAAAGTGATGATACACAAAAACACAGAGGAGATCCACACATGGAGTGAAAGGAATGTTGCTGCTAGATTCTTGGATTCCAAGGCGAGGCATGGAGTGAAAATCTATTTTTTCTTAGATCTTGGATCATTTCGAACAGAGGGGGTTAAAATTATCTATGCGGATTCCATGGGACTCCAGTACTTCAGACCCCCATGACCTCAGTTACCCTGTATTATTTTACCTTATGTTGATGCATCTATATAAACTTATAAAAATAAATAAAAAAGTTTTTTTAGCTATAATGATGGTATATCTTGGGACAAGTCGAGCATAGGTAGATGTTTGTTATGCTAAAAACACATGAGTGACATATGGGTATTTTAATGGGTATATGTGAATGTATTTAGTGTGTTAGGTATTGAGTCATAGTTTTTACTAAGGGGAGTTATTTTATACACGTGATAACCCTACAGGTGTCATTAATTCCCACTAGGTTACCAAATTTAGAAATTTAAAATCACGAAACAAACAAACCACTAAACTACATGGTAGTATAGGATATGAAAGTTCGAGGTCAAACCCACAAAGATAGGGTTGGATAAAATATTTATAAAATTAGATAGACCTTAACTAATTTCAATTTCTATAATATAAATCTAAGCTATCGAGCATTAGATTTGATTTAGAATTTGGGAGAAGAAAATATAAAACCTGTGCCGGGAAGCAACAAATCTAGGTTCATGAGATGAAAAGGTATAATATAATTAAATAACTATCATGTAGTCATCAGAATCGGGTCTAAGTGAGTTCAATGGTCATGATAAACACACTCCATCCCAAACTCACCTTTTCTCATGGTCATGTACTTCATATTGTAAAGGATGGGTAACCCAAAACATTATTTAAACATTGGGATGAAATTAACCCAATAATCATTGTGGAATTATAATATCTATATCTCATATTAAAATAATTTATTCAATCTAGAAAATGGTCATGAACAAATAAATAATTTAAACCCATTCCCGATTCCTACTCATAATGATCATGCAAGAAAAATTAAGAATGAGATAGAATTGAAAAGAAAATATGAAATCCTAACATGAATAGAAATTAATTATAAAATAATTCATACATTAAATTCCCCTTCATCATGTTGGGCTCGACATGAATAAATCACCAACTCAAGTATGCCACGAGCGGGTGTAGAAAAATAAGAAAGAAAAATCCTATAGAAATAGTGGCAGTAGGTGCGCCCTTGTTTGGAGGGTGTATAACATCGAGATCTGTCCGAAATGATTTAGAATAGTGCATGAAGGAATCATTTTATAGGAAAATCCCATTGAAACCTACGTCCCCTCATCGCTTGTATTTTCTCTCCACATTGCCCCCATCACGACGTGTACCCATGGTCCACGTTTCTTACATGTCCGTGTGAATTCTGCATGTAATGTGTTCTTTAATTCATTGTTTGGCCATCATGACATTGTGTATGGGGGGATCACAATGTGAACTTGATCGATCTTTAGTTCTTACAAATTCTGAAAAAATATTCTCCAAAATTTTTATCAAAAGAACGACATCGTGTACTGAGGTTACACAACATGTACTTGTTATTCCCAGTGTGTTTCCTTATCACGGCTTTTTCTGGAAGAGTCCAACTTCATTGATGAAGTCATTCCATGTAAGTGAAGGACACAACGTTTAGTATTTTTCATGATTTTTCCATCTTTTCTTCCTCTTCCAAAATCTTGTTTTCAGCCATTAAGGAAGCGAAGCCGTGCGAAGGGTTCTTTAGCTCAATTTTCCACTAATTTTCATTCATTTTTCAGAAATTCTAGGTTTCCTTCTATAAATCATAAAACAAGTAAATAAATTCCAAAATTGGAAATATTTATCATTTAAATACAAAATTCTATACATAAAACATTCTAAAATATATACATGAAATACACTTATCAAATCTCCCCACACTTGAATTCAGCCTTGTCCTCAAGGATGTAATCTCAACATACTACAAAGGAAAATCACTTTATGATGCTTTAAATTAAATTTAAATAAAATAAATTGATCAAATGAAAAATTAAATGTTCAAGAATCACATGGGAAAATTCATTAACTCCTTAATTTTCAAAGAAAACAAATCAACCATGTATTTTACTTTTTCCCTTTTGAAACAACCAAGACTTTACATTCATCTATTTTCATTTTTCAATTCATTATCAATATGAATGCCACTTAAAATTTAACTCACTTGAATTTTTCCACTTATCATCAGGGTAAAAATGTAAATAGAATTCAACACATACCTCTAGAACATGTAACATACCATAGTCTTGCAATGAATCTATCACCACCACTGCATAAAGAAAAAATAAAAAATAATCATGAGGGCCTCATCATTTTGGATAAAATGACTATGAGGATTTAGGGTAGGTAGGTAAATGATTTAAAAAGGAAGGCTCAAAAATGTGGTTTGGTTATAAAGTAATATTCTTGATAATAAAATATAAGCTCAATGATTATCTCCATTTTACAATGTCATCTCTCTCTTCCCCACAAAAATCTCAATATGGGCTCATGATACATGTAAGAACAATGAATGAATCAACCTCTCCTTTTTTTCTTTTTAAAAATCTATGGTCAGGGAAAATTTCACATCCATCACCTAACCACATATGATCAAGAGGTTAATTAGTCTAGAAAATGGAGATCTTTTATCCTCCTAATACACAAAAAAATTATTATTATTTTTCTTCAAACTTTTCTTCAAAAGTTTTTTTAGAAAGAGAGGTGAATAATTAAATACAATGAAGGATGTCATGGAATTTTCCAAACACAAAATAGAATCCCCCAAAAAAATATCCACAATAAATTATATCCTGGTACAACTAATAAATTTCACCCCCGACACTTATTCTTTTAAATATCATGAAAAACATTTAGAGGAAGGTATGAATGTATAAAATAGGCTTGTAACATGGCTCAATTCCTAACATGGAAATTCATGGCTTATACAGGTTTACAAATGATTAATTCATAGTGGTTATTAAGATAAGGTCTAACAAAAATAATTCCTCAATCATTTTAAAAGTTATTCTACTCATTCATAGCTTCAATAAGATGCAGTGCAATTTCTAAAAGAAATCATGCCTGATTTTCTAAAGAAATAAATTACTGAAAGAATGGAAATATTTGGCTTAGTGGATTTCTCATGAATGAGATGAATGGTTGGGAAAATTACTCATGTCAATTCATATGAATAATTAAATTAATTAATGAAAACATTAAAAATTTATAACACAGATATATATAATAAAAATTTCATCTACAATGATTAACATGCTCATCCAAATCATGATTTTTCAAATCCAAATCCACATTCTTATCTCTACTAATTCTTTCCCCCATTTTTCTCATTCAAATTTATTAGAAAATAAATTTAAAATTCATGGAATGGTAAACATCCTAAGTAGTCTCATGTATCCTAGTTCATTTTAGTAAATGTTGAATCAAATATGGGGTATAAAATTTTTAATTAAGGCTCTAAAACAATTTCAATATGGGTAATAATATAGAAAAATACAGAATTGAAACACTTAATCCCCTCTCAAAGTTATTCTTTGAATTAGGCTACACAGGTACTGCCTGCTGCTTTTGTTTTTCCTTCTTCTTCTGCCTATTACATTGATGGACCTAAAAAAATAAAAATCTAGTTAAAGTACAGGACCTTGAAATGAAGCTCAAAAATATTAAGGGGATTGAAATTAAATCCAAATATAAAATTAAATTATAAGAAAACAATAAATCTGAAATCCTTGAAAGAAATAAGAAATCGGGTTTCCTCTCAAAAGATACTCTTTTTTAATCATCGTTTAGCTCGACCATACCTTGGTTAGCTGATTGGAGGAGGATATAGTTATAACCGTCTCTTTTTACCCAATCTTGACTTTGTTTTCCACTCAGATCAGCTGGAAATTTCCATAATTGAATTGGCTTGGATCTCAGAGGTGGTGACCAGAGTCTAAATAGTATGGGTGTTTCTAATAGAATCTCAACATCTGTCCATAACCAGTAAAATTATTCTTCTTTAATTGCTAGTTTCTTGTGTTGCATTTCATTAATGATCACCTTAGGTTCTGCAACCAAATATTCAACTTATTCTATTGTTTCTTCCTATTCTTGTTCCACTATGTAGTTAGTATAGGGTGAAGCTTGTTATTTTTCTTTATCTTATTGTGGAACACATAGAAATTCTATAATGGTTTTCATAAATGTGGTGACCATCATCTACTCATATTCTTCTTCATATTTTTCATCATATTCTTCTTCAATTTTATCTTCTTTATGCTTCCTTCTCTAGTGTGATTTAGACCATTCAAGTTCTGCAGCAATGTCAGCCTATTCATCATTTTGTGATCTTGAAAAGTCAAGGGTATTGTGATTGGTATAAAAGTAATCATCAAAAGCGGTACTTACCTCTACTTTTTTCCTCGATTATCTGTTTGGGATACTCCTCATAGAAGTTCGGCTCCAGGCCTTGGGGTGTTATGAAATCAGTGCTAGGGTACATTTGTGGGACCTTGTATAGCTGACTCATTCCTTTAATATTGGTGAGTAGTTGAACCATATCATCTAGTTAGAAGGATAACTCTCCTTGGTAGTCATTTCTCCATGAAGTCCTTCCAACACAACTAAAAATACAAAGTTTGGTATAAATTAATATTGATATTCTATGCTAAAATTAGGAAACTGAATAGATGATAAAAGACTTTGTCCTAATTATTTAATTAACCAATTATCCTCTCCTATCTTCGGTAACACCACCAAAAATTTGATAGCCCTACGGGCGTCATTAATTCCCTTTGGGTTACAAAATTTATAAATTTATAAAAAAGAAAAAAAAAACAGACCACTAAACTACAAGGTAGTGTAGGATATTAAAGTATAAGGTCGAACCCACAAAGATAGGGTTTGAGAAAATATTAATCAAATAAGATAGACCTAAACAAATTTCAATTTCCAGAATGTAAATATAAGCTATCGAGCATTAGATTTGATTTACAATGTGGGAGAAGAAAATATAAAATGGGTTTCAGGTTCCAAAAAATCTAGGTTCATGAGATGAAAAGGTATAAAATCATTAAATAAAAATCATACAGTCATCATAATTCGGTATAAGAAAGTTCAATTGTCATGGTAAATGCAATCCATCCCAAACTCACCTTTTTTCATGGTCGAGTACTTCATATTGTAGAGGATAGGTAACCCGAAACATTATTTAAACATAGGGTAAAAACCAACCCAATGGTCATGGTAGAAGTCTAATCCCTAGATCTCATATTAAACAAATGTGTTCAATCTAGTATATGGACTTGTGCAAATAAATAATTTAAACCCAATACCAAAACAAACTCACACTGATCATGCAAGATGAATTTAGAAAGATATAGAATAGAATAGAAAATTTAAATCCAAACATGAGTTGAAAAAAGGTTTCGGGTGGGTGTATGGCATCAAGCTCTGTCCGAAAGTATTTGGAAGGGTGGGTGGAAGCCTCCTTTTATAGGTAAATCTTGTTGAAACATTCATCCTTGTGTTACCTAAATTTTATCTACAAATTTCCCCCACCAAGATGTGTACCTGGGGTATACATCGTGTACCCGTGGATCACATTACTTCTACATCCGCGTGAATCCTACTTTAATACTGCATGTATTGTTTTCATTAATTCAATGTTTGACCATAATCATGTTATGTATAAGAGTCTCATGATGAAAACTTTTTCGATCTTCAGTTGTCACAGATCTCACCGAAATCTACTCTAAAATTTGTTCTGAAAAGAGTCACGTCGTTTACCGAGGATAGACGATGTGTACTCATTATTCACAGTTTTTTCACAACATAATTTCTTCTAGAATAGGCATAGTTCTCCAATGAAGTCATGGTGTGGAAGTTAAGTACACACCTTGTAGTAGTTTTCAACAGTTTTCCATATTTTCTTCCACTTCCAAAATCTGGTGTCCAGTTGTGAGCGAAGATAAGTGGCGTAAAGGGTCCTTTAGCTCAATTTTCCACTTATTTTCATTCCTTTTTAACAAATTCTTTGTTACCTACCATAAAACATAAAAAATTAAATACATTCCAAAATTAAAAAGATTTATCATTTAAATACAAAATTAAATACATAAATTTTTTTAAAATATATACACGAAATACACTTATCAACATGAAAGTGATGCATGATGTCTAAGTTATACATGTGAGTCTAGGTTTTATGGTATATGACTCTTGGGGGCCTTAGTGAGAAGGTATGGTGCGGTGGTGTAGAGTGTATACCCCCTTGGAAATCAGGTGAGTTGGTAATTGTTAACAGTTGATGATACTTTGAGGACACTTATTTAGGGTTTCCTTTCCTTGTAAGAAATAAAATAGATTCCATGTGACATATGATGAAAGTAAAAATATTAATCTATTTTAATATTGATTTTGTATGAGGTATTTTTGGATAACGGGTTTCTAAATTTGAGGGGTACCAGTGTGATTGGGATGGAGTTGAATACTCCTTAATCCATGGATATCATGAAGCTATGTAATGGGAATCTAGTACAACGTAATGGATGATCAAATTTGGAAATGTGACTAATATGAGAAATGAGTTATCTCTGAGATCACGATGAAATTACTACAGAGGCATTATTATTGTTTTTGAGGGGATTTCATCACCTTTTGTAGGATAATTTGGTGAAACCTATTAGGATTTTTAAAATGATGTGAAATAAACAAAAAGTTTATTTAAGAATTTATTTAACATTAATGGAATTTTATGAATTCTTATAAGATGGGGTAGAGTCATCAACAGGGTGGAGGATGATATTTATATATGATGACTAAGTATTCTTATTTCAAAGTACGTTAACTGAGTACTAGGGGTCAGGATAAAATATCCTTAATGATATTGGGGTAGTGGAAGATTGGAATACCAAAAAAATTTTAGACCCTCATATTTTATTTGGTCTAGATTCTTTGAAAGGAATGGGTATGTCTCATGTATATTGGTTTTAAAGAAATGGAAGTAAGGGTAGTCATATGGTGGGTATCTCACCATCGATTGTATGGGGGTGAAACCTTCATATCCAGATAATGTATAATATAAAGGGTGATGTATTAAGTGAAAATGAACACACATGTGTTTATTTTTAGTCTCCATTACCAGGAATGCGTGGGTGTTTATTTTTAGTCTCCATTCATAGGAATGAGTGGGTGAGTTACACATAGGGAGTATATCTAGTATCCATCTGGACATGGGTATTGAAAATTAGTCTAGGAATTATATGGTTAATTCATAATTTCAGTATGCTTGTATTGATGGAGGGAGAATTTGGTTACTAATCAAGTTTGTTTTTTAGAATAAGCATAATCAGTTATTTGTGAGAATTGGTTGATTAGGGAACCATTTTGTCTTTAGATCTCAAAGTGTGGCTTGTGAGATAGGTTTGTTAAGGTATTCAAGATAGCCTTGCAAATAGGGGTTTTCATGGGATATTTAGGATCAAATAGTTCATTTTATCCTGATGAAGATATAGATAATACCATGGTGGTGAGTATCATAGCATCTTTATGGTGGTGTGACCTTAGATCCGGAGAGGTATCATGTGTAGTGAATCAAGTTGACAGATGACTGAGGAATCACAAAAAATTATCACAGTGCAAGTATAATGATTCAAAATTATTTCTAGGTATATAAAAAAATTAGAATTAATATGTTGTTTTTTATTAGTTTTAATTTCTTTTATAACTAACATGGGGTTGAACTTAAGACATTATCTGAGGACAAATTATATTTGGTAGTATAATAGTACTCTTAGGAAGAGTACTTTTATGTGTTTTTGGTGCCTTAAAGTTGTTCAGTAAATTACAATAGAAGATTAGTTTGAAATCATCTGTGGTAAGTATAGTGGTTTTGTAATATCACTAGAATTAAGTAATCAAGATTATTAGGGGAAAAGGTAACTGCAATAAGTGGGATATGGTGAGTTTATAAAAATTCAATGCATTAAAAAAACCAATCAATTTTTTTCACCAATATCAGGTTTGGTGATGTTTAATTAAAGTAAAATAATTCATTTAGAAAATGAATATTTTGTAATGTCTATTACAATGAGTGTCTTCAGGAATATGCATCAATTTTGGACTGGGGATATGGATTATATTACTATATATAGTTTGGAATCTTGTATGAGTGTTGTCATTAGATTCCACCTAATGGATTGGGGATTGTTGTTGGTTTATAAATTCAACACACTTTATGCCTATAGAATAAACAATTTTGTTGAATTATATTATAAATATATATAGAAAGGAGATCATTAGAATTTAGGGAGTTCCAAAGTCTATCATATTATATTGATAACCTCAAGTTTCATTAAGGTTATGGAAGGGACTCTAAAATGGATTAGGGTCATAAATGAACATGAGTATGGAATATTTTTTTTGAATGAATGGGAATAAAGAGAATATATTTCCAATTATAAAAGTCATGCTTTAAGAATATATGCAAGATTTTATAAGATCTTCAAAAAATAGTTTCCTATTAATGGGATTCATGTGTAATTCTTTTTATCAGTCATTGATTCATATTTCACTTCTCAAGGCGTTATATGATCAGTCATATAGATTTACCTTATATTGGAACGAATAGGTGAGGGGGTTCTTTTGGAATCTAGTTGGGTTTATGAAATGGTGGGATATATCAAGATGATCTAGAAGTATATGACCTCATCTTAGATCTATAAAAATTTATATACCAACTATTTATGATAAACCTTGAGGTTTGATGTTATAGATTCTATGTTCGTGGAAGTGACTCCAGGATTAGGGTGTAGATGGTTTGTGAAACTAAAGAAGGATATTCCTTGGTATTTAGGGACATTTTAGACCCTTGATTATATCTTTTAAGTAATCAATAGATTTACTTTTCTATATTAGTTTTTGGAGTTAATTGTTTTTATAATTTATTAGTTTTATAATTATAATCCCAACCTAATTCATTTTTTGGAACTTAAACATAAATAAATATCCCTAAAATAGTTTCCCCTAAACTGGGTTTTCATAAATGGTCATATATTGCACAAAATCACCAACAGATTTTCATTCTATGGAAGGATTCAATTACTATTTTGATGGAAAATTATTTAGATATGTTTATCATGTTTAAATCATATTTATAAATTAGGTATTTATTCTTCACTTCCATGTATGAACAATGTGATATTGTGGAAAGGTTGCACCTTCAGTATGAAGTATCTAGTTTTGATTATGGTGTTCTCTCCTGGTATGCGTTTTCATGTGTGTGTGTGTTTGGAGGGGGGGGGGGGGTTAATACTATTTATGAAATTGCTGAAGAAAGGATAATATGTCTTATCTTCAAATCTATAAGTTTAACGAATTATTTTAAATCATTCATGGATTGAAAAAAATGATGAATTTTAGTTTTTCAGGTGAAAAATTTTCATGGAGAGACAACTGCAAGGATCATATGTGGTTATAGTTTTGGCTAGATAGTTTTTTTTTCAAACATTAGTGAGATTAATTCTTTTATTTTATTGGAGGCATCACATTTACCTCCTTTTTTATCAAATAATTCAGCACTAGTTTTAGAGAAAAGTTATTTATCCTACATGAAGTTTAGGTTATGATACTCTAAGTTATGAACGAATGTATTTTTTTTCTATAGGTGGTTTATTTTTTAGGGAATGAGAGTATTGGTGGGCCTCTCTTGTCATGTTTTTAGGAGAATTTAAAGAATATCATGATAGTGATCTATAAGTGGATTTATGATCATATTGAGTATGTAGATGATGTTGAATATGTATCAATGGATATTGAAAATTTATATAAGAATTTACTATTAGACCAGAACACATTGGTTCATGAATAATTGTTTGAAAATAATGAAATATTAAATTTTATACTATTAAAGGAGTAGTTTGAATCAAGAGATAGGTCTAAGGCCTTTCGGTTAAAAAAAGGTGATTGTAACACTTCTTATTTGTATTCAAGTATTAAAGAAAAATAGTATATATGGAGGCTTAATATTATAAAGTAAGATAGATCAATTTAGTTAGTTATTAATACATAGGGTGGATTATGTTTTAGATATTTTTTCTATTTCCCTCTTTGATCCTATACTTTAAATTTATCAACATGTCCAGACTGATGAAGGTTATGAAATTTGCTAAAAAATCACTTTTATAATTTAATATTTCCATAATTATTATATTATCTACATACTTTTAGAATAATAAACTTATAAAGATGTTAAGATCATGGGTGTGGAAAGTGCACTTGGACCGATTAGTATTTTGGGACCGCTTTTCCGATTTTCATGGGAAATTATCATAGAGGATGTTGTGAGTATAGCGAGATATCGATTTAGGGGTTGCATGATCCCTACGTCTATAAAATCCACTAATATAGTTCATATTCCCATGATTCAAAACCCATATATATTTCAAAACTTCTAGTTTATTACCCTTCATAATTTAGAAATAGGTTATCTTCTATCCTTACTTATATTATCTTGGATGAAAATCATAGTTTTATGAAGGGGATACGCATCCAAGGGGTAGTTGAACTGACTCATGAAACGATGGTGGATCTGGATCAAAAAGTGATGGGGGAATATTGTGATGATCATGATTGATATAGAAAAAATGTATAAAAAGATATAAGGGTGATTTATTATTTTATATTTGAGATGTATTTTATTCTATAATCTTGTCTGTGACCTACTATTTTGATTCTTATGTTTTCCTTGTTTGTTTATATCTATTGAGGGTAGGATTAATAGTTTCATTAAATATGTGAGAGTCCATACACATAGTGATCCTCTATATAAAACCATGATTATAATTTCCCAAGATTCATTTATTAGAAAATTTAATTCGTTCATGATTTATGAGAGAGTGGCGTGGTTTATAGGCATACATGAGACTCTATGATTTTCTAATATAAAATTTTCTAATGACCTATTAGTGTTTCTAAATGTAAAATAGAAATCTATACCCAAACTCATAGGACTATGAAAAAATTATGGTTTATTGAGTGGCCAAACCATCAATACTAGTAAAATTAGTTTATTGGATTATGAAAAAAAATCAAACAAGAGGAGTTTTCACCTAAAGAGATGGTTGGAAATCATGAGGAGGAAGTTTCCTTTTAAGTATCTTGGGGATCCTTTAATCAATGGTCAAGTGATAATTCACCATTTTTATGGAATGGTATCTAAATTAAAAAAAATCATAATTTGGTAGAATATATTTATATCATTTGGTTGTAGGATTACCTTGTCCAAAAGTGTCGTAACTTATATAACAATTCATTTATTATCCATAGTAGGGGTTCTAAAATTGTTTATCTATAGATTCGAGATGATGGTTTTAGAATTTCTATGTAGAAATGGTTGAATAAATCTATAATGAACTAGTCTTGGAATTCCACTTAAACTGATACCCAAATCGGCCCTCTATTATCTCGAAGGGAAATATCAATCCCCACAGGATCACAACTAGTTCTTAGAAATCAAATAATACATCATTTAAAATGATTTCACCCAAACAAAAGAAATTAAATAAGTATAATAACATCAATTAAAATTATGGAATGTATCATTCATAAATTAGACATCATGATAAATCCAATAGGTCGAAAAGAAAAAATATAAAAAATATAAACAATTTAAAGAAAAATAAATTTGATCCCAGGCTTACCTCAAACCCCCTATCACAAAAACCCTGAGGTATTCAACAACTATAATTGTATATATACAATAAACCATCATTTAAATAAATAAAAAGGATTAGGGTGGCTGGTTTGTATAGTGAAAAAAATAATGTAAACAAAGTAATCAATTAAACACCATAGCCCCAAAAGTCACTAACTGGATTCAATTCCACACACTCCCCATAAGTGATCAAGAGTTTAATAAAAAATATAAATATGAAATATATAATAAAATGTTTGAGTACAAAAATGATTAGTAGGACACCACCCACCTTGACATAATCTTATCCTTTAATTATAGATTAATTTTAAGATAGTTTTAAATATAACTATAAAGTAGGTTTTTTCAAACATAAGTTCATGAAAAAAACATCAAGTACATAGATTTTTTATAAACATTTATTTTCTATTTTTCTTAAATGAAAACAATCATTTTAAATATGTTTTCATGACCCAAGCCATTTTATCCAAAACACCCATTTTAAAACCACCTTAAAAACCCCAATTTAATTCCTTAAATCCAAAATGATTTTAGAAATATATTATAAAACCATTTAAAAGGAAAAAATCAAAATAAAAGGGAGAGTTAACACTACAAAGTAGGTACCACAAGTTAATAAATCGACAATAAAAGTAAATAGGATGAAGGGTTCCACAACCAATACAAGAACTAAGTAACTAGTCAAGTACAAGATAAGGATTCCTTGCATAAACCACCAATCATGTGGTAAGTGTCATGGGATACACTCTAGGATCTAATTATACTGATATTAGACCTAGTTATAGGATTCAATGATCTCATATGTGTCTCCTAACAAGATGTACCATCAGGAACCTCCCTTGGGGAGTGGTGAGGACCTACTAATACCAATCCCTAGGTGGGAGGAACTTGCATAGTGAACTAGCCATATTGTACCTAATGGACCAGTGGAACACAAATACATAACTTATATTAGTCATATAAGGTTTCTATAACCAATCTAAAAATAGAGGTGATCATGTAAACCAAATAAGATTGATTAAAAAGGACAGTAATAACTCTCTTTCACCTATAAAACCCTAATAATAAACAACCCATGAGTTATATCACCCTGTCACCACATACATTAAACATCTCCCATAAATGGGGACAAACATAAGTGTCACAACGAGGATCACATACTCCCAAAATTCTAAAAAATCATTTTAAAGACACAAATGAGATTTTTAGAAATTCACCTAGGGTACTGAGTCTCTTTATAATAATTTAAAATCATTTATAATACATTTTTTAAAAACATTTAACTTAAAAACCACCCTTAGAACCAATTTGAAAGCAAATCCTCTTTTTATAAAAACACTTTAAATTGTAAAACATCATTCCCTAATTTATCCCATGACATATATGGGGTCAAAACACTTGTAAGAATTAATTTTTATTCAAATAAAACCTTTAAATAATTTATAAATACTTTCTATTTCAATTAGAATATATAAGTCCAAGGAAAACCTTACAAAACAATTTTAAAACCCAAAAAAATATTTATTAATTTCAATAAAAGTTTTAAATATCCATTTGGTAAACAGAATAAAAAATGGTGTGCATGGGTAAATGAAATCCAATTCAAATACTCATTAAAAAAGAGAAACCCTTAAATTTACTTAAAAACCATGAAGAAATACAATTTTCATCTTATAAATCTAATAACACTTGTAATAATATCATTAGAAAATAAAAAATGAATTTTAAACTCAACCAATCGATGGTTCATAAATTAAAAGTTAGGACATGGGGAAAACCTACCTTGGATAAAATGTGAATGGTTTGGAAGATCAAATACAAGTTGAATAGATCTCAAAAGATGAATCACATGCCCTAACATCAATAACTGGAACCATATTCTAAACAAAACCCCACTTAGTGTTTAGAGAAGGAGTACAATGATGGATGGAGAATAAAATAAGAGTAGAGGGAGAAGAGAATGTAGAGGAGTTACTAACATGGAGATTTAACCATTAATCCTGAACAAAGATCCTAGTAATCATCAAAGAAAACGAGAGATCAGATGAGGGGAGGTGCACTAAGGGGGATTACTTGGCTTTGGGACATATGATTTGTGAGGTAGGATAAAAATAACTATTTGAAGGGTTTAATTTGGGATGGGAAATAATATTTTCTTAAAAAAATAAAGTCATTTTTTCTTACATGGTTTAATAAACCATGTTCTAACCATGAGGTGCTACTGGAAACTCCTATAATTATCATATTGTTTTCCCTAGGACAATAAATGCCTTGAATAACCATGTGATAAAAATTCCAAATGACATGGTAAATTTTTATACCCAAATGCATTGGTTCTATAAGGTTACTCCTACCATGTAGGATAAATGTAATACACCAAAAAAGTGACTAAAATTTTAAATTCCAAGCCTAAAAATACTAAAACTGAAAATAACTCAAGATAATATAAAGTAACATATAGTAACAAACTACATTAACATGGATTATTATATTATACCCTCTGGTTCACATTCTTCCCTTAAAAAGTCATCATAAAAAAGGGAATTATTGAAAAAGGATCCAAAGAAGTTTACCTAATGAGAACCACTCGGTTTAACCCACTATAATATCTACTAGGATGGGTACTATATAAAACATAAGCCTAAAATTAGTCTACAAACCAATTTAAAATTTATCAAAAATGGGGGAAACAAGTAAGACCTTCACCTTGAGATAAATAACTACTAAAAACCTCAATTCCACTAAGGAACCAAGAATCCTCAAACCATAACAAAGATCATTATTAATCTAAGAATGAAAAAAGATACCCCAAAAAGAGATTAATCCCACAATACATCATTTTTAGGGCCAACAAAGATTCTATAATTGGGTTATGATGCCCTATATGGAAAAAATAGGACCTTAACCATGAGAACCGTCTCATGGAAACCCTCTAAAGGAAACCAAAAACATCATGTTCTTATCAAATCACCACTAGTCAAAGAAACTAGAGAATTAATACCTTATTCACCCATTTTTGATCTACTAAAAAACCAACCACCATAAGTATCTCCACAACTATCAATCCAAAACACCCCAAGAAATAATAAACGCACCCATCCTTGATATGGTTAAACAATAAGAAGTCACAAACACCTAATAGTAAGTGACTCAAATCCATATAAAATACATAAAACTAAAACCCACCTCAAACCACACAAGGAGAAACAAAAATCTACAAGAAGACACAATTAAAATGTAATAAAAGAATTATCACAACCAATGACCATCATTAACCAAAATAGATTATCCATAAAAACCCCATTAGAAACTATTGAAATACCAATAACTCGATCGAAATCAAATTTATAAAATTGAAGGCCCCAAATAAATAAAATCACCCAAAAAATAAAATCACTCATAAATTCTACTCTTTTAATGAACTAATCCACAATAACTATAGGAGATGATCTAATCATACACACTAACAAAACACTCTTAAATCCTTCAAAAGAAATAATTCCTTCCTATAAATCCCCCAAGCTAACATAAACACCACTTTTCTATGATCTAGATTGGGAAATCTAGACAGAACCTAAGGGCCTGATGGAATTATTATCTACCACTCAATCTTGAGTCTCTATAGAGTCTAAAAGTAAAGAAAATAATCAAATAGAAGATCCACCCTAAGGTCTATCGCAAAGAATGAACTTTATACTTTTCATTGAATACTATCTTTGGGAATTACTTTAAATAGACTAAAAAAATACAATCAACCCCCATTACAAAATATTATTAAACAACTATATTCAAATAATAAATAAACAAAACAGAATTACCAAATTCCATATAAGTCACAACCCTTTAATAAAAACCCCCACCAAACTTATTTAAAACACCACTATCGTATTTTAACAAACACAACCCTTTATAAAAACCCCACTTTGAATAAAAAATCACACATCCCTTTTTAAATTATATCCACAATTTTACTTTGAAATGAAATTTATTGCAAAAAAACACTAATCCATTTAAATTTTTTTCATAAAATCCTGAAACATCACAGAAAAATTTCATTGGAATCAAAATATTTAATAAAACCTTACCTATTTTCTCTAAAACCACCTCTTTGAAAACCATATAAATAAATCATAACACAACCATCCAAAACATCTCAATATGATATCACAAAAACATGAAACAAATCCCATGGATTCATCTCAAATTAGTGGTGGGTCCATTATAACCATTTGATATCCATAGAAGAAAAAACATATATCCAAAGTAGTAGAGATCTATGCATAGTGTATCCACATGGTTTAGCTAACCAACTAAAAACCATGTGTCAAGCTCTTTGAAAATTGTAGAACCTCATGCTCAGGGGCTCCACATGGGTTTCCACGTTGAGTGAAATAGAAAAGAAACTTTGGTTCTCCATTAATTTCCACCCAAAATCTCAGAATAATCTAAAAAATCATGAAAGTAATTAAATATCCATAAAAAATAAAAAAGAAATCCATATCAAAATAAAACCCCAAATTCCCAAGTAAACTAAATTATCTTCCTGATAGGTGGTGATAAAACACCCATCCACGTTTTACCTCTCAAGTCCCAATAAAATCGTAATATATTTTCTACCTTGAAATTCCCAAATAAAATAAGGTATTTTTCAAGAACATAGGATTATAATGAAGAATCTATACACTGATACCATTTTTTATTAACTATATTGGGTTTTCCACCTAAACCGACACTAGAACTGATATACTACATCCCCTAAGGTATTTCCGGACCCCCATAGTATTGGAACTAGTGTATGATCATAAAATAACACCTCACTAAAAATGGTTTCACATAAATTAAATTAATTAAAATAGTTATTAAACTTTACCTAAAATTCTAGAATGACCTTTCTGTATGTTGGGCATCTATTCCAAAAATAATAATAAAAAAGAAGTATTCTAAACAATTTAAAAAATATAATTAAAAGTAATGTAATCCCAAAAGAAAAATCAAAATACCTCACACAAAACACCCCCTACTATTCAACACCCACAATTCCACATATATAATGCTCAAACGATTAAAAAAATAAAAAATAGTAGGGGTATATAATTTGGATGGTGTAATAAGGAAACTAAAAAAAATAAACTAAATAACTAATATTTTTTATCCCACAAGTCACTATGCATTCCAGATGGGATACATTCCCCTTGAGTGATCAATATATGAATACAAATTTGATGCTAAAATATATAATAATAAGTGTGGGCACAAACATGATTTGTTGGACACCACCCTCCTCACCACATTCCTTAATTATAGATCCATTTTAATATAGTTTTAAATATAATTAAAAAGTATATTTTTCAGAAATATGCTCATGAAAAACAGATATAAAGTCCATAAAAATTTTATAAAATCTCCATTTTTATTTTCCATCAATGAAAATAGAAACTTTAAATACATTTCTACAAACAAATACATTTATAAGAAACAACCACTCTGAAACAACTTTAAAAATAAAAATTTAAAGACTTAAATAAATAATTGTTTTAAAAAAATATTTGAAAACCTTTTAAAAGATAAACAATGCAAACAAAAATGATTGAACATTATATAAAATTGTAACCACAAGTCATGAAATCAATAATGAAAGTAAACTAGATGAAGGGTGACACCACAAATTCAATAAAGGGAAACTGATCAAACACAAGATAAGTATTCCATAAATAAACTACTAATCAAGGGATAAGTGTCAAGAGATACACCCTAGGATCTAATTATAATGATACTAGACCTGGTTCTAGGATTAAATAGGCCCATATATGTCTCATAACATGATGTACCATCTGGTATCTCCCTCCAAGAGTGTCAGGGGACTACTAATACCAAACCTTAGGAGGTCACAACTCTCCTAGGGAACTAGCTATATTGTGCACACTATACTAGCACAACATGCATCCATAACTTCTATTAGTTACATAAGGTGAACATTACCAATAAAAAGTAGAGGTGGTCAAGTAAATAAAACAAGATTGATAATCAAAGAATAATAATAACCCCATATCTCACATATGACACCCTCACAAGAAACAACACTTGAGATTCATCACCTAATCACCTCATACATCAAACACTACCCATAAAGGGAAACAAGCATAAGGAACACAGATAGGGTCTTACACTCCCACACATTTGAAAAATAATTTTAAAGTACTAAAAATGCCTTCAAGAAATTCACCAAGGATTCAAAGTCGCTTTATAATAATTTTAAATCAGTTATAATAAATTTATTAACAAAATTACACTTAAAAATGAATCTTATAAAAAATTTATTAAAAAAATACTCCTTTTATAAAAATTATAAAATTATTTAATCATTTTCCATTAATTTATCCCATGACCTAGTTGGAGTCAAAGAAAACACTTATATATAATGTTTTATTTAAATAAGACCTTTAAATAATTTATCAATACCCAAAATTTAAAGTACAACATTAAATTACTTTTAAAACAATTAAAAAATAAATTTTAAAACCAATTTTTTAATAAATTCTATATTATTTTTAATGTTCCATTATATAAATATAATAAAAATTGGCATGGACGACTAAATTAAATGTGATAAAAAAATTTATTTAAAATTGAGAAACCCTTCTATTTCTAAGAAAACTTTGATGAAATCCAATTTTCTTCTTATAAATCAAATATTAAATATAATAATATAATTAGAAAATTAAAACCTGAATTTAAAATTCATGAAATTGATGGTTCTATAATTTAAAGTTTAGACATGGGGAAACCAAACTTGAATTAAAAGTGACTAGTCTAGAACTTCAAATATGGGTTGAATGGAGAATAAAATTCCCTAACATGAATATATGAAAAGAAAATTAGAACCCAAACCCCACATAAGGTTTAAATAAGAAGGGGTGAATTGATATGGCACTAAGAAAAAAATATGAGAGGGAGAATAGAGGTATTGGGATTCCCTACCTTGGGGTTTTGGTCTTTAATGGTTAAAAAATTTTCTTTGAATCACCAAATAAGATGGGGGAGTAAAGGAGGGGAGGAACTCGAAGGGAGAATACTCGGCTTTGGTTGTGTGAAACATAAGGGGGAGAGGAATAAGGTTTTTATGGGTTTGCATTCAGGAGGGTAGAAGCATAATTTCAAAAAAAAAACTAGGTGACCCTGATGGTTTTCCCTCACTATTTAGTAAACCATATACCAACTATGAAAGGATACTAGAAAAACCTATAATTATTGCACAATTTCCACTAGGACCCTAAAAAATTGATTAACTGTTGGTTAATATTTCCAAACATCACTATGATGTTACATAATTGAATGCATGGTTTCTACACTATTACTTTTACTTCACAAGATCATCATTATATAGAAAAAAAGTTACAAAAATTTTAAATTTTGAGCCCATTTTTTTAAAACCTAAAATAACTCTAGGTAATATAAAATAAAAAAAATAACGGACAAAATTAATATAGAGTGTTAAAAAAGTGGTTTCACTGTGTTAGATGGAAAACATTATCTCTTCCTATGGGGGATGGTAGAATTAAGTTAAATGGATTAAAGGAAACTCTGAAATATTATCAAGATAAAAAGGAATGGGATTTTATGGTAGGGTTATTTTTATGGGATAATTTTACTCATTCAATTTATAGAAATATCTAGGTGGTCGATTTAAGAAGTAAGTGAGACTCCAACTCTAAAAGGTGTAATTAGATTATATAAATTATTCTTTCCATCATTGATCATGAATGTTGAGTAGTGGGTACTGGAGAAGTGTCTTTTTATAAGGATCGATGGGTGGGTTCTCAATTATACTCTCTATGATTCTTGGTACAATATGTTACTATAAGGGACGTGTTTTCATATCCAAACATCCTACATATTGGGATTGAAAATACCTAGTATTCTATGACCATAGAATTTTTATTTCTTTTACCAAGGATCAATTTGTTTATCAAACTAGTTTCAATGGTTTTTTTTATGATTTCATTTTGGTCAACATGAACCCAAATCCAAATATTTAGTTGGGTGGATTTATATGTGGCAAGTGCATAACAATGAAATGAGTTTACTTATTTTTAATATCATATGAAATTATTTACAAATTGATATTTTGATTCAAATCTAGGACATCCCCTCAGACTCTAAATGTAGGTGTTTCATATTCCAAGAATTTCAATATATAGATCATTTTTTATAATATTTTTTTCGGTGGTTTGATTATAGACTTAATTTTTCTTCATAATGGATGTTCATAACCTACTAGAATCATTCAAGATTATTCTTGATTTACGGTTCACTCGTATGGTGATAAATAATATAGGTGGAGAATGGCTATATATTATTGCTTTGGTGTGTTGGATGATATGGTTTTGGTGGAACAAGGTCAACCATGGATCAATTTATTTATATTTTAACTTCATTTTACATTTCTAATTTAATCTTTTTTTGCAGATGGTTATCAAAATAAATTAATAAATCTCTAGAATCTTTATCCATCAGATGTATATAGAGATCATACGAATGAGACATCACCACACTATTTTTTGTAGAGGTAGATGGGTAATTTAGAAAACTTTGGACAATAGGTAAAATTTTAATATAGATGGTTTGAAAATAAACAATATTATAATAGGGGGAGCAGTAGTACAAGATAATTGAGCCTCAATGATACCGGGTTTTTTGGTACTCTTTGGATATGGATATTATAGTATAACAGAGGATAAATATATTTATCTTGAACAAGATTTATATAAAAAAAGAATATTTATCATGCATGTATTGAATTATAAACATCCTTTAACATTAAGTTTTTAAATGACACAGAGTTATCTCAAAGGTTAGTCCAATACATGATGTAGGCATGTGCTTTGTAGGTAGAAGGAGGGACCAATATAACCAACACTTAGAGATAAGGAATTATGTTTCTAGATTTTCTCATTACGCACAGGTTGTCTACTAGTGATAAAAAGATATTCACATAATCCCGAATATTATATTTACCAAACAAGTAGTTTGCTAGTTCCAATGCACTAGGTCTACATTTCTTTCATATACCTTATTTTTTTGTTTATTTTATTTTATTTTTACCTTTTCATATGTTTTTTATATTTTTTAATTATATAAAAAATAATTTATAAAAAAGGAGAACTAAAATTTTAGAAAAAGTTTTACTTTTTGAATATTTATATTTTTTAAGAAAATTTTAATATTTCATAATCCATTATTTTTCATTGAAAATTGGAATTTAAAATTTATATTTTCAATTGAAATGGGTTTTATTTCTTATTAGACATCAAATTGGTGTTTTAAAAAGTGATTGGAATGATTTTTATATGGTTTAAATAGAGTTTAAAAGTGATTGGCATGATTATTTTGAGATTGAAATAGCATTTTCAAAGTGATTGATGAATTTTTTTATGTGAATTTAAATGGGGTTTTCAATGGGGGGATTCAATTACTAGTAAAGTGATTTGTTTATTTTTTTAAAAATTATGAAATATTTTAATTGAATTTGTATAAATTGACTTTGTTATATAGAGTTTTTCATTTTGTAAGTGATTTTATTTTTTGAAAATATATGAAATTGTTATTAATTTAATTCACTTGAAATTTTTTAACTTGTGGATTGAAGTGTGATATTTGAATTTCAACTCGATTTTTTGGATTTTTCATAATGGGTGGGTGACTGTATTAAAAATGATTTTAAGAGTATTATTTTGAAAACCTTAAGTTTCTTCCATAATTATGGGTGTTGTACAAAGCATGAGTTAAGAAATTTAAAAGGTTTTACTCATGTGAGACTGAGTCTAGATATATAGCGGGTGACATCTCATTTACACTATGGTCGCTAGCTCGTAAAGGATTATGGAGAAGGATATGTTCCAACTAATTCATACCTAGGAATCCTCGACCCATTAGTTTTTTATAGAAAAATGTTAAGCCCCAATGGATTTAGGAAAATATGGATTATTTCCTTTTGTCTTAAAAAATTGGAATTTTCTAATGATTTTTTTTGGGAAACAGGGATTTCCTAATGGATTTGGAGAAAAAGAAAATTTATAATGGTTGTTTAAAATGAGTTTATTCTTATTATTTTTGAAAAGTACTATTCTTATAGGATATGTATTTTTTAAAAGAAATCCATATTTTATGAATTTATGAGTTGTTCCTTAATGAAATTAATTTTGGGTAAAATGTTGAACTCTTTGGGAAATCTTTTCTAGGATATGAAAATATGATAAATCAAATGTTTTAATTTTAATTTTTTTAATTTATCATAGCTCTTTAGCTTTGTATGGTTATTCTCACCCTTTTCAAAATAGAAACACCAAAAAAATTATTTAAGAAATAAAAATTTTCTCCTCCTTTTAAAATTTATCAAAAAAAATATTATTAAGTGAAAAATAATTCTCCCTCTTAAATAATAATAAACATGAACATGATTATTCTTTTAAAAAATAGAAATTAAGGGTTAAATTTAATTAAATTAATACTTTTATAACATATTTATAAGAAAATTTAAACATATAATTCGCATTCTCACATAAGATAAGTCTATATCAATCATAGTTAAAAACTAAATTTATCAAACCTTATAGAATCTAATGGTTTAGTAAATATATCTTCTAGTTAACTTTCTGTTGGAAAAAATTTGAGACTGATATCCCCTTTATTAACATGATATCTTAAAAAATTAAATGTAACATCAATATGTTTAATCCTAGAAAGATGAAACATATTTTTAGATATTAAAATAGAGGATGTATTATCATAATATATAGGAATTTTTCTAATTAAACATTGAAATTAGATATAATTTATTTTATCCAAGGACTTTTAGAATAAAAATTTGTAAAAGCAATGTACCCAACCTTATCTAAGGACAATGAAACTATTTATTTATTTTTTGAACTCCATGATATTAAATAGTTACCAATTAAGTGGAAACTACCTGATGTTTTTATCATTTCAAGTATGTAGACTCCAAAATTGGATTCATAATATGAAAAAAATTGAAAATATTCTGATTAGTGTAAAACAACTAGTGTTAATAGTTCTTTTATCATATATGATTATTTATTTTACTTCATTTAGATTAATTTATTTCAAATTATACTGATATCTTATATATATATATACAGACTGAAAATATAATATCAAGCCCTGTAGTAGTCAAATAAAGTAGGCTTTCTTTAATTCCTCTATACATATTTTCATTCACAGGGTTTTCAGATTCATCCACACCGAGTTTAGAATTGGTAATCACCAGGGTTCTTATATTTTTACATGATTCAAGGTGTAATTTTTTATCCAATATTTTTGATTATTTTCTTTAATTTCTAAATATAACATCTTAACTTTGTAAACTTTTACTACTAAGATTTTTTTTAATTCACCCATTAAGATCATATCAAATTCATTTGTGATTTTTTAAAATTCATTACTAATAATATAATTTTTAGTTACAAATACAATATATTTAATATATATTTCTAAAATTATAATATCATTATAAAATATCTTTATAAATAAATTTCGAGAAACCATTCCTTTGTTATTTTTTTGTAATAAAAATATAATTAGTTTATCATACCAAGATATTAGATATTACTTTATACCATACAAAACTATAGATAGTTTGAAAAAAATATTTGGAAATTAATCAGTTTTTAAACCAGATGGTTGATTAACATACACCTCTTTAGAAAATAATTTTTTTAAAAAGTAACTTTTTAAATCCATTTGAAACAATTTGAAATTTTGATAACATGAATAACCTAATAGAATCAGAATGGCTTCTATTCTAGATACCAGTGAAAATAAATCTTAAAAATTAAGACCTTATTATTTGAAATTTCCTTGGGAAAATAATTGATCCTTTTTTATTAATATGTTACTAGACTCATCCATTTTATGTCAAAAAATCCATTTGGTTCTAATGGGCTATTTATCTCTTCAAAAATAAAACAAACTGTAATTTTTTTATTATAAAATAATTAAGTTAATAATTTATAGAATTTATACAATTTGAATCATTTAATGCTTATTTAACATTAATAGACACAAAATCAGTAATAAAATCTGAATTCACATAACAATTCAAAACTAAATATCTAGTTATTCTTCCAGATTAAACATTTCCAATTACATTTTATAAATATTGGAATCTATTAGTTTTCAAATTCATATAATTAGATCGAGAATATATGTGCTCCCCCTAAACTAATGTATTTTTATTTTCAGGTTTATCTTCACACAAATTAAATTATTTAAATTCTTTATTAGGATTATAAGAATCTATGTTATGTTTTTCATTATTTTAAATGAAAATTATATGCATAAATTCCTCCATTGACATGGTTATGTTGTTATATAATATATATACTTTAATATTATTTGAATATCATAGAAAAATTCCTTCATCACTTTTAGAATCAAACCTATCAAAATAATATTTAGTGTTTCAAATATAAACACTCTATCCAAAAACATCAAAGTGACCAATCTTGGATTTCATTTCGTTAAATAGTTCTTAAGAAGTTTTCTTTGACTTGGGTATAATATAAACTCTATTTAATATATAAAATGAAGTAATAATCTACTTTTACCTAAAATATTTTGGTAAAATGAATCTATTTAGCATATTTATTTCCATTTCTTGAATAGTTCTATTTTTTCTCTCTACAACACCATTTTTTTGCAGTGTTATATGGTTAGAAAAAATTATTGAAGTTTCAATTATCTTAAAACAATTTCACAAAATATTAGTTATAAATATATTCTATTATCACTTCTAATTCATGTTATCAAATGACCATTTTGATTTTAAATATATTTACATAAATGAATAAATTTTTTTAGGGTTTCAATTTTAAGAGATAAGAAGTGTGCCTAAGAGAAACTACAAAAATCATATACAATTAAAAAAATGTATTTCTAAATACCTAAACTAAAGGTTCTCATGGGTCTAAATAAATCAAGATTAGGTAGTTCTAAATATATTAAAGTATTAACATTGTTAACAATTCTAATTGTCTATTTGTGCTACTTACCCTTTAAACAAGAATCATATACAAAATACTTACTTACTTTGAATATTAGAAGTTTTATATTCTCTCTATGTTTTTACAACTTGTATAGTTGTTGAAGGTGAATATGTCCCAATATTTTGTGCCAAATTATATGGTTTATTTATATAACATTTAAACACTTAAATTTTTTTAGTTTAGTTCTGAAAAACATATAAGGAATGTATTTTCATTTCTATTATAATGAAAACAATTATTTATAACGAATATATTTATTATCTTTAAACATTACAATCATTACATTATCATAAATCCATGAGATATTAATTAAATTATTTTTTAATCCCTCTGTATATATTACTTTAGAAATTATAAAAGATTTGAATATTCCAACTTCTCTAAAACCTATAACTTTGACATTAAAGTTATCACCAAAAGTGATAGTTCCTCTATAACATGAATTAAAAGATAAAACATTAGAAATATAACTATTTATGTGGTTAGGAAACCAAATATTTATATACCATGTATCTTTAGAACTATTTATGCATATTTCTTATAAAACAGTTTAAACAGATAATCATTTTGGTACCCAAGCTATTTTGGGTCCAACTGGATTAGTAATAAAATTTAGAAACCCATACAAATTTAGGAAGTTAATTATAGGGTAATATGAAGATAGATTCATAGAAATAAAAGTATTGGTATGTCATAATTATTGAGTAAATATTTATGGACAAAAGTTTTCATATTTCATTTTCAAATTAAATCAAAAGCACTTAACACTTGAGAAATTAACTTTACATTTTTTAACAAAAAATAGTTCTTTACATATCAAGAATCTTAATATTATAAAAAAATCACTTTTATCATTATTAGTCTTTTTCATTTCAATTATACTATCAAAATTATATATGCATTGAAAAAAATAGATAAGGTTTATTTTTATCTAGTAATTTACCTTTTAATATTTTCATTATCTTTTTGAATAACTTCTAGGTCATCATTGTTTTTCCAATTTGAACATGATACTATATTTTTTAATTTCATAATTTATTATTTGATATTATTAAATTCCTTTTAAATTTTAGCTAAATCATCAAAAACAATATTAAATATCAAGTCCTTATCTTAAACAATTTTTGAAAAGAAATATTTCATTCTTTAATTTTCATATTTGAGCACTATAAATTCAAAATATACAAGCCTTTTATCTTTGATAGTACATAAAGCATAAAAATTTAGTTTTTCATTTTCTTCATTAATTTTTTATTTTATCTTTTCAATTATCTCCATAGTTTATTCATTCCCAAAATATCATTTTGAAACATTTATTTTTTATTTAATTCTTTAAAATTAGTTTCAATATTAGATTCATTACCTAAATTGGAATAAAAATCAGTTCTTACCTCATTCATAGTTGTATCTATAGAGGATAGATTTTATAATTCTTTTCAACTCTTATAATCATCACTAATTCAGTCTGACTCCTCCATGAAACTCTACCAATCATGATATTCATGTTTTAACTCCTTGTATTTCTTATCCTTCTCTTCTTGTTCAAATTTGGACAATATTATTTGATATATCCCTTTTTGTTACACTTAGAGCATATTAATTAGGAATAATTGTATTTAGTCCTATTAAATTTCATACTTCCCTTCCTTTCATCCTTTTGACGATCTCTTCTAGGATGATTCATTAACAACTCTTTATTTTATGTACTCAAAAAATCCACTAGAAAAATTTGTTATTCAATATTTCTCTCTTTGTTGAAATATAGAATCAGAGGGATTAGATAGAATTTTATAATAGATTTTAATTCTAAATGTTATTAAATAGGATTTACCATTATAATTCTTCAAATACATCTCATATTGGAAATGTTATCCCATTATTTCATCTATTTTATACTTAGTGAAATCCTTACTTTATTTTATCTTAACCTTATTCGAGTGCTAACTTTTTGATAGGGGTAAAATTATTCTTTCAATAAAAACATCATTCTTCATAGTTTACATGATTAAAATCATGTAGTTTACAATTTTAGTGAATATTTTTTATATCTATCTGATTCTCTCTTGACTATTAATTCTTGAATTCTTGAAACTCATCCCCACGACTGCCCAAATTTGTTCTATACAACTTATTAGTTCCTTGATGAATGAATTTTAAATCCCTCCAAATGTCAGATGAAATTTTACATGATTAAATATGGATATACATATTTCTAAATAAAGAACAATATCGGTAATTCAAAAATTTATAGTTTAGAATGCATTTTGAAGCCTCATTTTTAGTTAGAGTTTCTAAATTCACCTTAGGGATTTTATAATGGTTTAACATGATATCCCAAAATTCAATACCTATATTTTTTATAAATACCTCCATCAAATAATACCATTATGCATAATATATTCCATCAAATTGAGATGGTCTGATGGGATTTAAAAACTCAAATTCCTGAATTTCTATAACAATATAGTGGATCATTCCTTAGAATATTAGTTCTTGGATAATGCCTAGTATAAAAAGATAATAAACCATAATCATCAACTGAATCCTTAAAAGGAACCATGATCTGATACCAATTGTTAGGTCCAAGTGAGGTGACAAGATGAACTATATGGGTAGGGTTCGAATATTCCTTTTTACAAAATATAAATAAATTATATTTATTATAGTAATAAATAGTGAAAATAGTGCATAAAAATAAAACAATGAAAACATGATATATTTTTATTAGTTAAAAAAACCAAGATCCTACTATACTCTTTGATCATCTATAATTAATGAGAATAATGATATTTACTAAGAGAATCCTTTTCTAAGGATTGATAACCCAATTATATACATTCCTTTTTCTCACCAGGTAGTATAACCAAATTATGGCTGTAACTTTTTCTCACCTTTTTGTACAACCGAAGAGACTTTAATAGGAGTCACAACCTATCTAACATTTTACAAGAGTCACAACCAAAATAATTTTTTTTTTGTGAATTTATACTTGAACTTCATTTAGAATAGGGGGAATAACATAGGTATCTATATTTTGGATTGGAAATCCTTAAAATAATCCTAGATGAAAAAGAATAACAATGAAAAGATAAAACTATGAAAACCCAAAATAAATTTAGAATAATAGTTGATAGGATGATGATGAATATCAATAAAACTCAAGAACTTCAATCAATTTAATAGTAGATGATCTAATAATGAAGTCATTCATGGTCAGACCAATGATAAAATAGTCGTAGTAGGAATTCACCACCTCAAAATTCTAATATTAATTTCATATTTTTCTATATCTCTCTATGTTGAATAAACTATGTTGATTTTTTTAATCACATGACCTTGATAAAATTTTAATGGATAATCCTTAATTATTAACTCCAAGATCTTCTTGAGTGAAATGTAGAATCTAAATAATCAGTCACATTATACCATAGATTTGAGAATAATAGTACTTATAATAATACCATTTACCTGTAATTTGAATTATTAGGTTCATTATCAGATAATTATCATGATATTTTATTCCTTCATGAAATTATCCCAAAACACTTCCATTATAATCATTAACATAAATATGTATTTTAAAATTAATTACAAAATTAGGAATATATCAAAAAAATTGAATACATTTTTAGTTTGTTAAAATTTAAAAATATTACTAAAACAAAGCATCATTACAAAAATATTTCATGTGTGTTTGTATAAAGAATTTATGAAAAAAATATTTAATCAAACAAAAAATTATATTTTAATAAAATAAAAACATTTTATATATTAAAATGAAAGTTAAAATATTTTATATGGGATTAAATAATTAAATATTAATAATTCCAGTTGAGGTTTCTACTATGAAATGGTTTCAAATTTTTTGACTGAGGAAAGAAGATATATTTTCTTAACTAAAAGTAGTAGATTCTTGCTACCTCTACTGCAGAAATAGTGGACCCGCTACCACTAATTAGAATGCTACTATTGATATAAATTTTACCATTAATGTAAAATTACATTTACCATTTTTAATATGGTACTTTTATTTTTCAAGTTCTACTAGCGTTAGGGAATGTGATGTTGTTAGTTTAAAGTTGGTTGTTGAAATTGGTATAAGATATGTTTCTACCACAAGTGTAATGTAATGTTACCACTAATTTTAGAAGAGTTGATGCTACCATTAGATTTACTCATTTTCCTTATGTGTAAGGGTAAAGTGTATTCCCTATGATGCATAAAATTAGACTAAATATATACACAAGGGTAACTTGTAAGTTCTACAGTCAACATAAGGGTAAGTGAACAAACATACACAAGGGTAAGTGGAATATTCATGAGTAAGGATGCATAAAGGTATTATGAACCATTTATAAACATAAACTAATACCTGCATAAGGGTATAATGAGTTTTCCAATACTTTTATAATGGTAAACTAATACTTCTGTAAGGGTAACCTAATACTTGAATAAAGGTAACTAGTTATTTTTAAGGCTCATATAATGGTAAGTAGAATATTGTAATGTTTACATAAGGGTAGAAACAATACTTAAATAAAAGTTATATAATGTTTAAGAAACTTTCATAAGGGTAAATAATCAATAAAAACGAATACATAAGGGTAAAAAAGTCTAGAATATTCATGTAAGGGTAAATAAAAACAATAAAAAGTTACTTAAGGTTAAAAATAGTTAAATAAGGGAAAAAGAATATACGTTGAAATAATACAAAATCTTGAAATAAAAAAATAAAATTAAAAATAAATGAAGAATAAAATTAATAAAATATAGCATAACTAAATATTATCAATTAAATAATTTTCAAATAAAAAGTTTAAATAAAGGGATTTAAAATTTAAAAAAATAATAAATCAAGTAAAATTTTATTAAAACTATAAATATTAATTGTTATTACCATTTCATAGATGTTTATTGGAGTCTTGGGAAAATCCTAAAAAGTTTATACTCACCCCCTACATATGAATTTCAGTGGACTTATAAATGATATTTTGTATGATGTAGGATAGATGGAAGAAATTGTTATTCATTAGTTGAGGGTCGTGATTATATATTATAGTTATGGAATAGGAGATAACATCTCATTATCTAAGCACTGATATTTAGAGTTGCCATGTCTTTATTCTGTATAACACTTTAGATTTTAGTTTCATTTTCCTAAAATTGGATTTATGCTATTAAAATTTATTTTAGATAGTTTTATTTAAATAATATTTTATATAACATTAATTGTTTTTATTAGTGTATTTTAGGATAATTTATTCCCTAAAATTTATTTTTATCCCCCATCGCTTGCCGGAAGCCTTTGGCAATTGGGGGATATGATTGAATCCACATGGCACCCTAACTCGGATCTTGGGGTTTGAGCTCCTCAGTCGTGGTATTTAAAAAATAATATCATAAAAACAATAACATATTTTTAGAATTATATAGGAAATAATATTTTTATACTAACATCAAATCCATCAGGGTTTCAAGAGAAAATGTGATAGATCTATATTTGTTAATTTATTTCCTAAAAAAAATAAAACATAAGATAGTAGAAAGTAACTAATGATGGGTTGTCTCCCATTAAGCACCATGTTCAATGTCTTCATCTAGATGAATGGATGGAACTTGTAATCCATATATTATTTACATCCCATATGTTTATAATTTCTCAAAATTTAACCTTTATCATTGTATTTTCCTTCATATAAAAATATATTTTCTTAATATCTAGTTTCCTTAACTTTTTAGTAATTAATCACTCATGGGTAATCTTTAATTTCTTTTTTTGATCAAATTTTTAGATATCAAGTAGTAGATTCATCTTAAAAAATCTTTATTTAATATTTTATTCTTCCCCAATTATATTAAAATAGAAAGAGTCAATAAACATAGATCATGAAATGTATAATAAATCAATTTGACTTTCGATCAAAACAATGTTTAACATCATTATACTATGGTGAAATTTTATATTTTTAATAAACATATTCAATTAAACCTATTATGATTGTGGTATTATAAAGTTTGATTGATTCTCTATTAACCTTGAAAGGATATATTTTTCCATTAATAATTTTTATGGAACTATAGAGATTTAATATTAAGAAAACATATGGACCTAGACACTTTGATTTTAATTTACCTACCATAACTCTAAGTTACAAGTTTAAGAGAATAAATTTATCACCAAGTGAGATTTTTTTGAGTTATATTATCATTCCATTATTGGGTTTTTTTTAATAAATCATGAATTTTCATATGACTCTATTCTTATTTTATTAAACTCATTCATCCGCATAAGAGAATTTTTTGGGGAATATTTTAAATCCATTTTTAGTATTTTCATAGCCCAATAAGATTTATATTATAAATCCATAAATATATGAAATGTTTTTAAATTAAATTTTTGATAAAGGGATAATAACAATAATATTTTGTGTGATTTAAAGTAATCCCATAGTGATTCATTTAATTATTCCCAATATTTCAAAAAAAATAATTTTCTCAGGAATTCCAAAAATATATTAGTTTAAAATTTTATATTTTTAATTTGTTTTTGGATGATATTATATGATTATATAATAGAAACATCCAAAACGAGTCATCATATTTTTAAACATTTCTTTTTTAATGTGTTATGATAATTGATGATAAATATGGAAATACAAGACAAGGTAAAAATATATTGTTTTAGGAAATTAATTACAACCAGAGTTCTATTTTATGTATAAAATTCAAATTCCACCAAATTTAAGATATATTAAAGAAACTAAAATATATTATATTCAAAGTGTTTAAAAAAAATTCAATGGATTAAAACTTTTGAAACTATTACTAAGTGTTTTGCGGGTGTTGGAGGTGTTCAGTGAAGGATAGAGGAAGGAATATGCATTTAGATTTGAAATTTCAGCTAGGAAGAATAATTACAGTGTTACCCTAGGTAAAAAGTTATAATTTTTTTACTAGAGTCGATTTTTTTTCTATAGATTTATGTGTTATGCCATAATTTTTTTGATGTGACATGGTTTTTGTGTTTCTATGCAAGGTGTGAGCTGTAAGAGTTCAGTTTCATACTGTTTCAGGGTAGCTGTTTAGTCAGGGGATTTTTTGTGTTGATTTTGGTGTGAAGATTCTTGGGAGATTCTAGCTTAATCTTGTGTGATTTAGGTTGATCTGTGCCTATTTAAGGCACATCATGGTTGAATTATGGTGTTTTAGGTCTACCTTAAAAGGTTTGGATATCATGTGGGGTCCTTAGAATAAATTTTATGTGAAATCTTGGTTAACCTTATATGAGAGGAATTACAATGCCTTCATTACAATCACATCATGGAGACCTTGTTGGTTAGTGTTTTTGTCTTTTTTCTATCTAGGTATTTTTTTATTAAAGTTCATTTCATTGAACTATTGTTTTTCATTTAAATATTCTTGTTAAAGGTAAACACAACAAGGATTATTGAACAATACTCAAGGGTTTGAGTACGACATCATAACCACATTGGATACACTTTGGCCTTCATTAATGAATTGAGTTAATTAAATTTTGACCATGATATTTTGGGATTGATAATGAGGATGTTTTGAATTATTTTTTGGAGATACTTTTGAATAAAACTAGTCACAACATGGTCGTACTTCATCATACAATAACACTATGTTTTCCAGTTTTTATTATAAGTTCAAGTTTTATATCAAATTAATTCTATTTTCGCTGACTTCTTTTAAACCAAAGGATATAATAGATATACATTTAAAAAAAGTTTAACTCCTTGTCGTATGTTTTGACCACCATTTTTTTAAAATCAATATTATATAATCCAAGGTGATTCCCTTTATCCTTCTTACACATTATATCTTATTATTCATTCTTAGGGATTATATGGGATTGGTTTTTCTTTAGTTTAGATGATGATTTGGTTGAGTGATTGATGATGATTATGTTTTATATATCATTGAGTGTTTCCCTTAGATTTTTTAATAGAATGATAATCTGATCCTTATCATTCTTGGAGAGTGATTACTAAAACTATAGTTGAGGTAGGGGATTGAAGTCTTATCCTTATTTTTTTTATAAATTATTTAAGTATCATGTTTTTTATTTATTCGGGTGGATGATAAGTTTTAAACTAATTATGATGATAAATTGGAAGGAAGTGTATGAACCACATATTATTTATAAAATTCTATGATATTTCTTGATTTTTGATGATTTTGTCGATGTTGCTTCTGAGCCATTATATTTTATACAATAATATTACTTTATTTCTATTTAATATGTGTGAATCACCATACATAATAGTTTAATATCTTAAAGATATTAATAAATTAGTTATTCTGAGATATGGAAATGTATTTTCGATGTTTGAGGAAAAAAATTTGATTTAATATGAACGGATGATTAATAACAGGTTAAATAGATATGAGAGTATTATTAAAGGTATTTATTAAATATAGTTTTATGTTGTTTTTGTTTTCATTTGTAAATATGGATGGTTGGTATATGATATTATGATAACTTTGGAAAGTATTATTGATATTCTTCTCACAACATACTTAGAGAAACTACTTAAATATGATAAGGAAAAGAGAGGAATGGGAATATGGAATTTATATTAACCACTGGTTATATAAGAAGTAATGAATTAATATGAATTAGTAATTAAAATATGGGAGGTGTTGTTGGTTATTATTTTTTAGGCATGTATTTCTACTATCAAAATGATATTTCTCTCTCTTTTTTTGGTTTTTAGGTAATGGTGTGGTATTATTGATATGGTAGTGGTGACATGGATGGTTGTGTGGGAAAAAGTGATTGTGTGGTTTTTGTATTGGTTTATGGAATGTGCAGTGTGGAGGTTTACATGGTTATGAGTTTAGGTTGTCTATGGGATATATTATTGTTTCCTAGTAAAATGAAAGTATTTAGAATTAATTAAATTTTTAATGGGTAATAGGTTTAAATTAGAAAAAATTGTGTTGTTAAATGATTATAAATAAATTATTATGGATGGAATGGTTTTATTTAATAAATTATTAAGGTAGGTATAAAAGTGAATAATGAGTTACATGAAGTGTAAAGTGGTTTAATGAATATATTGAAATTGAATTTGGATAATTGATGATATTAAAAATGCAATGATGTTGGTAAATTGTAATTTTGGAATACATGATGATGATGTGATTAAACATGGAGTTAATAATCGTTTTTATGTGGGTGTTTTGTGTGAAAAGGAAGGTTTGATTTGTGTTATTGAGATGAAAGATATTGTTAGCTTTTGGTATTAGTAGTATGGAAACAATTATAGGCATTATTAGTACTATATTGGTGTTAAACATTGGTTTAGGATTGTGAGTGACTACGATATACACTGTATTTTCTTTTGATTTTTCATGGACCACAACCGATGTCAGATAAAATTACTGTCACCCAAATGGTTTCGGTTATGTGTGTTTTCCCCAATATCATAGTTGGTGATGGTATAAATGGATGAATACTCCCTATTCCCCTATCTCAAATATCATAATTTTATGGGATGTTATGGATCACAAATGGTATATTCGCATGGAAATTAATGGCTTTATGTTATAGAATGTAATATATCAGATGACTTAGCTATTTGATTTACAACATGGATACATGATTGGGGGGGCGTGCATGGTAGGGTGAGGGCATTATGTTGATGTCCTAAATGTTTATGTCACCATACCGGGATAAGGATGTGATATGTAGTTGTGGTACAATATGTGGTGATTATAAATTTATTGATATGTAGTGGTATGTAGTGGTGGATATGAAATGATGATATGGTTGTAGTATGTTGTATATAGTTGTGATATTTGATATGATGTGTGATGGAATGGATACATAAGGGATAAAAGTACTAGGTAATATTTTTATTGGGATGTAAGTGAGACAAACCAATGAGTAAGTGGTTAGAGAGTACCTTATTGAATTATATTATTTTGATACTATGTTAATAAACCTGAATGTGATATTGGGTAAGCGTGCCTTGGTGAGGTTGGGTAATTGATGACCTAATTCTAGTGTGAGTTTTTTTTATATTTATTAATTGAGGTATTCCTATTATTTTTTTTTACATTTTGACAATAGGTTTTTGGGAGAATTCGGCTGAGTATACTTGTATTATTATCCATATATTTATATTCATGTTTTTAATAGGGAGTTGGTGATCAAACTGGACTATACTAGCTCTAGAAGATTATGATTAGTGGTGTTTTCACTGAAATAGGTGTGTTTTATGGTATTTTATATTTTGATGGCCTTATTTATGTATGAAATTAACATGCATTTTTGTTTGGAATTATTTCATATTATGGAGCTGATTGGTGGTTTCCTCATGTTTCTGGGATTATGAGGGAAATGCCTCTCATCAATGTGTGATTATACCCTCGATACTAATTGTGAAACCTTGTAATATTGGTGATGTGATTTAGAGGTTACTGTTATATTAATTTTATTCCCAAGAAGATTTCATAGTAGGGTAGGTTCATTAAAAAGTGGTATCAAATCTTTGGTTAAAAATTGGGATGAAGATTGGAGTTATTCACTAGTAAGGTTTTCATGGTTCTAGTTGGGAAACAATATTATTTGGGACCACCTGGGACATAATCAAGGGATAATAGCTATGCCACAAGTGATTAGGTACCCATTTAATTTTTTTAGGACTCTATGATTATTAAAAATTCTAGGTGAGGTGATGCAGATTGTGAGGTAGAAAACATGGTGTGGCACATGCATCATGATGATTGTGCCTATGTTTTAGTTGAAATTATTTCATGAAATGATGACAAATATTGTTATATAATTTTAATAAAATGAAATGTCCTATTCTTAGGGCTTCTTTTAAATTGGTCGCCTATATAAGGGTTTTAAAGATATGGGGGGGGGGGGTATTAAAATCCTTATTACAATTTCTTCTACTACCTTAAGATGTTCTTGGTGTATTTTTCTTCTATGTTGTAAGTTTATTTTTATCTTCATTGTATTTTTTTTATTTTTAATGAATTTTTAATGATTAAATTATTATAAATATAGTATCAAATTGAAAATCTAAATGTCAATGAATTTTACTTAAAGTAAATGGTCAATGAAAAAAATAGAATCCTTGATAATGATAGAACCAAATTCTTATTTTTTATGATTTTTCTTAAAATTTATAATTTAAGTGTGTAACATGGATAATTCTTGACAATTTTTTATATTTTGGTATCCTAAATTAACATTGAATTAGAAAATATGATTTTTTTATCCTCATGTTTTATATTACATGATATTAATTAAAACTAGATTTTCTAATTTTGAAGCGAAACATATTGATATTGATTTGATGAATATCATGTTATAATTGTTTGTTTCAAAATAAAAATATGATAAAATCACTTAATATTTTAAATTTTTAGAGATACATGTTATTAAGGAAATCATGTTTATTGTGGTATTCTAGTTATCATGATTTTATATCTTAAATTTGTAAGGATTATTAAATTGATTAACTGAAAGCATGTTAATGTTTTAATTTAATAATGGATAAACTATTAATATCTCCAATAGCATGACATGTTAGATTAGATAATTTATTGATTCATTGAATCTACGTAATTTTTAATGAACTATTTCTAGTGTTTTTATATTTAAGAATGACGAGTGAGAAATCGTTCCATGCTATGTAATAATTGGTGTAGAGTTTTTTTGATAGTTTTTAACATGACTTGGTTATAAAATGACGTGATTTTTTTAGAAATATGTTTACTTAAAAAAATAAAAAATTTCCTTTTTATAATGGTTTTTTTATTTTAAAAGTGTTCTTTCAAAATGGTCCGAGAGCATTTTATAAAGGATTTTTTGATAATAGATTTTAAAGAAAGATTAAAAGTTTTTCAATTAAAAGTTTTTAAAAAAAGGAAGTATTGAGGTAAAACTTGTTGCTAACATGAAGAGTTTTAATTTTGTGGCTTTAAATGGAATTATTTATGATTTTATTTATTTATTTTTTAATTTTATTTTGATAATTCATTAAAGTGATGAAATTTATGCGAAATGTATTGTCTTTTCCTTAGAGGGTATTGTTTGAAAACTTCCTTTAACCAATATTATTGTTCCCATTGTGTAGTATTCAAGATTATTATGGATAATTAAAGGATTATTTGATTTATTTATGGTTTTATAGATAGTGGTATGTCAGTGATGAGGTAGATGTATTGGTGATGAAATTATGGTTTTGATTTTGAAGGAATATGGGATTTTTTCATGGATGATGGGAAAGTTTAGTGATTTGGGGGTTTAGGAGTGTATTTTATTCTTGAAGTATATTTGTTTTTTCTCAAATATTGGTGTTTGATTTATTTGTTTTAATTAAACATATTTATCTATATTTATGGGTGAATGATAGGTCGATGGAGAATCATCTGGGTGTTGATATGAGGAAGTAGAATATGTAGTCATGGGATAAGGTTATTTCAATATTTTAATAGAAATAAGTATTTATGTTCTTTGATGGAGTGTTATAAATTGAGTTTGGGGAGTGGTTAGAAGATTTTGTGGATGAATTTTAATTGACATACTTCAGATCAATTACGATTTTCCGTAGTAGTGGGTTTTCTTCAAGGGGTTTCTCAATTGTGGTGGAAGATGAACCATGGTTGGCAGAAAGAAGTTTTTTTTGGAAATAATTTTTTGACTTCATCAAAGAGGCGTTCCTTCAATAGTTGTAAAGGAATTAATTTATAAAATTTCTCAAGTATTTATATTAAGGATAATATATGGTGTGCAATCATTTGATTCATTTTTTCACATTTATTGTATAATATTTGGACCTCTTAGCCAATGAATACACATTAACATGATGATTTGAGTCTGACCTTTGGTTATAGATTTGATGGTGGGTGGAATATTATTAGTCGAGGTATTGGGTAGTGTAAATAAACCGTGATGATATTATTTAGGTTGATTTTATCTTTGATATTGGGAGAGATAAGGATGATTACAAAGGTTGTGAGTCTTATGGTAGGAAAACATGGAGAGCGAGGTGGTCTTGTAGAGTTAGGGTGCATCTTAATCTAGAGGATTGAGTTGATTAAAGTGTATTTTAGTTGGTAAACCAATATGTTTTTAATTATGAAGTTGTTGAATACATAAAATATGAGTGCATCATGGTTTACAGTGTTCTTTGGTTTATGTGTAGTGTTTTTATAAGTAGTGTGGTTAGATTTTGGTTGGAATTCATTTATGTTTGAATATGTCTAGTTTCAAAATTTTATGATTGGACTTGTTTTGATTCAGTGACCTTATTTATTTTATGAATAGATATTTTAAATAAACTTTATTATTCTAGTTTAGTTTTTTAAATATTCTTACATTATTTATCTTCAAATGGTTTTGAAAATTTATTTTTTTTAAAGTGAGTTGATTTAAAATCTATTAATTTAATATAAAAGTAAAAGTATTTTTTTAGTTTTCAATAGAGAATTATGTGGGTTTTTAAGTGTATAATGAATTTTAGATGTAAAAAAACCATGTTTATTAAATTGAATGGTTTTGGAAACATAATTTCAAAAACTTGTTTTGACATTATGAAAGTATTAATGGTCAGTAAGAAGTTGTAATTTTGGAGTATAAGTGATTGATGTTTTCCTATTTCATTTTATGTAATATTGATCCCCTTTAGATGAAAAAATTTCTATTTGGGAGGTATCTCATATGGCTTTTAGGATCTAGGGATTCCCCCATTAAAGTAGTCCCAGTGTTGAAATATAATTCTTATATTGTCGGTGATACATTTCTAGTATATGTTTTCTATTGAGTATATCAATACCTTTACATTGGATGGTGGTTAGTTTAGTTCTATGTTCCTTCTTGGTTTTAGGGATTATTTTTTTTGGACATAAACCTTGTTGGGCATATATCTCTCTTAGAATTTATGTTTTAGGAATTTACTTTCCCCAGATATTATTGATGTTGAAAATATTGATTCAATGCTATTATGATTGAGGTTGTTTTGATTTGAGTTGTATTTTTTAGTAGTTTAGAGATCCATGTTAGAGAGGCATCTCTCATGGATGTTTGGGTTTATTTTAATTTATTTTATTCCTAATTTTAATATTAATTCTTAAGGATGATAATTTTTCTATAGGTATATAATGTAATTATACAGACCTTTGAAGACACTTTTGTTTTGTTTTTTGGGAATTGGAGGTATCTGTTGATAGAAGGAGGAAAGAATATAGAGTTAGAGTTAAAATTTTAGTTGGTGAAAAGTGTTACAGCATGACCCTATGTGATGAGTCATGATTATTTAGTTTGAAAATATGGTTTTATTAGTAAGATATGTAACATATTAAAGTAGAGGTATGTGTCATTATAGTAGTATTGTGTTATTGGGTGTGAGATATGAGAGTTCAATGTCAAACTATTTTGAGGTAGACGTTTGGTTGTAGTATGGTTTCTTCCATTTATGTTGTGAAGTTCTATAAGGGATTCTTAGTTAATTATCTTTGATTTTGGTTAGACCATTGGTGTTCACGTTGTGGAATAATGGTATTGAGGTGTTTTAAGTTTACTTTACATAGATTGGATATCACATTTTCTTCATGGGGTTAATATCAAGTGAGATATTGGATAATGTCATGTGAGTGAAATTATAGAATTTTTATTATCATCATTTTATGGAGACCTAGACAGTTAGTTTCTCTGGTTATGTCTATTAGGGTTTTTTGTATCTTAGTACCTTTTGTTTTCCCATGGGTTGGTCTAGGAATATTTTTGTTAAATGAGATATGATTTAAGATCATGTCATGATCCTTGAGGGTTTGATTACTATAGTGTAGACACTTTGGTTGTATTTTGGCTTCATTAATGCATTGAGTTAATGTGTTTATTACTATGAGATCTAAGTAATGATAAATAAGATGATGTGTTATGTTTTAAAAATATTTTTTTAATTATACACATTGCAGCATGACCATACCCCATTACACTATTAATCTTTGTTTTACAATTTTTATTAAAAATATGGGGTGTCACTTGAATTAATTACATTTTACCTAAATTCTTACAAACCCTAATACATTTTAGTCACACATTTAGAGATATTTTAGAACCTTGTGATAGAATTTTCCCCTTAGATTTAAAATAACAATCTCTTTAAGATCAAATATAATTACCTTTTATTATTATTATTTATTATATCTTGTTCTCCCTTCTTCAGGAATCTACCGTATTGGTGTTATTTTGGTTTGGGTGATGATTGTATTTAATTATTGATGGAGTTTATGTGTTATATGTTATCTAGGGTTTTCATTTTGTGTTTTCAATGGTGTGGACATCTGATATTTATCATTATTTCACAATGATTGTTGAGAATGAAGTTGCAATAGGGGATTCAAGACTTCATTTTATTTATTTTATGTAAATTTTTGATGTATGATGTTTTTTATTTCTTTGGGTTGATGTTATGAATTAGCCTTATTGAAATTAAATATTAGACCAAAAGAAGTTAATGTTAAAGTGTGATTTGAATGTAATTTTTGAAATTCTATGATATCACTTACTTATTGATAAATTTTTAGAAATTTATTCAAATAGATTATATTTGTTTTTATTATGGACCAAAATAATATTTCCCTCCATCAGAAACCATAGATAGCCCATGACATCCCTAAGGCACATTGTCAATCACTCTGGGGTAGTGCCAAGAACTAGGGAATCAAAGTAAAACCTGTGGGAATGGATTTAAAAAATAATTAGAGTTTAATAACAGTGAAAAAAAGCATGAATACTCAAAATATTAGACGAAGATGTGCCAATAGATAAGTAGAAACAAACAATAAATCTGAAAGAACAACATAAAACACGAAAAAAGTAAACTAACTAATCCCATTTCTCACCATAGTCTCTCTCCCCTATAAGAAGATATAAATCCACCTTGAGAATATATTTACTTTAGCGACAATCAAATATAATGCACCACTGATTTAAATTATATTGTATATTTAGATGATATGATAAAGTAAAAATGACAAATAAAATAAAAAACATAGCTCCAATAAACTATACATGTCACAATCCAATATAACTAACCAATGATAAAATATGTTTCATGGAAAAAACAAGAACCATTAACTAAAAGATATAGATAGGAATGAGAATATATCTCAATATAAATTCCAAGTAAACCATATCCCATGCATAATAATTAATTAAAAGATCCATTACATACTATTTTGAAATATAATTATGAAAGTATGTTCATTTCCAGTTGTATTTATTTGGAAACCAAATAATGATTCTAAATAATTTTAAAATATAATATCCTTAAAAAATATAGTGGGTTATGGATTTTTAATAAATAAATAATTTCAAAAACATGATGGGAGGGAAACATCAGTTTAAAAGAAACACTTAACTTAGTTAAAATTAGAAAAATAATTTGAATAAAAAGGAATGTTTAAATGGTAAATAAATGGATCAAGAATCATGTGTTGCCTATGAATACAAAGGTTATGCCTCATCCTAGGATCCTTGTACTCTTGGTTATCGAACAATACATAAATATTCCTAGGTATGAACCTCTAAGTAGGTCAAAAAAAAGTCTCAATAGTAATGAATCATTATTATCATCATATAGTTTAGTTAGTTTTGTAGTGTATTCCAAAGGATAGGTAGGACATACCTTATCTACCATAATTTTCCCAGTATACACACCTAGGTACCCAGGGTTCCCATATTCTTTGTTTTCCACTTTGTATCAAATAAAATTTCCACTTTTAATTTATTCTGGATCAATGCATGACAAAAGAACCCATTTCCATCCCTTGAGACAAGGGGAAAATATTAAAGATACCAATGTGACATATAAATAAATATCAAGACCATAATAGAGAAACATTATTATTTACAAAACACCAAATGTGATTTTAATTATATTTTTGAATCCACACTAAAATCCATGTTTTGTAATTCATTTAGAAAAAAATGAGCATGAATTTTAGCATTAAAAGTCACACATTTATTGTTTTACTCATATAAAAATAATCACATATGTACACATATATACCATCACACAAATTGACAAATTCTATTGTGAATTTGTACAAACACACACACATATGGATACCTATGTATATGTGTATAACCAACACACAAACACATAGTTATATATCAAATAAATTTCGATAATCTCACATGTAAATTTAAAACCAAACCCCAATTTAATCCATATAAACCATTTATAAGGCCATTTGAGTTTTTAATCAAAAAATCATGATCATATTATTTAGAAAATATTTTCACTTTGTTCGAAATATGATAAAACCTTTGAATTTATGTGAAAAATAAACAGAAACATGATTTTCCCTTTAAAAATCCTAGAAGTATTTTTATTATCAATTGATATCAAAATGAATAATTAAAAATAAAATCATATAATGTTCAAGAATTTAAAGATCTAATGTATGTGTAAACCTACATAAAACTCATTGCATTTGATAATGGTCGTACTATTCAACCAAAATAAGGGAAAATACTCCCTAGAGAAAAGAGAGAGAAAAAAAATCAAGAAATACATAAATAAATTTGATTAAATGGATAATAACAGACTAAACCCTTATAGGAATCAATGAAAACTATTTACCTTTAATAGTAATTGTAAGAATCATCCTTAATTAGATCTCATGAACCATAGAAACTAATAATAAATGAAATAAACCCCCAAAATCAGGATAGATTATTTCTAAGTCACATGAGAAGAAAATAAAGAGAAGAAAATATAGAGGGAAAAGAATCATAGAAGGAGGAGGCCATAAATCAAGTAATTAAACCCAAATTGAGTGAAACACCCTTGTAATCATGATAGAAGGTAGTATGGGGGATGAGGGGAGGCATGTTCAAGCCCCTATTTAGATTTTGGTCATGAAACCCTAGTGAAAAGGAAGGGGTATTAGGTAGAAAATAAGAGGATGTGGAAGACATAAACAACCATTTTTTAAAGATATTTCACAACATACAGTTGACTAAACCATGCACTAACCATGTGATATTTATTGTAAAGTTTGGAGAACATTACATGGGCAAGATGCATAGTTAAATTTACCATGTACCAATTGTGAAATTTGATCCTTCCAATATATAAATGTGTTTTTATAGTTTCCACATGATTTCTACTAAACACGTGTCAACTGTGCACCCATGAAGAAAGTTTAATAACATGAAAATATAAATTAGTTCAGCTTGGAATTCAAGAAAACAATAAAAAATAATTAAATAAATAAAATATTAATGAAATTAAAGTATAGGGTGTTAAAATTCTCCCCTCCATAATGATTTCTACCCCACAAAGCCTTGTATGGAACACTTAATTCAAAAATAAATGAGGTACAACCTTTATAATAGGGACACACCTTGAGATACATAAGAACTAATGGATTTATTACTGATGACGGATGATAATATACACAATATAGAAATAGGACACACTATAATTTCCAATTTTCCTCATCACCGACCATAAAGGAATATAAACCAATGAAGGGAATTTCTAAGACAAGGAAAAGGCTTGACTCCCTACAACATCAGTTTGTAACCTAAAGAACACCATAACATACAAGGTCATGATGGAAAGTGATAATGAAGACTAATGGTTAACAATTTTTCTTTGATTGGTATTGGTTGTAATATAAATCCAAACAATTATACAACTAAAAAAGAAATAATCATACACACAGTTAAAGAACTAGGATCTAAAAAACAAACTGTCAATAGTAGTATCCCCACCATATTTGAATCCTACTAACACAATAGTTTTATAATAAAAATAATAATCTTGAAAGTACAACAGATAAAAACTCTATAAGGAAAGGATAATTTTTAATATTAAAAAAACTAGAAATACCATAACGAGAAACGTTATACAAGAGATAAAGACAAACCATGATATCAATTTTGGAAAATTAAGAAAAGTCTAAATATGGAAAAAATGATATGATTAGAATTACCCTGAATGAAATATCCATTAACAAAATAACATGGTCCTAGACATGGGCTAAGAGAGAGAGGGAGAGAGAGTAACCTGAGACTTTACTTCTAGAACACCAACTCCCAGGGAACCCTCTCGTACAAATGGTATATATAACTCATCATAGTTAGTCACATGCTCACCCAAACGTCACTATGTACATTAACATAATGGAAAAACATAATCACTAGGATAAAATCATTGAGAAAGAGGAACAAGATCAAACAATAATGAATCCACTCCCTATAATCCTCATAAGAACAACCAAACACATCAAAGAATAAAAACAAGACATAAGATCAACTGAATAATATTACACAACATGAATAAAAAAATTAAAATTATTCCAATAAATATTCCCAAAAAAATCACTCACTAAATTTTGAACCAACCATTATAAAAAACTATATTTTTGAAGCCCAACCATGACCTAATCTATCGGTTAATGCCTACCTAGAAGCAAGCTGGGTGTGATAACCCCAAGACCACATCCAATAGGATAAGGGTTGGTGAAAAGACCTAAGAAGTAATAAACTAAAATGGTATTCGTTTTCCTGATCTATCTGTATGAACACACAAAACCATATCTATGAAAAATTATAGACTAATAAAAATGAATGAACCACATAGAGTATAACCATGCATAAAATAACCTTTAGAGAATACAATAGAGTAAAACAATATAAACCAAAGAAAAAGGGAAAACATAAATTACCAACCATAAATGATACCCAACATGAAAAAAACTAGAAAAATGGGGGAAATAAGAGAGACCGTCTCTAAATATCCAAGTCTTATAACCGAATATGGTCAATACATCCAAGTGCCACTATGCTCCATTGAAGGCACCGCTGAACTACCTATCATCTACATAATACATGACACGTGTGGGAAAATACCATGTAGGGGTGTGTATATACATACCCAATAGGATTCTCCAAAATCCATAATGGTATTAAGAGAAATACTCAACAGTAGTCCACTCAAACCTTAACAAAAGTGTAATAAAATCCAACATATAATCACATAAAGAAACCCAAGTGAGAGAGAAGGGGGAACTCCATATCCATAAACTGTGGAAATAATTTTGAGTTTTTCTATAGATCAAAATGTCCATATCTAATTCCCATCATCACACACAACCTTATAATAATCTGAGTGGAGGGTCCTGTTGCACGCTATTGTGCTCCATAGCCAAAGAAGCAATCACTCCCATTGAGGAATAACTTGTCACTAGAGATAAAAAACATGAGAGAACCACTCCATATTTATAGGACCCATGCCCTAATATATTACGAGGTAGTACCATATCTATATACGTAAATAGTATGGGGACCTGCACTCTAATGCAATAGAGGATTATTGACTCAGACATCTCTCTGATTATCCTTAAAAATCACTGTCATCACTCAAGTGAAGGCAGATTAAGAATCACACTTGGATAACCTCATATCACATCTATCTTTCCACAATGAATGATTCCATTTCATTCTACATAGAAAACCACTTAGGATAGGCTTCTCGTAGGCCCAAATCTTTGACCTAAAGGAGGAGATACTGAAGGTGGATATTCTGGGGAGAAGTACACAACATATATGAGGGGTCACATGGTGTGTGAACTCACTTAATTTCCCTAACATTTTCCGCTAGATACATATTGGGAAGATATTTCATACTGATTGACTTTCACAGGTGGTACAAAACATGTATCCGCCACTTAGGGCCTGCTCATGTACTCTAGGCCCATGTCTATGTCCTCTCAGCCCATGCCCATTTACACTGGTCGTGCTTGTGCACCATGGCCATGTTCGTGTACCAAACCATTCTTAGGGATGTGTATTCCTAGAGTATATACCGATCATACAACACAAAGTCAAATGGTATGTATGATTCATACACAATGTGTGATCTTTATATCCATCTAAAACCCTTTCCACCATAGCTAGTGGACTACATGATGTTTGTTCCTCTGGGATACATAGCGTGTTGTTGGGTTTTTTATAGAAACTTTGTATCTCCAAAATTATTCCATAACTTCTATTTTGGCTACCATTCACACATGTTTGACCACATTAATCAACTAAAATTTAATGAATCATCATCAGCCATCAATTACTAGCCTCTGATGGATGGAAATCAGAAGTTCAATTTCCAATATGGGAATCTTTCATGCATCCCCCATCGATACAAATATCAAATCTATGAATCCATCAATTGTATCCTGCATCTAAACATGATCTATCCCAAAAAAATTTATCTATGTATCATTCTAATAACAAAAAAAATCCAGGGGTTCAATCATGCTTGAACCCACCCCAATATTATTGAATCATAACCCCATAAGCCAACAATGAAGAATGAAAAATACAGTGGAGGAATAGAATAAGAACGATGTGAATCCATCATTGGATGATGCGATCTCAAATAACGTTCTCATAATGAAAAAATGATGAATTAAAAGGCATAATGATATTAAACTGGGTTTAATAACAATATCTATGATCAATATCATGAAGATAACAACAATCACTGAAAATAGAAAGTAGATAATAAATCCATGATTAATATTAAATAAAAATGGACAAAACTAAAAATAAAAATACCTACTAATATTAGGTATAAATCATTAGTTAAGAACACATTCACTAGGGATGAAGAAAAATATGCACTATATTCTCTCTCCCTATCATGGTCAACTTTGATCCATCCATCAATCTGCATCCTTGGGTTTTCCAACTCTAATGAAGAACACTGATCATCCTCTCAAATACTCCTAGGGTTATGTGGAAACCCCTATATATTTTATTTTAAATTGGTGTTTATAAAGGGTGATAATGTTTTGGTTCATTTAATAAAATTATATAAATATATATTTTTTATTTTATAAAATTCACCCACCAACGGTGCAACACCAACCAACTTTAGGTCATACATAGGGTAAAACCCACATTATGGAATCAACCGTGGTCCCAAATTTCCCATCTAAGGTCCTAAATAATAGGAAAACCATTTATACTAAAGTGATGCATGCAAATTCTATAAAATATATTACTATTTTTAATATATTAATTTTGGGGTCCCGAGACACTCAATCACCACCGAAACTAAGAAAATATATATACATATTTATCGAAATATTCAAATGAAAAATCCATCAAAACTCATGTCATCACATTCTCCCTTCCTTTAAGGATTTTCACCCTATAAAGAAAAATATATAAAAAAAATGGGGTTACTGAGTCTGCATTTGGCTCTCACACTCCAAGGAGATCTCTTATATACTCTGGTACTACCAAAGTACACAAACCAAGGGAATAGTCCATCCATGTAGGATCCTATACTTCCAATCCTTAATTTCCACCGGGTACTTCGTGAAGATGGATCCATACTCGATGTACATCTCTCCCCATTCAATAACATGCATATAGTCATGCATGTATCTCCTCAGCTACGACACATGGAAGACGCCTCGCACTTGATCTCATTATAGGTGAAAGGCTAAGAAGTAAGTAAACATTACCATCCTTTGTAGGATCTTGAATGACCCAATGAACCTTGATGATAGCTTGTTTCAGTATTAAAATCCTATAAATCATCATAAAGGGGAGACCCTTAAGAAAACATGGTTCCCCTGCTTGAACTCCAAGGGAATATGACAATAATCTATGTAATATTTCTATTGGATATGGGTTATCTTCTCATGATCACAGATTAATTGTGTTTTCTACATTATTTACTATAAAATATTTATCCCAACTAGATATGCCTCACCAATCTCAATCAATCACAAGGGGGAGATGTAGGGTCTCCTATATAGGGCCTCAAAATATTTCATTCTAATAGTAGAGTGATAATTGTTATTATAAGAAAAGAATAACAATAACAAGTGATCTATCTAGGTTCAACTGATGTCCAACATACATGACCTCAACATATCATTCAATACCTAGATAGTTTAATCAGCCTTCACATCCTAATATTGGTGAAATGCCTTTCTCATATATAATTAGGTCCAAAAATACACCTAAAGAGCTCTCCAAAACCATGAAATGAATTGATCATAACAGTTAGAGATGATTTTCATGGGTACCCAATGAATATGGATAATCTATCAAATGTACCATTTCCCCAAAATATTAGTTTAACTCTTCTACCTAATGGTAAGAAAGTGCATTGACTTGGTATGTCAATAAAAATGTACCCAGATTGCATCATATGATCTCAATACCCACAGAATCCTGATCACAAATTCTATTTTATTACATCATACTTCGACTATGGGATCTCAAGAGGACGTGCCAAACCTATCAAAAACAACTATTAAAAATTTACCTGGTTACTTTTGAGACATTGAGAAGAAAAATTGATGACGCTCCACCTCATGAAATCCCACAAAATTTTCTACTGAAGTTCCTTTAACATATCTTCCAAACCGAGATATATAACCAAGGGGGGAATCAAAATCCCCCTCATAATCTTGAAAAATGATTGGAACCACCGTTTTTACCTATAAAAGGTTAGTCTGTTCCTATCCTTTAGAAAATCTATCTGGTGTATCTATTGAGGATACTCGGTCATGTAGAACCTCACAGTTTATGTTTCCCAATTGAGCCTCTCAAACACACTAAATAAGTAGAGGAGTCAAAAAGATTGAATGAAGAAAAACGATATCCCTACCATCCATTAAGGATAAGTGCAATGATGCCAAATGATCAGGTGACTCATCCACTAAGAACAAAAAAGATTTCCTTCTAAGTGAATATTTCACTACATCTCCCATTGTAGAAGTATAAAATATCTAAAAGTCATAGTCCTACATGAACTCTAACCAATTCCTACATATCAGGATGATATATATTTGACTGAATATATACCTCATAATTTGGTGGTCGGAGTAAATAGAAAAATTCTTACCCAGAATATAGGGATTCCAAATATTCATATTGAAGACCACCACTACAAACTGAAGGTCATGAGTCACATAGTTATACTCATGGTGTCTCAACTACCTCAACTTATATGTGATCACTTACTTACTCTACATTAACACTCAATCAATCCAAACTCATGAGGCATCGAAGAACACAATGCACTCCATACCTTCTTCCATCAGCCTTAACATAGGAGAATTGGTCAATGTCAACATCAACTACTAAAAGGTTCTCTATCACTATTCAGTCCAATAAAATGACAACCCTTTATGAAATATGGTTCTCAATGGTATCACAATTTTGGAGAAGCATTCCATGAACATGTTACACTACCCTACCAAGCCTAGGAAACTCTGAACCTCCATCATGATCTTGGGAGGTTCCCAAGAAATCACCATATCAAACTTCCTCAGATCCATAGATAAATCATACTCATAGATGACATGTACCAAAAAATAAACCTCAAAGATAAAAAACCAGTAGTTTAGGATATTATCATAAATATGGTACTCCAAAATTAAGTCTAAAATCATCCCCAAATGATTTTCATGATCCTTCTATGTTTTAGAGTAAATGAGTATGTCATAAATGAATAAAACAGTGAATCCATCCAAGCATGGCTAGAATATATAATTCATAGGAGCCATGAACAAAATAGGCGAATTAATCATACTGAAAGCCATAGCCAAGAACTCATAGTATCTATAACAGTGTCATAATTATGTATTCGAAATTTCATCCTTGTAAACCACCAACTAGTGTTAACTGAACCTAATATTGGTCTTTGAGATCCAACTCACACCTTTAAAATACTCTATGAGGTCCTCAATCCACTATTAGAGGTACTTAATATTTACCGGTACCTAATTTAGGTAATGATAATCAATAAAAAGTATCCAACTCATGTCCACATTTTTTACAAACAAAACCGGATCTTCCAAGTTGGACACACTCAGCGTAATAAAAACTTTCGATCAAGGTTCCTTCAACTAAACTATCAAATTATAGAGCTTAATAGGTCCATACGATATGCCACAAAAGATATTAGTACGGTCCCAAGGTTTAAGTCGATATAAATGGCCATATCACACATTGAACGTAGTCCCATAACATCTTTGGGGAAGATATCGATGTAACACTCAACTAATTAAGGAAACCAGATACCTAATGATCCCACTAAACCAAGTTAAAACTCTCCAACTGATGGGTGATATGTTTCATCTTCTTGATCGCATGGCCCAATCTCTCATCCATGAGGTCAGTCTCTCTCACAAAGAAGAATCTCATCCCACCTATTTGAATTCATCTAACTCATCTATAATGACAGTCTACCTAGGAATGCAGAGTGGAAAACCAGTTCATACCCATGATGACATCACAAGGTTTCAACATGATGACCTAGATTCCCCATGAGAAACACAATCCATTGAGAACCATCTCGCTCTGCTAATAGATATGTGATACAAAGGAATCATACCAAATCAAAACCACTAGAAGAAGTTACTATGATAAGGTCTCAGTGGGGATATATCTCTCTCTCATATAATGGATAAATAGATGAATGAACAACCTTTTCTTGTTTATATATGTACTAATATATCACTATAAAATACACTGATGATACCTCAAATCATCTCATGAGCTACCTAATCATTTCCTTCCATAGTCTGTAGCTGCCCATGGCCTTGACTATTGGATCTTTGAACCTGGAGTGTGCCATCAGCTGGTGGTGGCATAATTATCTCATAGTGTTTCCCTATACTATAATCTCCTCCCTCCATACAACCACATTATCCTCTGTTAGCATTTCCTCCCTAGGGGCGACCTTGACCACAATTGGGAGATCCCTGATCATGGAATTATCTCTTCTATGGTGGTCCATCCACTATCTTCCTAACCTCCCAAGAATTCCTGGTTAGGAAATAAAAATCCATGTGAACTATTCTATCATAAGAATAGAACCTACCTCTTCTGGTAGACTGGATCCCCAACACTTTATCTAATCTGCAGATCCATGTGTTTGAGTTCAGGAATGTGTATACCTCCTACATTGGGGATTTGAAATCTATAACCTTCTATATTCTATGGATGACTCAACCCCATGATGGAAAAAGCTTTCACTAGCTATTTAACACCCATTATCTAGGAAGATATCAGTCACTCGACCCACTCCAGTACTCTAGCATAAATAGGAATGTATAAGGAGACTAAACTGGCATGGATGCCTCTGTAGAGGCCCTTTTAAAACTTTTGTGACCATAAGAATCCATCTTGCACCATATTGAGGGAGTAATACATGAGGTCAGTGAACCTGCAAGGATACTCAACGACCGTCACATAACCCTTCTACAACACAAGAATATCCTATATCAATACATAGCATCAGATAAATGGGTAATAATCATCATGGAATAGCTACTAGATGTATGAACATGAGAGCTTGACCTTGTCCTTTTTCTACATAATTAGACGCCACTAGTTCCTTATTTCTGCATGAAAAAGGTTCGTCACTAGCAAAAACATCCTATTAGTCTGGGTCTGAACAAGCCTGAAGATGTGAATCAATGACTCAATCCAATTCTCTATAACCTGAAGGTCTCACTCACCATGGAACCTAAGAACTCTCTAATACTGGGAGTTGAATAGAACACTAAGATCATGCACATGATTATATTTTTTTACAGGTACTATCTTCTAATCAACTTGAGTTGAAATTAATTCCTATCCTCTTGGATTAAACACCTCATGAGATGACCCTTGAACTAAGGCCTCACCACTCAAATGATTATCATCATGATCCTGTATCCATACCTTAGATGGTTTTCTTCATAGATATATACTAGAAGTTATCAAGATGTATGAAGGTTAGATAATCATATATGAGAAGTTAAATCAAGAAGGCTAGTCAAAAGACACAATCCTATATTATGCATGTACCATTAGTTCACTGAAACCGATGCCTCGATATACCATGTTGACCAGAAGGTAATTAGTGTCATGGTGAATGGATATTTCATCCACCAAACCAACACTGAGTTCTGGAGACTAAAATTCTAACTTGAGACACCCTAACACCGTTTACCTATGTTACCAACCAATCCTAAACATGGGTATATCTCTACATCAATATTAGGATGAATTACCTCTGATACAACTCTTTCATGACTAGACCCACCGAGGCCTACCTAGTAGGTGGAATGTTGAGTGTAGAAACCCCAAGATGACCACCAATAGGCAATGTGATGTTAAAAAACGTCCAGAAGGCATAAAATAAAATTGGAGTCCTTTTCCTTATGTACCTATATGAATGAACACACGCATATCAATGTAAACATGTAGAGGAATAATAAATGCCTATAACAAATAGTGTATAACTAATGTGTACTTAACTTGATGCATTTTATACGTCATTTATTCTACCAACTTATGTATTTTAATGTCAAGATTAGTTAATTAATGGATTTATTTCTCTTTATGATCAATTAATGGTAGATTTATTAAATTAATTAAATTGTAAATGATAATGTTTTTTTATTGTTTAATTTATCAATTTTTTCATTCTTTTTATTATTTAATTCTGTTTATTTGAATATCCGATTGTATAGTTTCTATTTATTTTATAAAATCTTAGATTATTATTTATTTTTTGTATGTCTAGTGTATTTAATTTGAATATTTTTTTAGTTTATGGTTTTTGTATTTTAAATAATTAAATTAAGTTTAACATTTAAATTCTTTTCATTTAATAATTTAATATTCAGTAATATTTAATTAAAATTTAATTATTTGAAAATTTTTATCTTTTAATATTTATATTAATTAATTAATTAGATAATTAAATTAAACGGATTGTGTTTATTTTAAATTTAATTTTAATTTTTTAATATATTCTTTTTTATGAATTTATTTTTTTAAAATGGATAAATTTGTTTTCTAATTATTTTAGAAATTTTAATGTATTAATTTATTCTTTGATGAATTTATAATATGTTTATTTTTATCGATTTTTGTAACAAAAACCTAGACTCATTCTAAAGATGTTACATAATAATTTCCAGACCAGATTCATGTAGCTAAATTTATGAGTAGGCCAAATAGCCAATTTATTCTTGGCTACACACTCGATTCACTATTAGGCTTCAACATAGCCAATTTATTGAAGAAAAAGTATTTTTGATTTTTCACCCAATCCCAAATATACAATTATGATATATAACCCATGTATTTATTCATTTATCTACATGATTTTATAATTGAATAAAATATTTCTAGAAGTCAAGAGAAGCCGTGATCAAGAGAAGAGATGAAGATGACCAAGCCACCAACAACCATAGTGGAAGAACACCCATGACACTGTTGATCTTCCACCCTCTACTAAACTTGAGGTGATGAATATGAATGAATTTAATCCCTAAAGATTCATTAGAACAAAAATAAGCTAGATCTTCTAAGTCTAAGGACAACCAACTTTTTCCCCATGTTCCCGATAGATGATACCCGTGACGACATCATTCTTTAAGGCTGGGAAAGTTGATGAACACTTATAAAGAAAATCCCCATTTTTTGTTATCCTGAGATGAGACTTTAAATTCCAATATGTGATGAGATTAATGCATGTAACCCAAAGAATATGTGTTATAGATCACCTATGATTTTATTAAATTTCCAAGGGAGGCCACCATTAATATGTTGGAAGATGTCAATCCAAGCTCATCGTTGTCGATGAGGAATAATAACTGAGGATGAAGTAAGATTTCATGGAACACCTAATCAATTTTTGAGGGATATTATTGATTTTGAACCTGATGATCCCTACTGAATGAACCAAAGTTCGTTTTAAGATTCCAAATGTTATATTTTTTTGTCGAGGACAATCTACTGTGCTCGAATTTTTCAACCAAATTAAAAAAGATAAGAAATTAAAATCATGTAAATGTCGTTGTCACTAAGATTAGTATGGTATTGGAAAATTATAATCTCATGTTTATAGATTTGGGTTAATTCAGAATTTTGTTTCAAATTCTAGTTTTTCAATTTTATGGATTTCATGTTTTTTTGTAGGATCAAATATGTTGTCGAATATTGGAATCATGTTCTCCTAATGACGATATTAGTGGAAGATGCACTCGATTAAATGTCTAAGTGAAGTAAAATACTTTAATGGATGAGGTTTGTAGTTTTGGGAGAATGAAACATGGAATATTGGTTAAATGGTCATTTAATTAAAAAATTATTTCTTTTGAAGTGGACACAGACATACAGGTTGGAAGCGACATTTTTATAAGAAATTTTCCTGTTTTACAATGAGAGGACGAAATGCGGTTAAGGTTGACATGTGAATGATCTCCACTAATATATAATCATTGAAATTTAATTCAATTTTATTTTATTTAAATTTTTTGTGAAGATTCTATAGGATACAAAACCCCTATCATTCAATAAACACTTTATCTTCTCTCTTCTTTTGTTTATCTACAATAATATTTTCTTCCTTATAAATTAAATTATTTTATTTTTACAACTTCCCGTTCCATGTGAACTATCTTACCACTAAAAATGGAGGAATAATTTTTAGATTTAGTTTTATAAGGCATGCTTGAATATTCTTGTAGATCAACCATGTTCAATTCAACTATTTTTTTCTTCACTCTTAGAAGATTTTAAGCATGATGTGAGAAGATACGACCAAAAACTCATTCGAAGGAATGATTTGATATTTTTTTATAAATTATTATATTTCCTCTTACTATCCTATATGATCAATTGAGAATATAAAGATATATTTTGTGATTTTTTGATCTTGTTATGATCACTTTTTCTCACAGAATACATTCTTTAAGAGTGTGATTTGATCTTTCGACTCATCTCACATTTATGAGAGAGAACTTGTTTTAGAATACTTTCAATTAATCATCATTTATTCTTTTATATGAGATAGGTTAGTTTGGTGAGAGATAAAATATAAACTGAGTGATTTTGAATTTTGATAGTTTAATTCTTTCTAGATCCGTGATAGGTAGTAGAGAGGGCATCCAACTGAGAACTGGTTTTGTTCACACATACATTTCTTATTCAATTCCAATTTCTTATTCTCAAATCCTTTAATTCTTTAAATTATAATTTATTTTCATCATTTTTCATCACTATTTAATTTTTTACCACTTTTTAAATATATAAAAACAAAAAAAAAATATTTTAGAAGCGTCATTGAGATAAAAACACTTTCTCCTTGAGAATGACCCATGGGTTAGACACTAACCAATATCTAGGGAAAAAATAAAAATCTATCTTTGATAGCTAAAATGAAAGGATATAAAAAATTTACACAGTTTCTAAGGAGGAATTTTTGTCTTAGTGATTTATCATTTTCAATTTCAAACTCTAAAAAATAAAAAGTAACAAAAAAGGAACCTATTTTTTAATCTGAATATATGATATACTTTCTTACATTTAAATTTATTGAAAAATTTCAAATTTTAAGTGAAGATGATTTTCTTGAAATCATTTATGATTATATAGAACTTAGGGGACCTATTATCAAATCCTTATCCATATAATTTAAATAACTTTCTCACCTTTTACCTGAGTTTTTTCCAAAATAAGTTCAAGAAGAAGAGAACATCTTATCGTCAGTTGATGAGGAGGTAAAGAAGGTTGGTGAATGGATGAAGATGCAAGATACTCATGATAAGATTCATTTTTAGGGTTTTTGGGAAAATTATAAAAAAATTAATTGAAGATAGAAACACTTTGGAAGAACAAAATTCTTTTAGTTTTCATTGTGATTATTTTGACTGCACTAAGATGGATGTTGATTTTTCCATGCTTGAACATGAGGTTTCAGCTTAAGAAACCCTATACTTTTCCATGGAATACACCACACAATAAGTGCTTCATTTTGAAAAGATACTAGAGGAGGATTAATACCTCACTTCCAAATCATAATTAATTTATGAGGCCCTATATAATTTTCAAGGTTAATTGGATGAATAATATCCGGGAGTTGTATTCTTTTTAGAAGAAGCTATGTTCATTAGTGATTTTGAGTATTTTGAACCAAATATTTTATGTACTTATTCATTTTTAGATATTGAAGATCCAAATGAACATTGTGAGTTTCTGGAGGGTCAAAATAGATTTAACCTTCACCTCTTGAGGAAATTTTGAAACTCTCAGAACTCACTAGAAATATCAATTTTGGGTCAATTAAAAATGATAAAATTTATGCCAATATTGAGCTAAGATATGGTGAAAAAGTAGTTATCAAACTGAATTATTTTTATCTATATTTCCCTTTCTTCTATTTGATAATTTTAATTTGGAAATTAGAGTTTCTGAATTAATTTTTAATTTTTAATTTTATTGTTTTTTTAGGTCAGGGTTTCCTAATTCCCGATCTCACCTTCCTTGAACTTCAATAATGCAATTAATTAAAAATTTGAGGTGAATAAATAATTTTTACATTGATAAAGAGTGAAACAATCAAGGATATTATGATACTATGTTGGAGAACTAGTGTGTGAGGAAACACACTAGGAAGAAACCCATGTGGTGATTTATAAGTAAGAATCCACATCCACTAAGTGATTAGGGATGATTTAAAGGATATCAATCTATGGAAAACCTAAATACAACACCTGTTTTGGGGTTAAACCCATTATTATCTTATTTTCACTCTATTTTTTAGTTTTTGTTTTTGATATTTCTTTAATAATTTTTTTAAATTTCTATTTTTGGAAAATAAGTTGACAATACTTTCCATCATGAGATAACCCGTGTCAGGTAACATCTTTCCACATTTAAACTTTTAGGTTGTATCATTATACCCTTAGCTTTAAAAGTGTTTTAATTCTAATTATATGATAAAAATTAAGTTTGGGGGAGGGTTCACATTTTTTATTATGATATTAAAATTTTATAATGAAAAATAAATGTCAAATATGCTATAAAATTCAATTTTCTTGAATTTTTTTATACTGTATAAAAAGAATTAATGCATGAATATTTTAAGTTCTATTTTGTAAGTGTTAATTTTACTTGAATATTAATTATATTTAAAGGATAAATTTAATTATTTAAAAAGATCCATAGGAGGTGCTAGTTGGTAAAATTGAATCAAAATCCCTGAACAATTAATATGTATTTTTCTTTTTTTGAATTTCACATTCTGGATTTTAATTGTTATTATTTTTAACTTATAAGAGTTTGAAATGGAAATTCAGAAGGAATTATTTATGATAAAATGTGGAGGTTTCTTTTTCTGGGACTTAAGTGTTAATGTTTCAAACTAAAGGAATATAAATTCAAAATTTTCATCTTTTTTTTCCTGCTCATTTCTTCATAAATAAAAATATGAGACATTTTAATTATGTTGTAATAAAGGATTTTATAGTTTATATTTAGATTATTTTACATGTTGATTTAACCATGTAAAATATGATGGTCATTGATACTATCTTAAAAGTTTAAAATTTGAATATATTCCTTTCATGCTCATTTTGGTGCTTTAAATAATATCTTTTTTTAAATTCAATGTGTAGCATGTACCTTGTCGAAAAATTCTCTATTATTTTTCTAGAAATATTAAGTAATAACCAACACATGTTCTTGTGCATGTTGTGGTTTTTTGAGTAGAAAAATAATTTATGAGCCATACTGAGACCCTAAATCATGACTCATTCACTACTTTATTGAATATATTTTTGAATCTACACTTTCAAATTATTTCTATCCAATTTTAAATTCAATAAGGGGTACACTGTTTGGTTTTAAGTGTAGGGGAGGGGCCATTAAATGTGGTAAAATGTAATTCATTTAGATCCCACAAAAAACCCTTAAAAATATTCAAAATTCAAAATTTTTAATCATCACTTAGGAATTTTCATATGATGAAAATTTACCTCATTATTGAAGGTTGTGAATACAATTTGAGAAGGTTAATCATTAATAACTCTTAGATTTAACTAAGTTAAAACATTTTCTTAGACTATTAAAAATATGGATTTAAGTGAAATATTGGTAGAATATCATATTATTATTATTTAATTTTAATTTATTCATTTGAATTTAACTTAAATGATATACATCCAAATGGATTATGAAATTAACTTCCTAATCCAGGTAGAACTCATTCTCTCATCCTCTTTTATTCTTTATTCTTTATTCATAATACCATTATGTGAGTTATTTGTTCCACCAATAAATTTTTACTTGACCACATCCCATCATGGTGTGTCTATTTATTATGATCTCTTAAATCATGTGAGTATGTTCACATAGAGGTAATGATATATTTGAACTTTTAGTTAGAATAAAATTTATAATTTTTAAACTATCTTTAAAATTTTCAATTTAAATTATTTTTGAAAAATAGTAAATAATTTTGAACTGAAGAAATTTAATTTTAGGGGGGGTTTATGTTTGATACTTGAGATAATACTTAAATGGAAATCATTATGAAAATATAATCTTAGTGGAATTACAATTTTTTTATTTGAGATTCATTTTCTTCTATAAAATGATACTAAGTGGATGCTTGAGGAAAAACATTGTCTTAAGTGTGGGGAAATTTGTTGTGGCCTTAAATTGATGTATTTTTTTAAATAATTTATTATACCATTTTAGGTATTTTAATTTAAAAATTAGTTAATTAATGTATTTATTTATCTTTATGGTTAATTTATGGAAGGTTTAGAAATTTATTGAAATTGTTAATAATTTTTTTTTTATTATTTAATTGATCAATTTTCCTTCTTTATATTATTTAATATTTCTTGTTTGAATTATCGATTGTTTAATTTAAATTTACCTTTTAAAATCATTAATTTTTTTTTGTGTTCTATGTATTTAATTTGAATATCATTTTATTTTATGTATTTAGTATTTTAAAAAATAAAATTAAGTTAAGCATTTAAATTCATTTCATTAAATATTTTAATATTCTGTAATATTAAATTATAATTTAATTATAAAATAATTTTTATCATTTATGAACTTTTTATTTAATTAATTAGTTTGTTTAATTAATAATATTGATTTTATTTTAATTATTATTCTATTTTATTAAAAAATAATTTTTATTAATTTTTATTTTATAAAATGTTAATTTTTTTTAATTATTTTATCAATTGTAAATTAATAATTTATTATTTCATGAATTTATAATAAATTGCTTTTTTGTTGATTTTTGTAGCAGTAGAGTATCCAAATTCTAAATATGCTACCTAATTATTTCTAGACCAGATCAACGTAGTAGAATTTATAAGAACTCCACATTGAAAATTTATTCTTGGACATGTATTTGTTTCCCTTCTAGGAATCGATGTTGCCAATTTAGTGAAGCAAATACATTTATGTGTTTTTACTCAGTTCCATATAGCCAATTCCTAGAGAGAAGTCAGACATTCTTTCATTCGGCTACATGATTTGTTTACTAAAAAGAATAATTCTAGTAGTTGAGTGAAATCATGGTTGAGAGAAGTGATGAAGATAACCAAAACACTAACAACCACCATGGAAGAACAACTATGAAACTATTTATCCATCACCCTCGCTGAACTTGAGGTGAAGGAGATGTCTAAATCACATCCTTATAGATTCATTCGAAGTTATTGAAGCTAGATTTTCTATGTTTAAGGCTAACTGAATCTATCCATTTTTTCTGGTGGATGATACTAGTGACGATGTTGTTCATTGAGGTCACCAAATCTGACAAAACCTAATGAATAAAACCCCATTTTTGCGATCCTGGATCATGCCTTTTGAAGCTGATATGTGAGAATAAAAAAACAGTTTTCTAATGAAGAAGTGGTATAGATCACCGATGAGTGTGTCATGTATTTGAAGAAGGATGATGTTAGTTTGGTTGAAGATATTGATCAAAGTTCATCGTTGATGACGATGAAGAACAATCTATGCCAAAGTGATCCTCTATAGAAAACTGGATTTATTTTTTATGGAAATTTTTGATTTTGATCCCGATGGTCCCTACTAAAGGTGACAGAGTTCAATTGAAGATACCAATTGTTCAGTTTTCTTATACAACACAATATTTTGTGCTCTAATTTTCTTACCAAAGTGAATAAGACAATAAATTCAAAGCTTGTAGATTCTATTTTCATAAAGCTTGGGTTGGGATTGGAAAATGGGATGTTCTTTATTTTTATATTTGGATTGATTTATATTTTTTTGGTAGATCATAGTTTTTTTTAATTTTATGGCTGTTATTTTTTTTGTAAAGTCAAATACCCTATCAAAGACTGGAATATTGTTATCCCAATATCGGTCTCAGTGGAAGACACATATTTATTTCTCAATTAAATTTTTGAGTGAATTCCAATAATATAATGGATTAGGTGCCTAGTAATGAGAGATAGACATATGGAATATTGGATTACTAGTCATTCAATAAAATAAATGACTGATTTTGAAGTGGGAACCAATGTACACGTGGGAAGTGGAATTTTCAGAAGAGATTTTCCGATGTCATAATGAGAGGTTTCAACACAGTGAAGGAAACCACTTGGATAATTTTTACTCATCTATCATCTTTCAATTTTTATTTTATTTTATTTTATTTAAATTTATTGTGAATATTTTTTGGGATAAAAAACCCCCATAATTCTGGATACACTCTCTTTTATCTATTATTTTATTTCTCTATGGAAATTTAATCTTATTTTTAAATAATTTTTTTCCATTATGTATTCTCTTTATATTCATGATATCTTACCTCCAGATGTGGAGGAATAATTTTTGAGTCTAGTTCCAGAAGGGAATCACAAATATTCTTGGATATTAAACATCTAAAATTCTATTGTTTATTTGTTCACTATTAATAGGTTGTGAATGCGATGTGAGAATACATCAACGTACACTCATTCATAGGAATGGTTTTCTAATTTATTTTTATTTTCACCTTATTCTCCTTGATGATCGATCTGAAATTTATAGTTAGGTTTTGTGATTTTTTTATCTTAAAATGATAATTTTTTTCATGAAAGGAATTATGTGAGAGTGTGATTTGAACTTGTGATTCATCAAATATTTAAGACAGTTCTTGTGTTCTACAAGACATTCCATTCATGATTGTTCATAGTTTAAGTAGAGAGAGGTTCATGTGTCGAGAGATTAATAATGCACTATGAGATTTTGAATTTTTACAGTTTATTTATTTTTTTGATCTGTGATAGTTAGTAGTGAGGGTATCCAACCTAGAATCGGTTTTGTTCACACTGAGATTCCATCTTCTATTATTGTTTCTATTTATTTTCTCGTTTATTATTTCTGTTTATCTCATTTTATTTTCATCCTTTTCCATCACTATTTCATGTTTTTTTACTTCGTTTGAAATAGATAAAAGCAGAAAAATATTTTAGAGGAGTCTTTGAGATAAAAACATTGCCTCCTTGAGACCAACTATAGGGCTGGCCACTAAGATATATCTAAGGAAAAAAATAAAAAAAATATATTTGATAGTTAAAATTGAAGGATATTAAAAACCATTAATGAAATAAACTCTATGATATGCATCAGAGTAAACAAATATAATCCAAATTGTAAATGGGAAAAATACACACCCCACTAGAAATGAATTCCCTGCCTAAAAAACCAGAAAAGGGGAAAACTGAGTGAGCCCAACTCCTAATCACTATGTATGACCATCGAACATGGTCAATGAATCCAAGTACCACTATAATCCACTAAAGTCTACACTAAACTAAATTTTTCCCTTATAATACATGAAATGTTTAGGAAAACAACATGTACTTATGAGTATATGCATACCAAGTAGGATGTCCCAAAAACCATAATGGGAGAAACAAAAAGAGACAACAATAGTCAGATCAACCCATAATAAGAGGGTAATAAAACCCAATATATAAGCTCAAAAAGAAACCCAAGTTAGGGATTAAGGTTATATACATCTCCACATACTATGCCAAGAATGATGAGTGTACATGTAGCTCTAAAGGCCTATCTACAATTCCCAACATCATAGACAAACTCAAAATAATTTGAGCGGAGCAGCCCACTCCTCGCTACTGTGGTCCAAAAAACGAGGGAGAACTCACTCCCATGGAGGAACCAATCACCACTAGTGTTCAAATATAGGGGAGTAAAATTAAATAGATAGATTAAGCATGACATACTATAGTTTTGGGGGGAGGGGTACTGAATCTAACCATTTAAAGAGCATGTAGTACCCTCACCCCGATGCAACAAGAGAGTACCGACCCTATAATATCTTTGATGATTCTTCCCAAACACTACAATTTCTCAATAATCACCTAAATAGGAATCATGATAAAATAAACTCACATCATATTAATCTTTCCACAATGAAATACAGAATTGTATTCTATGTAGAAAATAACTCTGCGTAAGCTACTCATGGACTTAAATCTGAGTCCCAAAGGAGATACAGATGGTATTGGTTCATGGGAGAAGTACACAATGTGTTCCAGGGGTCACACAACATGTGGCTTCACCACAAAGACTCATTATTTTCTCCATTGGTCATATTATTGTAATACATGTCATACTAAATGGCATGTATAGGTGGTGCATGATGTGTATTGGCTACCTGAGTCAAACCAGAATCCTCCCTGCTCGGGCCAGTGTACACTGGCCATGATCATGTATAATGATTGTGTCCATGTGCCTGACCATGACCAGACCCATATAATCATGGAGTACACAATGGTTCACCGAAACTGGGTCTCATGTTATTTATGGGTCATACACTGTGTGTGATCATTATATACACCCAAAACTTATATCCATCACAACTAGTGGACTACAAGGTGCGTGTTCTTATAGGAGACATGGTGTGTAGTTGGGGGTTTAAAAAAAACTGAATATCCCTATATATATCATAAATACACCATTTGTTTCTCCACTCACACAAGTTTGACCACTCAAATCCACTAAAATCAATGGAAATATCACAAAAAACTGATTATAATCCTCAAATGGTTGGAAATCAAAAGTTTTATTGTCTGTTGTAATCCATAGAATGTCCACTACTACTCTAGATCTCAAATCAATGAATCCATCAACCGCATCCTATATATATCCTCAATCTTTCCTCAATCCATATATTAATACATATTTCATAAAACATCAAAAAATATAGGGGTTCGATCATGCCCAAACCCACCTCGACAATGTCGAACTGTGAACCCATGGGCCAATGGTGAAGAACATGACAAATAGTGGGGTAAAAAAACAAGAACGAGGTGAATCCATCATTGGAAAATGTGGTATCATAAAAAAAATCATAACCAGAACAAGGGTGAAGTTAAGGAATGATAATAATAAACCTAGTTTAATAACACAATTTATGATGAGGCTCATGCAAAGAATGGAAATAACTAACACAAAAATAGCATGTAATAAATCCATGCTTAATCATTAATGAAAAGGGAAGAAACCAAAAATAATGATCCATAACTTGATTATGGATTAGTCATTGGTGAATAATTCATTAACTAACAATGAAGAAGAATATTTTCTATGTTCACCATCCATATCATAGTCCACTTCGATCTATACATCGATCCAAATCCTCGAGTTTTCCAGCACCAATCAAGAATAATCTTCCTCCTATCAAATACTCCCATGGTTATGCATTTAACCCTGAAGATTTTACATAATTGTGAATTTATAAGAAAATATTAGGTTATGGGACATTTTAAAAAATTAAACAAATAAAATATTTATTTCATTAAATGCACACTCCAACGGTAACCTTCCACTAAAATTTTTACACCGACCAACTTTAGGTCTCACCTAGGGTAAAACCCATATTCTAGAATCAACCACACTCTCAGATTTTCCATTAGAGGACCCAAACAATGGGAAACCCATTCATACAAAAACTATTCTTCCATGTGATTTAAAAATATTTTAATATTATGAATATATTAACTCTAGGGTCTTGATACCCAAAACATCATGAAAAATCCATGAAAAAATCAATACATATGAATATAAATATTAGAATGACTAATCCCAAAAAAATAGAGTCTCTATAATCCCACCAATTTCATGTTGAAAATTTAAAACTTTTTTATAAAATAATTTATAGCCTAAAAACATTCATCCTCTTTGAAAAAAAGACACTCAAAACCATTTTCCTAATTTTTGAAAACCAAGAAAGAAATCCACTTCATAAAACCCTTTATTAGATTTTTTATTAAAATAAGAAACCTCATCCCCATTTAAAAATATTTTTTAAATCCCCTTTTCAATTAAAAAAACATTCATTTACCATTAAATCCATGTTTAAATTTTAAAAAAAGCAAACACTTTTTTTGAAAAAACACCAAAATATCATTAAAGTTTCTTTTTAGTAGCTTTTAAACCAAATTTCACCCATTTAAAATCAAATCACAATTTATTTATAAAAAACATCAAAATAATAATTCTAACCTTTTTAAAATAATTTTTTAGAAATAAATAAAATATGTTTATCTTTTAGTTAAATTTAGAAAAACTCATTTATTACCTTTAAAATAAAAAAATCACAATTTTAAAACCATGCTTTTAAGATCAAAATCCACTCTTTCCCCAAACAACACAACATAACTAGATCAGAATGTTCTTTTACAAAACAATTTTCATAATCAAACACTTTTGTTAATTTTTTTATAATTCTAATTTGAAATCAATTTAAAACATCCCAGATTATTTTATCTAATCATTTAACCATTTTAAATCACCAGATACACTTTATTCCATTTAATAAAACCTATTTTCAATTCAAAAAACTCTACATTTTACACCTAATATAATATTTCCAATTTCCAATTTCACTTTCATCAATTTTAAAGAAGCCTATTCATTATTATCATTTCAAAAACAACTCACACATTTCGATGATTACATTTCCATTATGAAATATATTTAAAACGAAACCAAATAACACCTAGACATAACCCAGAAGAATTTTGATCAATGGGAGATTGATGAAAAATTTCCAAAAAGGCTAGTAACCATAAAGGACATGGACACATGTCATTGAAGACTATGTTATATTCATACACCATCATAGGGAGAATTACCAAAACATATACGCATACTTTATAGGGATTTACAAGCCATGAATTCTCTCCCAGTACCATAAATAAAAATCCCATTTCACCCAAAAAATCTAAAAATTCATTAGGAAATTCATATAATATCATTATAATTCAAAAAATATAAACCATAACCAAATATCACATGAATAAATCGAAAATGAAACTTCTAATAAATATTAAAATCCACATATCCCATAGAAACTTAGGTTTTTTCTTGAGTGGTAGTGATAAGTCACTCACTATGACCTACCTCATGATCACTAATGATCATAAGTCTAATATAACATTGATTATTAAATAAATAAGTGATCTTCCAACATTTTTTCATGAACTAGCCTAATCTTCCCCATTGTTAGACACCCAATCCATCCTCTAACCAGCCTGAGGTGCGTCCCCGATCACCCCAAGGTGGCATAAAACACAAGGGAATTAAACTAAATCCAATGGGAATGAATTATCCCAATAATAAAAGTTTAATAACAAAAAAATGGACATGAATTATCTTTAAATTAGAGATTCATGATGATGATATGGTTGTAGTATATAATATATTATTGTGATATGGTATATTATGTATGGTGGCACGTCTATAGAAATAATGGAAGCAAAAGAATATTTACTATTTTTTGTGAGAGTGAAAAATTAATGGGGAAGTGGTTATAAGGAACCTTCATAAATTATAATATTTTGATAATATTTTATTATACTTGTATGTGATACTAGGTGAGTGAGATTTGGTAAGGTTGGGCGATAGACGGTATTACATTGGTGTAAGTTAGTTCTTCTATTTATTCACATAGACATTAATATTAATTTTACAAATTTTCATGAGAGGTTTGGGGGTGGGGTGGGGATGAGGAGATCCTAAAAAGTATACATTTATGATCATACATATATATATAATTACTTTTTTTCTAGGAATCTAGGAGGTAGTTTGGGATCTAGATGGACCATACTAACTCTCATATATTTTGGTTTGTGTTTCTATCATTTCCTCAACAGTTTTTATGGCATTCAAAATTTTATATATGTTGATTATGTTTGAAATTTATATTTATTTTTATGTGGTTTATTTCATATTATATTGGTTTTATTGGTGGTTTTCTTATGTTCTTGGGATTATAAAGGTAATTACTCTATTCTATGTGTGATTATACCCTTAGTTCTAGTTTTCAACCCATAACCTATTTGATGTAGGATTTAGGGGATACTATCATTTTCATTGTTGGTCTAAGAGAGTTTTCTAGTTGGGGAAGGTTATAACAAAATGTTCCATGAATTTAATTCCCTATACATTAAAAATATCAACTCTAATAATCGGTAATTCCTACATCATAAGTTTCTAGCAGATGTTCTCAATTATTTAGTACTTATATAAATCTCTGAAAAAATTATTAAAGACTTGATGTAATTTTTGTCAATATAGATCTTATTGTAATTTTTTTTGACTGCATGTCCAATCCCATGGTGTCCTCATTTTTTATAAAATGATAAATATTTAAAACAATAAACACTACTTATTATGGAATTAATCTATGAATATTTCCATTGATATAATATTTAAACAAAAATGGGTTATCCTAATATTATTTTTGTACTTCATTTAAAATCTATCATCTCTACTCCATTGAAAAATCAAAATGTACCAATATTGAAGATAAAAATTTCACTATATCATTATGTTAGGGTGTGATGGACTAAATGGTACAGATATTATTATTAATAAATGTTTCTAAAAATATTTCAAAATTGATGTCACTTGTTTCAATTTATAAAGATGAAAAATATTCATCTATTAAATTCTATATTACCTTTTTATATTTAATTTTTATGTCTAATTCTTAGATTAAAAAAATAAATCATGTAGCGACCCAACCCCCATAATCTGAGAGCTATTGTATACTACAATTACATTGTCACGATTATAAGTTATATAATACCAATGGACCATATAGTTTAGTAGTATTAGTAAACTAGCTACAAACATGAGTCTTTTATTACAAATGAATACACTTATTAAAATATTTTTTTCTTCTAAAAATAACATTATTTAGACTTATCATATCCTTACAAAACATTCTTGGTATACTTTATGGATTACTTGGTAAAAGAAAATAAAATAAGGGTGAGATAAAATGATGAGTAAGGGCTATGTACATTAAAAATAATAGCGAATCAATGAGAATAATCAACATGTAAAGGTAAATAACTAAACACACATTCCATGTAATTATTAAACTGATAGGGCGTGCATAAAAAATATTTCAAGGTAAAAAACTGAACACACATGTCATTTAAATAATTGGATAAGGCATAATAAATATGGAATGGAAAATAACTGAACACACATTCCATTTAATCAATAAATTGAGAATAAAAATGCATCCAAAGAAACTTTATAAGAAAAAATATGATGTATAATAATAATAACAGAATTCTCAATAAAGTAATACTTAATTATTGGACATCATGTTTCCTAGGAACATGATACCTTTACCACCAAGATCTATCATTAAGACAGTTTAGAACATACTAGGTGAAAACCCACATAGTTTAGGATACCCAACCAATTTGTCCCATGAGACTACGAATGCATTGCATTAACTAGTCCCCAACCTGTGTAGTCTATATCCAAATAATTCCTCATATATTAAATAATTGATTTAATTCAATAATAAAATGCCTTATCAAATATCTATATTGAGTAAGAGATACAAATCTATCATTATTTCACTAGTTAATCAAATCAAATAAAAATTAATCACTATATGTAGAAATGGTATACTGTTTAATCAATAAACATATCCATGATAAATAATATATATATTTATAGGAAACTTAATGTGTAATGATCATAGGGAGTTTAATATTTCAAGAAGACTATAATAATAATAAAGGTATTGAATTTAAATACTGTACTTGGTAAAATAAATCCTAAACCATATAGAGGAAGAATAACAATGGTATCAATAAAAAATATCTCAAGTGGAATAAGGATAACATGTTTTTTCTCATTGATAAATAGAAATACTATAAAAATATCTTTAAAACATTCTTGAGGAAAATATAGTTTTCATTTTGAAAAACATTTTTAAAATACATTTTCTTATAAAATCACTTTTAAAAACATTTTCATTAAAAATATCCTTGATAAATTTCAAAGAAATGATGTAGGGTAATTCTACACATGCTGTACAAGGTAAAAAGAACATTTTTCACTGTAAAAATATTAGAAAAGTGAATTGTTCAGAAAGGGACAATAAGATTCCTTTTATTTTTTTTGAAATAAAAAGGGGGTAAAAATATTTTTCATAAATCATTTTGGAAAGGGTAATTTTTTTTAAAACATGGTTTGGAGAGAAAAAATATTTCCAAGTGAAGAGTGAAAAAAATTTGGGTTTTCTTAAAAACATTTTATAAAACATTTTGAGTAAAAAAGAGTAAACAAATGGAAATATTACCCCAAAAGGCATTGAATAACCATAGTATAAGAAAATTAAAGGGTTTACTAAAAAATTATCATATAAATTCCTTTAATTTAATTTCAATTATAGTCAATCTCGATTTGAATGAGATTGTAAAATAAACCCTAAAAATGATCATAACATTGAAGTGAGAATTAGCCATTAAATTGATTATGTGTATAAAAATTAAATACACATATAAGAAGATTAAATTCATGAATAGATATTAAAATTAATTATATACATAATCACATAATATTAGTGATAATGAGGAAGTAATATAACCCAATGAAAAAATTAATAATGAAATTTCTTCACCACTTAGTAATTTTATGTTTAAATCCCCTTAGTTGAACTAATTAAAATTTAATCACAAAATACCATTTTTAATGAATTATTAATGAAATTCAATGTAAAAGGGGTATTATATACAAAATATAAAATAAACTAGGTTCACAACATTACAGTATTCCTCAATTAAATGAAATTGAGACGAAATACCTTACCTTATGCTTATTTTGGATTTTGTGTTCATGAACCTCTTATACAGTGGTTTATGAATTTTTAATAAATTTTAAAAGAAACATAAACATATTTATAATATCATATATGATCTTATTACAATATCTTATTACCTATTTTTTAACATTATTTCACTATTATCATCATTTTGGGTGTTAATTGTCATGTTTTTAGTATGTTTTTACTTGTTATTTTTGTTCTTATAATTTAAGTAGTGATTTAATTATATCAAGGATGTAAAAAATTATTTAAATATTATATATATTCATTATATTTATATTGATAATAATCCATAAAAATTGGAGATATAAATGAAATGCACCGTTCATGGAGACCGTAGGTCGTACAAACACATGAACACTGTTTTCATTTTTATGTTGTATTAAAAGAATGACATGTAAATAGTATATATTTATATTTTAATTAATTTATAATAATTTTATTATAAATATAATTTATATTTATTAAAACCATCCTTTATACATTCCATGTATATTATTAATGAATCACATCGCTTTTGAGGAGGTGGTAGTCCACACTTCCACAAACAATGTTATCGTATTTCCAAAAAATGGATAGCATAAAGGTATGTGTTATATAAGAATAGAAGAATCATAAATTAAATATATATATTATATATATCATATATAAAATATAAATCCATCATTATTTGCAACCATTAAATGTGGTAATGGAATAACGAATGACATCAGTTTGTGAGGTATTAGTCCGCCGTACACAAGAACAATGACTGTGTATCCCATTGGATGTAAGTGTGTGTGATTATAGTTCATAAAATTGAAATTAAAAAAATCATAATATATTTAATGTACTGATGTTATTATATGTTAAATATATAACAATGATTTAATGGGGGGATAAGTAAATGACTCATAAGTGATCGTGGAAGAACGCTACCTCTTATTAGGGTAAATCGTTTTGGTTTATAACAAAATACATCATTGGTTCACTGAATTAAAAAATTAAGTCTTATAAGAATAGGGTAGGGTTTTTTATAGATTATTTGGACATTTTTTGTTTGATCAAAATGTCTTTATATGTGTGAATAAGTGGGAGGGGTGTCTGCCTTTTTATAGTGGAGGAGGAGTTACATTCTTGTAAATATAAAAAGGTAAGCACTATTGGGAGGTATCCCATACATGATGCACCTAAAATAATTAAAAAAATTCAATAAAACAAATTTTATGGAATAAATATGTCCATAAAATTGGGTTTTACAAGGCTTATAGGTAATGTTTTTTATATGTTTAAGTTTTAGTCCCTTGTTAAGCTGGTTTTTATCTTAATTGCTCTAATTAGTTTTAATCGCTTTCACTAATATTTTTGGTAAAAAATTATGTTTAAAGAATTATAAATTATATTTTATTCTGAATAAAAATATTCAATACATTTTAAAAATTCAAATCACACCTGTGGTAGAATTGAATTGAAAATTAATCCCGTTGACGGGACGACAAAGCAGATTTTTAAAGTAAAAAAGAAAAAAAGTTTGAAAAGTTTTTATACCCAATATAAATGTAAAATTGATTCATATTACCTAAAATGAATTTTTTTATGTATAATTTTACTAAATATTTTTTAAAAAATATTAAAATATAATTTTACTATATAAATAAAGTATAATAAAAAGGATTTTTCAATTAAAATATAGTATTTTCTCCATTTATCAAAAAATGAAAATTCTCAAAAAATACCAAAACTTCACCATAGGATATTTTTTATGTTTCTTTTTCATAAATTAAGTTAATTTTAACATATAAAATTAATAATAGTGTAAAAAATTAGTTTTAAAATATTTCCTCCATTAAACGAAATTAAAAAATTCTTTTGAAAAATATCGATTTTTATGCTTAAAATTTGATTTGTTCTTATCCAATGCCTATAAAATCTATTAGATGAAAAAAATATGTTATTAAGTAAATAAAATATATATTTCATTAATACCATTCAATAATATTAATTAATTTAATTTATTAAGAAAATCAAAATTGGGAGCATAAAAATAATTTTATATAAAAACATTTCCTTTATATTCAATTAGGTTTAATTTTCAATTATAATAAATTTATTACCAATTAATTTATTTTATATTTGTGTAAACCATATATTTTCATATATTATTTATTCATATTCATAACCCCCAAATTAACCTCTAGGTTGTATCTTATTATATTAAATAATAATATTTTAATAATATATTTTTTGTTCAATAAAACCTGGTGTTGTATATAATGAAATCCATTGAACAAAGTAATTATTTCCTGTAAGGAAAGATAACTCAGTGTTTTAGGAGTTGAAATCTATAATATCAATTAAATTTATTTAAAATAGTAAATATTTCAAAATTTCATGAGATGTTATATTCATTTCTATGCTTTGTGTTGAATGTCTTACATGCTATCAAATAATATGTTTTGGCTTTAGAATTTTGGGATATTACATTCTCCCCACCTTAAATAAACTGAGTCCTCCCAATTTAAAAATGATCTTTGTAATCTTGGGTTTGATATTTGAAAATTCCTTTTCTGAAATACCACATCATGAGATGATTTAATAATCTATGATCTTAATAAGAGAGAAAGATAACTATAAAGGTCACATGTAATTAAATATTACTATGTCTCTAAGTTGGAGAAAATTAGTGGAAAGTTGATATATGCCAATGTAGGAAAGAAATAAATATTTTTAGGGGTAATTTAGGTCATTTATCACAAACTAGTGAACTGTAAATGGAAATTTGAGGGCCTTAAATACATAAATCAATAATGTTTTAAAAGACCACCAATTTAATAAAAATTAAGGTATTGGGATAAATTTTTTTGTTTTTTGATCCACTTCCTAATATTGAGAAATTATTTTATTGACCAAGAATATAAGGAAATATACCTACATGGTTTGTTTCAATTTGATAAGAACAATTTAATCTTTTGGTTGTGATCTGATCAAATTCTAATTCATCCCTTACTCTATGAAATGGATATCATAAAATGAATTTCGTTTTTATTCCAAAAGCACTAAAATTTACTTTTTAATGATCTTAAGATCCATAAAATAATTCTTTCCATTTTCCTATAACTATGTTAAAAAACTAATATGGTTAATAAATTAATATATAATCCTCAAAAGGGATACCACTAGTTCATAATTAAAAATTATTTATCAAATTATTTAGCTAAATGAAATGAGACTGTTTCTTCTGGAAATGGGAATGACTTTTTTTGTTTAAGGTTCATACATTCCAATCAGTTTCCAATGGGTTTATTCGTAGAACTAGAAACACCCAATGATTCTATATCCATTTGGATGTACTTTCCAAAGGTAGGTGCTCATTAGTTGTGGACCGATGAGGCTTAAGAATTTGCAATGGTCAAGAGGATGGGAGGTTAGGCTCATCATACCTTTTTGGGGGGAATTATTACCTACTCAGGGACTCTCTTATAGATTTAAGTTATGTTCAAGAATCCTTATTAATTCACCAAGCATGAAAATGATTTTTAGACTTGGCAATCAATGATTTATATGTATGGGATTTAGAGAATCTTTTATATGTATTTTAGGTTCTTCATCAATAAAGAATCATCCATATGTATTGTAGACTCTTAGTCAATGGTATCCTTCAATGTATTATATTGAAGTCTCTTGGTCGTTATGATGACCATACTGGTTTTAAATCCACTCAGTGGGGCACCTGAAGTTTATTGTCATTCATAAAGACATGGATTATTTTAGAGTTGGGATCATACCTGCAGATGGGCTACATATGTATCCTAATTAAAAAGGAATCAGAAACCAGGTATTTCTATTAGAAGGATATAGTTTAATGTCATATGGGTCGGAAAAATGAATTAAATGAAATATGGGCTTGAACCTTATAAAGGCTTCCTACGTACTCTAATTTTAAGGCATAGATCAAAGTACACATAGTTCGGGTAATGAAATATGGGGTTTATGAATGGTTAATGGCCCAAGAAGAGATGTTGTGATTACTTTTACACCCTAATATCACGTGAGCCATGCTTGGTGTGAGAAACAAGAGGTATCTGTAAATTTGACGATGGTGCCATGAAAGATACAATCATGATAAATGAAGTGGGGATTACGTATTTATGATATCCCAAGTAGATTAAGACCAACAATTACTTTCGGAAAGAAGTCTAGGAGCATGGTCTATAGAGGTATTTGTAATTTATGGATATTTGGAGTTTTATCTTGGGGCTTACTCCTGATAAGGAGGCCTAAATTAAAAGGGACTTATGATTGGGGTTTATTCTTGAGATGGAGTCCAAAATATAAAGAAATTAATATTGGGGATTACCTCTGAGGAGGATGCCCAATTAAAGGGAACTTATAACTTGGGGCTTACTCCTAAGAAGAAGGCCCAATGTTAAAGGAAATTTTGACTGGGGATTACTCCTGAGAAGGATGCCCAGGTTAAGGGGACTTGAGACTTGGGGATTACTCCTGAGAATGAGTCCCAATGTTAAAGGTAATTATAACTGGGGCTTACTCATGAGAAGGAGGCCCAAGTTAAGGGGACTTGAGACTTGGGGCTTACCCCTGAGAAGGAGGCCCAAATCAAAAGATCTTCTCATCTCAAAGAATGAGATTATATAGGAAACCCCTAACCATGGTGACATAAAGCTTGTAAGTCACGAGGTTTTGGGAGAGGTTCTCCTAGAATTCCATTAAGATAAGGAAGCCAACAATGGAAACATACCATAAATGGATTTGAAGAGGGTTTTGAAGGCTATTTCTTGAAGAGGAGAGGTGGATTTGAGGAAAGGAGGTGACTAAGAAAGAGGTGACTAAGAAGGAGGTGCGCAAGTATCGATTTGGCACGCAAGTCCTGGTCGTGAAAGTAAACTTGCACAACATGAGTCACCTTGGGCGACGAAGAATCAATAGGGTAATACATGGGAAACTTTTAACTCAAGCCCTTAGTATCATCCCTAGAGGCTTCTAGAAGGGTGGAATGCAAGTTACCTTGAGAGGGAAAGGCGGCACACAAGTGTCTTCATTTCCCGTAAGGGATGGACACTTAGGAGTTCAAGTATTAATGAGTTCTAACACTTAGGCCTTATTTTTCCTCTTTAGAGCTTCCCTTCTAGGTAAAGAATTACCTTAGAAGTGTTTGGAAGACTTCAGACAAAGACTTAGGCGACCAAAGCTTGAATATGAGTTTTTGAAAATTCCTCCTTGAAATAGGGGGCCCACATGGGCTATTTATAGGCCACTGGGCACCTTGAAAAAAAATAATAGGGTGAACCAGTGACTTGCGAAACCCATAGGTGGAACGCAAGTGACTTGCGCGACACGTATGAAACTTGCACGACTCCCTCCAAATGGGTTACTAGTCTATGCCTTTGCAATTTTTGATGTTCTGCAAAGAATGAACCTCATTGTGCTTAAAGTATTTCCCTTTTCCATTCATTGGACTCTCTGACAGAAAGGATTTTCAACAAAATCCCCCCCTCAGTGTTGGATTCGAAAAAGGAAAGTGTATTTGACTCTGAGGAAAAAGAGAAACCAGGGTTCAGTGGAGCGCAGGTTTTAGGCAGCAGGGTTGCAAGATTTCATATGGGTGTCACTTCATGCAAACCATCCTACCTCCAAATATTCTGAGCTCTCGTCATGAAATTGTGTTTCTTTTCTCGATCGATCTCTCTTCTTTGTGTCACGCTTCTCCAGTAAGGATTTTGACTTGCGCGCCATCATTAGTGCGACATTACTTGCACGACAACACTTGCACATCAAAACATGTGTGCCTTAATGCCTTAGACATTTTTTTGTTTTCTTCACAAATATTTCATTAAAACAGACTTAATTAAAAGTTAACTGTTTGATCTTCGTGAAGATTCAATGGCTCCCAAAAAAATTGGATCAGTTGATGAGTTGGACAGCAAGAGAATAGATGACATGATGAACATTATCGGCCATGATTATTATGACATTTGTGATAGAACCCTCCCATATTTGGCTAAGTATTTGAGGAAATATCATGCCAATTTCCCACTGATTATCTACTTGCCTTTATATGAGCATGGTCATCTTCAAGGATTCAACGTTCCAGGGGAAAAGAATTATATTCCTCATTCCTGGTTTCAGACTTACACCAATTTCTCTACGAAAAATTTCTTAGTTGTAGGATCATTTGTCAATGCTGGAACAGTGGAGAAGGCATTCATAATGCATTAAAGCCCATGTGCTCCAGATCTAAAGCCTCACACGCCTGAGCTGCAGCCGCATTTCTATCCCTTTATTTTCCAAAATTCTCAGATGGACCAATCCAAGGGATGGAAAAAACAGTTGGGATTTCCGTCCTGGAAAAGGTGTGATGCTGACTTGGATGTGGGCATATTGGGTGTGACAAACCTATGCAGAGTTTATCGAGTATATGAAAGGATCTTCAATATATGAAGCCGTCTAGGCTGGGCAGACATATATTTACACGAATGACAATTTCTTACTGGAGATAATCAGTCGTTGGAGCCTGGAAACAAATTCTTTCCAACTGACTCATGGAGAAGTAGGCATCAGTTTGTGGGATGTCTACAAGATTCTAGGGGCTCCAATTTTGGGAGATATGTATAATGAATTCATCCCCACCAAGGTGACCTAGAATGATTTGGAGAATACTCCGGCTTTGGATTGAGAGTTATTGAAAATTTTCCACAAGATTAAGAATAAAAAAACCATGAAAACCCACTCTAGAAAAGATATCCATCCAGAGGAGTAGATGGAAATGTTCTTGATTAAGAAGAAGGAGAAGGGGCCCAACTATACTTGTCCTACCAACTTCCCCAGAGTAGAGAAGAGGGGTGATCTTGGCACATTCTGGCCAACTCTGGAAGCAGGAGAGTTTGAAAAGTGGGGGTATGAAGTGTATCAAAGAATACCAGAGAAGACCCATCTGGAGGGCTTCTTAGCCTTGTGGATTAGTGTTTATCTTTTTCCAGTTAAGGATTAGAAGGGAGGAATTAGGCCAGGGACCTTCATTGTTGCAGCCAAGTTGGCTGAGAGAAAAATGGTTGGGTTGTACACTCTGGTTTTGGAGAAGATTCACAAGATCTTACTTCATGTCTATATAGGTATGTATCCTTTGATAATAGTGGGACCATTATATGTTTTATGGGGACAGATCGCCACTCACTTCAGGACATACATTGTACAGAGTGGAGTAAAGGTTCCTGGAAGTTCTTTTAGGCCATCAGTGCAGGAATTTTATGGAATTTATCCATTGTCCATCAATTCCTATTATTTGAAGGTGAGGATGAGCATGTTCAAGGAATTTTATTTCTTTCCTTATGGAAACCCGCCAACCGGGCAGTTTGTTGATGATGGAAAAACTATCCTGGAATTGAGGTCATATATGCTGTCTTATAGAGATGGTGTATTTGCCACCAGAACTGATGGAGAGATTGTATGTGAGGCCTATACTCCATATAGATTTGCACGCCAATTAAATTGTCTATAGCATATTGTTGTATCCCCTCTCATGCACGTTAGGTCAGAGAAGTATCCAATGGTTTCCTGAAAACTATGGTTGCTAACAGCTATGGAGAATACCAGGGCAGTGATTGATCTACCAGTTTCTAGAGTGGTGAGTCAATTTACTACATGGTATTCCAAGAACTGGGTAGCATTATACCCGACATGGGTATTTAATCTTCCTATCTCCCGTCTGGGGAGTAAAATGAGAAGTGTCAGGAAAGAAACCTTTCATCTAGAAGGTGAATCTTCCTCACCCGGAGCTAATTCAGTGGGTTCTTCACCCAGGGTTGATTCACCGAATTCCCAAGATGGGGATGATGAGGCACGACATGCGTCAAAATGGCATCGTGTGAGATATAATCCTCCTACAAGAGTCAAGAGACCTAATCCATGGACTCATGGTGAGTTATATCATTGAGGAAATTTAGTCACCATTATTTTATAGAGAAATAAGTTTCATTTTCTTATCCTTTATCTGTGATTGCATGAGATGGGAAGAAGTTGAAGTCCCAGATTGTAGGACCCTCCTCGTGGCCTTCTGGTGCACATTCTGAATATTTACGACCAAAGGCTGTCCAGAAATGGAAGAGTTTATATTGTGATGCTGAAACCACCTAGATGGACTTATACGAAGGGATTCACATCCCCAGAGTGGGGGATATCCAGGCTTCTACTGATATCCGCTTCGAGGATAACCCCAATAAAGTGTGGGATTGTATGAGAGAGCTAGAAATTATCATATATTCCACTGATGATTCCATTCCTATCACCATGTGGGTGAAGGAAATGATGGATCATGGCACCACTGAGGGGATTGGTGCTTTAGTAGACGAGGAGTGGCACTATTACATGGCTCCTAAAAATGAAAATTTCCTTGCTTATTTTCTTTACAACGTGATTTCAGTAGAAGATTTGTTACTCAAGGAAATTACTTTCTTCATCCTACTACTTTTTAAGGAAATAACTACTGAGGTCCCTTCACCTCAGTACAGTCCTGGCGGCACTACTCTTGGTGTCCCTGAATCTCCTCATGAGCCAGGCGAAGTATATCTAGGCCAACAAGTCATGGATGAGGAGTTAGATAGGTCCTTTCACTCTACAATACCTTTATTTGGAGGTGACAATGTCAAAACACCCAAAAATTCAAAGAAGCAAAGGCATTAAAGGAAGAAGTCCACAGCTAAATGCTACATCAGTAGTGGTAAGTCCTTCGGATAGTCATGAATCTAAACTCATGAAAATGTTGCTCATACTTCTTGGGATTTCAGGGGCTTCTTCGATTTCCCTTTTGAGGGAGAGGAATGACCCTACGTTGAGAACGAAGGAGGGTTTTGGTGAACAATCAAAAATTCATCCTGACATGGCTGCTCCTGAAGAAACGATGAGAGAAGAAGAGCTAACGTCTATTCCCAGTACTACTCCTGTTGTTGCTGTAAGGAGAGAAGAGCCAACTTCTGGTAAATTAACAAAAATTCATAGAACTTTGAATCAAAACATCAACTTAATTCCATCCTGTGATGCTTTAGGTTCAACACCTGCACCAAAACATTTGGCGACCACTGCAACTGACTCCACAATTTTCTCTGAGGAAGCTATCCAGGGTCAGAGGTCGCAGGAGGAGGGTCACCAAGAAGACATGTCAAATTGTAAGAACCCGGATCTTCATTCAGGTATGTTTTCCCTTTTTCTGGAGTTTTTAAGGAAAATAAATTTTTTGGAAATTTCATAAGTACACGCCGTGTACTTTCTGAGTACACGTCGTGTACTCTTCCCCGGCTCGAAGCCGTGTGTTGGCCGTGCCGGGCCACACACACGTTGTGTAAGGCTGAGGTGGAGGCCGGTTAATTAAGAGTACGGAAAATTGAAGTACACGCAATGTACTTAATAAGTGCACACCGTGTACTTTTTTTTTCATTAAACGGACCGAGGTCGCGCCTAACCCCCAGTTTCATCTTCTTCTCCAGATTTCGTCCGCCTGGGAGCGACCGTACGATTGAATATTCTATGAGCTCCCACCTCGCTGTCCATTCTCCGTTTTGAGCACAGTCGATTGCATATCGCAGTGGTGAGTTCTTCCTTCTACTTTAGCCTTGTTTCTTGATTCTTCCTCGTTTCTAAGTTATCGTGGGATGAAATGTTTTTGTGTTTTCTCAGATCTACTTTGTTATAAGAGGAATCCATCGTCTAGGTTCACGTATATCGATCTCCTAGGTTCGAGGTAGGTGGTTTGTGACTTTCTGTAGAAAGTTGATGAATATTATGTGAAATTCCACCAATAACCTTGAACGGGGTATTGCGTGTTTCCTGTTTTGCCATTGTTTTTTGCCTGTTTTGCTTGATTTCTTTAGTAGAGGTTATTGCTTGTGAGTAGAGTAATTTATTTTGTGCTCAGGTTTCTTTGCCATGCTTGTTTTTCCTGTTGGGATATTTTCTAGTTTCCATGCCTAGTGTTGGATAGTGGAACTATTGGTTTATTATTACTGTTGAGACTTAGTTGTTATCCAAGAAGTTCTTGAGGTTTATTTGGACGATACAATACGATGAGAATGTTTAGTTATACTCAGGATTGTGAGAACCTGGAGTAGTAGACCAAAGGGAGAATTGACGAAAGGGATTCTCCAGAGTGTCTTTTAATTACGATGTGAGACTATAGGGGGAATTGACGTTGAGTGCTTCCCCAGAGAGTCTGTAGATCCACGATGTGGGCCATAGGGGGAATTGACGTTGAGTGCTTCCCTAGAGAGCCTTTAGCATGATACGAGACTATAGGGTGAATTGACAGTGAGTGCTTCCCCAGAGAGTCTTCTTAATTATGTAGCTAAACCAGAGGAGTGAAACTATGTGTGCCTCCCAGAGGGTTGCTAGTACTATAGGTTGAACCATATGGGTTAGGCTATGAGAGCTACCCAGAGGGTTACCTATTTCTTCTTTTTTGCTGACTGTTTACTTGTGTACTTTACTTGTCAGAACTGTGGTTTGTAGCTGCTTGCGCTTTTCTGTTTACTGCTTATTGTTTTATTATTGCCATGTATTCATTGACTGTTAGGCACAAATATTTTAGTGATTTCCTACTAGGATTGTATCTCACACCCTGTTTGGGCCATGCTATTCAGCACTTCCTCTTTATCATTCGATGAAGATTCTTCTAACTAATTGGACCAAAGCTGGTGCTTGTTTGTTGCTTCATCAGATTCAACAAGATTGGTGGAGAATTCATTTGTCAAATTTGAAGATGAATGACCTAGGGGTGGTTCGGAGAATGACCTACACCGCATGCTATATTCTGATTGAGAATGTATTTCACCTGCTAGCGGTAATGCATCATACATGACTGGATTCACATTTTCAAGTGCCTCAAGATAAGAGGGCTTTCTTATTACTGCATTTTCCATTGAAGAATTTTCCAGGAAATGAGAATTACTATTGAAGAGAAGACTTTCGCAGCTAAATTCATCATCATGGGAAGGACCACCATGGTGGGTTACAACAAAAGATGAAAACTCTTTCTCCTTGGTCTTTTGGCCATACAAAGGGTTATCATGGATCTTATTTGAAGATAATAGTTCGAGATTGACCAAAATGTCATGAATCAAGCCTTCACAAGGAAGTTTCTGATGAATACATTCGAAATTATTGTTGTTACTTCTAGAGTCTGGAAATGAGAGAGTAGAATCTTGAGTTGCAACAGGCAGTTGTCTGATTTCTTCAAGAACTCCATCATTGAGAAAGGCCTTATTGCAGATTGGATATTGATTTTTCAACTGTTCTGGATGGGTTTTTTTCTTATACACCTTCTTACACTCTTTGGAAACCACTTGTTGATGAAAGTGGTTATTATGGGCAGGTGTATGTGCCTTCTCAGGATAAATGGTTAGGTTAAGATGATAATCTCCATTTAAATTGGGTGTATGTGCCCAACTTGATTGTCCATATGACATGGGGAAGTATGAACCACAACCCTCCTGGACAGGAACAGAGGTGTTCATCTGCTCCAGAGTGACATTTTGATGAGTCACTCCACTGATAGAGATATATTTATGATTCTTTCCCTGTTATGCTACTAAAGTTGTTATAATATTCTGACAGGTATCCAGAATATGGGCAGGGATTGTCTTGTGATATTTAACCATTTTCAGAATGTGCTTGGTGACTTCAGCTACCGGAATGGGAATATACGTCCATTCCGTGTTTGGAGTAGGTGTGCATTCCTCCTCCAGTCCTCCTTTTCCTGCCAGTGAATTTTGAAAGTACTCATGTGAGGGGGAAGAAAGTTGTGCCTGCCTCATGTTTTTCATTGGAGCATTCAAATTGACATCTACAGGTGCTACCAAAAGAAATTGTTGGTTAGCTTGATGAATCGCAGGTGTATGTGCCTGTTGATTTTTCTCCACCAAATATTATTTTTAACTTTCTTCAAGACTGGAAGAAAAGACTGCTGACAGAATTGATGAGTGTAAGCAGGTGTATGTGCCTGTTTACAGGTGGTCACCACATTTGATTAGAGAGCTTCTTTGGATGTAGTCAGATGAGCCTGCCGACTGGATGAATTATAAACAGGTGTATGTGCCTGCCTATAGTACTCCGCTGGAATTGCCTGGTGGGATTGATGTGTTATTTCCAGACGAGCCTACTGGGCAGTTAAATCAGGACGGACGAGTGTATATGCCCGCTCGTTGTCTTCCATCAAGTTAGATTGATGGAATTCTCCAGAGGGGGCATAGGTAATAACCTACTAACTGTTGGCCGAATTTTTCCTCTAATTGTTCATCTTGCATGCTCAGGTCTTAGGTGCCTGAGCCGAACATCTAGAGGTGATACCCACATCATGTTGAGGGTGCACTACCGCACGATTTTGGCATCGATTATTGGTGGGAGTTCTCAAGAAGGACTACTGTCTTCTTGAACATCGGCCTTGAGTGGCCTATTCATTCACCTCCCAGTAATATGGGAGGGATTGGTTGTTGCGTTCTGGGGATAACGACCTGAGACAGTTGGAGACAGTGGTTGGCACCACCTGCTTCCTGACTTCTGGTCATCACTTTCCGGACAACTAGGGTGAGTTGTTAACTTAGAGGGATTGTCGAGCAGCCTCCAAAGTCGGGATGGTACTGTGTTGACGATATTCCATCAGCAATTCATTCGAGACCCAGCGTTGAAGATGCTGAGTAGGTGATTTCGTGCTCAAAGTGGACGAGGATCCAGCAGGAGTAGTGGCTGAGGCATTCACAGGTGCGAACTTTAAAGAAGCCATTTTTTGTTGCAGAGAGATCTTGGAAAAAAGTTCATGTTTGATATACCAGACATAATCAAGATAAGTTTGACTAGACTACAACTTTTGGATGAACACATATGTGTTTTATTACTTTGTTGGCCCTCATATTGAGTTTAATAGGGGCTTAAGAAATAATAAAAACATTATTTAACTTGGTTATGGATTCATGTTGGGTTCACCATTTTTATTTCTTCTGGGAATGGAAATGACTTTGTTTGTTTAAGGTTCAAAACTTCCAATCAGTTTCTAACAGGTTTATTTGTAGAACCAGAAACACCCAATAATTCTTTATCCATTTGGACCTACTTTCCAAAGGTACATGATCATTATTTGTGGACCGATGATTATTAAGAATTTGCATTGGTCGAGAGGATGGGAGGTCAGTCTCATCACACCTTTTTGGGGGGAATTATTTCCCACTATGGGACTCTCTTATAGATTTAAGTTTTGTTCATGAATCCTTATTAATTCACCCAGCATGAAAATGAGTTTTGGACTTGGCAATCAATGATTGATACTTATGGTATTTAGAGAATCTTTTATATGTATTTGAGATTCTTCATCAATATAGAATCATCCATATGTATTGGAGACTCTTATTCAATGGTTTCCTTCAATATATTATATAGAAATCTCTTGGTCATTATGATGACCATACTGGTTTTAAAGCCACTCAGTGGGGGAACTTGAAGTTTATTGTCATTCAGAAAGACATGGATTATTTCAGAGCTGGGATCATACCCACAGATGGGCTACCAACGTATCCACATTAAAATGGAATCAAAACCGACATAGTTTTATTTTGTGGATATAGTTTAATGTCATATGGGACGAAAAAAGAATTAAATGAAATATGGGGTTTAACCTTATAAAGGCTTCCTATGTACTCTACTTTTAAGGCAGATCTCAAAGTCCACGTAGTTATTGTAAAGAAAAATGGGGTTTATGCATGGTTAATGGACTAAGAAGAGATTTCATGACTACTTTTACACTCTAATCTCACGTAAGTCATGCTCGGTGTGAGAAACAAGAGGTATCAGTAAATTTGACGATGGTTCCACGAAAGATGAAATCATGAGAAATGGTGTGGGGCGTACGTATGTATGACTGCCCAAGTAAATGAAGACCAGGACTAACATTAAAAAATAAGTCCAGGAGCAGGGTCCACAGAGGTATTTGTACTTTTGGAGATTTGGAGTTTTAACATGGGGCTTACTCCTGAGAAGGAGGCCTAAATTAAATGGGACTTATGATTGTGGTTTATTCCTGATAAGGAGGCCCAAATCAAAAGAAATTATTATTGGGTCTTTCTCCTAAGGAGGATGCCCCATTAAAGGGACCTTATAACATGGGGCATACTCCTGAGAAGGAGGCCCAATGTTAAAGGAAATTATGATTGGGGATTACTCCAGAGATGGAGGCCCAGGTTAAGGGGACTTGGGACTTGGTTCTTACTATTGAGTAGGAGGACCAATGTTAAAGGAAATTATGACTGGGGATTACTCCTGAGAAGGAGGCCCAGGTTAAGGGGACTTGAGACTTGGTGCTTACTCCTAAGAATGAGGCCAAAATCAAAAGATATTCTCATCTCAAAATATTATTTTATATAGGGAACCCCTAACCGTAGTGACATAATGCTTATAAGTCATAATGTTTTAAGAGATTTTATCACATAATTCATTTCAAATAAAGAATCCAATATAGGAACCATGACATAAATGGATTTGAAGTGGGTTTTGAAAGCTATGTCTTGAATAGGAGAGGTGGATTTGAGGAAAGAAGGTGACTAGGAAGGGGGCGCGCAAGTATCGTTCTGGCGTGCAAGTCCTGGTCAAGCAAGTAGACTTGCGCAACATGTGTCACCTTGGGCGACGAAGAAACTATAGGGTAATACTTGGAAGACTTTGAACTCAAGCCCTTAGTATCATCCCTAGAGGCTTCCATAAGGGTGGCATGCAAGATCCCTTGAGAGGGAAAGGTAGTGCGAAAGTGTCTTCATTTTCATTAAGGACTAGACACTTAAGCGTGCAAGTATTGATGAGTTCTAACACTTAGGCCTTATTCTTCCTCTTTAGAGCTTCCCTTCTAGGTAAAGAATTACCTTAGAAGTGTTCAGAAGACATCAAACAAAGACTTGGGCTACCAGATCTTGAATCTAAGTTTTGGAAAATTCCTCCTCAAAATGGGGGGCCCACAGGGGCTATTTATAGGCCACTGGGAACCTTGGAAAAAAAGAATAGGGTGTGCAAGTGACTTGCGCGGCCCATAGGTGGCACACAAGTGACTTGCGCAGTGCATATGAAACTTGCGCGACTCCCTCCAAATGGGTTCCTGGTCCATGCCATTGTCAATTTTTGATGTTCTTCAAAGGGTGACCCTCATTGTGCTTAAGGTAATCACCATTTCCCTTCGTTGGACTCTGTGACGGAAAGGAGCATCAACAGAGAAATTAACCAAGACATCTTGTAGGATAGTGGTATGCTCAAAACACTTATCATCCTTTGGCCAGGGGTTTAAGCCCCACCACATTTCCAGATTTTCTAGGTTGCCACCCGACATACAAGTTGTTCATTTTATAAAACCATATTAATAGAATTTTTAAAATAAATATGTTGGAAATCCTTAAAATATGGTTAATCACTAAATGAACTTTTAACTAAGGTTTTTAATGAAACCCCAATACATAAATACTTCATCCATTTAATTCCACACATATCCTTATTTGGTATAGATTTTATCCAATAGAAATGGTAATTAACTCGATTAATTCCCAATTTCCCCCACATTTAAGTAAAATAACTATAAAAGATTCATTAGGATGAGTTTTATTTACATCAATTTTACTATTATTCTTTCCTCAAAAATTATTTTTCCTTTTAGTTTCTCACACATAATGAATTTCCCCATTCCATTAATATGATTTCCTACGTGTCTCCATCCACATTTCTTGCATTATGAAAATTTATCTTTATTTTCTCTATGGTCGCCACAACTCAATCTCTTAGAAACCTATACACATATCTTATTTGGTGAGTTCATGAGTTGGATAAGGTATATGTTATTAATATTATTTTAGGAAAATTAATTAGTCATAAACATGATATATTTTACTCCTATAAACACCTCATTTGGTTTCCCATTATCACCACATATTCCATTTTGTTCAATGTTAACATGACTCATTCAGATTCCTTACATTGACTAAAACTATAAAGAATAGTGTGAGTAACAATAGTCATATAATTAGACAAATTTATAATAATTTAAAAGATTTATAAATCATGAAACCTTATTTTCAATATAAATCACCTTAGGTTTAACCTAGGATATTCATTTTCATCCTATATTAAAATCCTTCATAATGGTTTGTAAATCAAATGTGAATTATCCAAATCATATACCTTGGGAATGCCAAAATAAGTGCATCGTAAGAACCATTTTCATGTACTAGGTTATGCTTGAGTTAGGCTTGATGCATGTTTTTAGAGTTACTACCACTAGGTACATCTGTTCCAGAACCACCTCCACTAGTTGTGTCCAGAAAGGGATGCATTTCTATAAAGACCTACATAATATATACCTTACCAAAATTCTAGGATTTTATTCTATACTTATACTCGAATTCTATCTTAGGGTTATGTTCCCTAATGATTGTTTTCCTAAATCTAGTTTTTAAGGTTACTACTAAACCTCCTTTGATACTGACTATAGAGACCCAACCCCAGAAAGCTAGGATCCATTTTCTACAAGCATTAAATTGAAATTATTATAAGGAATAAAATTCCAAAAGGAAAACTAGTGTAGTAGTCTTGGTAAACCAGATACAAATAGAAGTCTTGTATTACAAATGAATACACTAATTACAATATATTTTGTTCTTCTAAAAATAACTTTATTCCCACTTAGCATATCCGTACATATCTTTCATAGTATACTTCTTGGTTTATTTTGAAAAGGGAAAAAATAATGGTGGGATATAATAATATTTGAGGTTAAATTAAAATAGAAAAAATAACAAATTAATGAGATAATGAATTTGACAAGGTAAATAACTAAACACACATTCCATGTTATTAATAAACTGAGAGATAGTGTGTAACCTATATGTAAAGGAAAATAACTCAATATACATTCCATTTAAATAATTGGATAAGGCATAAGAAATATGTAAAAGTAAATAACCCAAAACATATTCCATTTAATAAATACACTGAGAAGCATAATTCATCCATATATATATTTGAAGAAAAAATCTCATGGATAATAATAATAACTGAATTCTCAATAAATGAAATACGAAGTTATTGGACTTCATGTTTCCAAGGAATATGATACCTTTATCATAAAGATATATCATCAAGATAGTTTAAAACAAAATGTGTGAAAACCCACTTAGCTTAGGCTATCCAACTGATTCATCCCATGAGACTACCATTTCTTCAAATGGCTTGCATTAACTGGTCCCCGAACTGTGTAGTGCTTGTCCAATGCATTCCTCATATATCGAATAATTGATTAAATTCAATAATAATATGCCTTATCAAATATCCATATTGAGTAAGAAATATATATCTATCAATATTTACGGAGTTAATCAAATAACATTTAGATTAATCACCACATGTGGAAATAGTATATAGTTTAATCCATAAACAAGTCCATGATAAATAATATGTATATTAGGTGGAAATTTAATGTCTAACGATAATAGAGAATTTAATATTTCAAGGAGACTAAAAAAACTTTAGGTAGTGAATTTCAATTCTATACTTATTCAAATAAATCATAAAAAATACATAGTAAGAATAATTATGGTATCAATAAAAAATATCCTATGTGAATTAAGGATAAAGGGTTGTTATTGTTATGAATATAAATTCCATAAAAATATATTTAAAAAATCACTGAGTAAAATATCTATTTCATTTTGAAAATAAATTATCTTATAAATTAATTTTTTTTAAAAAATTCATTAAAAATATATTTGAAAAATTACAATGTAAAAATCAAAGAAATTATGACAGGTAATTCGATACATGTCATAAAAGTTAAAAAGAACACTCCCATTACATAGTAAAAAGGTCCGAAAAGTTCCTTGTTAAAAAATTGACAAGAATATTACATTGAAAATATTTTTAAAATTCAAAATGTGTAAAATTTATTTAATAAATCACTTTTAAAATGTTAAAATCTTTTTATTTTTTTACAAGACATGGTTTTGAAAGAAAACAAATTTTTGACAGAAGAGAGAAAAAAAGTTGTATTTTTTTAAAAACATTTTATAAAACAAAATTTGTTCCAAAGAGTGAAAAATTGTACTATTACTTGAAAAACGTCATGAGTAAATATAGGATAGGAAAATTTAATTGTTAATTAGACAATTATTATATGAATTCTTTTTTATTGGATTTTAAGAATAGGCAATATTGATTAGAATGGGATTGTGAAATAAACCATTAAAACGATCATAACGGTGAAGTGAGAATTAATAAATGAATTTATTATGTGCATCAATTTTAAATAAAAATACAGTATGTGGAAATACATGAATATATAGTAAAATTATTTATACACATAATCATATAATATTAATGACAAAAAGGAAGTTATATTACCCAATAAAACAGAATTGTGTTATGAAATTTATTTATCACATGGTATCTTTAAGTTTAAATAAACTTAAATAAAAAAAATAAAAATAAAAATAACATGAATAAATAATTATTCATGATTTTAAATTTCAAAGGGGTAGTATATACACCATATAACAGAAATTAGGTTCATAACATTACAATATGCCTCAATAAAATGAAATTGAGATGAAATCCATTACCTTATGCTTCTTTTTGGTTGGGTGGTATTTAACCTCATGTATAATGGTTGAAAACATGCTACTAACTTATGAAATAACCCTAATAATATTTATAATATCATATATGATCTTATTATAATATCTTATTACCCATTTGTTAACAATCGTTCATTATTTTAAGCATTTGAGGTGTTAACTGTCATGTTTTACGAGTATGTTTTGACTTGATATTTTTGTTATTATTATTTAAATCACGATATAACAACATAAAAAATGTAAAATATTATTTAAATATAATACATATATATTATTTTTTTATTTATTATAATCCATAAAATTTGGAGATATAAATGAAATGCGCCGTTCATAGAGATGACATGCCGTACGTACGCATGAACGTTGTTTTGATTTTATTGTTGAATTAAAATAATGAAAAGTAACTAGTATATATTTATATTATAATTAAAGTATAATAATTATTTCATATATATCATATATTTTTATTAAAACCATACTTTATAAATTCCATGTATAGTGTGAACGAATCACATTGCTTTTGAGGAGGTGATAGTCCACATCCACAAATGATGTTATCGTATTCCCAAAAAATGGAAATCATGAAGGAATGTGTTAAAAAAGAATTAAAAAAGTATAAATTAATTATAAATATAATATATATCATATATAAAATATAAATCCATAATTATTCCCAACCATGAAATGTGGTAACGGAATAACGAATGACATTAGTTCGTGAGGCTGTAATCCGCCGTACACATGAGCGATGATTGAGAATCCCATTTAATGATAGTTTGTTTGATTTTAGGTAGTAACCTTGACATAAAAACATATCATTATATTGAAAATACTTAGGTTATTCTATGATAAATATATAATAATTATCAAAGTAGTGTATTAGAAAATGAAACAAAAGCAATCGTTGAAGAATGTTACCTCTTATTCATGTAACACCTTTTGGTTTATACCAAAAGACTTCCTTGGTTTTATTTATGCCAAAATTTAGTCTTACAAGAATAGGGTATGGATTTTTTGAGACTAGTTAGGGTAGGTTTTTTATGATCCAAATGGATTTATAGGTGTGACTAAGTTGGATGGATTAGTGCCTTTTTATATTGGAGGAGGAGTGAAATTCCTATAAATATAAAATAGTTAAACAATATTGGGAAGCCTCTCTTACATCATGTGACTCCAATAAACAAAATAATTAGATAAAAGTAAATTAATGGTGAAAATATTTTAAAAAGATATGTTTGTAACATGTTTCAAGGCATGTTTCCTGTATGTTTAAGGTCTAGTCCCTTATTAAGCTAGTTTTTCTCTTAATCATTGTAATTAGTTTTAATCACTATCAATAATATTTTTGGTCAGAAATTAAGATAATATAATTATAAATAATAAATTATTATGATTAAAAATAAGTAATCTATTTTTCCAAATTAAAATCACATAAGTTTTAGGAATTAATTTAAAATTAATCCTACAGACTGGATGAGAAAGTAGGAGTTTAATGTAAAAATGTTCGAAATCTTGAAAAGTTTTTATATCTAATATAGAAGATAAGTTTATTAAAATAGACTAAATTGGATTAATTGATTTATTATTGATCAAAATATACTTTACAAAAAAACTAAAATATAATTTTACAATATAAATAAATTAGATGGAATAACAGTTTTCAATGAAAATTCTATATTGTACACTATTCATCCAAAATGAAAATTCTCAGCAAAATACCAAAAATTAACCCAATAATAATTTTTTACATTATTATCTAATAAACTAATATTATTTTTTATTAAAAAATTTATAATTTTTTTGAAATTTAGTTTTAAAATAGGTGCGCCATTAAAATAAAGGAAAACATTCTTTAGGAAAATATATCTTTTGATGCATAAAATTAGATTTGTTATTATCCATTTCCTATCAAATATACTGGATTAGAAAAATATTTTATTGAATAAATTACATATATATTATACAAAAATCAATTAATAATAGTAATTAATTTAATTTATTAAGACCTAATGCCTTTGGGAGCATACAATTAGGTTTTTTATAAAAAAATTTCTCTTATATTCAAATGGTTTTTTATTTTAATTTATAACAAATTGAATAACAATTAATTCATTTTATATTTGTGTAAACCATATATTTTCATATTTTAGTTAATACTATTCATAACTTCCAATTTAATATCTAGGTTTTATCTTATCATATTAAATCGTATTATTTTTATAATTTATTGTTCTTTGATAAAACTTGATCTTGTTTGGGATGAAAGCAATCAAACAAATTTTATCATGTGTGTAGGGAAAGATAAATCAGTGTTGTGTGCATTGAATTATGTATACTGGATTAAATATATTTTAAATAGTAAATATTCTATAAAGTATCAGGATGTTATATTCCTTTCCATGTTTCATGTTGGGTGTCATACACACTATCGAATTCAATGTTCTTAATTGATAATTTTATGGTGTTACACATAAAAATATTATTGTCTAGGAATCCTTATTAGACATTATAAATCATAGGGTAAAGTTATTTATATATATAGTGACTTTTGAAAATAATAATTATGAATAAAATTTATGAAATATGATATCAATATCTATCTATACCTTTTTAATTACTGTAAAGTTGTACAAAAAATCATTCAATTTTATCTATCTTAATAAATTAGCCTAAAAATATTTTATTTTATTTTGTCCCAAGTCAGAAAAAATAACTCAAACTCTTGCATCAACAGGAGTTTCCTTCTAAACATTAAATCCCTTAAATATTAAGACTTAAAATAAAAGGTTCTATATTTTTCTAGTATTGTAGTCAGGGGCGAGAGATAATGAAAAAATTAATTAATAAATATTTTATAGAATCCCACATTTCCTAGAAAATATATAATCACATTAAATTATAATGGAATGTGTTGATAAAAAACGATTCTAATTTTGAATGGGTTAACTTTCATGCATTTATTTTAGGTATGATATCCTAATACTATCCTACCGTACACTGTTAAGAGATACTTTTCCTAATTGATCACCAATTTTTTTCTTCACAACTTTCTAATACTTTATCCAAATTTTATAAAAATTCCTTTAAATAGTTTCCATATATATAGAAATAATTCATGAACGTTACAAATAATATCATTTAATATTGAAATTATGGTTCATTGAAACATTTATAAGGAATTGCATATTCCAAAAAGATCTTATCCCTCTAGTGTGACCAATATTTGATTATAACTAGAGTATAAATTTACAAAAAATTGAAGTCTATTCCTTAAAAATATATAATAATTTTATTAATGAAGGGTACTAATAAGTAATAATTTTGACGTCATTTATTTTTTTAATTGATGCACACTCTCCATCTAATCACTATTCTAGTGGGTATTAATTCTCCATTGTCACTTTCAACTGCAATATTCCCACTCATTTTGAGAACCACTTGAAATGTTATGTCCCATTGGTGGTTAGAGATAAGAAATATTTATCCAACATTTCGATATTTAATTATGTCTTTATTGATAAATTATTTCATTCGAGTTGTTAAGTTTCATTTTGGTTGTCCATATAGTTTGGATATTTTCCATATTTATTCAGTGAGTGTATTTGGTAGGAGACCCGATGCTATCCAACCAATCACCAGTTTCCTCTTTATCATGAATATAAATCCCTAACTTCATTAACCAAAATTATACCCAAGATGGTGGTTCTATAAAGTCTCATGTATTCCTCCCAATATAATATAATCTTCTAACCTATAGTGAGAGTCTGTAACTAATGTTGGGGAGACTACACTCTTGGTATTATCTCATACAATAAAATATAAATAACTGGATCATCATGTAACATCGGATTATACATAATGTTTCACAACTAAAGGATAACAATTAATAACATAAATACATATATAATACGATAATATAATGGAATCATATCAAAAGACACACAAAAATCATAGGTATTTCCCAATGGGCTGATCAAATATAGAAATATGAAATGACCAAAAAAACGTTACGAAGACATAAAGAAACAAACTCAATTCCATCATTAGACCTACTTTCAAAATGCTAATTTAACATCTCTTTATATATCCTTGGTATAAATTGTTTCCTAAAAACCTAAAGTCATGCACATACAACAATGTTACCATGGAGGGTGTGAACATAAAACTCAATTGGAAACCATAAATAAGGTTCCACATACATGAGAAAATATAAAATTTATGTGTGTATGGATAATAAATAATACAATCAAAAAAATCATGTATGCAATTACATCAATCCATCATGTGATAACTTAGATACCAAGACACCAAACCCCACCTACTTTAGAAAGTTTTGATAAATGATATGTCATAACCACATTATATAAGAAGAGTCTATGAGGATTTTGTGACTCTTAAAAAACATTTTTTATCAGAAAATAACATGGAATTTCATAAATAGCTATAATCGGGGAATAATGTAACTGGGGATCCCTCCCTCTAATGTGGTATAAAAAGCATTAAAGATGATGAGAACTTGGGAGATGTAATTCCACATATAAATCCCTAGTTTTCCATTCCAACATTTACTCAAAACAAAATAAACATATTCAAATTAGTACAAAGTAAATACTTCGTAGTACAGTGTAACACTTAACTAAAATCACATAACAGAGCAACTGGGGACAATCTCAATCAACACTATCTTTTTAGAAATCAGAAATAATGAGCATAGAGGTGGTGTATCATGAAACCCTAATCCCTAGTCTACCATCCTTTACTCATAAATATATAAAAATACATGGTCAATATACAAAAAATAATTTATGGAATACATAATACATATCAGAGATCTTAGCTTACATCTCTTCTATATCTAGAACACTAATAGATGATATCCTATATATATCCAAAGAATAATCTATCCTGATCCATATCAATATAACCAACTGTCTCATCATAATATACATGTAATACAATAACCCATGATGTTACCAAATCCATTAATCATTAATAAATCTACTATTATTAAGACACCTATCACACATTGCTATCTAATATTATCGTGGCCTACTCATGAAATACACATCCTCACAAGGCTGTAAAAAAACTCATATAATCCTTTAACCACATAACCAATACCCAAATAACACCCTAAGGTGATTTTTAATCCCTTAGGTCCCTTTAATATTTTCCAATGAACTAGGTTCACCCATGGACTAAGGTAACACCCACTCCAATATACCTATTAGTATCAAATTGGAAAAACATCCAAGCACAGAAAACATCTTACTGTGCTCTAGGAATTTGAAGGAAACTAAACATTAAAAATATATTAATCTACCCACATGCATCACCTTCACCTATTTTATCCATATCTTATGTGTATCCTCCATAAATATATTTTCATTACATATTTTAAAACAACTTTTAATGAGAGTTCCAAGATCAAGAGGACTCATTTCATCAATTTAACATATCTCATTTCCACCACGCACACCAAAGCTGAGTGATTGCACTATTTAAACACATAATATAACCCATAATCAAGGTAGAATTAATCCTACTAACTGATAATGGGTTATAAGTATCTTTACCATTGTTCCACTCCTATATCTCTAGAAGTTTCCATGGTTTAAAGACTACCCCTAGATATTCCAATATAATTCCCAAGGCACACAAGTAATCAAAACTGTTACCAAAGATCCAACCACATAATATCCCTTTATTCTATTAAATAATGATCATCGTAATCCATTAAAAAATTATGAAATAGACTCATAAAACTTTAGGGATAATTAATTTCAACCAATATCCATGCCCTTTGGTTGTGTAACCACCCGATGTCATTAAAATCTAGAAACCATGCACGAAATACCCACTTATCTTCTAAAATGGATTTCCCATTACCCATGACATAATTAATAACTCATAAAGACCCTTTATAAAATTATTAAATGTGTACCATAAAACATTTTCATGAATTTTGTTTATATATATGGAACATGTTGTGAATTATCAAAGGGAACACCTACCCATGTAACACCTCAACCACAATAACTCTATAAATTTTAAAATGTGACCTCATGTGTGACTTACCATATGATAAAGTCCTCTAACTAGAAATAAGATCCTATATCATAGGTTTGGTATACTATGAACTTGATATCATAACCATAAATAACAGATAAAAAACCAATCAATACCAAAAAAATTAATTATAGAATGAAACATCAATAAAACACAACCATGGTGTATAAAATGAATATGCAGTCATACAATCATACATCCCATTGATCTCTCCCATGATAGTAAAATATAAAAAATAAACATTGTAATAAATAAAAAATATCCCACATTTCCATCCTCAAGCCTCATCCCAATTCCATCTCCAATCCTTGTCAAGCTTCTCCAACATGATCCACCACGCCACTTGCACTCAAACCTATACAACAAACAAAGTATTTGTATTTGAAATAGGGTTCCTGTTCAGAGTGTGATAATTAAATATTAGTAGGATCTTACCAAATTATCTTAATTTATGAAATAACATCCATATGTATGAATGAGAAAAATAATTATAGAAATATAACACACAAGAATACGTATCAGGTTTTCTTGTGCTAACCAGGCCACCATGACACCTGAACATACCTTATTGACCATTTCAAAATAAGAAGTCACCTAATACCAAAAATACCAATCCATGCCTAAATAATCTGGGTTGGATTTTATAACAAGCCTCAACCCATGCCCTAAGATTCAAGGTATGGTGTCTTACCACGTCCTGAACCATACTCGGGGATGCATAGTAGGGTGTCTTCCATGTAATGACTGCTACTCAAATATAAAGGGTAGGGTGTCTTACTATGTATATAATGCTACCCAGATACACTAGGATCAACTTATTACCACGTCCCTAACACTATCCTCTCTCTTAGGTTATGGTACCCTACCAAACATGATCCATATCATATAAAATATTGATATGTACCCTCTATCTTAGAGAAAGGTCCCATACTAGTCCTCAATATCACATTCTGAATAATACATTATATTGACCTCTACGATATCACCATTGTATGGGGGTACGATAACCATATCCTTGAACTATACCCTCTCATGTAGGATGGTTCTACATCAACTTATCACTCAATGTTAGGCTATACTTCCACTCCCCATGCAATATCACATTGATCTCTCCCCTCCCACTTAGGGTGGTTAGAATACCACATCACAACATGGGACATACATTTACTCTCAAGGTATCCATCCCAATTCCTTCTTACTCAAGGTGAGGTTTATTGTGGGTCAGTTCCCTAGACCCAACTAATGTATGTACTTTGATTTCCATTATATGTATATAGTTTGATATATTCATGGGTTTACACTTTCCATGATAGAATTGATACTTATACATCGACTATTTATATGGTAATGTACTTAGATTATGCATCATATGAAAAGGTTATAGTATCTCCTAGATATAATTATATTCTTGAGATACTATGACAATAAACATAAATATATTTCATATAGTCTTGATATATCATACTAACAAGACATAGATTATGTATGACTATCAGGTGTTAGTGGATCATAATCATTGAGAATTATTCTCACGAAGATTACACTTGGTGATGTTTGGTAGATGAGATCATGAAAATAAACCATCCAATAGGAACACCACATGTTTCAAGGGTCATTGGTTGTTCCTATATTTGGAAATTTTTATTGGTCTTATGAATTTATATTTCCATCAATGTGCACAATTTGATCACATACTTTGATGAAAGGAAAAAAACCATGACATTGTAGTTTGGTGGAGGTATCTTGTGCTAGGTGAGTCTTTGGTGGTATGACATTGGTTGAATGATCAAGATATAATTTTTCAATTTCGAGTTTAGTAAGAGATATCTCATGGGCCTAGGTTGACCAAGATGGTAAAAACATCATTAAATTGATGGCCATGGTACAAGAAGGAATGTCACAAAATATATAAACAATCAAAAGGATTATGACACATGTGTGAATCATACTTCCTGATATATCACAAGAAAAGATATTATATTACAAAAAAATGTTTGTAGGAGACAACCATAGCTACAAAATTTCTTATCTCCCTACTGGCCATGATTGTTTATTATAATATACTCTTGGTCTAGGAGTTGTAATCACTACTATTGAGATATGGACATATATGGTCACACACTAAGTATATCCAAAAGTTACACATATTTATATGAATATATGTTTAGGAGAAAGTGATCCCTATCTATTAGGGATGGTAAATGTCTGATTATGAATTATCATAAGTAAAGATAATTCATTTATATAATTTAATTTTAGAATAATGAAGATTTAATTTTCTCAAGGTATTCATAATTTTTTTGATCATAAAATTGAATATGAGAAAATATAATTTTTTGAAAGAACGTAGTATGTTCATGATTCGTTAAATTATTTTGAGAGTATATGAGCCTAATTTATGGTTCAAATTTTATCACGTAACATGTTATAGTATTATAAAACAATTATAAATTTTTTGTGACATTAATGAAACGTTTAATTAAGTCATAAGTGTGCTCGTGGGTACAAAATGGTGGTTATTAATTTTTAGGGGCCAAAGAGAAATTTTTGAAAGTATAAAATAAGTATATAAGTGATTTTTGGACTCAATAATAGTCTGATAAACGAATCATATATCAAAATATTAGAGTGAGAAACCATAATAATAATAATAATTCTAGATCAATCCCATCATTTTGATCGAGTCCACATTCTTCACACGATCGAAGTGACATTGTAAATATCTATTATTTCACACACTAGATCATGGGAGTTAATGATTTAAGATCTTGAAGTTATAGTTCATGTGTGGATGATCTATATGATGCCTATCTTGTAACCTTTGTAAACCAAAATGGTGATTGTAGGTGAATCAAATCGATGATTTCAAATGAACACAATATCATTTATATTGTCATTTTATTTTGTTCTTCATGTATAAATTGAATTATAAATGATCCTTTGATAACTAAAGGAAATGGGTTTTGTGGATTTAGTGTTTTTAACATGACCAAATCCAACATTTTAAATTGCATATTTTTAATTCATTCATTGTGCTATAGATTCCTTCAAATTGTATCAGATCAAATGATCAATTATATAAGTTGATAACATACAATTTTCAATTAATTTTTCTAATATTCATAAAATGGTTTTTATATATTCTCAATGGTACTAAAAAAACATTGACCCAAGTTAATATCTTCAAGATATGTCCAATCAATGATCGATGGGTTTTGCATATATATTATGATAGAAAATAATGGTTTATTTTATTACTGCAATTTGATGGCTACCAGTGCAATGAATTTATTTACAGAGCATGATGTGAGCATGTTTCTTGTTAACTAGATATACATTAATCTAGTTGGTACAATCAATTTTAAATAAGCCATGATTTACAAGCCTAACTGATAAGCCTAAAATAAAAAACATCAACATATAAGTCCACACCCATTAAATGGATGTGGACATCTTTCCCCCTCCCCATTTATAGGTAGAGGATTGAATAGAATTACCACCCAATCAATTGGGGTGGAACTAAAATAAATGTATATATAGTATATTACAATATATTATATATATATTTTTTATTATAATAGTATATATATATGTTGTATAGATATGCCTCTAAATCAGACACACCACCCAACTCAATTCGGACCAAGTTAGTCCAATCAAACTCGCCTAACCCATCAACCTCGACACAAGCCCTAAATTAATTTCAAAGGATATTATTTATGACTAGAAAAACTAGAAAATGTAGAAAAAAATTCAGAAATAAATTTAACTGTCATATATTTAATAAAATTATTTCAGACATCATGGGGAATATTGATGGTAAATTAAAAATATTTTCATGAATGTTAAAACATTAAAAATATAATCGAGTTGAATTTTATGAAATTTAATTTTTCCTATTAAATGAAATTTTATTTTGACTGATCATGAGACTAGATTGATCCAAGCATATTTGGTTCATTATTTATTTAATTAAGTTTTTCGATTTAACTTTTAATTTGTAATAATTATTTTATTTTGATTATTTGAACATCATCCCTCCATAATTAATTTTTATAAGGGAATGAATGTCCATATTTAAGTAATAAAATTTCATTTCTCACCTCGATTTCTCCTCAACCACATGTGAGTATTAATTTTCAAGATCCTAGGAGTCCATGATGAAGCTATTCGAGTCAAGATTTGTTGTAAAATAAAAAGGTGAAGTACATGGGAATTGTAGGTGTCGTAATTCCAGACAGGTGTTGACTTAAGGAATTACTTTAGTGTCTTAATTAATCTATTATTCACTTACTGAATTAAAAAATATTTAAACACTCATGATAAAATTATTATTTATTTATTATTTTTTTCATATTTTATTATTTTTTAAATGTGTTTATATTACATGTGATCACATATATAATAACAAAAATCATTCACAGATAAAATGAACATGTGTGGTGACTGTTTTTCTATTTAAAAGAATGTTTAAGTTGTGAGTGAGATCAAATATAACAATCATGTTAAATATAATTATGATTTCATTTACTGATATAAATTATCAAATCTCTCAAGGAAAATATTAAGTTATTAAATGTCATCCATCACATGAATTTGGAAAAAACCAACTGTTGTAGGTACTCATAAGGCATCATTGAGGGTATCTCATACTACCATGGAGATCTTATGAGAGTGGTGGGTTGAGTTATCTAAATTTTGAAGAAAATAAGTATCCATAACTATCTCATTGTAATTTTAGAGGAAAAACATTGAATAATTCAATATAATTATTTATAGAAGATGATACTCCACTTAATAGATCAAGGATCCATGAATTAATGTGGATGGATAGTCAAAAGAGTACTTTAAACTCTAAGTATAGTGGTGATTCTATTTCTCAAGATATGAAGGTAGGTTTAAGGATTCTTACTACTAGAATAATCAAGTGATTAAGTATTACAAATCTAATAGTTTGGGGATAAAAGGATTTGATAAAACAGAGGAAGAAATTTAAAATTAATAATTAGAAAATATCTATTAATAATCATGATAAAGTAATAATAAACTAAATTTACTTTTTATAGATAAAATGGAAACCTCTATCAATTCAATTTCACTACAATATATATTAGATAATGAGAATATCCCGACTGGATTTAACTTCCAAGAGTGGTATATGTGCTTATAGATAGTACTATTCTAATAGAGGAAGATTTATGTGATGGAGTCCCCACATCCCAATGAACCTCTTTAAAGCTAAACCAAGGTGGATAAATACAAATTATATAATCATATAGATTATGTGCTAGATGTTCAAAGAATCATGTTGTTATCTATGTCCACAGAGCTGTAGGAAATCCATGAGGAAAAAGTTTCTTTCCAAATGATGTCTTATCTATAAGAGTTACACCCGGAGAGAGATAAATAATAAATATATGATATATCAGTGATTTTTATAGATATATTTTATTAGAAGAGTATTTGGTTAGACCTCATGTCCTAAAGATTATTAGGTACATTGAGAGACTTGAGACCCTTGGGTGAAAAGTGAACTATAAACTAGAAACTGATCTCAATATTTCCTCTATACTTCATAACTTATAAAATTTAATTAATAATTATAATATGAATGAAATTAATAAGTCACTCCCAAATTTTATGGATTTAGTTCACTAAGAATATAATAAAATGAATAATTCCAATTATATTATCCTTATGGTGAACATGGGGAGGAAAGGAAATGATAAGGTGTTAAGGGTAAGTCTAAGTCAAAGTCTCTAATGCACTACCATTACAAGAAGAAAAAAAATAAAAAATAGAGCAATTAGTTGGAAGAAATCTACTTTTCTTGTGTCAATAAGGTAAATTATAAGAATAGTTGTACAATTAAGAAGAATAATCATGGTGACGCTTATACATTGGGTATATTTTTCATTGTGTTAAATATTTCTATATGTACAATTTGGGAATTAGATATTGAATTTGTTTCACAAATTTTTATTCAAATATACGAACCAAATAGATTTAATACAATTGGAAAAGGTGAGGTGAATCTCTGAGTTGAAAATGGTGAAAGACTAGAAACATTAAGAGTAAGAGATGATCATCTTACTTTTCCTATTTTAATGGTTCTTGCACTAAATAATTGTTATTATGTACCATTTTTTTACCAAAAACACAATCTCAATATCTAGTTTAGACACTATGGTATTTTATTTCAATTTAAAAAAAATGTTCTCTTATGTATAAGGAAGACAACTATTATAGTATTAAATACCATAAAAATGGACTGTATATACTTGAACTAGAAAATATTGTTTTGGAAATCGATGAAAAATATAGTGAGAATGACTTATATTCTACCCTCCTGTGGATCTTTATACCAGATCATATAAATAATAATAATTTATGAAAACTACATCAAGTAGATTATTTATACTATATTGAGTTAAAAAACTTGGATTTATGTCATGATTATTTATAAGGAAAAATGAAAAAAATCACTTTTCAGTGGGAAAGTAGAAAGAGCCAATGAACCACTGGATTGGTTGATACTGATATATATGGTCCATTTATAGTAAATATAAAGGGAATATTGTCTTATTTCATTACTTTTACTTAAGAATGTAGTAGACGTTGATATATGTACATAATAACGTATAAGTTGGATTTATTTATCATGTTTAAGGAATATCAAAATGAAGTAGAAAATATACTCAGCAAAAAGATTAAAAAAATGTGCTCAGACTGTAGTGGAGAATATCTCAAAAAATATTTCATCGATCATTTAATGGAGTGTAGAATGGTCTCCCAGCTCACTCCTCCTTATACACCTTAGTGGAATGGTGGTATAGAAAGGATGAATAAGACCCTCCATGACATGGTCAGATTGATGATTTGTCATCTAACTCCACCTTTAACATTTTGGGGATATGCACTATAGACTATGATATATACACTAAACCGAGTAATAACTAAATCATAATACTTGAATCCATATGATTTGTGGTATGGAAAGATGAGTAGTCAATCACATATACATATATCAATATTCAAGGGTTTTATCAAGACTATAACTAGTAAACCATTAGAATATCAAAACTTGAGGTGCATCTTCATAAGTTATCCTAAAGAGAATAAATGATATTATATATAAACATTTAGATAGAAAGAAAATTGTATAACGATATGATAAATTTTTAGAAAAGGAACAAAATTCTAATATAAATAGTGATAGAAATATTCATTTAGATAAATTTGATGTTCTAGATGCACAAGAGTTAGAATGGGGACAATCTCTACAAGTGATAGAGGGAGTTGAAGATATTAAAAGGACACAAGCACTACATTGGTTTAATAGATATATTAGACAACCACAGAGATTTCATTTTCCAGTCCTTGAGTAAGGTGTCATATTACTCTAAGATAATGAAGAACGTCTAACTTACAGGAAGTATATGGAAATGATGCTACTAAATTGAAAGAATTTATGCATTTTGAAAAGGATTCCACGTACAACGATAAATCTTGGATTATGTAATACCCACCTACTGATGTAAAATCTATTGGGTGTAAATGGGTATTCAAGTAAAATCTAGACATGTATGATCAAGAGAAAACCTTTCAGAAATGAATAACTTTTAATAGTGTTAGGAGATGTCAAGTAATAAACTATGATAAATTTTTTTTACCAGTCACTATGCTAAAATATTTTATAATATTACATGAAATATTAACCTTCCTTGATTTTAAAATTTCGAAAATGGAAATCAAATCTGATTTACTAAATGGGATGTTGGTTGAAGATGTCTATATAAGACAACCTAAAGGGTTTATTATGTCAAAAAGTAACAATAAAGTATGTAATATTAAGAGATCTATTTATGGATTGAAATAGAAATTGTAATCATGGAGTGGTCATTTTGGTGACGCTCTAAGAAAATTTAGTTTCATTAATAATGAAAGTAATCCATGTGTCTACAATATGTTTAATGGGGGTACCATCATTTTCCTAGTATTATATGTTAATTTTATATTATTACTGGAAAAAATGTGAAAGTATTATAGTTAGTAAAAACTTGGTTAAATAAATCATTCTCCATGAAATACTTAGGTGGAGTAGTCTATATTCTAGGGTTAAGTATATATTGAGGTATATATCAAATTACCATTGGGTAAGTCAATGTGAATATATTGACAAGGTACTCAAAAGGTAAAATATTTAAAAATCTAATAGAGGATTACTTCCACTGTAACATGTAATTAATATATATAAGAATATTTTTCCACATACATAGGAGGAGATTAAAATAATGAGTATAATATCTTGTTATTCACCAGTTGGATATATTATGTATGCCATGTAATGTACTAGGTTTGATGTTTCCTTTTCTTTAACCATGGTGGGAAGGTATGAATCGAATTTAGAAGAGATACATTGGGCAGTAATAAAAATTTTCATAAAGTACTTGATACCTATAGAGAATATATTCCTATTATATATGTGGAGGAGATTCAAAACTAGTTGTGAGTGGATAATATGATTATATCTTCCAGAAATATCTTGATGGGTTGAAATTATATCCAGACAATTTATTTTTCCTAAATGACGGTGCATTCATATGGAGGATCTCGATGTAGTATGTGGTTTCCAATTCTATAGTAGAGATTGAGTATATAGGGGATTTTAATGAATCTAAGAAATCATTTTGGATACAAAACATTATTTATTATCTCGGTTTTGTAACTACTAGTGTAGTGTTGGTTACAATATATTGTTACAATATCGTGGCAATGGTACTTTCCAAGGATCATCAGTCACACAAAAGGATAAATCCTAGACTTCAAAAGATTCATATCTTGATATATTTTTCTTAGATATGTGAAGTTACATTTAACAGAGTATCTATATAAGATATTGTGGAAGACCCCTTGACTAAATCTATATCTCAGTAAAAGAACGATTCTATTTTGAGAGCTAGTAGGATGAGAGTTTTTAGTTGTTTTCTCTAGTGTATGTGGGAGTATTTTGAGTGGGTTTCCATAGAGTACACCTCTCATGGGGTGTGGAAAAACAATTTATTTCCCCTAGGGGTATAATATTAGTGGTAACCAAATTCATCTCTAGAGAGTGGTATTTAAATCTAGTTTTCATGGATTCAAAATTAAAATAACTAGAATATAATTAATAAAAAGTAATGATCTTAGATTTTGAAATTCAAATGAGAGATAAGTGACTCAGTCTAGGTTTGGATCCCTTTTTTTAATTCTACCACTTTCCTTTTAGAATCAATCTATTATCTTTATTGATTAGTTTAAATTAATGGATAAACATTCATTCTTTATTTTCACCCTTAATTTATATTTAATATAATGAGAATAATTTTAGGAAAATTTTGTTGTTTTTGTTATTCTAATTCCATTGTGTGAAAGTCATGATTTCTTTTATTTGAATTATTTAGGAAATACCAAATCTGGTATTGAATTCCCAAAAAATTCAAATTATTCCATTTCTTTTTCCTCACATGTCACTAAACACTTCTCTACTAGATTTTAGGTCAACCTATCAATTCAATCTAAATACAAGTACAGGGATATATGAAATTGTTGATCAAGATAATTCAAAATATTATAATTAAAATAAAACACAATAGTGTTCAATATAATTTATAAAATTAATAAATTTAAATATGATTCAATAAATTAAATGGATTAAAAAATTTATTAATAAAAAGACTAAAGAATCAATTTTTTTGGGGTACCTCTACCTCACCCAACCACAAAATATTATACCCCATCGTTGAATGGGAGATCATTGAAGAATAAGATGTAGAAGAATTGATGTTAATAAAGGTAAAATGTAGAATAGAATTTGTAGTATCAATAATAGTAGGTGAAGCAGGTATACCTCTCTTTTTAGAATACTTGGATTCTTAAATCCAAGTGTGTTTTTTCCAAAGTAGATTGCGGTGTTCTTTTTTCTCCATGTCATATCCCCCATTCTGTTGAGCCTGCCTCACCTTATAAAGGTAGTGACGGAGCCACATACCTTATCTTACCCTTTATATTCATATAAACCCAACTCTCGGGCGATTTAAAGATAAAAAACTCAATATATCACCCCCATAACCTGATGGGGTCATCTTATCAAAAGGAAAACACCCATATACATTGGGTGTTTAAAATAATACCCTCCACAGTGGCTTCGATATGGCCCCTCTTCACATACATGAGACTTACATGGGATGGTTGTGGTTCCACATGGCTTGTGGCATTGCTTCAATGGGTTTGGTAGTGGAAAGGTGTGTAGTTGTAGTGGATTCAACAAAAACGGTGGCTTCCCTTTCTTCAACTCCTTCGACCTTCATAGTGATCGAAGGGAGCTCAGATAGGCTTCTATGGGGTCATCTGAAGGTGCAATAGATGATCCCTAGTGATCTATGTCCTCTTCATGAAAAAAGATCTTGAGAAAAAGCATTGGGGTGAGCAGGGATGTTGTTTTCCAGGATTTTTTGTAGTGGTTAGTGACATTAAGAGGTGGTAGGCAGCGGTGTTAGTGGTGTGGGGGTGTCCGTGGTGAGAGTTTTTTGTAAAATAGATGGGAGGTTTCGATTCTTTTTTAAAATTTCATCAGTACCCTGTGAATACTTGTCCCACATTGAATGTGAGGGATGGATTCATGGTTGTTTATTACCCAATCCATGAGAGTTTAGATCAACAAAGTAAGTCTTGGGACAGAGGACCCTCACAACTTCCATGGATTGCACCATCCCAATGAGATGATCCTCTTATTCCCTCATGGGTTTCACCACTAAGAGCCAGAATTCTCTACTTTATCCCACCTATGCTTCCCATTGGCTTGACCCCTATAGGTTATTGTATAGGATTGATTTCTCCATTCTACCCTGGATATAGAAGTCCCTCCCAATGGGTTGCATGACCAACCAAACCTCTTTAGATGGCTATGTGGTGTATTGAACTTAGTTGAAGGCATTCTAGGTCATGGAAAATATTTTTACTAAACTTATGAAAAATTTATAAAACACCCTTAATAAAAAATCATCTGAATATTAAAATTAATCACAAACATAAAATACTTAAGAACATAAACACTTGAAACCATTTTAGTTACATATTGATTATTTCCTAAAATTTAATAAAACATTGGAATTCATGGGAATTATTTACTAAAATTCATTTAAAATCAATTAAAAATATTTAAAAATATGAACCAAATATGAGTGTGTCATTCCCTAAACCCAACTAATTTATTCACTTTGATTACCATTACATGTATAATGTTTGATATATACATGTATCCATACTTACAATAATAATGTTGATACTTTTGAAAAAACTATATACATGGTATTTTCCTTAGATTACATGTTATATAAAAAGGTTATAATAGTTCCTCAGTACAATTAGAACCTCAAGATACTATGATTGTAATCTTAAATATATTACTTATAGTGTAGATACATCATACTGATTGGACATAGATGTTGTCTGACTATCCAGTTCTAGTGACTCATAAGCATTGAAAATTATTCTCATGATGTTCTCAATAAGTGAAATAGAGTAGATGAGATCATGAGGGCTGGACCATCAATATGAACACCACATGTTTTGAGTGGAATTGGTTGTTCAAATCCATGAACAAGTGTATTAGTCTTTTTACATGATATCTTTATCAATGTGTACCATTTGATCACAAAATTTTATGAAAGGAAAAAACCATCACATTAAAGTTATGGTGAGGTATATTTTTTTTGGACACGTCTTTTGTGGTATGACATTGGTTGAGTGATTAAGATATAATTTTTCACTTTCGAGTTGTGGATGAGACACCTCATGGGTCCATGTTGACTAAGATGATAGTAGTTAATTAAATCCATGGAAATTGTACAAGATGGAAAGTCTGTTTGGAAAGACTATGAAATATATAAAACATATAAAGGATGATGACAGAAATGTGTATCATATTTTATGATATATCTCATGAAAATTAATTATACTACACAAAACCTGTTCATAATAGGTACTCGTAGAAACTTCATTCCTTATATTCTTATGGGGACATGATGGGTTGCTAGAATACTATCTTTATCAATGATTTGGACTCACTTGTATCAAGATATGGGTCTAGAGGGTCACACATGATGTGTATCCACATGTTCCACCTATTCAGATGAATTGGAATTCAGGAAGATCTGGGCCTCACTCGTGGGGGGCGATGAATGTCCAAGTGTGAACAATCACATGTTAAAATTAAGTAATTATATTATTAAAGTTTAGAATAATGATAATAAAATTTATTTCTCAAGGTATCAATAAGTTGTTTGATAATAAAAGTGAATACAAGAAAATAACTTTTTTTGAACAAACATAGTATGTTGAAGGCCCATTAAATTATTTTGGGAGTAGATGAGACAAGTTAATGGTTTATATTTTATCACGTAACATGTTAATGGTTTAAAAGTGATTGATAAAATATTCATGACATTTATGAAAAGTCTAATTAAGTCCTAAGTGCGCTAAAGTATCTAATATGATGGTTATAACATTACAAGGACCAAAGTGAAATTTTGGAATGTACAACATAAGTATATATGTAAATTGTTAACTTCATAATAGTATGATAAACAATTTTCACGAATTTTTATCTCCCCTATTGTAGAACTGATGTTTAGAGTGAGAAATTAAAGGAAGAAAAAGGGTGGATTAGCCCCGTCTTCACAATAGAGTTTGTGTTATTCACTCGATCAAAGTGGCACTGTAAAGATATTTGATATCCTATGATAGAACTCATGAATTAAAGATATATGATCTAGGATATGTGTTTCACATAGTTAAGATCTATAGGATTCGATATCGGCACCTTTGAGAGACAACACATCGAAGCATAGAAAATCAAATAAGTGATTTCGAATTATTAAAGCACCATTTATGGTTTGGTTCAATTTTATTCTTTATGATTAAATTTAATTTCATGATATTATTTTAGAAATATAGGAAAGGGATTTATTGGATTTAATGTTATTAACATGAATACAAACCCAAAATTTTAAATTGTGTATTTTTATTGCTTATACTACACCCCAAGATCCTTTAAGGCCTCCCAATACCTTCTCACTCAACGTGAATCCATGAATCAAGATCTCAAATCACTTCCACACCACATCACATCCAGGAATCATCCATCTTAGAGGTTCTTGGTCACAATTGAAGTGGTCATACACACACCCAACAATGTTTTTCTTTCGTTTCTTGAGATAAAATCCTCAGAAGTTGAGAAATACAACCTCATAATATTCAAATATAGAGTCATTTTCCACTATATTTTATAATTAATTTATATAATAAGAATTTCCTTATCTTGATAATTGTCTCATCATTGTCGAATTAAATAAAACATATTTTCATAACGTAATTGTGTTAAAGAATCCGAATCGTAATTCTTATATTGTTTTCTAAAAGTGGTCCATGAATCTTAGAACGTTTCCATTAGTATTCCAAGTTCTAGCATGAAGGAACCATATGTCTTTCACTATTCAATAATTAGAACAATGAGAATTATTTTACTCTTGAAAAATTATATCTTGTTCTATAGGTCATGAGAGGGATGATGAATATGATCGACTCTCATTCATAAGAGCCTTCTTGAGAGGTTGTAGACAAGGCTTCATAAGAATTCCCTAAAAATAACATCGTTATACAAAAACACTATAACCATCTCTAATATTATATTATTGCATTAATATTCATTGGGTTAGACTATTATAAATTCTACAGAGTCCCTTATCTTACTATTAATTTTAAATAAACCATTTTATAAATAATAATAATAATAATAATAATAATATTATTATTATTATATTCCTTCACATGTGGAAAGCCATGGATATTTGAATATACTTTTAAAAAAAATAAATCAATATTTTTTTAAATGATAATAAAAAAATATATCATTTCCACTGAGCCCTTAACTTGAACCATTAAACCTCCTCAACATTTATTGAACCTTGAATAATAAATATTTATTTATCAAGAAAATATGTATATATATATATTTATCTATTAAATAGGAAAATAAATATTTTATTCACTAAATAGTGAATAAATATTTATTTTAATATACACAAAAATAAATAAATATTTTTTATTACCTAGAAAGTAACAAACAAGATATAGATAAATATAATATTTTCTAATGAGAAAATAATAATTAACTAACATATATTATGATATAAATAAATTATTATTTAATTAACGTGATGAACCCAACCTGAATAATTATTATTCTTTAGTTTTGAGAATAATATTTTTTACAATTTTAGAATTCAAATTGTACATAATTGAAATTATGGATATAATTAGTGCGTGACCCTCTAGGAATTTTTCTTATTGTCATTAGGTGATTTTTCATGAAGTACAAGATTAATGTCTAGAAAGAGATCAAGGCAGCCATATAGAAAGAAGTTAATATCAGAATGTGAACAAACAAATTTTAATATTTATAGTGTATTATAATCCCTTTGTCTTGATATCTCATCAATAAGGTTTCATAATTTATGTCATTAATCTAGATATTCCATAGGAATGGGTCAACACTAGGGGGTAAATATGTGGTAATTTCCTTTTATAAATACTCTTTTTAAAGAAATACGTGGTCTAATTGGTTCTGATATTCTAAAATATAAATATAATCCTCACACAAAAGAAATTGAAATAAAAATAGAGTAAGGAATGCAAAATATTTACAAGGTTCATTCCCAATATTTGTCCCCAATACTTACTATGGTCAGGATGAGTTTGAGTCACAAATTATCTACTAGAATAAATCAATGACTATAAGTGGGAATGGTGTTTCATACTCTACCTTTTGAGTATTTCTAAACACACACACACAAAATCCCACCATATTATATTGATTCCCACTAGTCAAAAAGTACTATAGAAATGGGTGCGAATGATCACTTAAGATTTAGATATACTTTACTTATAGATGATTTTATTTCTCTCATTCTTTAAAATAAATAGAATCATAATGTTCTCACCAATACAATATCTTCAACCACTGATAAACATAGTTGAAATTAGATCGACCATCCTTGATCACTTCATGTAGACCTTAAATGATCAAATTACAAATCTAGAATCACTAAATACTAAGGATCTACAAATATTCTACTCACAACCAAACTTCAAACTTAAGTCTATGTTATTCTTATATTCTTTATTTCTCAAAACGTTATTAGTATTAGTGGTATTATACTTAAAATAGGTTCACACTAATAATAAACCAATATAGAATAATCTATAAATGATAAAATATATTAAATGATATGCTAGATCACATTCTAGAATATTATCTTAATAGATTATATTGTTTCGACCATCTATGAACTACCTCAAATTAACTGTTGACATGGGTTTGTTCTGATGGTTATCAAAAATATTCCCGTAACTAATCATTTACTCATTTTATATAAATCATAGTTATACCATTTAAATAATGTAACATCCTATGTTTTTTATGAAATATTTCTCTTTAAATAATTTAATTTCTTCAGTAGCTTGTGTTTCATACAACATCGAGTTTAGATTTGCAGTGATATACTATTGAAATATTATTATTTTAATTTTTTTATAACCTAGAATATGACTTAGAGAGTATGAAAAGGAATAAACTTATTAATAAATATATTAATTATTAGAAAATAATCACTATATTTTTAGTAAAGTTATTATTTTCTTGAAAAATATGTTTTCTTAATTTTTTTATTTCTTTCTATGAGAAAATAGGTAAATGTAATTTTAATCCTTTTAGAGAATATATTTTTAAAAATAAACTTAATTTTTAAAATCATCATGTCAAAATTATCTTAGAATTAATTTTTTATAATTTTCTAAAAAAGAATGAAATTTTAATGAATAGGGAAAAATACTAAATTTCATTTAAAAATGTATATTCTTTTAAAACATAGACAAATTCAAATTCTATTTTGAATTATTTTTAAACTTTAAATTGTTCCTTTTAATTATTAATAATTTTACTTTTATATTTGAAATGAATTTTATAAATGGATTTAGTGTTAACTCTTTTTAAATTTAAAAGACCGATTTTTCCGAAAAAAGTATTTAATGTTTAATTTTACCTGTTAAATTTTAAATTAAATTATGAAATTATTTATTTTTAATTATAAAAACTATATTCCATAGTTGGAATCAAGAGTTAAAAATTTAGTAAATAGAACCATTTTTTTTCGATATTAATATCAACAACGGTAAAAATTTACCACCACTATAATGGGTAAATCAGGCTAATATAAATTAAAAATAAGTTATAAGGTACTAAATTTTCATCTAAATTCTAATTGGATGAATTAAATTAGGTCTTTAACACATAATTTTTGAAATTAAGTTATTTAATGTACACATTCTAATGAAAATTAATTATACTTTATTAAAATCAATGAAAGTGACAAAATGAAACACAATTATTTTAAATTAGTAAAATATTTTAAATATGCGGGTATTCAGAAGAAATAATTGATCATAAATAATATTTTGAAATATAAAAAAATTATATAAATCATTTTATTTTTTTTAAATTTTTTATTTAAGAAATAATTTTATTAAATTCTTAAACAACAATTAAAAATTAAAACATTTTAATGTTGAAATATTTGTTATCACAATTTATATTAAAATAGGTTAACTATGTGTCAATCAAAATTTTAATGTTTAACATAAGGAAAAAACATGTATAAATTTTATTTTTTTATTATATTAAAACATTATCCTATGTTATATTCCAATCCACGGTCATTTGGTTGTATTTTTATATAAAATAAATTTATTATAATTTAATATATTTAGAACATTTAAAAACACCCCTCCTCATTTATAAATACCACCCATCACAACACCTTCTCCCCATACCATCCAAGCCTTGAATATTTCATAATATCTACCAAAAACTCTCATACTGACACTCTCCACATACATGTGCTACTGTTCTCAACCAAGGACCAATTATAAGTTCCTCAAATTTTCTTTCAAGGAAGTGTTATTAAAGTGGTATCTTTATTTAACCACCTCTCTTAATTTCTCTTATTCTTCTTCCTAATCCCCACTTATATCATCCATTAAATTATAATAACTATATTATAATTTATATATTGGAATGTTATATTTATAATGTAGCATTATCTATCCCTAAATTTTTATCATCTCCTTTTATTCAATGAAATAAAACCATTGTCCCAATTATGGAGGTTTACTATCTTCATGGATAATGAGGTTTTTTTTCTTTTACCGCCTTCAAGTATGGTAATAATACCATTATTATGGTTAAGAAAGATTTTAATATGTATATTATAACTTGACTCATGTTCTATAAATAATATATATATATATATACACACACACACACACAAAACGTTTAAGGAAATTTAAACATGTTTGTGATGATTGGGAAACTACCAAAATAAACTAAACATTTATCATTAATGTTTTATCAAATGAATCATCCCCATGTAAGAATAAAAATGATATATGGGATAATTTAAAATTCTAGAAGTGGATAAAAACCATTTCATTTCACTTCTGGTGTTTTATTTCCATTCTATAAGAACTTCCATAATTATACTTCTAATCACAAAACCATGAAATGAACACTCCTGGAATAAAGAAATTGATCTTTATAAATTATCAGAATGGTCATACATGAACTTAATAAAATTATAATAAGTAAAATTAAAGTGGAAGAGGTTATGAAATAAATAATTAATGAATATAATATTATTATATAATACATTAAGGGAAATTTCATAACTCATTCGAATAGAAGGTAAAGGATCTCTTCAAACCTCCATTTTTTCATTTGGGTTACATTTTCTTTATCTTTGACTCAATTTATTCCTTCCCTATTCTTATAAAATCATGATATATTATATTTATATGTATCATAAATATGTATTTATCTAAATTCATCTTTCTTTGATGTGGAATTACATATTTTATAAGGTCCCCTACCCAATTCCTCTCAATAAGAAAACCCAATTAAAGAAAATTTCATTTTCTAACCCACTTTCAGGTACAATAAATAAAATATTTTTAACCCCCAGAATTTTTTTAAATCACTAAATTATTCATTAAAAAATATTTCAATTTATTTAGGGTTTTATGAGAATAATTATTCCTTTATCCACTTTAAATACTTTATTTTCCTTTCCCTAAAACCACAATGAAGGGGCACACTTCTAATGTTAACTAACCACTTTTTTTATGATTTCATTTTAGTTGGACATAATTATTCATGATATATTATTATTTTTACTTTATCAATGTACAAAAATGATTTAAATACCTTCATTCTATGATACCATTGTTATATTCCCTTTGTTTAATCCTTGTGAAATGGTTTCGATACCAATTTATTTCCATGGGAAACCCTTATATTCATTACTTATGTTTTATTCTTTATGTGACACAAATATTCACGAAAATTTTATGATGGGTTCACCTAGATATCACTCTAATTCATTGCATAATGTTTTAGTCTCATGAGACTTCCTGTATTGTATTAAGGAGTACACCTAATACTTTACAAGGCATTGTCTACCACATGATATAGTCATGGTAGTTAGCCTTGACTCATGACTGTATCATGTTATACATTTATTACACTTTCCTATGATTCCATGATCATATGATTCAATGTTATATAGATTAATATTCCATATGTTTTTTCATGAACCATTACTTTTATGTTACCAGGTTATTACTTTTAACACCTTTGTTATGCTTTAATCCCATGTTTATTCCCTTATGGCATTTTTATCTCATCCCTTTTGTGTATGTATTTACCCAGGTTATCCTATGTAGTTTTATGAGATCAAATTGAGTTTGGAGATCATTATAAAGATTAATAAAAAAATGTTTTATGTTGGTTTCATATTTTCTAATTATGTACCTAGTCTTCCAAATACACTAGACTTTTCGATCATTAGCTCGTATTTTATGGATAATTATGCTTAAAAAAGTGTAATAATATATGAAAAATTATTAGGTGAATGTATTTTGTATCATAAAAAGGTCAAGTTAATTTTTTTATTTTTGGACTAGAAAACTATAGTAAGAATTCTAGGGATAATTCTATCACCATTGATAATATAGATTAAAACTTATGGAATAAAATGTTAGGATATAATTTTCTGTCATAAGTTTATCCTTATATGTTTATAATTTCCTATTTATGTTATTATTAGTTAAGTATTCAAGAACCCCATAATTTTATTTTTATTTTCTAGTTAAGGGATGGAAATATGATTATCCATGCCAACAACCAATGTGATAGAAAATATGATTATTTACCTAATAAGATGCCAAACCTAATTGGAATGAGAGATTTATGAATATACGATCTTAACTGGATCAAGTTATGATTAAAAACTTGAATCATGTGGAATTACCTCATTATCCAAATAAGGATAAAGTTGTAGTTGAATCCTTTATTCAACAAAGACCTCTTATATTTAGTGGATCTTGTGTTCCTATGATCATGGAACACATGATTAACTCTATTGAGAACATATTCCATGTCATACAATTCTTAAAAGAAGAGAATGTTTTTCTTGTTGTTTATCATTTTTTGGGGAAGATTATTAATGGTGGAAACTAAAAAAATAGTATTTATAAAGAGGAAATTTATTCCATGGATTGGGAAGGATTCAATAAAATATTTTTCAATGAATATTTTCCTTGAACTCTCCATATTAAGATGGAGAGGGCGTACCTCAGATTGAAGTAAAAGGAAGATGATTCTATCAGAGCATATGAGGAAAACATTACAAGGCCTACATAGTATGCTTCCATATTTTTCATGAACAATGAAATTAAGGTGTTACATTTATTTATTGGGTTGAAACCACATCTATGAAAAACATTGGCGATTTGAGACTTTGAAAGATATGAAGAGATTGTTTGTAGTTCCCTTAAATTTTAGATCAGTACAAGTGATTCTCGGTGGAATCGTGTGACCGGAGATAGGAAACATAATATGTAATTCAATTTAGGAGAGAAAATAGATAAATATTTTGGGGGAATGAAATCCCAACACACCACTTTTCAAAAGTGTAGGTATAATCATCTTGGAAACTAAATAAGATCAACCATATGGTTCTTCAAGTGTGGAAAATAGGGGCACCATGTTAATCACTGCCAAAGTCAAATGAAGAAACCCGGTAATGTGGAAGTTGAAAAGAAGGTTTAGATGAACAATATGTCTATTGTGATGTTATTTAACTCCAAGGAGCATGGAAATTATGTGAGCCAATTCCCTAAGCCAAAGGTTGTCAAAGACAACAAATGACAACAACCTCTAAGTAATAAAGGAAGGGAATATAAAATAACTATGACTGACGTGGATCTAGAAAATGATGTGGTTATCGGTACGTTGGTTATTTATTAAAAAATAGTGAATATAATATTTTATTATGTTTTTACACATTCTTTAATATCTTGAATGTTTTGTATAACAATTCAAACACCACCTCAAAATATAGGAAAATAATTATCTTTGAGAATAGTGAACGTGAAAATTATTGAATCTAAAGTATATAACTCTTATATAGTCAATGTTTGTTGATTGAAAATCCCACAAAATATCTTCTTAATTCCTTTGGTATAGTTTTATACTATATTGAGAGTGGATTAGATATCTTCAAACAAATCCATCATCAAATATTGGGAGATTGATATTACTCTTCACATTCTGAGGCATAATCCAATTTTGTACAAGTTTAAGGAAGAGGGAGAATCTCATATATAATCATCAACTTATGTTTGGATATTATTCCTCATGATAAATAATATATAGTTCAAATAATTTAGTCAAAGTAGAGGATCATGCATGAATGCAAACCCATTATGAGGAACTACACAGATGTGTTTCATGAAGAATTTTACGGTATTTCTCATGACCGAGAGATTTATTTCTCAATTGAAAATATAATATGATATCATCACATATCAAATAAACCTTATATAATGGTCACTATGTAGTTGGAAGAATTTAATAAGATATTACAAGAGAGTCTATATAAGGGGTTTGCATGACTACGTACTTCAATGTGGGGTGAACCAATCCTCTTCTTCAAGAAGAAAGATGAACCATGTGCCTATGAATTGATTATTGTGATATCAAAAAATATACAATAAAGAAAAATTATCCCATTATACAGATAAATTATTTTTTCAATCAATTTTTTGTGGCGAAGTATTTTTATAAGGTGGACCTTTAGTCAGGATATCACCAATTAACGGTGAAGTAGGAAAATATTCCCATTACTACTTTTGAATGAGGTATGGACACTAAGAGTCCCTAGTGATGCCCTTTAGACTCACTAACATTTTATAAATATTCTTGGACTTAATGAATATATTATTTAGAAACAACATATACAAATTTATGGTAGTCTATATAGGTGATATTTTGATATACTCCAAGATCAAGGAGGGGATTGGGGATCATTTGAATACTATTATTAATAAATTGTGAAGTGATAAACTATATGAAAAGTACAAAAAATATTTGTTTTTGATGGAGGAAGTATCATTATTGGGACATTATATCACCAAAAAAGGGATATCTATGGAAGGTTATATGTTAATAGAAATTGAGGAGTGGCCCAGACAAGAATCTATAATGGAGATCCATAGTTTCCTTATTCAAGATGGGAAGTACTGATGAATTTTTAAGTAAATTCACATGATTTTAAAACCAACTAACTATGATTACTCATAAGGTATTAATGTTTTTTTGGACTAGTGTATGTAAAGACTTCCTCAAAGAGTTCAAAAAATGGATTACCAATACACCAGTACTCAAGCTACCCATAAGTGGGAAACTCTTTGTGGTATAAAATGAAGGTTAAAAGAATGTAATATGTTTTTTAATGATGAAAAATGATAATGTATTATCCTTTTCCTCAAGGAAGATAAATATTGATGAGAAAAAGTATCCAACACTTGATCTGGAATTTGTAGATGTGACCTTTGCATTGTGAATTTGGTGGTATTATCTCCATGGGGAGAAGTTTGAGATATATAATTATCACAAGAGCCTCAAATATATATTCTCATAGAATGATCTTAATATGAACCAACAGTGATAGTTAGATCTCATCAAGGATTATAACTGCTCAATCCACTATCATCCTGGTAAATAAAGTATAGTAGACGATGATATAAGTATAGAGGATACAAAAACTCTATCAATGATTATATTTGAGAAGGATACAATCAACTTATACATACAACAGATGGAAATGAGAATCATAAGGGATGGAAAATAATCATTCTTTTCTTAAATGATTTTTCAACCATCCCTTATAGAGAGAATAACGGGTGATCAAAGAAATAATGTTGAAATTAATAATAAGGTGGAAGCTATCAAAAATGGAAAATCCTTAGAGTTAAAAATTGATGAGGAAGGTTTCATAAGATTTGGGTCACAACTATATGTACCATCATATACTAAGATAAAATTGATATTTTTAATGATAAAAATAGATCGACCTTCTCCATTCACCCGGGGATCACAAAGATGTATCAAGATATCCAAGAGAAACTATTGGTGGGATAATATGATGTTGGGGATCATTGAATATGCATAACAATTCTTGGTATGTCAACAAGTGAAATATAAAAAAGTAAAAAGGGATGATGAAACTATTACACATACCGAGATGGAAATGGGAAAACATCACGATTGACTTCGTCACTTTACTTCCAATTAAATTCAAAGGAAATAATGCTAAATGGGTTATTATGGAACATCTAATAAGGAAACCAAACTTTATTGTATTTTGAGAGGAATTATCACTCAATTAGATTGAATTGATATACATCAGAGAGTTGGTGAGGAAGATTGGAGTACAACTGTCGATTATATATGATCAAGATATGAGATTACCTCCAAGTTATCGAAAAGCCTCCAAAATTCTCTAAACACTAATCTGAACTTCAGTATGGCTTATCACCCCCAAACTAATAACCATTATTAGCTGACCATTCAAACACTATAAGACATGTTGGGAGTATGTTCAATAGACTTAAAAAGAGGCTGATATCAACATTTTCCAAGGGTCAAGTTATATTACAATAATAGTTTCAAACTAAGCATCCCAATGTCCCCATATTAAACCATTTATGGGATAATATATAGAACACCTTCATTATGGGATGAAGTTGGATAACATGATCTTATGGGACCTAGAATGGTCGATGAAATGGAAGAAAATGTGAAGATTTTTCAACAACACATCATGATGGGATGAAGATGGATAAACTTCATTTTTTAATTCATCATGTCTAAATTATCATTGGGTGATTATTTTGAATTTTCTAAAAAATTATGAAATTTTATTGAATAGTAAAAAATACACATTTACTTTGAAACTGTATATACTTCTAAAAAACTAAAATAGTAAAATTTAATTTTTTACAATTTATAAACTTTAATTAGTTCCTTTATATTATAAATAATCTAGTCTTGGTTTTTGAAATTAATATTATACATGGATTTAGTATTAAATCTTTTTAAATTAAAAAATGGAATTTTTCTGAAAAAAATGTTTTAGGTGCATATTGCTGGTTTAATTTTAAATTAAATTATAATACTTATATGATTTGAATTTTGAAAAAAAAATTCCATATTTTTAACCAAAATTTTAAAATTTATTAAATTTTATCGTTTTATTTTTTTCCAATATTAATAGTAACCGTTGTAAAAATTTATCACCTCGGTAATGGGTAAACCAAGTTAATGTAGATTAAAAATTAGTGATAAGGCTATATGATTTGATCAAAATTCTTATTTTATGAAGTAAATTATACCTCTAATACCTAAGGTTGTAAATTGAGTTATTTAATGGAAACTTTTCCCTAAAAATGAATTAGACATCATTAAAATCAAAGAGAGTGACAAAATGTCAAACTCTTATTTTTAATTGGTACAATATTTTTAATATGTGGTCATCCAGAATATATATTATATAATAAATAATATTTGTAAATATTAAATAACTATCTAAATATTGGTAATTTATTTTTAATTTTTAGAGAAGTGAACATTACCATAAATTCTTACAAATCAATGATGGAGTAATTATTTAATTAATAGAAAAATATAATAAATGTTATTAAGAAAATTAAATTAAATATTATATGAGATATTCAAATTGATATAAGAACTATATAAATGAACATGAAACGTATAGGGTATAATAAAATAGTTTTTTTTTATTTTACTTTCTATCTTTAGGTTTCTAAATGTCTAAGTATTGAATAGTATGAATATTGACAATAATGATATTTTATGGGAATAATATTTTATTAAATTATAAAAAATAATAAAAATATTTTAAAAATTCAAATAACTATTATATGATAAAAAAATTCATATATTGTCCATTTTTTATCAATTTTATACCATATAAGAAATATTTACAATGTTTTAATATTGAAAAAGTTTTTACCAAAGTTAAAATTAAAACAAGTTAACTAATGGTCATTTAAAATGGTAAGGATTAAAATAAAAACAAAACTTGTATAAATTTTATTGGTTGATGGGTTTACAACCTTATCCTATTTTACAGTATAATCCATTTTTATTTGGTGGTATTTTGTTATAGAATGAATTTATTATAATTTAATCTTCTATGAAATTTAAAATACACCCATGTCCTCCCTTATAAATACCACCCCTCAGAACCCCTTATTCTCACTCTTTTCAAGACTTGAATATATTATAATCTCTAAAAATAACTCTCCAATCCACTCTACCCACTTCCAAGTGATTCTGGTATCACCCAAGGACAAATTCAAAGTTCTTAAAGGGTTTCCTCAAGGAGGTGTTATTCCTAAAGTAACTTTCTTTTACCGCCTCTCTTAATTTATTTTCTTCTTCTACCATATCACTAGATATTTCATCTATAAATAAATAAAATATATATTATCATCTATATGCGGTAATTTTTGATTTATTAGGGTATATTTTCTATCCAGCCCTTTTTATCATATCCTCTTATCCAAATAAACGAAATCATTTCCCAAATTGTGGCAGTTTACCATCTTCATGGATAATGAGTTTTCATTTTCCATTACCACCTTCAAGGATGGTAATAAAACCATTATTATGGTTAAAATATATTTTAATATATATATATATATAAATATATTATAACTTATTTACTATTTTTAACTAATATATAGAGACATAATATTAAGTAAAATGAAACCAGTTCGTGATGATCAAAAAACTAAAAAAATAAGATAAACATTTATCATTAATGTTTTATCAAATGAATATCCCTCATTTAATAATAAAAAAATGATATATGGGAACATTTAAACTTATATATGTGAGTAAAAAACATTTTAGTTCACTTAAATAGTATTATTTCCATTTGACAAGAACGTCCATAATTATAGACAAGTTAACCAATACTGAAACTGTGAAATGGGTGCTCATAGAGAAAAAAAATAGACCATTATAACTCATCAAAATGGTCATAAATTAACTTAATAAAATCATAATAAGTCAAATACATGTGTAATACGTTATTAATTTAATAATTAATTAATATAATTTTATTATCTATGACATTAAGTGCAAGTAAAAACTCAATAAGACAAAATGTAAGAGATCTATCCAAACAACCATTTTCTCATTTAAGTTAAGTTGTGTTTTTTATTTGACATAATTTATCCATTAATTATTCTTATATAATTGTCCAATATTCTATGTGTATGTTCTACACATATATACCTTTTTCAATTCATATTTTTTTAATGTGTAATTACATGTTTTATATGGTTCTCTTCTTAATTCCTCTCGATAAGAAAAACCAATTAAAAATAACGTACCTTTTTATTAAAATTTTAATGTAAAAAATAGAAATTTTTTTAATACTACAATATTTTAATAAAACTTCTCAATTTATCATGAATAATTTTTTCAATTCATTTTTGGTTGTATGAAAATAATTATACCATAACCCTATTTAAAGACTCTATATTATTTTCCCTAAAACACCACTTAAGTGGAAAATTTCTAATGTTAACCAACCAATATTTTTCATGTTTTCAATTTATTTGGTGATAATTATTAATTATATCTTATTATTTTTTAATTATTAATGTCTAAAAATTATTTTTTTCCATTCTTTCTTGGATATCACTGTTATATTCCCTTTTTTATTCCTTATGAGATGATTTCTATATGAATTTCTTTCTGTGGGTAAATATTATATTTATTACTTATGTTTTATTCTTTATGTGGAATATATATTAATGAACATGTTATGATGGGTTCACCCAGATATCAATACAATTCATTGGGTAATGTTTTAGTCTCATGATACTTCATGTATGGGATTAGGGAGTAAACCTAATCCATTATAGAACCTTTTCTACCATGTGATATAGTCATGGTAGTTATCCTTGACTCATGTTTGTGTTATGTTATATATTTCTTCCACTTTTTTATGTATCCATGTTCATATCATTCCATGTTCTATAGGCCATGATTCTATATTTTTATTAATGAACCATTGCCTATAAGTTGTCATTTTATTCCTTTTAATTCATGTTTAATTCTTTTATCCCATTTTTATTCTATTACAAGGCTTTTTATCTCATCCCCATTGCCTATGTATTTCCGAAAATTATCCTATGTTGTTTTAGGAGATCAAATGGAGTTATAATCTCGTTATAAAGATGAATTAAATTATTTTTCATTTTAGTTTCATGTTTTCTAATTATCTAACTAGTCTTCCAAAGACACTAAAATTTTTTATCCATGGATTGTATTTTCTAGATAATTATGATTAAAATCATTTAATAATATGTGAAAAAGTATTGTGTCTCTATATTAGGTGTTAGTAAACAATCAATTTATTTTTAGGGATTAGGACTAGAAACTTTAGTAAGAACCTTAGGGACAATTTTATCAACATGGATAACCTAGAAAAAAACATGTGGAAATAAAAGTTAGGATATACTTTTCGTGTATAATTTTATCCTTAGATTTTTATAATTTCTTTTTATTAATTATTAGCTAATTATTAAATCCCATTAATTTTATTTTTCATTTCTAGTTAATTGTTGGAAATATGAGAACCCATTACAATAACAAATGTGATAGGAAATGTGATGATTTCGTGAATGAGTTTCCAAACCTGATGGGAAGAGGAGATCAGAACTTCATTATAGTATTGGATCAACTGGATAAATCATGAGTAATAACTTAAATAAAATATAATTCACTCATTATCATAAGAAATAGAACATTTAGGATGAATACTTTATTTGAGAAATTACTCATATATTTGGTGGATATTATGACCCTACCATCACAAAACAATGGATTTAATCCATTGGGAATATATTATCCATCCTCTAATTTTTTGATGATGAGAAATTCGTTTTGGAGGTTTATCATTTTTATGGGGAACATTATCAGTGGGGGAAAATATAAAAAATAAGTCTAAAATGGTAATTTAATCCATGGATTGGGAAGGATTTATAAAAATATTTTTCAACAAACATTTTCCTTGAATATAATATCTTAATATGGGGAGGGAGTTCCCTGGATTGAAGATAAAGTAAAATGAGTCTATCGGAGCATATGAGTCAAAATTCAAAAGGGTTGTATGGTTTGCTTCAAAAAATTTTATCACCACTAAAAGTAAGGTGGATTGATTATTTAGTTAGTCGAAGCCAAGTATGTGAAAAGAATCAGTGATTCAAGACTTTGATGGTTATGAAGAGATTGTTTCTTGTGAGCCTAAAGATGAGATAGAGATCAGTGATTCTCAGTGGTATTGGGTAACTAGATACATGGAATGTAATATGTAAATCTATTTTTTTTGTTATAATAGAAGAATGTTATGGAGGAATGAAATCCTAGAATACCATTTGTTAAAAGTGTGGGAAGAACCATCCTAGAAACAACCTAAGAGGAACTGGTAGGTTCTTCAAGTATGGAAAAGAGGGGAACCAAGATAATCACTACCTAAGTGAAATTAATAAACCCACTAATGAGGAAAAATATTCCTATTGTGACGTGCTTTATCTACAAGGAACATCGACATTATGTGTGACAATTCCCTAAGCCAAAGGTTTTTGGTGACAAACAACAACAACCTACAAGGAAGTAAGGAATAGAATATGTAATCACTACTACTAATGTGGAGTATAAAAATGTTGTGGTGAAATAAAAACTAGTTATTCATTCAGGAATAGAAATTTTTCTATTTGATTTCTATTCTATACATTTTTTGATATCATGCAAGTTTAGTATAATTCTTCAAATACCACCTCAAAATATAGAAGTTGAATTACCTGTGAGAATATCATATGGATAAATTATTGTTTCTAAAGTTTATAAATCCTCCCCCATCAATGATTTTTTATTTAACATCATAGAAAGTCTCATATCAATTAGTTTGGTGGATTTTGATTCTATATTGTGCATTAATTGATTATCTTTATACAAATCCAACATCAAATGTCGAGAGAGGGAGATTACTCTTCAAATCCTAAGGCATCCTACAATTATATAAAAGTTTAAGGAGGATGAATATACTTCAAAATCATCAACTCATGTGTGGATATTATTTTTTGGGATATTTCACATATAGATCAAATGATTGAGATAAAGGAGAGGGTCTTGCTAGAATAAACTTCCATTGTGAGGAACTACACTAATGTGTTTCCTGGAGAATCGATCGATCTTCCTCCTGATACAGAGGATGGGTTATAAATTTAACTTATACCTAGACCTTTGAAAATATAAAATACACATTATAGAATGACCACCATTTAGTTATAATAATTGAGGAAGCAGTTACATGAGAATCAGGACAAGGGTTTTAAATGATCGAGTGCTTCACCACTGGGTGCACTAGTCCTCTTCATCAAGAATAAGGATAGATCAATGAACTTATAAATTTATTATCATGAGCTCAAAAAAATCATGATAAATAAATATTATACCATTCCATTAATGGATGATTTTTTCAATAAATTGTGCAGGGCCAAGTATTTCTCTTAAGTGGACCTTCGATTAGGATATCACCAACTAAAGGTGAAGAAGGAATCTATTCACAAGACTACCTTTCAAATGAGGTATGGACACTATGAGATCATAGTGATGCACTTTATACTCACTAATTCTCCAGTAATATTCACGTACATAATGAATAGAGTATTTTGATATTACCTTAGACAATTTGTGGTAGCTTTTATAGATGATATTATAAAATACTCCAAGAGAAAGCAGGAGAAGGTGGTGCACTCGAATATTATGATTAAGATAGTGCGCAGGGAGAAACTCTATAGGAAATACTATAAATGAGAGTTCTAGATGGTGGAAGTATCACTATTGGGACATTGTTTCACCAAAAAAAGGATATTAGTGGACCCTTCAAAGGAAAATGACGTTGAGGAGTGGCACAAACCATAATTTTTAATGGAGATCTATAGTTTCCTTGGTCTATCTCAGGATCACCAAAAATTTATAAAAAAATCCTCATGATTTTAAAACCCACTAATCAGGATAAATCATAAGGGAGTAATGTTTTTCAAGACTAGTGAATATGAATACTACATCAAAGAGTTGCAAATGAGACTTATCACTGCACTCACACTACTCACTAGTGGAGAACTCTTTGTGGTGTATAATGATGAATAAAATAATTGATCAATATGATTACTGATGAAAAAATATAAATTAATAGATTATTCCTAAAGGAAGATAAAATTTTGTGAGAAAAAATATCCCACGCATAATATTGAATTGAAAACTGTGATTATTTCATAGAAAATCTTGCAACACTAACTCTATGGGGAGAAGTGTGAGACATATAATGATCACAAGATCCATACAAATATATTCACATGGAATGAAATTAATATGATTCAGAAAAGATGGTTAGAGATCATTAAGGATTATGACTACTCAATCTACTCTCATATTAGTAAATAAAATATCGTTGCTGATCATCTAAGTAGAAAGGATCTAATAACTGTATCAATGATGATAATTGAGATGAATCCAATCATCATAGACTTAAAAAAGATAGATATGAGACTCATAATGGAAGGAAAATCCACATTACTTTTCCAAATGATTTCTCAACTATACCTTATAGATAAGATAAAGGGTGATCAATTAAATGATGTTGAAATTAATAAGAAAGTGGAAGCTATCAAAAATGGTAAATCTTCGATGTTTAAAATTAATGAGGAATGATTCATAATATTTGGTTCATGACTATGTGTATCATCAGATCCCAAGATAAAGAGGTATATTTGGAATTATTCACATAACATGACCTTATCTATTCACCTAGGGAGTTCAAATATTTATAGAGGTCTATGATATCACTATTGGAGAGAAACTATGAATAAAGAGATCACTAATTATTCATAAAAATTCATGGTATATCAATAAGTGAAAGCTAAAATAAAAACTTATTTTGTCACGATGCAAAGAATACCTATACCTATATAGAAATGGGAAAACACCACCTTAAAATTTGTCACCAGAATTTAGATGGAATACAAAGGGAATGATCATATATGGGTTGTTGTGGAGAATTTACAAAATAAAAATAAATTGATTTTAATTTTGGAGGACTTGTCACTCAATCATATTTCTTGGATAAACATCAGATAAGTGGTGAGGGTGCGTAGTGTACAATTATCTGTTGTATTCTGTTGAGATACTAGATTTATCTCCATGTTACAGAAAAGTCTCCATCATTCTCTAAACAAGGGCATGAACTTCAGTATATCTTATCAGTGCCAAATGATGGACAGTCTAATAAGGCCATTAAGAAACAAGAATACATGTATAGAGAATGTTCAATAGACATCAAATGAGTATGGTATCAACATCCTGTATAGGTCGAGTTCACTTACACCAATATCTTCTACTCAAGCATCCAAATGGCCCAATATGAATCCATTTATGGGAATATATGTAGAACAAATTTATGCTAGGATGAAGTTTGAGAACATTAGCTTTTGGGACATGAAATGGTTTATGGAATAATATAAAAGGGTAATATATTTTAGAAACACATAAAGGTAACCCAAAGATGATAGAAGAGTTATGTAGACAATCATCGATGAGACATAGAGTTTGGGGTTGAAGACATGGTATTCTTTCACATATCTCCATCGAAGAGAGTTATGAGATTTGGTAAGAAGGGAAAGAAATGACCTATTTACATAAAACCTTTGATATTCTAGATTGAATCAGATTTGTGGCATATTGATTAGCATTTCCACAAACCATATCTCAAATACACAGTATATTTCACATATCACTCATGTGGAAGTACATACCAGATCCCTCACAAGTAGTGATTTTAGAGGTGGCATAACTGAAACATGATCTCTCTTATGATGAGAATCCATTTAAGATTATGTGCCATAGAGATAAAGTTACACATTAAATGACCACTCACTTGGTTAATGTATTATAGAGGAACCACAAATATGATGGCGTGACATAGGAACCATAGGAAGTGATGAAGTAGAAGTACCCCAAATCTTTTATCATTAGTATATAAAATGAAATTTTGAGGATGAAATTTCAAAGTTGGAATGAATATAGAACCCTGATTTGTTATGAAATATTTCCCTTTAAATAATTTAACTTCTTTAGTAACTTATGTTTCACACAAAATTGAGTTTAAAAGAACCATAATATTATAATGTTAACATAAAATTTATAAACTTTCCACTAAATTAGAGAATATGAATTATAAAGACCATATTATGAAATACATTAGTGCTTAGGAAATAAAACTTAATTTTTGTTAAAGCTATTCTATTACTAAAAAATAGGTTTTCTTAAAAAATGATTTAAATGATTTTTCTGAGAAAATAAATCTAATTAATTTTTTAAATTTTAGAAAATATATTTAAAGAAGCATTATTTTTAAATTAAACATGTAATTTTTTTATTAGGATTATTATTTTAAAATTTTCTAGAAAAGTTTAAAATTTTAATGAGTAGTGAAAAATATAGATTTACATTGAAAAATATATATTCTTTTAAAACATTGGAAAATTAAAATTCTATTTCGGTTTTTTTAAAACTATCATTGGTAACTTTTTATTGTTAATAATATAATTTTTGTTCTTGAAATGTATTTTATACATGTATTTTGTATTAAAATATTTAAAATTTAATAGTGACATTTTTATGAAAAAATAGTTTTTAGTTGTATTTTACAGGTTTAATTTTAAATTAAATTATAATAATTATATATTTTGAATTTTGAAAAATGGATTCCATATTTGTTATTATGAGGTCCAAATTTTGATAATAGACATCTTTTATTTTTGGTCAATATGAATAGTAATCGTGGTAAAAATTTATCACCTCAGTAAAGTGTAAATTAGGAGAATATAGATTAATTATAAGTGATAAGGCCATAATTTTTCATCAAAATTATTAGTGGAGTTATTAAATTATTCCCTTAACACACCAGGTTTGAAATTGAGTTATTTAATAGACACTAGTCCATTAGAATGACTTAGATATAATTAAAATCATAGAATGTGACAAAATATCACAGTTTTATTTTTTATAAGTATAATATTTTTAATATTTGTTTATTCAGATGATATCTTCGATCTTAAATACTATTTTTAAATATAAAAGAATTTTATAAATCATGGAAATATATCGATAATTTTTAGTGAAAATATAATACATTAAATTCTTACACAAAAATGATACAATAATTATTAAATTAATGGAAAAATCAAATAAATGACATTAAAATTGTTATAATAAATATTATTTGAGTTATTTAAGATGATAAATTAATTATATAGATTAAAATGACATATCTTGGATATAATAAAATAAAAGTTTTGGAAATTTTACTTAATTTATGCTTTATAAACGTCAAAGTAGTGACCAATATGAAGATTAACAATAATGACATTTTATGAGAATAATATTTTATTTAATTATTTAAAAATTATAGAAACATGTAAAAATAAAATAATTATGATATGATAACAAATATCTTAAAATTTCCATTTAAGGAAAAATTTACACAATTAAATTAAAAATTACTACCTTTAAATATTGAAAAAGTTGTTACTATTGTTAAAATTAAAATAGGTTAACTAAGGGTTCATCAAAATGACAAGGTTTAAAATAAAACCATATCATGTCTAAATTTTATTGGTTGTTTAGATTACAGTATTATACTATTTTAAATTTTAATATATGGTCATTTTATGATATTTGGATAGTAAATGAACTTATTATAATTTAATGTTTTGAGAAATTCCAAAAACACCTCTTTCCTCCCTTATAAATACCATGCCACACAACCCCTTCTCCTCACACCTTAAAAGCCTTGAAAATTTCAAAATATCTAAAATTGTCTGTCCTAAAAACTCTCCCCTTGTCTAGGTGATAATATTCTCACTCAAGGACCAATTCTATGTTACCCAAGGGTTCCTTTAATTATTTTTTATTCAAGAGGTAACTTTTCTAAAACAACTTTCATAATTTTATTTCTATTCAACCTTATCCCCAACACTCTCATACATCATATTCTAATAACTATAGTGTCATGTATATAATTTAATTTTATATTGATAATTTAATTTTTTCTATTTATATCTTTTTATCATATCCTTTTATTTAAAGAAACTTAATTATTGTCAAAATTATTACAGTTTACTATCTCCATTGATAAGGAGTTTTCGTTTTCGATTCCCACCTTCAAAGATGGTCATAAAAATATCATTATAGTTAAAAAATATTTCAATATGTATGTTTTAACTTTTTTAGTTTTCTTTAAATAACCAATATGGACATAATAATTAGTGAAATAAAACTAGTTTTGATGATAAAAAATCAAATAACGTAAACATTTTTTTATTAATGTTTTATCAAATGAGTTATCCTCATGTCATGATATAAAATGATATATTGGAAAATTTAAAGATTTTTAATTTAATAAATAACATTTCATTTCACTTATATAGTTTTATTTCCATTATATAATAAATTCCATAATTATACACTAATTAAAAAATAAAGAAACTATTAAACGAACGCTCCCAGGAGGACAAAATTTATCTTTTTTAGTCATTGAAATGGTCATAAATTAACTTAATAAAATTGTAATAATAAAAACTATATGGTAGATGTTATTAATTAAATAATTAATTGATATATTTTTATTGTCCTTTACATTAATTTCAATTTCAGAACTCATTTGGACAGAAGGAATGAGATCTATTGGATGCACCATTTTTTCCTTGTTCCCTTATCAATTCTTCTCGATAAGAAAACTCAATTAAATGAAACAAATACTTTCCTTAAAAATTTTCATTTAAATACCATAAAATATTTTAATCCACCAATATTTTTATAAAATCACTCAATTTATCATGAAAAACTGTATCAGTTAATTTTTGGTTTCATGAAAATATTTATTCCATTATCCTATTTAAAGACTTTTTATTCATTTCCCTAAAACTTCACTTAAGTGGAACATTTATAATGTTAAATAACCACTATTTTAAGGTTTTAAATTTATATGGAAATAATTATTCAGGAAATATTCTTATTTTAACATTATTAATGTAAATATATTATTGAAATCCATTATTTATTAGATACCATTCTTATATTCCTTTTGGTTATGCCTTTGGGAAATGATTTCGATACAAATTTCTTTCTCTGGGTATCCTTATGTCTAATCCCTATGTTTGATTACTAATGTGAACTGAATATTAATGAACATGTTATGATAGGTTCACCTAGATATTACTCCAGTTAATTAGGTAATGTTTTAGTCTCATGAGATGCCATACATTGGATTAGGAAGTAAACCTAATCCATTATGGGACCTTTTCAACCTTATGATGTAGTCTTGGAAGTTAGACTTGAATCATGTTTATGTCATGTTATATATCTCTACCAATTTTTTATGTTTGCATAATCACATGATTCCAGGTTATATAGGTTATTCTTCAATATTATTATTCCTGGAATATTCCTTTCATCTTCTCATGTCACTCCTTTTAACTCATGTGCTATGCTGAAATACCATGTTTATTCCATTAATAGACTTTTTATCTCATTCCTTTTGTATTTTTATTTCTCTAGGTTATCATTTGTAGATATAGGAACTCGAATATAACTATGGTCCCAATATTAAGATTAATAAAAATATATATTTTTAAATTTTAGTTTCACATTTTCTAATTATATACCTATTTTTTCAAAGACATAAGTGTTTTTGATCCTTACCTTGTATTTTATAGATAATAATGCTTAATGTCATGTAATAATATGTGTAAAATTCATGGGTCACAACAAATAATATTAGATGATATTATTTAAAATTATTCAAATTTCAATCACTAATGATAACTATCAACTATTTTTATTTGATAATTATAGAACATCTGATCAGCGATATCTACTTTTAATTTCTCATAACTTCACTAAAACAACTTTGGATAGTATTTTCCACAATTTTATTTGTTGTGTTAAGGATCTCATAATGGTGTAATATTCTTAATACATAGATTGAATGAAAATATAATCATCATCATGTGATTTCTTGAATTTCTGAATGATATAGTATTGTCCTATTTTAAATTCTATAACTATTTTCCATATTCACAAAATTCAATAATTGTAAAAGAAATACATAAAACTAAAAAATTATATAAATTAGCTTGTGAGAAAAAAATTCCCAGGTACCCTAATGAACACTTTTAATATTTTATATGGTTTTTCCATTAGATTAATTTCCACTGCTCATTGGAAAAATATCTTATGTATTCGTTAAAACCTTACATATCAAACTTGTGTAAGATTTCGACTTTTCTACATAGGATCATAGTCTGTAATAAAAACTTATATATCAAATGGATTTTCCATTTTTTTAGTGGTTCCATAGAATATATTACCTAAGTTAAAAATATCTTATGAAATTATTTCCTTTTCCATTTATTAGTGATATTCAATGAAAACTTATGCATGAAATCAAAAATCATGCATGTGGATTCCTTAACCAACTTTCCACTTCATAACACTTAGTTATAATTCCATTACATATAGATACACTAGGGTAATATTTTTACACTTAACTAAAAATTTTCCTTAATATTCAAAAAATATTATAACCACTTAAATTCTTTATCGAGATTTACCTAACACTTCATAACATCTCAAATAATAATCTTAGATGCTTCTAAATATTATCATACATAGTTAAAAATAAATATAATTCTTCAATAATCCCCTAGAGATATTAAAAACCTATATGATTTATTTGTATTTCTTTGACTACCTAAAATGAACTCACCTATGAACTACCATATCCATCGATTTAATCTGATAGATACATTTAACTAAAATTGAAAGAGATATCAAATTTCCAAAATTTAGAGTGGAATAATTCTATATTGACTTATCTATTAATTTCATATAATTTATGACACACAAAACATATCCTATATATTCACAAGAATATTATATCATAGTTTTTACGAATACAATAAATAATGTGATTAATGATATAAAACTATAATATTATCAAGTTTAATGACTAATAAAGACATATGTAGATATTAAAATACAATGGAATATATAACATGTGGAATTTATATTGGTGGGTATATCCACATTACCTTATGTCTTGGAGATTACCAAGTTCAAAATTTATGAGAGGAAGTCTCAATTTATTACGAGATACTAGAACTTGAAAATCACACATCATTATTATACAATAATATTGATACATCCAGACAATATGACTTATGTTTTAAAATATATTTTTATCACTTCAGGGTTATCACTATAGTGGGTAGCTATTATAACCCTTAAATGCAGTAAATTTTCTCTAGGAATTATATTATTACTTCTATTGATAAGAACAATCATCATGTGATAATATATTTATTAATATTTTGGTCCTTGAATATTTTAAAAATAAAAAAGAAAAAAGTTATTTAGTTCTAGGGAAACAACTTTAAAACCTACTCACTCAAGGTGTTTTTTCTAGCACATTATCACTCAAGGGGATTCCTTCCATAATGATATCATATGATATCACACATCACAACCTAACCACTATATTCCTACACATGGTAGAATCCGTAAAATACTTTATCACTCAAGGTGAGGCTACACATTGACATCATGATTATAGAAACCTGACTATAGTAACCCAAATCTAATGTTTAATTTATTAAATTGGAAAAATATACACAGGATCTCACCAAAATAGATCTATCAATTTTATAGTCTTAGAAATATAGATACATACGTGATATCTATATTAAATTATAAATATAAAAACATAGTATAGTAAAAACTATTGCATCCTTAATATCATTTATATTATCCTTATTCATATTCTAGGGAAAGGAAAAAAATAAAGGGTGATCTTATATGATCATTAAGGGTTATATAAAGTTGAAGCTATGATGATTAAATAATGCATAATCAACACGTGAGAGTGGATAATCAAAACGAATGAAATTAAATAAATAACTTGAGTTAAATGATAATCCATGGATAATATCAACATAAAAACACGTATATAATGAGAACTAAAATATTCAAAATGAAAATTCATAGTATTATACATTCATGATCAGGGAATCTCAAAAAAGAAACCATGAATCTTACCATAATGGCCTCTCAAACAAGAAATTAATGTTAATAAACGGGTAGGTGTAAACCAAATACCCATATAATATGGATTGAATTCTATTTTTTATCATGATACCTTTAAATTAATTAAGTGGATATCTATAACCATTACTCACCCATATCTTTCATACCATTTGCATTACATATATATTGAATGATCAATACAATTCATTCTCAAAATTCCTTATAAGTCAATAATTATCCACAATGATTCAAGAATACAGAACATTAATAATTTATCTTTATAAAACATCCTTAGAAATAATAATTATGATATCATTAGATCATATCCCTATTATCATAAATGGGTGTTTTCATAGATAAAAACACCTTTAAAAGTTATCTAGAGAATTTTTGAAGAAAATACCATTTTAATTTAAAAAACACATGTTTAAAATATAGAAATTTTAAGAATATTAGGAAAATACTTTTACTTGAAAATAACTATGGAAACCTATAAATTAAGCATCATATCTATGTTGAGTTATGGCGGTGGGAAAATATGTTTATGTGGTGTATGATAAAATAAATATTTCATTCACACTTTTGGAAAAACATACCTCTTTGGAAGGAGACAAGAAGATTAATTTTAAATATTTTGATAGATTATAAAAAAATGGGTGAAAAAAAATTTAATTAATATTTTTTTCATATTAGAAACATTATTAAAAACATTTTAAATAAAATATAGAGATGGGAGAAAAAGATTCCCAATAAAAGAGGAAATAAAGTATAATTTTCATAAAAATATTTCCTAATCATTTTGGGAACCAGAGATATGAAAATGGAACTATTAATTGAAAATTAAATGAATAAATAGAGGTGAATAAAATTAAATTGTTTTATTAGATAATTATAATATAATTTACCTCAATGAAAATTTCAGAAAAAATTATCTTCAAATAAAATGAGATTGTAAAATAAATCCATTACCACAAGTTTTAATTTCCTTGCATGTGATTTTAAACTCATATTCAACAAATTTATATTTATTTTAATTATATATATTAACCATATAAATACATAAAACATCATATATATTTAAATTTTAACATTATAACAATATTTTATTAATAATTCTTTATTAAAATCATTGTTTTCAAGTGTTAACTGATTTATTTTTCATAAAACTTTCGGTTTAGTAGTTTCAATACTTGAATATTGGTCATGATTCAATATTATATATAATTTTAATAACTATATAAATATCATATATATCAATTATATAAATATTTATAATCATTCATGAAATTTTAATATAAAAAATTAATCACAGCTCTTCATGGATTTGGTAGTCCACATGGACACATGAATGACATTATCATTTTTCAATGAGTGTAAGGGAAAGAAGGTAAATAATATATTATATTTATAGAATCTAAATTATGTCATAAATAACATATATATTCATTATTTCAATCTTTATATCCGTCCAAGTAAATTATTTGTGACAACTTAATTACACCGTTGTTTGGAGATGATAATCTGTACTAATTCATGAGAAATGTTTTCACCTTCCATTGGATAAATTATGGGTGGAAAATGGTTGTCCCATAATAATAATAATATCTAATTATATTGATGATACTCGAGTCATCATTTTAGGATGGGTAAAATATATTTAGAGGAATTATAAGAAGAAATAAATTTAAAAGAGTCATAAAAATGATTACCTCTTCTTCAGTAGACCATTTTCAAATTCCTTATTAAGGACCCTTGGAAAGATATTTTAAAAATAAAAAAACTTATAATTCATATAAATGGAATTTGAGAATATAATTGGTCATTTTTTAGTTGATTTATATTGATTAAGGTGGTGTAAAAAATATAGGTGGCAGATGTGCTTTTATAAGTGCGGGAAGGAAACACATATAATTTATAAAAAGATTTAAATATAATAATTATTTTTTATCTCAATGTGGAATAATGTGGAAATAATTTAAAATATAATATTTTATATGGTTGAAATAAATTGAACTAATAAAATTTTAACTATTTTAAGTAGTATTTTAATCATTACATTTTGGTTTAACCCCTTTGATAAGCAATTTTAACATTAACCTTAGTAACAACTTTTTAAATCATAAAGGTTATACTTTTATTGATAAGTTAAAAAAATTCTCATAAAAATACAACGATTAAATTTTATACCATTAATCATCCTTCTTTTTATATTGAAATTTTTTTATTATTTTTATGTAATTTAATAAAATATTATTTAAAATAAAATAACATTAAAGTATTTTTTAAGAACTATTCAAATAATCTTACTTTAAAAACACCAAGATAGTTGTTTAATTTTAATATAATATATTTAGCAATCATTAATATGTTATTATTAACTGTAAAATCCATTTATAACCATAGTGGATCCAAAATATATTACTTTTAATGTTTTTAAAAATATTTACTTTGATTTTTCCACTACTTGAACATGACATCTATAAGCATTGTGTATGTTTTTAAGGTAATTATATAATCACTAAAAAATATAAATAAATTAACATCACAAAAATAGTCTAATTATGATAAAAATAAAATTAATATTCATTCAATTTTTTTAATATCTATGTTAACATATAAGAGAAATTTAAATGCAAGAGAGTGACATTTTATTTATTTCTTAAAATATATATATGTCATTATCAATGCAAATGGGTCAAAATGGAAATAAATATGAAAATTAGAAAATTATGGAACAATTTCAGTCATTTAATAGAATAAATGAAATTGTTATGTAGATTTTAAATCATTTTCAAATTAGTTTTAACCTTATTTAAACCGATTTACCCTTTTACTATGGTAATTTTTTTTACCATTATTACTATTCATCATGACCCGAAATAAAAGGTCACCATCTCAAAATTTTGAAAACAACCATTAAAAATGTGGAATCCATTATTCAAGAATCAATTTTATAATTTTTAAAAATCAATTAAATATTAATGTGTAAAATGGAAAAAATTAGTTTCTAAAAAATTTTGTTTGAGGCCTATATGTATTTTTATTCCAAGATCAAGAATAATATTGATAAAAAATATAAAAATTGAATTATTAAAAAAATAAAATAATGAAAATTTAAAACTATTGAAAATAAAAACTGGGTGTTGAAAATACAAGAAAAGAAATGGAAATTTCCTATAAAAATAGGTATTTACACCATTCAACCAAAAATCATCCTTTTTTTTAGAAAATTCGCTAAAATTACGCCTAAGATAATTTGGATTGTACGAATTTATAAATGATATTATTTTATATTAATAAATTTATAAAAGTGAAAGTAATTAATTATAATATTCATGAAAAAAGAGTAATAAAATCCATTTTTGATGGAAATATATTTTTAAAGAATAAAATGACTTTACTGAAAATTGAGTATTTATTTCCTAAGAAAAATTCAATAAATTTAAATTTAATAAATAATTTATAAATATTTTTCATAATTTGGTTAATACCATTAATACCTTCTAATAAAATATCTTGGGGATAACTTTTGTATAATAATATTTTAATAGTATAACATAGTTTTTTAAACCCAGTGGTGTGTGTAAAGAAAGAAATTAAAGAAATTAAATTTATTTAAAGAGAAATATAAAATAAAATATTAGGGTTTTACATTATACCCCCATATAAGAATTTATCCCTAAAAATTATATCACTTCCATAAAAAATAGAGGAAAATTTATTCTCATTATATCCTCATGTTCCAATATATATTCTTTAATTTTTTGGTTTCAATACAAAAATTTTCAAGGTTGAGTTGCCTTGTGTCATAGAAAATTCTCTTAATGATACATAATCTATATTTTCCATTACTAATAAGATAGTTCTTACTATAGTGGTACGACCTTTAATTTTTTAACATGTGAAAGAACATGTATGTACTTCTCATGAGAGATACATGGAATAGATTTTATCCTTGAGAGAGATTTGGTGGAAATTCCATTCAATAACATAACATCCTGATATGAAAAAAATATAAAAGGGAATGATATATCTTGGAATTATATTTCCCTTCATTCCAAATATCATAACATTCTTACAGTAAGATATTCACTATAATACATTGCCACCAACTTTGATCTCTAGATCTGACTAATGATTATTAACATAAATTATTTATCGACTCTGAGTTTCCCATATGTATTGTTGAAGGATTCTAACATCATGTTCTATTTTCTAATCTAGAGAAGTCCCAATATAATTATTTTTCCCACATTATCTCAGCATTTTATAGTTCTATACTTCCTTACATAGAGGGTTTAATATAGATACATGTAAATGATTGAGTGAATGTTATTATTGTAAGAAAATTCATCCAAAGGAAGGTGTTGGTCCCAAAATCATTTGAAATCCATAAATAAATATATCAAAATAACTTTTAGAGTTTTAATGATCCTATTAGGATAACCACCTATCCAAGGATGATAAGAAATATTGAAACTCAACTCTATATCTAGATCCCACTAAAGAATTATATAGAACATCAACATAACCCTCAGATCTCTACCAAATATGATTTTGAGTGGTAATCCATGTAATATTATAACTTCCTAGTTTTATAACCTAGTATGCTAATGAAGATATAATTAGTCTATAATATAAATTTTTTTTTTATTTTTTAAGGTGTTCAACTACAACCCAAATGTCACCGTACCCTTTAGATGTTTTGGGGAGTCCAAAGATGAAATCCATGATAATGTTTTCTGATTTCTATTCTGGTATGGGTAATGGTTGTAACATAACCTTTGAATTATATCTCCCAAACATATATTTCTAACCAACTAGGCATCAAGATACATACTCTATAATATCCATTTTTATATTATCCCACAAGAAATTCTCTTTCAGATCTCTATATATCTTTGTACTTTCATGATAATTGATAAGTTTGAATTATGAGCTTCATCCAAAATATCCTTCTTCTATTTTGGTATTTATGAAACAAATTACCAGTTTGAAAACCTTATTATTTCATCACTATCATGTATGAACTCAAGAACATTTCTCACCTTCATTTGTAATTAAATATCTTCATTTTACTCATTTTTAATCAAATGATAGATATATTATTGAAGATTCATCTAGGAAAGATAATATCTCCTTATTTTCAATAATATTTCAAGGTCTATATTAGGAAAATCCATAAATATTGGATCTATTTAAATCCACATAATGGAAAAACTAAAATTATTTTTCTGAATCCGAGCATCATACACCTTGTTCACCTTCCCAGGGTGGTAATGTATTGAGTAGTGTTAATCATTGATCAAATCCATCCATCTTCCCATATACATATTCAAATATTTACATCAATATTTTATGATTAGTATATATATCACAATTTTAGCCGTACAAATAATTCATACATATCGATAATGTAAAAATATCCATTGTAAACTCCAACTCATTTGTTAGGTAATTTTATCATGAATATTAAATTGGAGAGGAGAATAAGCTATCACCATATCATTATGAATTAGGATGCATCCTAGTACCCTCGTTAATTCATCACTATATATCAAAAACCTCTATCCACTAGATGAATTCATAGTCATGGGTGTGCCTACTGTCCTTCTCTTTAGTTATTTAATAATCTCCTCACATTTATCTATCCACAAGAACACAACCCCATTCAAAGTCAATATGGTGAGTGGATTATATCCTCATGAGAAATATCTCACAAAGAATCATTAAGATCTATTATCCTAATAAAACTATAGATATTAGTTATCATGGTTGGTATAAGATATTTCTCAATAATTGTTTTGAAGGATCCACTAATATAAAACCACACTTGAAATTATATGACCTAATAATGAGACTTTTTTAGCTAAAATTTATTCTTAGTAATTTTTTTAGATAGATTCTCCTTCCTTAGGGTCATTATCACAATCCTAAAATTCTCTTCATGCTCTTCCATTCACTTGGAATATGAAATAATATCATATATAAAGACCACCAAAAAGGTAATCTATAAATAATCTATTCATTAAGTACATGAAGATAACATACACATTCGTAAGTCTAAATTTAATTAATATAAATTCATAATGACCATACCTTGTATGGAAAGATATATTGGGTATATCCTCCTTCTTGAGCCTTAACTAATGATATACATATCAAATATCAATCATAAAAAAACATTGATCTCCAAATAGTTGATCAATGAATATTATCAATATGGGGTAAATGATAGTTTTTATTTTTAGCAATCTTATTAAGTTCTCAATAATCATTTTAAAGATGCATTGCACCATATTTATTCTAAAAAAAGGAATTTGTGTACCCCATAGTCATGAACTAGGACAAATTGATAACTTGTCTATATTCTCCTATAGTTACTTCTTTAATTCCTACAACTCAATCAGTCCCATTATATATGGAGTATTTGAAATAGATGAAGCACCAGGTATGAGTTTTATTGAAAAATCAGCTTCATGATTTATGGTAATACTAGGAATATCATTTCAAAATACAGAAAAAAGATCCTATACAATTGGAATATACTCATTGTTGAGTTTCTTCCCAACCATCAGATATAAATATCCCTCATTAATAGGTAGTAAAACCCATATGAAGGAAGAAATTTTCATTGAGTGTTTAGGTTTATCCCCACAATAAATTAAAATTGTAGATTGATTTAGTATATCAAATATAACTTCCATTGATAATTGATATGGGATCTATTCAAAGAGAGATAATCCATACCCAAAATTACATCGAATTTAACTTGAAGAAGAATGATAATATTTTTAGTAATATAATCCCCATAAAATTTTATCAGAGAGAATAAGTATACATGAGATATGATCATCTTACCATTAGGATTTTTCAATTCCAAATCAACAACTAATCATTTTGGTGGTGATGTTATATACAAAAAAAATTATATAGATATAAAATAGTCAGTAGAACTTGAATCAAATAAAACATTATCACTTCTATATTAGATGATAAGAATACTTATCCCCACAATGTTAGGAAATTCCACATTGTCTCTAATAATTACATAATCAAGGCCTTATCACATAGGCTTCTTCTATGGAATGTTCCTTTATTTATTAGGACAATGGTTAGAAAAATTTCCTATATCCTTATAGTGGAAGAACTAAATTACAATGGTTTCATTATTTTCCTTAAATTCTAGATTCTTATTACCCATCTATACACACTTGAAACAAATTTTTATTCCCATTAAGAAAGTACATGGGTGTTACTTTCCAAAATTATCAGATGTTAGAAATATCATCCTCCATTATTCTTATTTGATATATTTATTTTTTCTTGGTGCTCACCAAAATCTTCTTTTCCTGAATTCCCTTGAAGATATAAGACATAGAAACTTATTTCTTAATAATTATGCAACTTGATAATATTTTATCATATTATGAAAATATTTGAGAAACTAGTTCCCTTTAGATACTTGATTTAACCATATCAAATAAAAAATGAATATTTATTTTCGTATTACATATGTTTTTGTTGATATGTATATTTCATGCCTGTATTTTATAGTTTTTAATATATTTATTTCTAAATTTAAATTATTCTTCTTTCCAAATTGTGAAAAATTAACTCATTTGGTGTTTTATGGAAGGATATAAAAAATAATTAAAATGTAAGAAAAAATAAACTTCACATCGTGAGTGAAGTGAAGTGGCATGAAACATGATTTTTTAGGATGATCATGGAGCACTTCCAAGGAAAATAACTGAATAACTGAGAAAAAAAAGGATTTAGACTTAGAAAACTGACATTACATATCATGTAATCTTTACACATACTGTACATGTGTAAGTTGGGAAATAGACACACAACACAAAGTGAATAAAATTGGATGATAAATTTACACATCGTGAATATTATTACATGTAGTGTAATATCTCAAAAAACAAATTTACGAGCCTCTAATGAGTTTTTTATTTAGAATATCAATTATTTGACCATGTGATCCACCATGGAGATTTTATAGTTCCATAATAAATCCATTTAATGCATCTTGATACTCCCCTGGAGTTCTATATATTGAGGGTTAGCCTGCTGCTGTTGGAGAGATTCCGAAAACAAAATCATTGAGTGAGAATCTATATTGTGTAGGGTCCTCCCCATTTTCATCTAAATTTTCATTATGAAATATTTTTTATTAGCTCAGTCCCTCTTATTATCTCATCACTAGGATGAGGGGGTGACCCCGCTATGTTCTAGGTTTATGTAATGGAAGGGGGAAAATTCCATTGGATTGATTTTTTTCTACTCATGTATTTGGTTTTCCACAATTTAATCTTCAACTTCTTATCATTTTATTTTCCTTTTTTAGGACCATTGATAATTTTATCTTAATGGAACTTTAAAATTATAAAACTGAAAAACCTAAAGGAGGCATGTCTATTTTCTAATTTAGTATAATTAGGATTAAACATGGTATTGTGGAAAACTTGATTGGTTGATACCCTAAATCACTTGGCCAAGGTAAATATGGGATTTCTGAATCATTGAGAGGTTACCATGACCATAGTTTCTCTATAATCTCGACTCCAAAACTAATCATGGATTAATAAATTTATTTTCTAAGAATACAGTTTCACCTGAACCCCAAAATTACAAAACCCTAGAACACTTTTGGAAGATGTTTTGAAACTAGTCAATCAATCTACTTCACTTTCAATTCTTGATTTCTCCAAATTGTCAAAAAAACCCCAATGTAATTCTATCCCCATTCATTAATCAATGAATCAAATAATTTTCTTTTAAAAACCTATTTTAAATAATTCCACCTTCTTTATGGATTGATCTCGAAGTTACCAATAATACATTTTAATTATTTTTGTAACACAATTTGAGTTTTTTATAAATTTGTGTTTTCGTTACACCCATTGTGAAATAAAAATTCCCCATTGGCGTGTCATATAAAATATTTCAAAATAATATTATAAAGTTATACTCATTCTTTCCCAAAACATCTCCTTCCTTTTTCTTTAAAGTAAGGGATTTCCTCTCTATTTTAGCTCTTTATTCTCAAGGGAAGCATGTAATATAACTTTAAAAGTTGTATATTTCATTCTTTCTATCACTACAATATTATTAGTGTTCTAGATAAATGATCTACAATGATTAAAATATCCTTGTAAAAAATAATCTTCCAAAATCACTATTTAACTTTTATTACTTCCAAAATCCAAGAATATATTTTTGAGAGACTTAATCCATTATTTAGCTACAAGTGGATTAGTAGTTCCATTAAAATATAAAGGATTTTATCACATGAAGTGTTCAATCACAAGTGAATCACATTTAGGTATAAAATGTTACTCTATACGGGAAAGTTTATTCATAATAACCTAAGATAGATACCCTAATATGTCCATTATTTTCATATTTAAAACAGTAAATGTATTTTATTACTCAACATGACAATCCCTAAATAGACTACGAGTGTTGATTTTCTTTAGTTCATTTGGCTCAATCACTAAATATTGACATACACAGAGTTATCCTATAATAATAATAATGATTTTTAATCCAAAATGGGGTTTATACATCCTAGGTGTGTGGGGGGGGGGGGGGGTGAATTGGGGAATAGATATTATTTTTAAAATTTTTCTTCCCCAAATAGATATTGACCTCTTCATTATATGGGTAACTTATTTCTCTCTCTCAGTATTATATTGATCTTATCCTTCACAATATATTTGATGATGCTGGCTAGAATATAAAGAAATAAATATATTATAAATAAATTCATATTTTTACTTGCTTCACCTTCCCTAGGATACAATCAAGGATCATACCAAGGCAACATTAAAATGTACCAAATCCACTAAATTAACTACTATTGGTCTAGGCTAGGTCATTCCTAACTAGGATAAATGCACATAAAATGTCTGGGCTAGGTGCATTATCTCCAAAAAGTCACATCTCTCAAACTTAACTATTATTCTCACTACTTTATATGGAAAACAGTTTTCACACAAGCCAAAGAACAATATTTTTTATTATTGTGATTTTCACTAAATGCATGACAAGTTCCTTTAAACTTCATGTTCTCTATCAAAAACATGATGTGTACATCCCTATGATCATCATCTTTGGATGATATATCATAGAAAATATTCATCACTTTGGATTGAAATTTATGATATGTCAATAATTCCTTTCACTTCCTTGGATATAATAGTGAATAATATCCTTCTGCAAATATTTTTAGTTGGCACAGATCCTTAGAATTATTTTTCTTCTTCTTTTAAATTCAGTTATGATCACAGTAATGCTTACATATTAACCTCATCATATATCTCCTTTTGATAAAATTGACATATAACCATTGAAAATGACCCCTTTGTAAGACCCCTTCAAAAGACCTTTTCAAAAGACACCTCTATGAGATCCCATCGTGAGACTCATCCATTAGACTCCTCCATGAGATCCCTCTTCGGGACTCATTTATGAGACCCCTCCATGAAGAATTCTACAATTCATGTGAGTCATGTGACTTTGGAACAAAAAATTTTTCTGGTTACATAGATCATGTGATAAAAATAGGCATGCCTATTCCCAGTACATACATCCCTTCATAATATGCCTTCACAAGAATCCTCTACAGAACCTCCTTCTATTCACATTAATCGCATGACCATGAAATTAGACCTTAGTAAAGTTAAGTGTATCATGTTATACTGATAGGTATTCCTACTCCCATTACATATATCCATTTTCAATATAACATCATGAGTCTCCTTTACTATAAACTTTTACAAGATCCTTTCACAAGACATTCAGTTGATTATGTGAATCATTTGATTCTGGTGGAAGAATTTATTTTGATAATGAAAAATAAATTTCCTTATATTAAACCACTTAAGAAAATATCTCTCACTCTTAAGGATGGATCAAGTGATATTTATAAAAACAATTCAACTGTCTGAACTCTGAAAATTTTAGTTTTCCACCCATTAAAATGCCTCAGCAATCAGACTTACATGCTTGACATGATCGCTCCACATGATCACTTTCCACATGTAAGAAGTATGTCACATGATAACCTGATATTTATTAAATAAGATTACATGATCCCATTTATTAATCAATATAAAATCAGGCATGCTTCATGTTCCCTCATCATGTGATCGACTAAAAATCATACATTCACCAAAATTTCCTTATAGTGCTTTTCATGATCTCATTACATGATCAATTGATAATCAGGAAGCTATTGAAATTATACTCTAAATATTCATGTGATATAATCAAAAAATAAAATTAATGTCATGTGTTCATATGATTTTAAATGACCATTATATATTTCTATCATTTTTATCATATTTTCTTTCATATGGTTCACATGATCCCATCATGAGATCCAATGAAAAACATGCAATGATTCACATGATATATTTATATGATCCCATAAGAATTAGGATATACTTTACATGATCTCTAAAATGTGACCCCTAAAAATCATGTACTACTTCATGTGATATCTCCATGAGATCATATGATAATCATGCATGCTTCCTTTGATCTCACAAGGATACCCACTGAAAATATTACGTGCTATGTGTGATCTCACCGCGAGATACCCTAATAATCATACATTGAATTTAAGTTAATTATAGTCTATCTTCATGATATACCTTGAGGACCTTTTAACTATATTTTAACCTTATGTGTTATTATTTCAAACACTCATTCTCTGTATGATCTGTTCAGACATTCACTCTCTACACGATCAATTCAGACATTCGAGCTCACTCTTCATGACTATTTTATAAACCATAAATTTTTAACAATGTAAAAAATTTTAAATATACATATTCAACTAAAAATAAACATCAAGAGGGTTATTTTACAATAATAACCCCATTTTGTTTTATTGAAAACACTTTTTAACTTCAAGAATCAACTTGTTGAAAATTCATGTATAAGAGAATCCATTTTCACTCTACAAACCTAGATAGTGACTAGGGAGTACCTTAACATGTAATATATGACCAAATGAGTAAATATCAACACATGAAACAATAGTAAAAAAATTCATCAATTAAATAGTTTATTATTGATCACACCTTCATAATCCTTATCAACTCCAAAAGTAAAGGCTTAGAAAACCTGTGAGATCACTACTCATGTAAACTACTAACATCATAATATTTATAGACCCCCCCTATTTCACTTCACCGTATTAGATTCTACACTATATTTGTCAATATATTTACCCTATTTTATTAATGAACCCAAAGATCATACCTTTTTGGTATCCAACATGCTAAAGAACACATATAAGTACCTAGGGGAAAACACATAATACCTTAGAGAGTGGGTGTCCTGCATACTCAATATTCAAGTATGGGGAGTCAACTGAACTCCAAGATCCAATAGATGTTGTTAAAACACTTATTTGAGTAAGGAATTTGTCAAAATGTATACAATGTGTAGTTTAATGGGAACATATTTCAACTTAATAATCATATGCTCCACTTTCTTCTTGATTAAGGGATATTTTATTTCAATGTACTATGTCCTTGAGTGATGGACTTATTTTTTTATAATATTTATATCACTTGAATTATCACAATGAATTCTAATTAGAGGGTTCACCTTTATCTCCCCTTTCACATATAATTCCACATGGTTAACCTATAACATCATATGTTGGAATATGAAGACCACCTATCTATGAAAACTATTTTCAAATTTACCTTTGACTTCATTTATCAACTTATGATTGAAACTTTTATATTTTTATAACATTTCAAGATTAAGGTAACTTTCTTATTTATACTTGCAAACTACTGAAAGATTTTCAACAAGTAAAATTATAACTTTTCATTGAGTCATTATCAAATACTATAATACCACTAATTCAAAACACTTTATAGGAAATATGAGTTTAAGAAAATAAACATCAATGTTTTCTATGTAAATCACTTACCTCCTTTAATGATTATAGCATGACTTTCTTCAAATATTTATGGGAATATCTGGACCAATGAGGCTATATATCATAGAAATATTATCACTATATCTCTATAAAGGATTCCATATTTGGACTGATATTGGCTAATAATATAGATTGTTCAGTTTAATCAAAATATTAAACTTCTCTTCATAATGGGAAGACCACTTGTTGGAATTAGTTCTGATCTTCTCTATAAGCTTCTTGGTATCATGAAAGAAGTCAACTAATACCAAATTATTATAATGAAATAGATAAACATAAATTATATACATTAAAATAATGTTTCTACTTATCCACCTATTGATGGAAAAATACCACTTGAACTAAAGAATTATACCAATAGTTGAATATTCAACGTGACTTGGAACAAATGGATCATTAAAGAAATGATTTGACAATAATTAATTTTCACACTAGACTCTTCATCAAATAATATTCCTTCTCCACAACATGTAACATCAAGATTAAAATTTAACAAATGTAGTGTTTGTGTAACAACGCTTTTTAAATTTGATAAAATATAGAAATTTCAAGATTATTGATTATTATTATTGTATGTATATATATTCAGCTTATGCACTTGTACCCTTCCCGTACACACACACCCCATGGATCATATATCCCCATTAGTTATATAAAACATAAAATAGATATTAGAAACATTTAATACATAGGGATAGGGATACCTATTGAATCCATAATAAAATGGTCATGGTCCAACCTAATAGACCAACCTTTTAATACATTCTTACAAAGCACTATACCCTTTTAATGATTGTTCCTATCACTCGACCAACATCAACAGTTATGGCCATATAATTAGAAATTATTTACCTACATGATCAGTATTATTTCAATATGTATGTTCTATAGTATTTTACTTTTCACAATTCAAGTTTCATACTCACTAGTACAAATTTATTTATTTAATTCTATACATATAAACTATTCATCATGATTCATTCTCTGATCTAAAATATTTCATCTAGTTGTCTGCTCTTTCTTTATCCTACATTTTAGGTTCCTTTATCTTTCCTTCACTTATCATCTCGTTGTTTGACATGTGAATATTTCAAGGAAAGATCTATTTAATTTACTTGTTTTCATTTATCTGATTAACCTCATCCCTTATTTATAGGATTGATTCTTTCATTGTATATATATTATTTTTTTATGTATAAAAAGAAGGTTATCTTGTTTTATATGATTTACCATTATACACCACTAGAGTTAGGGATCTCTTATCATGTTCATTTTCCTTCCCTTATTTCTTACAACTACAAAATATTTACAAATAACTATGATTTGAACATAAAAACATATCCCATTTAAAAAATACCGTGAATCCTTATTTCTTAGTTGAGATGTTAATGAAGCTAGAGTTTATCTTCTAACAATGAGTACTCATGAATCCTAACACCTACTCAAGGTATATCTTAGTCTTCCAAAATAATATCATTTGATAGATTCTTTCTTTTTAGAGATCTTTCATTCATACTTTTCAAGAATATTATTCTTATTATTAGATTTAGCAATATTTTTGTCTTTAGATTTTGAAATTTATTCTAAATATTGAGAAAAAACATGAAATATGACCATGAATCCAATATAAATAACACATATTTTTATCACTTCTTGTATAATTCATTTTAATAATGATTCTATAACCCAATGGATTTACGTATTTATGGATGTGCTTACTGCACTCTTCCTCTCATGCATAAGAGAGGGTTCATCATTTTTCATACCATATTTTCAAAAATTAAATATCCTTTAGGATGATAAAATCATTTCATTTTTTCCACAAGAATATTTTTTTTCATTATTACCCATTGAAGGAGAGTCAAATAATAAATAAAAAAATACTCTAAATTGTTCTTACCTTTGTAAATAGATTTCTCCATTTATTTCGAGACTAACTCAAGCTATTTTCCCATTTTTTTCTTCTTTTATATTTATTGACATTGATAATTACTTTATCTCTTGAGTGTATTACATCTAGTTATCTCATATCAAAATTCCTTAGAGATATTATCCACCTTGTCAGTTTGATCAATAATTTTATAATTCATATGAGAAATAGATTTTCAAATTTTGAATTCTCTTAAACGAGTTTTAAAAGGTTCAAAGAAATATATTCATTCCAAACATCTAAATTTTGAATGTATTTTGAGTTTAGTTTTCCCCCATTTCACCAAAATTAATTTTTATCATATATATGGACATCAATTTTAGTTCTTTAGCTTGAGAATCATTCACCCCCTTAGATCCATGAAAACATCAATGAGTCTTTTATTTATATATTTTAGCTTGTTGAATTTAATTTCTTGTTATCTCAAAAAGTATTTTCTTGTCATAATTTATGATCCATTTCCTTAATCATATTGAAAACTTCTAACATTGTATTTTCTGAAATTTCTTCTTCATCAGTAGTTCCAAAATCATATGGAATATCAGGTTCTCCACTCATTTAAGAAGAATTATTTAACAAGTGAATAATCTCAAAGTCTTATTCATCCAAACTCATATTTATACGTTTTTTATTTCCTTCAAATAATTCATAATATTTCCACAAACACTTAAAAATTGGGGAATACCACCATACTTATACATATTATTTGAAGTTCAGCCCTTTTCCATGGAATTCAGATGATAGAAAATTTAAACATCAATTACAATAATATAATAAAACTTATTATAGAAAACAAATACAATAAAAGAAACGTACCACATGATACCAATTTTAGGGCTAAAAGCGACTTAGATACCCTAAGGGGGGGGGGGGGTGAATCCAGGTATGGATATTCTTTTGAAAATTATTCCATCCCAACTAGATATTGACCTATTGATTATAAGGGTCACTTATTTTTATAAGTCTTTATTATATTGATTTTATCATTTCTAAAAATATTTATGATGATTAATAGACTGTAAATGAAGAAATTAATAATAAGTACACATAGATTTTTATTTGGTTCACCCTCATCGGTCTACATAAAAGAAGAATACAAAGTCAATTTTCTAATGTACCAAATATTCTAAGCACACTATTGTTGGTTTAGGATATATCAATCCTATCTGTGATCATTACCCTTACAATGTTTAGGTAAGATGAATTATCTCACCAAGATCAATTCCCTTACACTTCCCTCTTATGGTCACTCCTTTACAATGAGAAATATTGGAACACATGCCAACGAATAATATATTCTATTGTTGGTATTTTCACTAAATATATGATAGGTTCCTTTCAACTTAATTTTCTCCTTGGAATACTTGATGTGAAAATTCCCTTGAGGATCACCTTTCCATGATATATCATAGAAACCCTTAATCACATTGGAAAAATCTTCAAGTTATTTGATGTCTTACTTTTATGTCCTTGGATATAGTAGTGACTAATCTCCTTATATAAATACACTTAGTTGGTGAAGATCTTTAATAATATTCTCCATCTTTTTCATTATTCATATATGACAATTGAAATATACATCGGGTAACCTCAGTGCATATCTCTTTATGATATACCCTGACATGAAACCCTTGTGTATAGCCTCCTTTTAATATCCCTCATAAGGATACATTGCAACATACCTCCATGAGAGTCCTCCATGAGATCCCTTTGTAAGACTCCTCCATGTGAATCCTCCATGATATCCCTCCATGAGAATCCACCATGAAACCCCTCTGATAAAACTTATTCTTTTCATGAAAGTTGCATTACTATGGTGTGAAGCCTTATTGAAGTTAGGAAAATCAAGTGATACCAAAACATATACAATTTCCTAATGAATACATCCTTTTACAAGATACCTTCTCTTGGCTCCTCAGTGATAACTCCTTCTATTAAGATGAATAACATGAATCTAGTGTGAGACCTTTTTTAGATTATTTGGATAATGGGATACCGAAAATTATGCCTATAAAAAACACATAAATACCTTCACAGGATAGATTCGTGAGTCTCTTTCATTAGAACCCTTTGCGAGATCCTTTCAGAAGACCTGCTACTCATTATAAAAATCACAATATTCTGATTGAATACTTTATTATGATCATACAAAATACATTGATTCAGATAAAAACACAAAAAAAATATATCTAACTCTTAAGTATGGGTAAAGAGATATTTATATGAACAATTATACCTCCCTAAATCAAAAAATCAAGGTTTACCATCCATTCCACCATCTCAAAAATCATCTTTATGTGCTTTGTGTGACCGCTCCACCTGATCACCTATCACATGTCACAAGTGATATCTTGATCAACTTGATTGTCTTTGATCACATTGCAAGATCCAATTTTTTGATCAATTTACAATCATTCATGCTTCACTTGTCTTCATCATGTGATAAATTTATAATCACAAAGTCACCCACACTGTCCTCTAGTGCTTCACATGATCTCATCATGCGATCAATTGACAATTATATGGTCAATGGCATTTTATTCTATCTATCCACATGGTCTCATTATGTGATCAAATTAATATCATACGGTCATGTAATTTAGAAAAACTATGAGATATCTCTAATATTTCAAGAACATATCCCTTAATGTGCTTCACTTGTTCCCAATATGAGATCCCTTGATAATCATGTAGTTCTTTTCAGGATCTCTCTATGATATCCCCTAACAATAATTAAGTGCTTCACATTATCCTTTCACTAGACCTCCTAACAATCATGCGATACTCCATGTGATCTCCGTGTGAGATCCACTAAAAATCATGCACACATCTCATTATGTCACCATGAAATCAACCGACAATCATGATTCATGTGATTTCTTATCAATATCCCTATGTAAATTAATGCTCCATGTTATCCATATGTGTGATCAGTTCAAATACTCACGTGTCACAACTCATGTTTTTTCAGACAAGGGTTTTTGGTAGAATTTTATGTTTTTTTCTTTTAGATCATTATAAGGGGTTAAATGGTCATTTTACCATATTATATGATCTCAGATAATTTTTATGACCACTCTATTAGTCCAAGAATAGACTATTTACCATATGGCAGATGATTGGGGGAATTCTGAGCTATTCAAATTTTGGCATAATAATTAATAATTAATATTTAATTAATAAAATATTAATTTATTCGCACACGTTCGTTCATAAATTTATTTTTAATATATTATTATATTCATATTCCATATCCACTATTGTTTCTGAAAAATGAATTTTTTCATAGGTGGGGCATAAACTATGGTCAGCAATCGGGGTTGGTCTGAACCAATTTTTTCTTTTCTTTTTCCTCTTTTATTTTCTTTCTCCCCTGGATTCTAGTGCATGAAACTGGTGAGACTCAATTAAAATGGATAGAGTAAAATGGATGGAGATATAGATAAAGATACTGTGAGAAAAGGCGATTCCATCATAATGATCACGAGGAGTGAGATCATCATGTGATAGCCATGGACCACAGAAGCAGAAACAATTTTGACAGATTATTCGGTAGTCCATTTTTATGCTTTATAAAAGATCCTCATATATTTTATATTTTATAGTTTCAAACTCCTATTATAAATTATTATGAACACTTGTAGGTTGATCTATTTCTTTTTAGAGAAAATGGGGGGGGGGAGGGTACATGTGCTTTGAAGTGTTCCCAATGCAGAGATCCTGATCACATGGAATGTAGATTCAGGAATGCACACCATGTGTAATTTTTTTTGGAGAAGGTAATATTTTTATAAGTACACATCATTTTTGGGGTATCTACACCATGTATTTGGACTCATGTGTCTAGCCGAGTACCTTCCCAGAAAACTCATTTAGGAGCACATGGTTGTGTAGAGGACGAGACCTGATCCCAAATGGATTGCACACCATGTAGAGGTACATAGACAAGTGAAGTACATTGAAATTACATGCAAGGTACACATGCAGATATCCCTTTTCAGGAACACACTGTGTACAATATCTTCATGCATTGTAGTTGGTTTTTACGCACCAGGTTTAGTTGGAGTACACACCCATTTGTGGATTCGGGGGTACACATCATTTATTTAGTAAACAAGCTGCGAACTTCCGCTTTCTACCCTTCTTTGGGGTTTTCATATCTTCATTACCCAGAGTCATAATTGGACTCGTGAGTAGTCCATTTTTTGTATCATTCCACATAGATCATGATGGTTAAACCTTCGAGTTTATTTGAGGATACCTACATGGTATTTTAGGGTTATTTCAAAATAAGAGAGGTTCTTCCTCTAGTAATCAAATAGAGTTGTATCCTAAGAGTGATAAATTGATGTGATATGGGACATGATCAATATACCATGACCAATTATTATGTACCTTTTACCTTGAGGATTTGTACCTAGTGATTTAGTCCCTTTATGTCCTAGGAGGCCATGAAGTTAGTTGTTTTTGAGGATCCCCTATTGGAAACCTCTTCTTATGTTCCAACCTATAGAATGATGTATAGGATGACTCTATCTTCTTCATATTACAAAGGGTCCTCTATAGGATTCCTTCACTTAGTGATGTCTTAGGGAATCCCTTATAGTATCCATTCAACTTTATACCATCATGAGGATACCATGTAGGATTTCTATTTATACTCACTCTATTGTTGAGGGTCCCTTATAGGATACCCCATTCTATGTAATATTGTGAGAATATCATGTAGGATGCCTCTATTTACATATCCTTAGAAGATCCCATTTAGGGTTCCTCCATTTTCATTAATAGCTGACGATCACAAGTAGGATTCATTCTCTTATTCATATATATCAAGGATACTAACCAGGATTACTCTACATTGTTTTGACATGAGAGACCCATTGGGTTCCCTAAAATTTGACCTAGACTAAGCTTGTATGTTGGGTTTGGGTAGTGATGGTAGTGGGTGTCACCTTAAAACCCATACCTAAATATTAAGCCATGGGTTTGTGGTAATAGTGGTGGGTTTAAGAATTCGGTCAACCTCACTCTTTTATTAGGAATTAACATGGTTACTAATTATGTATCTATGATAGCCAGAGGTGATTTTGGGTTGGTGGATAATGAGCCTAATGCATAGCATCATTATTTATCTTTGGGATGACTAGAAAAATTCATGGGGTTCCATCTTGTTTATTTCTTTGGGATGTTTAGATGTATTCCCTCGGATTGGCCATGTGTATTTTTTTTGGGTTTCCGGGACATATTTCCTAGGATCTAGTTTTTATCCATTCAATTAATGTTATTTTATTTAGACACCTAGAGGTACTTCATGGGATCTGGATTTTGAGCTATATATGTTTGGATGTTATTTACATCTTTGCTGATGATGCTGAGGATGATTCCTCTCTCCTATGATTACTATATAATGAGGATGATTATAATATCATAGACTTGTGAAGTAGGTTTATTATGCCCTCCATAATTTGGGAATGGAATCCATATGATTATGATATATGGGTATGGCCTCCCAATTGATTATACTCATGGATGATTACACTATACCGAGTGATAGGGGTGATTACGCTCTCTCAGATCGATTACTTGACTGTAGTGTTGTACATTGAATTCCAAATTTATGGATACCCATGTATAATTATGATCTCCCAAGTGTTGGGGATTATTACACACTCCCTGACAAAAGACATCGAGGGTTGGGAATGACATCTCACTAGTGAACTCTCTTTATACATTGCCAAAGGCTTTGAACCTTAGGGATAATACATGTCATGATGTCATGATATCATATGTACCAAGACTTAGGGTTTATACATCAGACTAGATTCATATGGATTTGGTGGTATGAAATGCATCTCAGTGATATTTTATAGGAGTGTCCATCTATATACAACAAACATCATTATAGTGATTCGAAGATAGTAGGTGTGGGACTAGGGTTATGACATGTAACCCCCTGTGGCGACGTAGAGTATTTAGTTACATTTATAATGATAAAAAATAAGGTATTGTTGATTGGGATTATGGACCCAGTAATGGACTTAATTACATATGACTTGAGTGGAACAACATCTAGGACAATACCATTTTCACAGGATGTCCATATTACCAGGATTATAGACCCAATGAATGATTATTTATGATTTAAGATATTTTTCACCATACTCATATATATACATATTTATGTTTATATATACATTTATAGGAACAAACATACACAAAAACACACAGACACACACACACACATATATACATGATAAAACATTTCCAAGTTGACCAAGATCAGGGACATAGGGATCAACTGTGATTTCATGTTAATTGATTTATTTATCTTTTAGTTCTGTCTGACATGTGTTGAATATATGGAATGTTCATGAAATTATTATATAAGATTTATAGGTTCATCATTGGGGTGGCCTAGTGATATTTTTTTCTCACCCCTATACATGTACCTCAGTGTACACGAATACCTTATATAAATTTTTCATGTTGAGCATAGATACATGATTGTAAGGATTATTCCCATGGTTTCATGATCAATAAAATCCACTAGTGTGGATTCTTTTGATCGGGATAGTGCAATTTGACAATGTCATGAGACAGAGAATGTAGTCTAGATCAAATTTAGTAGTATAGACTTTTAATTTATTTTAGTTTTTATGTACTTAATAATGTATAGTAGATCTTAAGAGTGACCACTATTGTATGTATGACATGGATTTTGGAGAATTTATAATATTTCATTTATTATTAATGCTTTTTATATTTCAATTATTTATAATTTCCTCACACTATTTTTAATTTCCTCACGCTATTTATTTAGTTATTTGGATAATATATTGTAATTTCTACTCTTTTTACTCTAATATGAGGGAATATTATCTCCATGGACACACCATTGTCCCTCTTTACTAGTCTAAATCCTTTGAAATATAGAGAGGTACACTTGAGTCATTTTGGCGAACTATATCAGAGTACCGGTTTAGTTTCATCTAGGTTGGGATGCTACAAAGTGGAATCATAACTACTTTTTTCTTTTTGTATTATAATTTGGGATATGGTAGACTAGAGTATTAGTAATGTGATGAAACATGTGATGGATAGACAACTGGTGCATCGAGAAAACTTTTTATGGTAAGAAGTTTTGGTTTCTAGGGATATGGGATTACTATTTTGATTTTTAATGTCAGAGTTGTATATTATTTTCTCATTGAGTGACACACATGTTTTGTAGTTGTTATAATTAATTATGGATTCATTTCTCTTGAGACATTGGAAATAGGCCATTAATTGATTTTTACTACTAGCTAACAAAGTAAAGAGGCATCTCATGCATCGTATTTAGCATGAAAGATTCACATGATATAGGCCTGATAGTGTCTGATTTTATGGAAGATAGAGGCCAATTATTTAATGTGTAAAAAACATAAAATGTTCTTTCCCATATAGTTTTTCAGTGTAATTATTCTTAATATTCCAACTTTTATATATATTCTCTTCATATGGATGGTTTTGTAGATTTATGTTGAGACATTTTATGATGATACTAATTACTCAATCCTAATGCGTAATAGGTGTAGTGATCCTAATGGGTTGATAAAGAACACGATTCCCATGTTTTATACCCATTTTAGGGTGTGTTTCTTAGGTTCGGTACTTAAAGTATCAGTAAAAACTTATATAATGTTTTCCTACATATATTTAAATGATATTATAATTAATTGACCTTCATTGTGGATATCTATTTGGACCACTATGTACAATGTCTATGGGTACCTAAACATTTCTTGTAAACTATACCTTAATAGGGTATTACCATATACAGATTCCTGGTGAGTGTGAGTTCAATATCTCTTCTACATCGGTATCCCGACCTATAGGGAGCAGTTCTTTATGAGGATGCTGAAAGAGTATTAGGGCCCTAGTAGGCCAATCCTTGGTAGTTTTGAACCACATAGGTTAGTTTTAACTTTACATTCATTGGAGTGGTTTTCCATTTTAGCTAAGTGGATAGAACTAGATACCTTGATGCGTGACTTGTTTTGTAGGGCTAGGTGGGAGACCTAGAGGTCCTAATTTTCTTAAAACCATATTGGTAAAAAAAAATTGATCTAGGGAATCCTATGAGAGAGGTTGTATAGGGTATATGGATATATTTTTTGGTTGTGATCTTGGTTGTAGGATCTTTTGTTGAGACTGATTCATGGTAGGTGCTCGAGTTTTATGATATAGGCAAGGTGATGCCTTCTATTTTAGAGGAATTACCTAGGGTGTTTGATTTTCAAGACGAGATTCAATGGGACGGATGGTTTAGGTTCCTTATAAGTCGACTTGTATTTGTACATTTGATTCTTAGATCTATTAAATGGTGACATGTGGTAGGATATCGTGGAAATAAATTATGATAGGGGTGAGGTGCTTGATTTTTGAAGAGGAGTAAAATAGACATTCTAGATCATTTTTACGTAGAATGGCCAATTTATCCTTATGATGGATGAATCGTAGGTGAGTGAGTTAGGTGATGATGATACACATTGGTTGCGTGTGATACTGCTTAATTCTTAAATTGGTGAGTGGTTGTATGCGAGCCGAGGACTGACGTTTTCAAGAATTTATATGGGAATTGATTCATAGGTGTTGTGGTAGAAATGAATAATGTACCTTTGTTTAGAGGAAGCATCCAAAATTAATTGGGATCTGTGTGATGGTTGACCCATGGGTCAACTTGGACATGCATTTTTGGGAGACGTTTTGTTAGGAGTTGGTTAAAATAAAATTATCCTATTTGATGTGAGAGTGGAATAGAGATAAAGATACAGACCTTTTTATAGAATCTTAGTGTACTCATAGTTATAGATGATCATGGTATATCTCGATATCATCTTTAGTATGCTATGTGTGTACCATCTCCACCCAAATATTATTTTTCTTTTCTTTTGAATATATTTCTTAGAAAGATGAAGGAACCAATTGATGTTTTGGATGAGGAGCAGTATAAGGTAAGAATTATGGTGGGGAGTGAACCATTGGCCATTTGAGGGTGGTTAACATTATTTTAAGTTGAAAATTTTCATTTTTGTTGAGCTTGGAACATGGATGTGAAGCAATTATAAGGATACTCATATGGTGTGAGTATTATATTTTTCTTGTTTTAATGTATCCCATGTAGAAGATGGTTTTTAATGCGATGGGACTGATCATTGGAAAGTTAAGATAAAATGTTTGTGTTTTATTTGGTTTAGAGCACACCATCTAGTTTAACCACCAAGGATTATCTGGGACAAGAAGGTTCATGGTGGAGAGATTGTAACGACCCATGTTTTTTTAGACTAGAATTTTGAGTAAAAATTTGAATTTTTCCTTTTAGATGGTTATAAGGGGTAAAATGGTCACTTTATCTAAGAATATGATCACATGTAATTTTTTTAACCATTCAGTTTTTCCCAGAATAGGGTTTTTATCCTAGGATTGGAGTTTGGTGGAATTCTAAGCTGTTTGAATTTTAGCGGAAAAATTTATATTAATTATATAATTAATTAAATATTGATTTATTCACCCATGTTCATTTGGAGATATATATTGAAGAAAGCATTGGATTGGGATTATGTCTCTACCATTGAGTGTATAGTTTAGTGTTTTCCTAGGAAGGTTATAAACTTAGGTTTGGCACCAGGGCTGGGCCGGACTGGGTTGGACCATGCCTCGTTTTCATTTTTTTCTTTTATTTTTAATCTTATCATTTTTCTTTTTTCTTTTCTTTCTCCCATGGATTTTCAACCAATCCCCCAATGATATACTTCGTGTGATCAAAAGAGGAAATTATATATATATATATATATATATATATATATATATATATATACCGAGTGATAAAGAGATAGATATAAATGGAGGTGCCATCATGAAGCTCGGCAAGAGGTGAATCATCGTGCGATAGTGGTAGACCATGTAAACGGGTGAAAATTTAGTATATTTTCCCAAAGGTAGGATTTTTTGAATATTTTTTCCATGTATCCTCATATATTTTACATTTTATAGTTTCAATACCCTATTATGTCTGTTTAGGACCCCATGTGGGTTGATCTGTTGCATCTGGGGGAAAATGGGGGTTTCAGGAGATTTTAGGGTTTCTCAATCATAAATCCTGATCACATAGTGTGTAGATTCAGGAACAGAAGACATGGATTATTTCCATTTTTGGAAGATTATACTTTTATAAGTACACAATACATGTGGTGTATTCATGTTGTGTACTGGGACATGGCTGTGTAGCCAACTACCTAGCTAGAAAACCCGTGTAGGGGAACATGGTCATATAGAGTACATGTCCATTCCTTATGTGGGATGTAAATCAAGTAGAGTTACATGGACATGAAAATTACGTGGCTAGAACATTCAAGGTAAATGAATAAGTACCCCATGTGGGGTACATGCCGTGTATAATATCAACACATTGTGTACTTGGGTTTTACATGAATAGTATGACTGGGGTACATGCCCAGGTGGGGACATAGGGGTACAAGTTATGTACTCAGTAAACACGTCTTGTACTCTCCAATTTCCACCCCTATTAGGGGTTTTCAACTCTTTATGACCCATAGTAATAATTGGACCAATGATTGGTCTATTTGTGTAACTTTTCACGTAGATCACGATGGTGAAACCATTAAGGTGATTTCAGGACTCCTAGGTGGAGTTTCAATATTTTAAAAAAATAGAGATGTTCTTCCTATGGTAATAAAATCTATCTTTCACTTAAAGTGAGACCTTGATATGAGATGGGTCATAATCTAACTCTGGTGACCAATGCTTTTTTAGATTTCCTTGTGAGGACATATCCATTATGAGATATGGCCTTATGTCCGAGGAGGTTATTAGGTTAGTGGTTTATTATAATACCTTATAGGATACCTATAATTACATTCCAACCTACAAGATCCATTATTGGATTCATCTATCTTCTTCCTTTTACTAAAGGTCCCCTGTGGGATGCCTTCACTTAATTTTGAATTTGGGAATTCCTTGTATGACCCATTTACCTTTATATATTTATAAGGATCCCATGTAGGATGACTCTTCTTACATAATTTGTCATTGAGGGTCCCCTATAGGATATCCCTTCTTATACACCATTATAAGGATCTCATATAGGATTACTTTTTTTAATTATTATTATCAGATCCTGTGTAGTGTTCCTCCCTTTTCTTTCATAGCCGAGGATCTCAAGTAGCATGCTTCATTTATGCATAGTCCTCTAGAATCCAAAGTAGGATGACTCTATAGTATTTTGACATCAGGGACCCAGTGGGTTCCTTGATGTTTTGATGACCCTTATCTTGTACATCATTTTTGGGTAGTAATGGTAGATGGTTTCACCTTACAACCCTTACCGAACTTATAATCCTTGTGGTTATGGTAGTAGTTGTGGGTTTAGGAATCCAACAAAAAATACTATTTTATTATGAATTAATATAATTATATATGATTTCAATGTGATATCTAGAGGTTTTTCCTAGTTGGTTGTAACATCTGTATATTCTATAAATAAACATTATGTTCTTTATCATACAAGATATGCAACATTGAGCTTAAACGAACAACAGAATCTTATTATTTAAATGTGACCACAATAACTGATATGTTAATTTGGAAATTATTAATAGAAATAAATTATTTATAAAATAAATATACAGTATGACTCAATATTCATGTATTGGTAAGTGTTTAGAAAATAATCCCAAAAGTTTTAGTAAAGATATTTTATTATAAATTTTTTTTATTCAGAAATGATTTTTTGTGTTTTAATGAATGAATATAATAATTAATTTCTGAAAATTTTAGAAAATGTATTTGATAAAATTAACCTCATTTTTTTAATTAATATAGTAATATTAGTCTGTGGTAAAATTTTGAGATTTTTTTTTAAAATTTAATTTTTGTTGAATATTAAAAAATATAGTTTTTTAAAAATACGGTTTCATTTAGTATATCATGAAAACATAAATATGGTATTTTTTTAAAGTATTAGAATGAATAATTTATAACATTATTTTATAAATATCATAAAAAAATAAATCATATCATAGAAAATTATAATTTATTTCTTGATAAATATGAAAATCATTTTTAGTGCTGACACAGAGCCTGGGCAGCATTGGAAAAGTCAAATTTGGTAATCTAAACATAATAATTGTGTTGATATAAATACTTTATATAATTTCATATTATATATTATGTGTTATTAATGAAATTTATCAATAGAAACAAATTTTATATTCATATAAAAACTGTCTTATCCCAATGCATTTTCAATGCTTGTGGAAGGCCAACAAAGTCAAAATAACACATTAAATGTGTTTTCATGATATAGATGTGATTTATAATAATTATTTAACAAATATTAATAGTTAATTTGATCGTAATATACTTATTTTAATTATATAAATTTTTTTATGACCTTTTTAGGAAACATGGATATGATTATGCCCTTTATAATATTTTATTTAAGGAAACTTCAAACTTGTCATACACATGTTTTTAAGAACTGCACTATTTTTAATATGGTCATTCATAGAGGTTATGTTTGAATATAATTTTTTTGTAAGTATAAAAAATTTATCTTCATAATGGGAATTTATTTTAAATTTTTAGTGAAGAAATAATTACTTTAAATTCTTGCACAACACTGATGTAGTAATTGTTTAATTAATGAAAAAAATCATGTAAATGATATTTAAATGATTAAAAGAAATAAAATTTGAGATACTTTTTGTGATACATGAATTATTTTTATTACCATGAAATTTTTATGATATAATAAAATATGTTTTCTAATTTTACTTGTTGTGTTGTTGATTTTAAAGAAACAAGTAATGAATTGTATCAAATTACATAATAATGATATCGGATGGGATTAATATTTCATTAAATTATTTAAAAAATAAGAAAATTTTAAATTTGAAAAAAGGAGATAATATATGGTTGAAAATATCCTACCATATTAATTTATAGACTAGTTATAAGAATTTGTTTCTAGAATATTCTTATTATATTTTAATATTTTGAGAAATTCTTAAAGTTCCCCTCAACTCAATTATAGAATAGAACCCTTCCTTCACTTGTTTACACAACCTATAGCCATTTATATCAACCAAATGTTTTCTTTAAATATTATATAGAACCTTATTTAAGTTATTGTGGTTCCTGACCTTCCAAAAAAACCCATCCTAGGCCCCTTAGGAGAAGCTATAAAAGAGCTCATTCGAAGAAGAAGTAATCATCTCTAAAAACTCATTCAAATTTACTTATTCTTCTACATCCTATTAATATGTTAGACCCAAACTAATATTTAAATCCATAATATATATATATATAAATATATACTGAGATTTTATTGTTGTTATGATAAAACTATATTATAGCTTTTTCCATCATATGAAAAACAAAATAACCGCGCGTTCATACGTACGACTTACCGTCCCCACGTAGTGGTGTAATTCATTTTTCATCACCACTTTACTTGGATGGTTATAATTATAAAAATAATAGGTATATATGATAATTATAAAATTATACTTATTTTTAAAATGAATATATCATCAATTTCTCCACTCATTCACCATTAATGTAATGATACCGTTGCTCGTGCGTATGTACGTTCTACCGTCTCCACGAAGCGATGAAGGTTATTTTTGTTATAAAAATTTAATTAATGGTTATTAAAATTTATTAAATTATTAAATATGACTCATATATCATTAATAAAATTATATATACGAATAATCTATATCCCATGCATATGAACTGGATCTTACGTGACAAAACATTCATAGAAAAATAATCAATTGACACCCTAAATAATGTTAATAAGGAAATATTATTAATGAGTGGGTGGTAAGAGGTTATATAAGCATTATAAATGATATAATAAATATGAATATGTTTATTTTATAAATTAATAACAATATTTAAACCTCTATATAGGAGGTTTAATCACATTCAACTAAATAAATGCACAATATAAGGGATCTCTCTAAACCTCTATATTTTCTTTTGGGTTATGATTTCGTTATTTTTCAAAAACATATATATTCATTATTATAATATAATTATTATATATTATATTTATATGTTCCAAATATATATATATATATATATCAATGTAACTTTTTTTGATAGGGAATTACATGTTTTAAAAGGTTCCCATCTCAATACCTTCAGATAAGCAAACCCAATTAAAATGAGATTCTCTGTTTCATACCCTTTTTCAAGTACAGTATATAAACTATTATAATCCTCCAAAATTTTTATAAATATACTCAAATTTGTATGCAAAAAACGTTTAGTTCATTTCTGGGTTTTTTAAAAATCTATACATTTATCCTCTTTAAAGACCCTTTATTCTTTTCCCTAGAACTATGCTTAGGTGGAACATTTCTAAAGATACCTACAACTAATCTTCATGCTTGCACTTAAGTTATAATTCATTATACATGATATATTATTATGTTTATTTTATTAATTTAAAATAATATTTTATGTTCCTTCTTTCATGGATAACACTATGATACACCCTTCAGTCCTGCCTTAGAACATGATTACGAATGCCGTTTATTTCCATGGGTAACACTTATTTTTATTACTTATATTTTATTATTTATATGGAAAAAATATGAATGTACATTATATTATAGTTGTACTTAAATAGTGATAAAATGCATTGGGAAATGGTTTAGTCTCATGAGATGTTATGTATAGGATTAGGAAGTAAACCAAATCCATTATGGGACTCTATCCACTATGTGATATAGTATTGATAGTTATCCTTGATTAATTTTTATGTCATGATATATATTACCACCACATTACTATTTTTCAATGATCATATTATTCCATGTTGTACCTGATATACCTCCATGTATTTTTTTAAGTTCCATGCCTTTTATGTTATAATTTTATTCCTTCTGAATCATGTTCCATGATTAATTTCTATGTTTATTGTCTTACTGGGATTTCTAGATCACAAATTTTCTCTATTTATTCCATAGGTTATCCTATGTAGCTGTTGTAGATCAAAGGGTGTTAGGATCTTATTATGGAGATTAAAAAAAGATTCTTTATTCTAGTTTAATGTTTTCCATTTACGTTCCTTGTATTATAAATACACAATAAGTTTTAATCCTTAGATTATATTTAATGAATAATTATGACTAAAATCATGTAGTAATATGTGTAAAAGTATTTGGTTTATATATTGGTGGCTAATGATCCTGATGTGATGCATCATTATTTATCTTTGGGATGCCTAAACATATTCCATGGGATCCATCTTGTTTATTTCTTTAGGATTCCTGATCATATTCTTTAGGATCCATCTTGTTTGTTTTTATGGGATGACCAAATATATTTCTTGTGAACTAGCTTAGATCCTTAGTACTATTTTTATTTTATTAGAATACCATAGATACTTACTAGGATCTGTCTTTTGAGTCGCATATTTTTAAATTTTCATCACATCTTTGATGATGATGTTGATGATGATTTTGATCTAATTGATTTACTGTATAATGATGATGATTCTAGTATCATAGACTTGTGGTTTAAGGAGGATTATTACACTGTCATCTATTTAGGCATGGAATCCCTATGATTATGATATAAGGTCATGATGTACCTATGGATTATATTAATTGATTATTATACTCTCCCCGATTGATTACTTGATTGTGGTTTTGCAAATGGAATTCCACATTGATGGATACTCATGGATTATTACACACTCTAAAGTGATGATGATGATTATTCTCTCTAGGATTAGAGACCTCTAGGAGTGGACATGATGTATCACTGGTGAACTATTTATATACATCACATAAGTGTTAGACCCATACTGATTATCTGACTCGTGATCTGCTATGTACTGGGACCTAGGGTCTAGACTTCAGACAAGATTCATATATGTTTAGTGTTATTGCATCCACCTTAGTGTTCTTTTACATGTGTGTCCATATATGCAAGAAATCATTTTTAAAGTGATTATAGGAGAGTACATGTGAGTCCAATGTTAGGAAAAGTATCCCCATGTGGTGTCATAGCATTCTCAGAGAGATTTATAGAATCAAATGTATAAATTATTGTTGAATGGATTGGGGAAATAGAGATTAACTTAATTACGAAAAACTTGAGTGGTATGACATCCCTATCAATGCCATTTTCCCATGATGCCTAGATGATTAGGACCATCGACCCAAAGATTGACTTCTATTGATTTATAATATTTCCCACAATTTTAATATTTATACATATATATATATATATTTATTTATGGGGATTCACAAACACACACACACACAAACACATACAGATATATACATGACATGACATTTACCAATTGATTGACATCATAGATGTAGGGACCCATTGTGGCTTGAAATTATTTGATTTATTTATCTTTCAAGTTGTGTCTCAACTAGGATGATCATATTTCATGGGTATGAAATTATGAAAAAATATTTATAGGCTAATCATTTGGGTAACCTACTGAGATTATTTATCACCCATGTATGTGTTCCTCGGTGTGTGTGCATACCTTATGTATACTTTTTAGGTTGATAATAGATACATGGTGGTAGTGATGAGTCCCAAGGTTTCATTATTTAGAAGATCCACTTGTGTGGATTATTTTGATTAGGCTAGTGAAGTTCGATAGTGTCTGGAGATCGCCCATGTGTTCTTGATCAGAGTTATCCGTAGATCCCTATACATTTATTTTAGTTTCCTTTATGTAATCCTACATGTATGGCCATCTAAGTCGCTGAATAGTGTTGTATGTATGAGATGAATTTTTGGGCTTTTATAGAATTTCATTTATTATTATAATATGTTCTATTTCATTTATTTACTACTTATGAAATTTGATCATTTACTTACTTGGATGATATATAGTTATTTATACTATTTCTTACTCTGATATAAGGGCATGGTCTCTCTATGGACACAGTATAGGCCCACGCTACTAGCAGGAACCACTTGACATATGGAGCGGCACACATGAGGTATTATGGAAAATAGACATAGAGAACCAGTTTAGTGATATTTGGGTTGACACATTACATTGTTCTATATGTGATCATTTTAGATATTCACACTTTATGTGATCAGTTTGGACATTCATGCAGACTATTCTAGGCACCATGGACAACCATCCTTCGTCAAAAATGTCAACCCTTGTCAAAAAACATAATCAATGTAAAATCACCATAAATATGTATTTTTTAAATAAGAATATTGAGAAATAAATGAAAAATTAATATAATGGTAGAAATTCGCAAATAATATAAGGGATTATCTTAATTCTCATGTCAGTTGTCTTCATTTGAAACCATGTCTTCAAGGATAACACTAAACATACTTTAATACTTACTATATGAACTTGACTATAGTATCCTAGAGATGATGTTTACAATATTACATTAGTATAAGATAAATGAGATCTCACCAAACAATTTTGATCACTTTAAGAGTATTAGAAAACTATATACATACATGATTCCCATATTATATTAGAAATATAAAATTAGCATATGAAACATTCTTGAATCTGTGATATCATTCATAATATGATTATTCATCTCATGGGGAATGGAAAGAAATAAATTGTGAGCTCATATTCTTATTAAAGTTTATATACAAAAAAATCTATCATGATTAAATAATCTATATTCAATATAGCATAGTAGATAAATCAAAAAATCCATTTAATAAAAAAATTTGTTCAATGAGAATCCATGTATAAAATGAACATAGAAACCACATGCAGAATAAAAACATAATTCTTATTAAAGTAGATTCGAAATTCTAGAAATCTGTGGTAATGGTTTATCATCCACGATGTCATAAATACTACTATCATGGCCTCTCAACCAAGAAATAATTATTAATAAATGGGAAGGTTTAAACTAAATACCCATATAATATGGAATGCCATATATTTTATCTCATGAGATCTATTAATGTTTTGATGGGAAATAAATAATCAGGAACCACCTCTCACTTGAATATATTATTCATTCCATATTTTTTGAATGATCAGTACAATTAAAAATCAAAATTCCTTATATGTAAAATATTATCTATATTAAATTAAGAATACAAAATAATTCATCATCATAAACCATTCAAATATTGAATAAATATGGTATCCTTAGACCATATCCTCAGTAACGTCAATGAGTGTTGTCATAGATGAAAATACCTCTAATAGATCAGTAAAACATTTCATGTGGAAAACTGCCTATTCATTTTGAAAAAAATTATTTGAAATTTATAAAATTTTAAAATATTAGGAAGAAAATTTCCTTATAAAATATCCATTGAATCTTATAAATAAATTTTCAAAGAAAAGGGTAGTTATGACAGTTGGAAATGTGGTCTGTTTAGTGTCTATTAAAATGAAGATTCAATTCACAATTTTAGTATAAAGTACATCATTTGGAGAAAAATAATAATATTATTTTTAAAACATTTATTTGAAGTAAAACATGTTTAAAAATGAATTTGTTAAATATTTATATATTGGAAAAAACATTATTGAGAATAGTTTAAATAAAATATGGTCATGGGAAAAACATTTCTGGACTAATAGGAAATTAAGATAGTTTTTCTTTAAAACATTTTCCCATTTATTTTAAATACCAAAGAGTGGAAAAAATGGTATTATTATTTGAAAATTAAATGAATAAATACAGGAGAAGAAAATGAAATGGGTTTATTAAATAAGGACCATATAATTTCTCTCAATGTAAATTCAAGAATAAATAATCCTAAAATAAAATGATATTATAAAATAAATCCCTTAAATCAGGACTGAATTTCCTCATAAGTGATTTTAACTTCATGTATAAAAAATTTATATTTGTTATAATTATATAAAAGGACCATATAAAAACAAAAACAATTATATATGATCTAATTATAACATTCCAACACCATTTTATTAATAATTTTTTTTATCAAAATCATCGTTTCTGAGTGTTAAATTTTGCATATTCCATGTATGTTTTTGTTTAATAGTCACCATATATTAATTTTTATCATGTTTAAATAATAAAAAATTATATAAATATCATATATATTAATTATGTAAATATTTATAATCCTCCATGAAATGCGTATAATAAAAATGAATCACATCACTTTGAGAAAGTTGTAGTCCACACGTACACATGAGCGATATTATCATTTTTTAACGAGTGAAAGGGTTAGAAGGAAAATGATATATTATTTTTATAGAATAATAATTACATAATAAATTTCATATATATTTTGATTACTTCCATATTTATAACTATAAAATAAAAATAGTGATGAAAAACAAATTACCCTGCCACGTGGAGACTGTAAGCCACACATATGCACAATTGACGTTTTTCACATTACATAAGATGAGAAAGAGGTGGAAAATGGTTAAAACATAATAATAATAACATATAAATATATTTATGATACTAGATTAATTTTTATTATGATGGGAACAATAAATTTTGAGGATGTAGGAGATGAAATAAATTTTAAAGGGTCGTAAAAACAATTACCTCTTCTTTGGTAGACATCCTTTAAATCCCTTATTAAGGACCCCTAGAATGGTATTGTAAGAATAATAAACCATATAATTAATATATATTTAATTTTATAAGATAATTGGGAAATTTTTTGTCAATATTAGTAGCTCAAGGTGGTGTAAAGAAGATATGGTAGTGGTTTCCTTTTATAAGTGGAGGGAAGGACACACATGGAATTAATAAAAAGATTTTAATATAATAACATAATTTCTATTTGAAAGGGAAATAATTTGGACATAATTTTAAATATAAGATATTATATTAGTTATATGACTCCAATAAATAATATTTGGATAGGTTTATGTGGTATTTTAAACCGTACCTTTTGGTATATCCCCTTTGATAAAATTGTTTAACATTAATTGGGGTAACAACCTTTTCAAACTTATTGGGTTATAATTTTACTAATAAGGTAAACCATTTCTCATAAATAGAATAGGATGAAATTTTAGACAATTTCACATCCTAATTGTACTATTTAAACATTTTTTAAAATGATTAAATGTAACACCCCAAGATTCCAAAGCATGTTATCTCTTTAAAGTAATTCAATAGCTTGCGCTACACGCAACATCGAGTTCGAGCACACTATGACTTACCAAACCGGTCATTCCAAAAAAAAGGTTATGAATAAAATTAATTGAATTTTTAATTTTATATACTAAATATAATATTAACATCCATATTATGTGTTTTTTAGATATAATATAAGAATAAATTCAATTTTTCAGATAAAGGAAGTATTTTTGAAAAAATACAATTTTACTGCCTTTTAACTACGAACCATTTCTAAATCCAACATTTGAAACTTTTATATATTAAATTGGAAAAAATAAACTTCTTATGTAGAATATGGACCTAAAAATTTAGTTTTGATTTTTTTGGTGTTTTTTTGATAAGTTTCATATTTTGATGAATAGTAAAAAACAGTAAATTTTAATTGAAAACAAGTTTTTTAATCAAAATAATTTATAGTGTTAAATTATACTTTTTAATGGTTTGGAAGTATAATTAAATTAATTTTTTATCATTTAATCCAATGTTGGTTATTGTAAGTAATTTTACATTTAAATTGGGCATAAACACAAATCAATCTTTTGATAGTTTTTTACTTCTTAAAAACCCTCTTTCTGGTTTTGAAAATGAGAAATAATTTTAAATTAATTAATGAATCTTATATGTTTTGAATTTAGTAAATCTGAAATCATTTTTGAATTTGGAATTTCAAAATTAAGTTAGGGTTAATATTTGTTATTTTTATGGAAAAATTAATTTTTTGATGAATAGTGAAAAACACTACGTTATTGTTTAAAACATACTTTTTGTTTACATAATTATTTATTTTATTTTGATTTATTTTAGGTTAAAATAGATATATAATACCTATATATGTTCAATTTAATTAATTAGAGTCATTTTATAATAAAATTAGATGTATAAAATTTTATTGAACATTTAAACGTCTTTTACCCACCTTCGAGGAACATTTGAAAATTTGTTTGAAACGCAATTTTACCGATTCTATTAATTGAATTTAAAAAATCCTAGATACATAGTTGACATAAATATCTAAAATGTGGTTCAATAGGATGAAACTAATTTTTGGTGAATAATAACTTTTGAATTTTATTTACAATGATTAAATGTAAATAGGGATATTAAAGGTAAAAATGATATTATAATTACCCTAACACATGTCATAATTTTATTGGATAAGTGTTTTTTGACCATAATTATCCTTAGGAATAAAATATTATCCTATTTTATTCACTTGGATTATATTAGAACATTTATTATTATTTTATTTAAAGAAGAGTTAAAAGCTTTAATTTTAAATTTTAATAAATAAACCAATTTTAATATAGGGTTATACATTAGATAAATTCGACTATAAATATTAATTAGAAAGATAAAAATATTTTCTACATTATGTTATTTTATTTATAATTTTTATAACTTAAATAATTAAATTTATTTATGACACAATGATGATACAGTAATTACCTTATTAATGAATGATTTAAATAATTGATATTATAAATATCCAAATAAATGTAAATTGAGACTTTTGAAGAATGAAACTAATTTTATAGTTTAATATGACATGTTAGTATTGATTTAATTTATTTTGTCTATGTAATCATGTTTTTTTTACTTTCAAAAAAACCAAATACCAAATAAAGTCAAAATTGACATAAATGAGTTTTTAACAAATACTTTATTATTAATTGATATAATATTATTAAAAATTGAAGGTTCATCCAAAGGACTTATATAAGGTTATATATTTCAGTAATGAACCACTTCAGGTTCTATTGTATTTTTTACAGTAAGTATATTAACCATTTATTATAATAATACAAGAATATATGGTAAAAGTTAACCTATTTAACTAAGAGTTAAATCTAAAATATAAGGTTAATATAGTTCCCTAAACCTATCTAAGACCTCTTGGATGATATTTTTTTCTACCCAAACCCACCTTAGCCTCAAAATAAATCCTTTTTTATCAATTAAAAAATGAATATGATTGTATACTAAATTAATATTTCATGCTCTTTCTAAAATTACCCTCACCTCTCCTATAAAAGGGTTCTTCCCAATCTCTCAAAATCACAACTCCAAATCCATTTGGATCTTCCAAAACCTACTCAAATATATTCCCAAATACCCTCACTTCAACCTAGAGGCCTCGACCTAATGAGCCCCTTTTATCAAAGGAAAAGGAAGCACCCAAAGAAGAGGTAATAATTTCATCACCTCTTTCAAAGTTCTGTTCTTCTGCCACATCCTCTTTCTTTTTTGTTTCCATACTAAAATAATAACTACTATAAAATCTAAATATTTTTATGTCATTATAAATATGGTACAACCATATTCATTATTCTATCCATCCCATGAAATACAAAGTCACCATACATGCGTACGTACGACGTACCCTCTCCACATCATGCTGTATTTTGTTATTCAACACGTCATTATTTGGATGGGTATAATAATGAGTATAATTTATTTAAATAATAAATATAATATTTTAATAATTTTTTGAATATTATATACCATCCACTTACATACCTTTTCATCATCAATAGAATGATATTTTTTCTCGTGCATACGTACAAAATACCTTCTGCATGAACGTGATGAGATTCATTCACCATCGTAACAATTCAAGAATAATTGTCATTTTATGATTAAAAATAATTTTTAAGAAGTTAATATAATTATGGATATGAATAAAATACTTATTATACATAACGAACATGACTTACATAGCAAAACATATAAAGGAAAAAAAATCAGTTATCACCTGAAACAATGATACTATTGAAATATTATTAATAAAACAATATTAGAAGATCCTATATATTATCGTATTTATGTATATTTTTCTTTTTATAATTTAATAAAAATGATTTAAATATTACACAGGAGTTTAACGTAACCTTGACCAGGGAAATGTACAAGGTAAGGGTTAATTTTATAATGTTTTATTTATCTGAGGTTATTTATACGTAAGTATCAACTGGGACTTCTCTATCATACAAATTTGTGTTTATTAAAAATTTATTTGAAAACATTTTTAATATTTCATATAATATTGTTTAAATTCATTTATACCCTTGTTATACTTTATATAAACTATTTTTAAACGAATCCTTCCGTCGTTTTCCAAACAAGTTACTTTATGACCTTTTTGACAAATTAAAGTAAGACTTTTTTTAACTCATATGGTGGGTGCATCTATTCTCCGCCATTTTAACAACTTCTAAGATTCCATTACAAGATTATAAGAATATTTTCAAAATAATTTTTTCTTTTATAATTACTTTACTTTCAAATGATTTTAAAATTTCTCTCAAACAGTTTTGATTTCATCTATGTCAACATCCTTTGATTGATTTTACACTTGTTTGAATTTTATTTATTATGATACATTCTTCCATATTGTATTGATGGTTTGGTGATATCTTTGAACATGGATGTGTTATTCTAACACCATTCATGGTTTATGGTTAATGTATTAACATTTCGTATGCTAGTTTTAATATGAATGTTTTTGTCATGTTTCAAAATTTTAAATATAAAGAATAAAATGGTCTTAGTATTTGAAGGGTGGAGCCCACTATAGTTCCTTGACGCATCGGTAGGACTCAGGTGACAAACTAGTGTCTTGGAACATGGCCTTGAAAAAATCTTATGTTTAGTCTTGGGACAAGGCCTTGACTATGTGGTTAAGATGTCCTGCATTATGCATTCCATCATTATGAAAGTAGATATTAATAATACATATGATTATTCGATTAGTATAATATCCATGCGAATAATAAAATAGAACTCTTTGATTTATCTTGTCTATATTATGCTTACGTTTATGTTTAAAAGGATTTTTTAGTCCTATACATTGCCTTAAATTTTTATTCTTATTTATGATAGTTTTCGCTATATTTTTATCCTTACTAAGAATATGAGATCACCCCTTTCTTATGTTTTCTTCTCCCAGGATGTGAATAATTATATTATGATTGACCTACAAGTATAGGATAAGGGATATGGGTTCGTTCTAAGGGGACACAATGTTGTTGTTGTTGCTGTTTTTATTTCATGATGTAATGTAAAACTTATGTATGTATCTTGTACTTCCAAGGATACTAAACTAATTGGTATTTTGAGACATGATCTCTTGTGATCATGAAAATGTTATTTAATAATGAACCGACTTTGGGTAACTAGGTTCAGGGTGTTATAGTTGGTATCAGAGGATGTTTAGTACAATCCTTGGAAGATAGATTTATAAAAACCCTGATTAGAGAATATTACCCTAATATAGACTTTGAGGATTATTATTAAAGAAATTCATAGAATTTTGGTAATATAGATATTTTGTGTATTTTCAAAGAAATGCATCCCTATTTGGATACGAGCAGGTAGAGGCGACACTAGTACATATGTACATAGGAGTGATATCTTTGACAAGGAGTTTTTGGATTGACCTAGGATATCCTGGTACATGAAAATGATCCTTAATGAACTCTTAGTTACAACACTCAAGGTGGATATGCTTAGGATAATTCAAATTTTATTTACAAACCATTATGAAGGATTTATGAGTAAATATGTTGGTAAAGAATACAATGTTATGACTATGAGACTAGATGTGTGTAAATATTCAGTTAATGATGAGAATTTTTATAGTTTTGGATTATACAATATCATATCATCTATCATAGTGTATGTCATCATTTAGAAATAGATCCCAGTAGAAGGAATGAAAACACCAACAATATGCATGATCCAAAGAGTAAGAAGGATAACTTCTTTCAAGGTATTAAGAAAAAATTTAGAAGGTAAATAGTCTCCCACGTATTCTCATCGTATGAATAAATAATATCATGTGTTAATAAGTTAAGTAAAGAATTATCTGATTCATATGGCTTTGAATTGAAGCTAGGGAAGAAGAGGATGGTAGAGAGAAAGATGGATAATGGGAAGAAGGGAAAGAAGGATTTCCCTATATGTTATAACTGTGGAAAGTGTCACCTTGATAAGTTCTTGAAAGTAATGAGAGTTTTTTATTTGTGTGGATAAAAAGGACCACAAGATCGTGACTGAAAGGGTAAGAAAAAGGCTTCAAATATTCAATGATTCATCTGCAAGGAGTTGGGACACTATGGGAATCAATGTCTCAATCATCAGAGTATACCCCAAATGATGCTATTTAATAATAATCAAGTTACGATACTACTACAGATGAAGTGGAATTATTAGTGATCTTATGTAGTTATTAAAGAATCGTGTCATTTTATTATTTTATTAATGATGAAAATGTTATAATAATTATATAGTGTATAAGGATTTTATTTCAGTACTATTTCATTAAGGATTTGAGATTGTATGGTACCAAGTAGAGTGACACAGTTTATGTTAAATATTTTGGAAAAAAATGGTTAGGAGAAATAAAAACCTTAATATGTTTCTGAAACTGAGATAATGATTTTGAAATATGATATGATTGATTCAGATAAATTACATTCGATATTATTGTCTACCTTGAAACTAATTAATTTCTTGTTTATTCCATCATTATTGGAGTTTACAACATTTTTTGATATTAGGAGTATATCCAGTATTCAATAAGGAGTAAGGGATCATGAATGTAATCAATAAGGTTTTATTGTAATTTAGGGTGTTACCATGTTGTAAGATAATACATGATGAAGGTATTAACATGTTATTATGTGGAAAAAGATATCTTCAATATGTTTAACTTTCTTATAAATGTTGGACTGTGAGTTTGGATGTAAGTATTTTGGATAAGTCTAAAGGTTGGAATGAATTCAGTTGTACATTGTATACTATTGTTTAAGGTTAAAATTTTCTTAATATTATTTTTCGATTGTTATAAAAAGGACAACCAAGAGTTCAGTTGACAACCTGTCGTGTCCGGCAAGGTTGTAAGACTTGATCTCGCAACCAAAGGGAGACAAGGGTGCATCACCTACCATTGGCCTACGTGATGTCTTAGTTTGTATAATGTAATTTAATTTTTTATGGTATGGTAGATGAATTATAAATTCATTTTTTTAACCCTATACTATTAGGATAAATATAATATTTATAAATTCTATTATCTTTCGGAATAAAATATGAGTTTGTGGTAGAATTTAGTTAAAGGATGGAACTCTACTTGTCAAGTAATTTTTTTTCTCTTATTCTATGAAGAAATTAATTCTTAAACTTTATGGAAGGTATCTTAAAACAAAATATGTTTTATCGTAATACCTTATGTTTTGTTGAACCAATGATATTTAAATCCTCATAGATTTATGTCTTTGAGGCCCTTAATATCGCATTTATTGTTCACCTATTTTTGATTGATGACCTCAATCACCCCTATAAATATTTACGTTTTTTCACCAATTATTTCTCTCTAATTTCATCCAATTTTCTTCTATTCAAGATCATAATTTGGTGGTGACTTTTTCATTTCCCTTTCCCTCATATTAAGACTACATTTTATTAACCCTATTTCTGATGTGGGTTTTTCACAAAGGTATTTTCAATTTTTAACCATTTATTTTTGAAGAAAAATTTAAAATTGTGAGGACACAACTTATAGAAGGATGGGAGAATGTAACACCCTAGGATTTTATGACACTTTATCTCATTAAAGTAATTCAATAGCTTACACTACACGTAACACCGAGTTTGAGTGCACTATGACATAAAAAACTAGCCATTCAAAAAGCGGTTATGAATACTATTAATTGTGTTTTGAATTTTATATACCCCATATAATTTTAACATCCATATTATGTGTTTTTTAGACATAATATAAGAACAAATTCAATTTTTCAGATTAAGGACGTATTTTTCAAAAAATACAATTTCACATCCTTTTAATGGAGAACCCTTTTTTAATCATATATTTGACACTTTTATATATTCAATTTGAAAAAACTACAATTCTTCTATAGAAGATGCACAAATAAAATTTCATTTCAATAAGTTTTTGGTGTTTTTCTGATAACTGTCATATTTTGATGAATTGTGAAAAATACTAAATTTTAATTGAATACAACTTTTTCAATCAAAATAATTTATAGTGTTAAATTATACATTTGAATGGTTTTTAAGTATAATTATATTATATTTTTATCATTTAATCCAATGTTGGTCATTGGAAGTAATTTTACATTTAAATAGGATATAAACACATATCAATTTTTAGATAGTTTTTACTTCTCAAAAACCCACTTTCTGGTTTTTACAATGAAAATTAATTTTAAATTAACAAATGAAACTTCTATGTTTTGAATTTGGTAAAATAGACATCATTTTTTAATTTGTAATATTAAAATTATATTAGGGTGAATTTTTGGTATTTTAATAAAAACTATCAATCTTGATGAATAGTGAAAAACATTGTGCTATTGTTTCAAACCTACCTTTTATTTAAATAATTATTTATTTCATTTACATTTATTTTTGGTCAAAATAGATACATAATACATATATAATTTCAATGTAATTAATTGGAGTCATTTTATAATAAGATTAGATGTATAAAATTTTATTCAACGTTTTAACGTATTTTACCCACCTTCTAGGGACATTTTCATATTTTCATAAAATGTAATTTTACCACTTCTGTGAATTGAATTACAAAAATATGAGAGAAACGGTTGAAATTAGTAAGTAAAATGTGGTTCAATAGGATGAATATATTTTTTGGTGAATAATAACTTTTGAATTTTATTTACCACAGTTAAAAGTAAATAGGGTAATTAGAGGTAAATATGATATTAGAATTACCATAAAACATGTCCTAATTCAATGGGATAAGTGTTTTTTTACCAAAATCAACCTTAGGAATAAAATATTATCCCCTTTGATCTACTTGGAATAGATTAAGACAGTTATTATTATTTTATTTGAAGAATAGTTAAAAGTTTTAAATTTAAAATTTAATAACTAAAACATTTTTAATATTGGGTTATACATAATATAAATTAGACTATAAATAATCATTGTAAAGATAAAAATATTTCCTAAATAATTGTATTTTATTTCTAATTTTTAAACATTATATAACTAAATTTATTTATGACACAATGATGATGCAGTAATTACCTTATTAATAAAAGATTAAAATAATTGATATTATAAATATCCAAATAAAAGTAAATTTTGAATTTTGATATATTGCACTAATTTTAAAGTTTAATATGACATTTTTGATTGATTTTATTTAATTTCTATGTAGTAATAATGTTGTTTTGACATTCAAAAAAACCAAATATTAAATATTTTTGTAAATTGACATAAATGAGATTTTAACAAATACTATATTATTAATTAATATAATATTCCTAAAAAACTAGGGTTCATACAAAGGACTTATATAAGGTTATATATTTCAATAATAAAACAATTGGGGTTATATTGGCTTTTTATAGTATATTTATTGACCATTTATTATAATAATACAAGAATACATGGTAAAAGTTAAACTATTTAACTAAGGGTTAAATATAAAAGATAAGGTTAATATGGAGATGTAAACCTGTCTAAAACCAATTATTTTATAGGTTTGTGACCCATCACTACTTTATCCTATAAATAAATACTTTTGGATTCATTATAAACTGAATATAATTGTATAAAAAATTAATATTTCAAGCTTTTCCAAAAGTGACCCTCACCTCTCTTATAAAAGGGAACTTCCCATTCTCTCAAAATCACTCTTCAAATGACATTTGGATCATCCAAACCTAGCTCAAATATCTTTCCAACATCCTTAAATTCAACTTAGAGGCCTTAATTTGATCATAAATCCTTTTTAAGGATCCCTTTTTATCAAATCAAAAGAAATCACCCGAAGAAGAGGTAATATTTTCATCACCTCTTTCAAAGTTCTTTTCTTATTAAACATCCTATTTCTTTGTTGTTTCCATAAAAAAATAATAACTCCAGTACCTTATACATACTATGATGTTATTATAAATATGGTACAACCGTATTAATTATTTTATGCATCCTATGAATGATAATGTCCCGATACATGAGTACGTATGGCTTACCGTCTCCACGTCGTGGTATAGTTTTTTATTCAACACTTTATTATTTTGATGGTTATAATAATGTGTATAAATGATGTAAATAAAAAATATAACATGTTAGTTATTATATATATATGATATACCATCCAATTACATACAATTTCATTATTAATATAATGGTATTGTCGCTCTTACGTACGTACGAATTACCATCTCCATGAACATGATGAGATTCATTCCCCATCATAACCATTCATGAATAATTTTTATTTTATGAATAAAAATAATGTTTAAGAACTTAATATAATTCTGGATATGAATAAAATACATTCTATATATAACCAACATGAATTACTTAGCAAAACATATTAAGGGAAATGAATCGGTTAACCACGGAAACAATGATACTACTAAAATATTATTAATAAAAAAATATTATAAGATCATATATAAGATCATATTTATGTATATTGTTCTTTTATAATTTAATAACAATGATTTAACTGTTATGCATGTGGTTTATGTACCCTCAACCAAGGAAAAGTATAAGGTAGGGGTTAATTTTACAATCTCTTCATTTATCAGAGGTTGTTTATACATAAGTATATACTGGGACTTCTTCTTCATCCACATCCATGTTTCTTAAAAATGTATTTGAATTTTTTTTACTCTTTCCTATAATATGTGTTAAATTTAGTTATACCATTGTTTGACTTTCAATAAAATATTTTGAAAGGAATCTTTCCATCATTTTCTAAACAATTTCTTTATGACCTTTTCGACAAATTAAGGTATGAATGTATTTTTAACTTATACGGTGGGTGCAACTATTATCCACCATTATAAAACCTTAAAATCTTACCTTACAAACTTATAAGAATATTTTCCATATAAATATTTTCTTTTATAATTACATGACTTTCAAATGATTTCAAAAATTTTCTCCAATAGTTTTGATTTAATCTATGTCGACATCCTTTGATGGATTTTACACTTTTTTGAAGTTGATTTATTATGATAAAATATTCCATGTTGTATTGAAGGTTTTATGATAAGTTTTACTGTGGATGTTTTATTTTTATACAATTCACAGTTTATGGTTAAATTTCTAACATTTCGTATGCAAGTTTTTATATAAATGTTTATATTTTGATTCAACGTTTTCATATGAAGAATTCATTAGACTAAGTAAGTGACGGGTTGAGAATGCTATATCTCTCGATGAATCAGTAGGTCTAATGAGACAAACTAGTGTCTTGGAACAAGGCCTTGACAAAAAATTATTTGTAGTCTTTGAACAAGGCCTTGATTATGTGGTTATGATGTCCTGTATTATGCATTCTATCATTATGAAATTAGCTATTGATATTACATGTGATTATTCGACTAGTATAATATCCATGTGAATAATTAAATTGAATTATTTGATTTATCATTGCCATATTATTTTGAAGTTTAATTTTAAAAGGATTGTGTTTTAATCTTATACATTGCCTTAAATGTTTATGCTTATTTATGATAGTTTCTGCTATAGTTTTATCCTTACTATGCATTTGAGATCACCCCTTTATTATGTTTTCTTTTCCTAGGATGTGAATAAGTATATTATGATTGAAATGCAAGGATAGGCTATGGGATATGAGTGTGTTCTTAGGGGACACAATATTGTTTTTGTTTTTATTTCCTGATTTAATGTAAAACTTATGTATGTATCTAGTACTTCCAAGGCTACTAAACTAATTGGTATTTTGAGACTTGATCTCTTGTGATAATTCAAATGATATGTAATAATGAAAAGACTCTAGGTAACTAGGTTCGTGGAATTACATTAAATAAGTTGATAAAATATTATTTAACATTGAATATTATTAAAGTCAATTTAAGAACTATTCATATAATTTGACTTAAAAAACACAAATACAGAAACTTAATTGGAATATAATACATTTAACCATAAATAACACATTACTATTAAACATAAAATCCTTATTTAACCATAATTAATTAAAAATAAATTACTTTTAATGATTACAAAAATATTTACTTTTTTCACTTATTTCACAAGCACTGTGTCAGCATTCTATAAGTGTTTAAAGTAATTATATAATCAATAAAAATTATAAATAAATTACCAACATTAGAAAAGTTTAATTCCTCTCTAAATAAAATTTACTATTTGTTTAAAACATACATATATCCCTATGTGAACATATAAAATAAATTTAAATGTAAGAGATTAATATTCTTTAGTTTTATTTACATAAAATATTTTATTGGTTATTATCAAAGAAAAAGGTACCAAACGGAAATAAATTATAAAATTATATAAGGATGTATAGACTAAACACATCCATCTAGTTAAAGGAAATTTTTAGTTATATTTTAAATACTTTTCAAATTATATTTAACCATAATTCTATGGATTTACCCTTTTACCATGGTGACCAATTTGTAAGTTTATCACTATTCATTATGATAAAAAAATAAAAGGGATTTATTTGAAAAAATATTAACCTCGTGATTTGAAATATGGAATACATTTTTCAAGACTCAATTTCTAAAATTTATTGGTAAATATTCAGTATAAAAATATAAAACACATTGAAAAATAGTTTTCTGAAAAATTCCTTTTTAAGTACAAATGTATTTTTATACGAAGATAAAGTATAATATTAATCTAAAATTTATAAATTGAATTATTAAAATAAATTATAAAATTAAATTTTAAAACCAATACAAAAAAATGGGACTTTTAAAATAATATAATATTATATAAAAAGTAATTTCTTTAAAACATTGATATTTTCGCAATTCACCAAAAAAATAAAATATTTGAGAAAATTCCCAAAAATTCAGCCTAAGAAAATTATTTTATGATGATCTTAAACATGATATCCATTTCATAATATTATTTTTATAAAATTGGATGAAATTAATTTTAATATCTATGTACAAAAAGAAATAAAAAACCATTATATAAGGAAGCATATTTTTGAATCAAAAAATAAATTTACATAAAATTGAGTACTTATTTACTAATAATAAATAAATAAATTTTAATTAAATAAAAAACATTAGGCATATTTTTCATAATTTTTGTTAATCGTATTGATACTATGCAATCAAATGGTTCTACGATAACTATCATATAATAATATTTCAACAGTATTTCATGGACTATTTAAATATGATGTTGCGTATAAATAAAGATATAAAAAATTAAATTTATTTAAAAAGAAATATATCATAACATAGTAGTGTGTTAAACTGAACACTACCTTAAGACTCAATTTGGGTCCTCTTTCATATCCTTACCATTACCCCTTAGTCGAAGTGGGGTCCTATATCACATCTTGACCACCACCTTCTCCCTAAAGGTATGATCTTATATCACATTTCAAACAATAACTTCTCACTCCAGGTAGGGTCTTAACACCATCTCCTCACTCAAATTGAGTCCATCAATAAAGTGTTAACATTTTATATACTCATAACTATCCCACACATGAAAGAAAAATCATTGAACCACAACCTATCCCACAAGATCAACATTTCATCACCAGGGTTCTTGTCACTCAGGGATTACCTCCAATTCTATAATCTTGTCTCATCATCTATATGACCCAATAGGATAATCTCTAAAAGAAAAAATTGGTCAAAAAACAAAAAAAACATGATGATCCTAATGACATTATTATCTCAACCATAAGGGAATCCACTAGGCTTCCATGACCAAACTGGTATCTAAAAATTGATACCAACACACACTTTTCACACCATAGTGACCATATAACTTAAAGCCACTTCTCAGCCCCAACCACAAGTTTCCAGTAGAATCACTATCCAATTTTTACATCACATCTCAGTCCCATTAATCAGGGATCATCCTTATATAAATGTCATTAATCCCCTTGGAATCTCAATTCTAAGTCATCCCAATAATTCCCTTAACTGACACATTGGTCCTATAATATATCTCCCCTTAGAGATATATAAAGCACGTCATCCTACGGAAACCCACCACATCACCCTACATTAAGCCTTGAAGGACGTATCCCACTCACAGAAAACACCATGTCCCCACTCTAACCTCTTAAGGGTGTGCCTTTTGTGAAAGAGATGTACTAAAATATCAAACATCCCACAACCCAAAAGAATCTCATTATTACCCAACTAGATTTGGGAAACAAACCTAAAAATTCAAAGATCAGGTAAAGGACAATAAATTATCCTAACTCTTTTATAACTTGACCAAAATATTCTTCCCCTTTGCGACATAGTCACCAGGAGATCCCAATATTACCTAAATTAAATAGTGAAAATTTGATAACTCTAGGAAACATAAATCTGATTTATATTTTACCTAGGGTACTGTTATAAATATTCCTTTTAGTCGAACAAATGAAATTCAAGTAGGCATTCACAACCATGAAAAAATAATGTGGTTTTGTGTTATAGGGACCCCTACCTCAACCATGAAGTTACCGTCCTTTCTAAGATCCACGAATCCTTTCCTGGATCCATCTATTCCCCATCCAGGATTATACCAAGACTAGATCATTTATATAAATCCATAAAATCCAAATAATTTATTAGAATAGTTTTAGTTAATTTTTTCAATTTTAAAAAAATATGAATAATGACAAAAAACTCAATATGAAACACTACACCACTGAATCTACACATAACCTAGTGTGTTCATCCTCTCCAGACCCCCTCTATCCACCTTGAAAATAATGAACAATATTCAAGATGATTTCAACCATGCCCCAATAAAATATTTACCAAACATTGGCCCAAATAATAATAAATTATAGAGAAACAAGTGGAATGAAAAGGCGAAATAGAGGGATAAAATCAACATAAATTGAATATGGAAACAACAGTAAGACACCCTCTACAAAAGAGGGTTAACAAGGGGAAGAGAGGGTAGAGGAAGTTAGAAAAACTGGACTTCTATGTACCATTATTCTCTCTAATTCTCACAAGGGACTTTCCTAGAAATTATTATTTTTAATCTATTTTGAAATACGAGTATAGATCCCTATCTTGAAATGAACCATATGGATCATCATGTGATGCCATTTATAGATACCCTATAAGGTGTAGACTCTATATTCATTACAAGGAAAATATATCCACAGTAGATCTAAAATCACATGGCCCAGTCCCTCATGGTATGATGCCTCCAGTCACAACATGGCATGAATCCCTCAGGTAGAACCAAAAACCCAAGGCCCCAGACTATATGTCTTATCCTTCTCCCATAATAGTGTGTGTAATACCCCAACCCTAGATTCCAAGAGTTGGTGAAATATTTTAATACATTGGCATGCTTACAAGGAATAAAGTCTCAAATGACCGATCATTTTAGCAGTCTTGGAAAATAAATTGCATACATGATCATTACATTACAATTTCCAACATACAATAAAAAAATAGTTCTTTGAGAACACCATTATTCCCTTTATCTTAACCCTACATGTCAATCATAATACACTTCTTGGAATCCTGGGAAAATAGAACATAGGAAATGGGTGATATCAGATGCCCAGTAAGGGTAAATAATTTAGCGGAAGATGTAAGATTTTAAGGCAAGATGTGTGATAAAAACAAAATCATTTTTAAACATAAACTTGAACATAATATGAAAAAAATAAATCAAATATTACCATATAAACATGCACATGGATATTCTACTAGTAGAATAATCACATGTAATAACTAATTTCATAATGAGGGAATCCATAACGCCGGACATCATTACCACATAGTAAAGGCCTTGTGCAAAGAATACAATTAAAAATTTTGTCAAGGCCTTGTGCCAAGACACTAGTTTGTCTCATGGGACCTACCGATGCATCGAGGATCTATAGCGGGCTCCACTCATCACTTACTAAGTCCACAACATTCCTCATATGAAAAAGTTGAAACATAATATAAACATTCGTATTAAAACTAGCATACAAAATGTTAATATATTAACCATAAACCATGAATGGTATAAAAATAGAACATCCATAGTCAAACATATCATAACTCATTCAATACAATATGGAAGATTGTATTCTAATAAATCAACCTCAATAAGAAATAATATCCTGTACAGGATGCCGACATAGTTAAAAATGATGAGTAAAACTTTTTGAGAGAAATATCCTTTTTGTAAAATCATTTAAAAGTTACAAATTTATAAAGGAACTAATTTAAAAGATAATTTTGAAACAAATTTTCCCATACCACTTTGAAACATTTGAAAATAATTATAATTTCAAAACATTCATGTCCATATAAATAAATCCTTAAAATCATTTTGAAAACATAGACATTAATTAAAAATATTTAGAATGATAAATCTTTAAATGATTTAAAATTATGATCTTGATAAAGAGTACCTTTAAAAACCCCTTAAAATATTCATTTTGAAATCATTTTTATGAAAAATGGACATGTATGATAAAACTTTCCCAGAAAATACTTACACATAAACAATCTCAGATAATAATGAGATTGAAGATTTAACCCTTACCATTCACTTTCCTTTAGTCGAGGGTATGTTTAACCTATTGTATAAATATTATAGTAGGTTATTAAATTATAAAACAACTATATTAATATTAATGATATCATAAATGACTCATTTATGACTTTATACTACCCATTTAATAATAATTTCCATGTTAAATTAACATTTCGGGTAATAATCGCTTTCTTTATCGTACGTGTTTTAACTTGTTACTCTTGATTATATCACTTAGATCAAGATTTAAATAATTCCAGAATATAAAACATGATTTATATATCATATATATTTATAATATAAATATGTATAATAGACATATATATCAAATGGAAAACACCTTTTATGGAGACGGTAGTCCGTACGTATGCATAAACATTGTTTCCGTTTTCATGTTGTATTGAACAGAACTAAGTGAATAAGATATATGTAAGAATATATATATATATATATATCCAGTATCATTATTATGTCATATATTAGTATCATCAAATATAATAATATGTAAATAATGGATTGATCATATAAAATCAGAGTTTTCAAAAGATTTTAATGTTAGTGGACAACCATTAATAACAAACAACTATAAACAATTCTATAACACAATGGAACCATGTAAAAACTTACATACATGCATTATAGGGATTTCTCACTAGTCCGATCTAGTATATATAGAATAAAATATTTAAAAAATATTTATATATAACTATAAAAACCCAAATCCCTCTTAAATATTTCCTCTAAAAAATCATCAAGATACTCAGTCTAGATCCCATATAAAACCTATTACTTAAAAAATATAAATTTATACATGTGAAAAAAAATATTGTGAAGGAAATGAGCATAGAAATCCGCATGGAAACATTAGAATGGATCCTCATATATGATATAATATAAAATTTATGCACGTATGGAGAACAAATAAGGTAGAAATAATAAACATGAACATAGTCATGTAATATCATCATGTTCCGACTAGGACACTATGACTCTTAACCCCATCTTCATTGGACAATGACAACAAATGATCTATTATAACTACCAGACACATGAATTGAATCTGAGAATGGAATGAAACCTAACTAACCTTGTACATAGAAAACTCTTCGAGGAAGGTAATAACATTGGAAGAACTAGGTAATAGATTAATTGGGGATTCTCTCACATTAGTTTCATCCAACCAAAAGTCATATTAATGAGAACATAAGTAGTTTAACTTCACACCCATATCCCCAGGTCTTGATACCACCTCATACTTGGAACTCTACAAATATAGTTAGAGTAATATATAGAAAATTCATCTTAGTAAGGTGTAAAATTTATCTAGATTTACATAGATGAGCAATTAGGGATCATGTCACTCATTATGATATTCCAAAAACTCGAGAAGAATGATTAACTATGTAGTGTATCACAACAATCGACCCATAGATCATAGAAATTATCCTCATCAATAACTGAAAATCATGATCAATACATATCAAAAAATTCATGGTATAAATACAAAATATTCCAAATCCATGTTTGCAACACATCCATACATATCACACTAAAAGAGGATGTCTTAAATGTATCCAAATAATAATCTATCATGATCCATCTCATTGTACATAGGCTTATCATCATAACCTATAGCTAATATGATAACCCACGTTAATATCAAATTACTTAATTCGTATTCAATTTACCATTCCAGAATCATTGGTCACACCCGACTCTCTAAGATTACTATATCCCTATCCGGAAAGACTCTTCATTATAAGGCCCTTGGAATCTCACATGATCATTTAAAAATATAACTAATAATTGTAAATAATCCTTTTAATCCCTTAAAAACCCTCTAACATCTTCCCATGCACAAGGTCTTCCTGTGGACTATGATATGCCACACTCTGGTATACCAATTAGTATCACACTCAAAATACTAGCCGATCCAAGAAAATATCTCACCATACTCTTGGAATTCATAAGAAAACCAGTATATAAGATATTTAAATAAAACCATAGTCATTAAATTCTACTATACTATCAAATCATAGAAAATAATCCTTACTAGAGATCCATTGTCACTATATTCTGAACCCACTCTTAAATATATCTCTTTTCTCATGAAAATCCATATCCCCACTCTAATATCTCTGAGTGAAACTAAGAACACCCAAGCCAAGTCTGTGCAATCTTTAAACATTCTATATAAACAACCATCAAGTAAGATCTAATCTTGAGGACTACTTGCTGTTTATTATTCCCTTTCCCATTATTCTTATCCACTTGATATAGGAATTTGCAAGGTCTAAATACTATCCCCTTATATTTTCTCATATAATTACCATTTTCTAACACTAACCAAAACTATTACCCAATAGAAAACACCCAAGATACCTTAACACACTCACTAAGGAACATTTTAATCAATTCTTTATTTATTACCTAGATTGAGACTGCTTAACGAATTATCAATCAGAAATAAAGGTATCTCTACTTGGTGATATGACCAAACATATTATTTTAAATATACAAAACATTTAAAAAGGACTTCTATACTCCTAGAAGGCTTTAACCTAGTAAGAGGCAAGGATCTGGATTTCCTTGGAAGTAAAGAGGGGGAGTGGAGAACTTGGGAAGAGAGGGGGGATAAGGGTCTGGGTTGAGTGGTTCCAAAAGAGGAAATGTGTTATGTTTTAATTGATTTTTATAAACTATTTTTTAATTTTTTTACAAGGTGGTTATTGTGTATCTCGTGAATGGAAATGAGATTCCTAGTGAACACTTATGAGTCTCTAGACCATGTATTCAACACCAGGTACCAATTATACCCCTATCGATTACCTGATATAGTCTACTAAAATCACACTAGACCCTACCAACCCTCAAACATTTATCAATGTTTCTAAATTCCACTAAAACTCCCAAAATACTAAAAAACTACTCTAATAGATACCATTACTCCTATAATAAGTATTTAAATATAAATTCATAAAATTCCACATAACTAAGATTCATAGAATAAAAAGTTTCTCTGAATTTAATAAGACACAATGATAGAGGTCATTACCAATCCATTGAGAAATTTACTTTCTTATTCACAAAAAATATCAATATTAATGATAATTAGAAATGTTTTTGAGTTTCCCAAGTATAAATTTTTAATTTTATGAGTTTTTTAAGATAAAGTGCCAATGTTTTTAAGTGATGAGGTTAACGAAATTAACTCATACCTGTCTAATGACTCTACTCTGTCTTTGAGTAATTACAATTATTTAATTAATTTAATTAATTTTTCAATTTAATCATTTAATTATTTGATATTAAATTCCTCATTTCATATCTCATTCCATTTTTCAATGGTACTTAATAAGTTATAATGAATTACTAAATGATTTTCCATAGCTTTTATGTCATTAAATGTAATGTTTTCATTCATGAATAGAAAATTAGTTTCATTTCGTAAAAATCTAGGACTGTATTTCATATAGACAATAAGGTCTTCTAATAATTATTAAAATACCATTCTCTTATTCAATATTAAAGATGATTAAATTCATAGGGAAGTAAACTTTTAGATATTTTAGGAGAAAATATTTTAAAATTTCTTAACGATGCTTCATGGAATAGTAAACTATTTTCAAGAAGACTCTAGTTGGATTTCAATTTAGAACCCCCATTCATTAAGAAAACCAGATGATATGGGTCCTACATTAACTCTGAGGTGATATATGACACTCTCAAACTAATAACCTAAAATATAGAAAAGTACCCTGAAGATAGAAGGGTCTCATAGTTTAGGAGTATAAATCTAGGAATAATCTTCAAAAATTTATAATGTATAAAAACACCCCATGTCAAAGAATATTTATCTCTTAGATAATATATCTTTGAGAAACTTGTTATAATAAAGTATATATTCAATTAATTATTCAAAGGGAATGTTTATATTTAAATACTTAAACATCTCTATAAAAATTTCTAATTGAGAATAAAACATTATTTACATCTATATTTTTTTAAATATAGGGGCGGTGAATAAATTTTTCTTCTTTAATTAAATTTATTATTTATCATTTATTTTTTTAGAATTTTCAAATTAATCTTATTCATGTTAAAAAATAATTTCTTAATCTTTAGCTATGATATCCTTATCTATTAGTGGATAATCCTATGAAACTGCTGTATGTGTCACTTTTTTAGTTGAAAAAATAAAAGTAGTCACTATGGAAATGTTTTAGCACTGTATAAGGTAATATTTTATTCTTCTTCTCCAAATATAACCCTTGTGTTACCTAATAATAGTCCTTGTTGTTTTTATTTTTGGTGTGTGGATAACTAATATAATTTTTCCCATGCAGTGCATAAAACTTTGTATGTTTTTTTTATCTCAAGTATGAAATTTTGAAAAGTGGATTTCATAAACAACTCTAATATTAAATCCAGGTTAGTATGTCACTTTTTAAAAGTAGTAGTAGATCAGGATGTTTTATTTTTCTCAATAAATTACTATTTTTGATAGGAGGTTATTATATATGGATATTTATTTATTTTCCCTTGTTGTAATTCTTTAGGTATAAAAAATAGCAGGGTGGGGAGTCCAAATGGATCTATGTTCATACTAGGACAACTCTTAATTCCTTATAATAAATACTTATATTATTTCACTAGTTTAGGATATAATTTTTTTTAAAATTTTATTTGTTTAAATTTATAAAATTACCTTTAGGGACATTTTTCACTGATTTATTCCACAGAAACATAGATTAATCTTGAATAACTTTTAAATATGAGTAATTTTTAGATTTAATTGTGAAAATATATTTAAGTAGTCAGAATGAAATTTTTTGTATCTACTTATTGAGAGTTTAAATTGAGAAACTATGAATGTATTTAAGTTAATTCAATTTACTCATACTTTTGTCTTTGTAAATCCTTCTAGCCATGAGAAACTGTGTTTTACCATGTTTTTGAATAAAAGTGTATACATATTCTAGATCTATCTCATTGATCATATTAACAACACCTTTTTTATTGAAAACTGAATATCTAGTTAAATTCCATAATATAAAATTTAACTTAAATATACAGTGAGTAAAATTTCTTAACATAGCCTCAAATTATTCTTTGGTATCTACCTATAATTCATACACATTTTGATGGAATTAATCTAGGTATGACTTATTCTTCATGGATTTTGTTATATTTTAATAATGATATACTATTTTTTTCTTTGCACATCCAAGGTAATGTCAGTTTCTGGCTTTAAGATCACTAATGAATCCTTATAATTTTCTTAGAATAACAATGCATAATGTATTATAATTAATGAATTTTTAATCACTCTATAATATTTCATTAAATAACAGAATTAAAGAAATATGTTCACATACATATAAGTGTCGTAACTACTCAAGCCATGAATTTGAGAATGTTTTTATAAAATATTTATCACTTTGGAATTTAATTCAAATATTTAAACCACGATCCATCGTATTGTAATGAATGAGCTGATTCTAATTTATTGGGTATTAATTTATTATTTCATGTTATTCCCAAATAATTTCCTTTTATAATTATTATAGAAGAGAGGGTAAATTTTTCTACTAGTATTTATTGGTATGTTTTTTACAATAGTATAAAATTGAACATTAACAATTAAGTGAAAAAATCATGAAAATTTATAATTTAAAACCAAGGAAAAGTTTATTCAATGATATATTTGTGTGATGTAAACTTTATAAGAAACATTACTGTGTATGATATAATATATCCCTCTATATCCAGGATTTATACCAGTAAATGATACAACGACCATAGGTGTTGGTCTTGATCAATTCAGAAGAATGACCATTGAGATGACACCCACTATAATGGCTATACCTGCAACCATTTCCCCTATATTTGAGAAACCCACTATCAAGTCATTGGGAATAAATCTTGATCCCACCATAGTGGAGACCCCATGTTTTGAGTACATATTACCATATATATATATACTTGGATGTTTTTTCCATAACCATCAACCTGATACTTCCCATTCCCCTAAAACCCAATTTTTAGAATTCATTAATTATTCTACAACCCTATTTGAGTATACCACTTAGTATAATCCTTCAATTTAACTTATAGATCATATTCTAATAGAAGTTCCAAAAAAATTCACTGATGGAATGAGTATTTTTAAAAAAAGTATCAATTGAAAACTATTATACAACATGATGATCCCGATGTGGTGATAGAAGAGTATATTTGGGAGGGTGAGGCTGACACCCATGATTCATAGTATATCCTCCTACTCTATTTTTTTTGTATATGGATGACTTTTTTGAAAGGATAGACATGAGTTGGTACCCTAACCCATATAACTGTATAATTTATTAAAAGGAAAGAGTTACATTGAAATCTCAAGGTGTAATGAGATTACACCAACCAAAATTTAAATTAGTTGCCTAAAGAAAGAAAGACGCATACAAAGTGGTAATAAGAAACATAGAGGAACGGTTAGTGTTCATCAAATTATTTCCTTTATCCTTCAGAAATCATAAAGATAAAAATATTCATTGGAAGATCACCACAGCATGAAATTACCACTATATCTTCCTTCAAAATGATTCATAAAATCATCTTTAGGATGTTATAACAATAGTAGGAGTCCTTTAACAAAAAAATAAAAAGATTTAGTCATTTACAAAGTAGTTTCTTGATTCATGAGTTAAAACCATGGAAAGATAATCCAAAATTCATTGAAATAATTATGACAACTAACTGGAAACTTGATGTTAATTCACAAGAAAAAAATAATTTCAGCTCCCAATAACCAAACAAGAATATCCTGGAATTTATTTTTCCAAAGAAAAAATAATAGGTGAACATTCTAAAAAACAAATCATAATAAGTCCAAAAATAACCAGAATAATGAAATATGAAAATCCTTAGAGGGGAGAAGTCAAAATTCATATGAAATAAGGAAAACCTTAGGTGTTCCTAGGAGAAGAAGAAAGATCCAATATCCCTGATAATACTAATGGACACACAAACAAAACAGTCACCAAGCAAACCCAATATCTAAATAGTCTTCACACATATAGATCTTATTCTATAGAAATATATATTGAAATAATCATTATATCATGAAATATCACATATATAGAATAAAAAACATGAGGAAGTTATTTATTTGTGATTTAGTAGAAATTAAAGTCTTGATTTTTCTTAAATTACGCCAATATTTTGATGAATATTATTTTTATGAGTTGAAGGTAGGTCTCAGTAGAAATTTAACAATTTTTATATTCACTGAAAAAAATGTATCGTGTTCCTCCATCCAAGAATCTAGTGATTTTGAGAAGGAAAATTTCTCCAAAATTTTATAAAAATACCTCACTATGGGGTCATCATCATCATCACTATCTTAGTCATCACAATCAGATTCATCATAGGATGTAGAAAAATGTTAAACAAACATAGATTGAGGGGGGTGGGATGATATTAATATTCTTAGTGTACTTTAAATATATCATGATTATAGTTTTCTCTATATTAGAGTAATCTCTAGATATTTTAGGCTTTTGGTATTTTGAGTGATGAAACCATATACATGAAAAATTAATTTTTTAACCTTTTCTCTCTAGATCTATAGACGGAGTCCTAAATCTAAATGGATTTATAATAACATTCATTTGGAGACTCACAATAGTTCAGGTGATCGCTGTTGTCCTCTCCATGTAAAGTGTAATTAATTTTTTATCATCTCAAGAATAGGAGACTAAAATTTATTAGGAAGCCAATTATCCTATGTTTTAGGATGGGCATTGTGCAAAACCTATATAAAATATGAGAGATTAAAATATGGGAGTTTGATAGTATAACTAAAGGTATTACTGTAATCAGTATTATTAGTAGGAACCCTTTTTTACTTGATAAAGTTACTTCCATCCCTTTTCTTTTTCTTTTTGGACCCAAATATAGCTAAAATGTGAAAGGGGGCATATACCATGAGTCCTAACTTCATATTCCTTTTTTCATGCACAATTAAAAAAAATCATGGAAATAAGAAGGAATGATTTCAAGGACAACTTTATGAACAAATTCATAGTCTATATTTTGAATCCCAAATTGAGATGGAAATGATTGTGAAATATCTACTTCAGAACAGATTCTAGAGAGAGAAGGTTGTGAAAGCTTCTTAGTCATTGAATCTAATTTTATGGGATGAACAAATAAACTATAAATAAAAAACAAAACATCATTCTTAAAGAGATGAAGAGGTAGACTAGGAAATCTGACCCAAATATAGACAATGTGGTGTTCATAAAAAGTGAATAAATCTAGGGACCACTTCAAAACCATCATTAAACAACCATTAAAGACCAAGAGCCTCTTGTATAGAATCAATAGTTTCTATTTTCAACCAAAATCAAAAAAATACATGATATGAGCTAATAATACCTTTACAAATTTTCACGAATCTGGTATTTTCTAGGGTCTTTTTGAGAATCAAAAGTGATGGTATTCGTTTGATGAACCTTCCACCAAGTGAAAAATGAAGAACATAGGAGAGATTATATAAATCTTCCTTTGAAAATGATATCACTAAGAGACATCAATGCTGAAATATATTCAGATCGACTGCTGAAGCCTTTAGAACCTCTTGAGCCTATAGATTTCTCCCATCAACGATTTCTGTGAAGTATCAAAGTTTAGGGCTAGAGTTTCTTCCTTGTTCGCCTAGGGGTGGGTTCTCCAATGCGGATGCCATCCTATCCATTGAAGATCATTTTATAATACTTTATTTTTTTGATGTTTATTTATTTTCTACATTTCATAATATTATATTACTCTTCTAAGAATTGGGGGGGGGGGTATAAATCAGTGGAGACTAGTTTTTACAATATCATATTTTTATAGTCAACCACTATAATTTTTTTTTCAGATTTTATTCACTCAAGTAGAGATACCCAACTAAAATTGAGTATGAAAAAAATAAGGAAACAATAAACACAAGGGTTTTTAAAGAAGGTTCGACCCCTTCCAGGGCATCCTATTACTTTCCATGGATGGTTACTACCCCCAATAATTGATTCTTCACTATAATCTCAAATGATTAAAATATTATAGTAATGTAATAGAGTCAAAATACTCCTATCTAGAGTCATAATGGAAATCATATCGTAAGAATTACTTTATATAGAATCTGTAACCAAGCTGATTTAGATATCCATGAAAGATCAATTTCTTCATTAATAGTATATGTAGATCTCCCTCGTTTTGAATTCATAAATATTCAGGAATAACATATCAGTCCATGTAGAACTATTACTACTTCTTAGCTAAAAAACAAGACATTATAAACTTTGCCAAAAAATAAATATAGATTAATTCTATCATAGTTATAGGTCCCCAAACATTCATTGATTTTTATTCATTAATTTTACTATAGATTTATGGTAGTATTAATCATCCTTACTTTTCCCACTCACTCAAGATTTATAATTCTCAGTTTTTAGAAGTACCTCATTTAGAAGTATTAAATGTATACAACCATGATTGATTTACTTTAATGAAAAAACAACAAGACCTTATTTTCCCACCACCCAAAGGGATATTGTAAAAGCACTAATTTTTGAAACCTATCATTATTATGAAATTAATTAAAAATATATCAACCTGAAAAGGGTATTTAGGCCGACTTACTCAAATTCCCTTTACTAACAATATCCACAAATATCTAGTGTTGATAAATATTAAAAAATATTAAATTTTATAATTCTCAATAATAAACTCCTTCTTCCCCATGTTGAAATATTCTCGATCTTATCATCTCCCACTTGGTCACATAGTATAATAAAAAATGAAATTAAATTAGTGGTTTCACTAGTTAGCATTCAAAACATGGAAAAAGCTACATAATCAGATATAAGTGTTTATTTACAATTTATATCAATATATGATTACAAAAATTGATGTTTCATATATAACATATATATATTCTTGATTTACATCCATAACCTTTAGCATCAAAAAATTATTTCAGATAAAAAATATCAGAACATAAAACATGTAGTGATATTGGTCACTATTTTTGAAATATCAGATGAATCAAGTTGAATCACATTTTAGTTGTATGTTTTTTTTTCATATTTTATATCATATCTTACATCATCAAGTTTAACTATTTAATAATATATGAATTATATAATACTCAGTTTGTACATAAACAAAAAGTTCATATGTGGTTCTCAAAAAAATCTCTTATAGAGATTTTGAACATTGAGAAAATTAGATACATTTTCAAGAAATAGATACATAGATAAAAATTACTACATAATTTTTAATAGGTTAGAAAAATTATTATACATAGTATTAATCATATAAGTTAAGGTATTCACATATGTAAGAACTTATCTTATGTAGAATATTCTTACAAAGAGGGATTTTTGGAAGTGATTTTTGCAAATGTAAGGAATTGTCATATGTTGTAAAAACCTCAGACACAAAATTTTTCTACATGAAATATTTTGTTATAAATTACATAATATAAATGAAATAAGTCACATTCATGAGTTTTCACATTGATGGGTATTTTTCTTCACATAAAGAATCATATATGAATCTTTATTTATAATTTTGTTTCTTACACATAGAAAACTCATATTCAAGTCCAGAAGAAAAAAACCATCAGAATAACATATTTAGCAACTATTTTAAAAACTCATATAAAATATAAAACTCTCAAAAAATTATTTGGGAGTTTAAAATAACTCCTTAGAAAAATAAATTATTCTCTATAATTATTGAAAATAAATTAAATACATCAACAACTCAAAGGGTGCATAAACCTATGCCTTTTCGATTTATTGGTAACTCTATTCAAATATAATTAGAAAAATCAGATCAAATAAAGAACTAAAAAATAAATTAATAAATAATCAAACCATATACCATCTCATATGAGAATTTTCTTTCACAAAAAACTTGATAAGGTAATGTTTTTGTTAGAATTCCATCCCTCGATGGTAAGAAAATGTGGCCAAGTGACATTGATGAAATCCTCCTCAATTCAAGAAATAAAAATTACTAACAATAATATCCTCAATTGAATATCACCAATAACTTTGTATATAAAGGTTGTAAGAACCCCTTATTTTCTCATTAATTATCTTCCACTTTGGGATAAAGTTGTTTCTCATTTTCTAATTCTCTGTCAACACAATCCAAATCCTATATAGGGGTTTTTGTTCTATAAACCTTAAAGCATGGGGTGAAGGTTGAAAAATAAATTCTAGATATAAATCAATAAACCATTATCTTCAAATAAAATTAGGAAATATATAGAATAGATATTATTTTGGGATTATATATTCATGTATGATCTCAGTTGTATTTGACATATCTTTGAGAAATTGATATTGAATGTTATTGTGTTTATATTGATAATGTTGGAAAACATTTTTAGAGAGATGGATAATATTTTTATTTCAAATATAAATCTTAATATTTTTTAAAAATGATTCTAAAATTGTTCAGCTATATATGTATCCAAAAAACCTATGTAATTACATCTGTAGAAACCACATATTCAAATATGGATGTATTAAACTATAGAAATTGTTTTTTCTTACTCTACCAGATCAAAAAAACATCTCAAATAATGAAAATTCCACATGAAGTGGATCTTTTATCGGAAAAATCACCAGTATAGTCTACATTAGTGTAATTAACCAATTATTTTTCAACACTAAATCTATAAATAAATCTATATTTCAATGTACATTTCAAATCTCTCAAGATTGTCTTTTCCAAAATCATGTGTGATTCTCTTTGATAACATTGATATTGAGAAAAAAATGTCTTAACATATGAAATGTCTAGTCTATAAGTTTTCAAATAAAAAAATCTACCAACTAATGTTATAAATTCCTTATGATCAAAATTGTTCCCGTGTTCACATTTAAGCAATTTTTTACCTATCGAAATAGGATTGGAAACTTCCCCAACATCATTCATTCCAAACATCTGCAAAAGTTCCTTGGTATATTTTTCTTGGGATATAAAGATACAATCAGATTTCTTGTTAGTATATAATCCTGAAATGTAATTATTCTCTACCCATATAGAAACAAATATACAAATTTCCCCACAAAACAATTTTTTTAACTAGAAAAAATTATTCCTTCCACACACATTGTGTAATCATGGTATCTTTATAGATCTTCTTTATATATAAATTACATTCAATAGTGCTTTTAAAAAATACCATTTGACTCTAGAAATTTTCACATTTTGTGTAATAAGATTTATGATATTTTATGATTCCATACATTTATTTCTCATATCTACATTCATACTCTCATCACAATCAAGAATGAAGATATTTAGTTTCTTAATTTACACTTCTTCAACAACATCACTATTCAGAAATGTTGACTACACATCGATCTAGTAGACTTTGTTATGTATATGTTTAATTACTTATAAATACAATATTATAGTTTCAAATAATGAAAATAAAGAAAATGTTTCTTGAAAATAAATTTCATTTAGTGGTGAATATACTTTTCAAACCATTCATGATTTTCTCCCTCTGAATTCACTTTTTTACATTCATGTTATTTTTGTGATCTATTTTTTTGTGAATTACATTTTAAATTTTTTTTGAGGAACATAATACCTTATAGAGTTATTATTAATGTGATTGATCTCTTCATTAATATCTTGAACCCACTCTTCATGTTCAATAACATTATATATGATTCTTAGTCTAACTTGTGATATAAGATCACATTGATTCTCAACTCTTATACTTCTTCTCATATGAAATTGTGTATTCTGATTATCAATTAAATTTCTAGTTTATAAAATATTTTTCATTCCCTATAATATAATTATAACACCACTAATGGTATCCTCATCATCCCTATTCTTCCCTTATTCAACATAAACAATTTTTGGTGTCATTTCCACCACATTCTAAGCCATAATTTTTGAAATGTTCTCAGTACCTTGTATAGAAATGTCAAAACCTGCTTTTACTAATTCAATAATTTTCCACAAAGTTTCATAAATTTTCACATATAAAATCTCATCCATTTTTATAAACCTTTTATTCAGTATTAATATCCATTTCTACTAGATAGATTGCCTATAAAGACTCACACTTCATCTTTTTCTTCAAACATTACCTTCTTATTGCCTTTAATTTTTATATAACATGGGTACCCAAAAAAATTTAAGTAGCTAATTATAGTATTTTTATGGTTCCTAATTTAATATGGTGTAGCGTGTGAGTTAGTTATCAAAATATATTTATTCTGAATGCGTACACCTTTACATACATCTTCACCATAGAAGTAATTGAAAACTTTATTTTTATCAAGCATTGTTCAACCCATATTCATTATTCTTCCATTATTTATATATATGACACCATTTTGTTGAGGTATATATGGTGTGCTATATTGATGTTTCATTCCATGTTTTTAAAGGTACTCCTCCAATAAAACACACATGTATCCATTCCCATTATGAGATCTCAACCACATAACGAACAACTCTAATTTATTTTCAACTTATCTTCTATGCATTTTTAACATGTCAATGGACTCAGAATTATTCTTGATGAAAATAGTATTTTTCAATAGAGTGTACTCATATATTATATGATGAAGTAAATATAATATCTGGTAGACTTTTTCCTCATTGAAACATAATGATATTTAAGAGATTACTACAATGGTATTGTATGCATAATACCACTTTCTTATGAGATTTATGTGATAATTTTTCCTTTTGATATATTCTGCAAACATTTAAACCATTTATTAAAACATTTTTAAGATCTTTCTCATATAAATGATTTAAAATATTTTATTAAAATATTTTTCCATGATGTTATAGCCTCCAGTTCCATAACATGTTCTCATCAATTGTACCCATGTATCAGGTATTGGTTGGATCACCAATTAAATACAAGTTTTCACTAGTAATATCAACCCAGGTGATTTTTCATACATTTTTTCATCTCCAGATAATAGATGATTATTTCTTTGAAATTACAAAATGAACAATATCTAAATTTATTATAACACTTAATAAATTGTGCTTCTTCCCTTACCCATAAATAATATCCTCAGATTTTAATGTTTGAATTTAAATTTAAGCATAGCCAATGCCTTTAATTTTTATGGAACAAACATTTACAAAATTCAAAACACCAATTTTATATTTTTCAACATTTTGTAAGAGTTTATAATCACCTGTCGTATAGGTGTAACTCCAACTGTCATGTATCCATGACTTCGAATTCCTTCTTTCATCAAGAGTAACTTCTACTAAACAAGCCATGTCATATTTTTTAATTAGAACATTCTTACCTATTTCAATAAGAAAAATCTAACATGTCAGACTTTTCATGAATTTATAAACAATATTACCTTTATTGTCACATCTTCAACCCAATTCTTATAAGAATTAAAATTGGATCCTTGTTGTTATATTGGAAATATTATTTATCTATATGGGATTTATTCATGTATCTTCTTTCTTTTTACTAGTCTTTCTTACCCTAATATCCAATCTATGATAGACCCAACCAGAATAGCCTATCAATACTGGAACCTGAACCAAATTTCTATATACCTGAAGGTTATTCCTAATCCCCATTAAATGACGTCTAGAACCTCAAAAACAACAAAAAACAAAGTGAATGATTTATCCGAACATAAAGCATTCCACATGATATATATATATAAAGAGAAATAAATAATGGAAGAAAAAATGAATATATTTTTCATAACTGATAGAGAAAAATAGAAGTTATACAATAGAAATGGTTGAAAAATTATCTCTAAGAGACCATTCCAACAGTAAAGGATGAAAAAACTAAAGTAGCTACTATAAAATTATCCATGTGATAGTGTAAGAATCTCCCACCATCTCACCACCACCTACATAAACCAAGATAACAGAAAACCTTAATGATTCAATGTAGAACCTTTCCTTCCCCGGTATTGAAATACATAACAAGGTCTATGCACTGCCGATGGGGTGCGTAGGGCGTGAGCAAACAGGCTTAGTAGGGTCCCACCTAGGTGTTCCATAAAGAGGCGTTGTACAAATAATCCATGAATGATAAAAAATAAAGAAAAAAAGTCATGATATAAAATTTTGAAGTTTTTTAATCAAAATCATGATAAAAATTTTAAATTCCAATTTTTCCACATTTCAAAATAATGCATTTTAATCAGTTCAATGAATTTTATTTACATTAATGTAGTAATATAAAAACATAAAAGGTGTAACATATCATGACAAATCCATGGAATTACAACCAAAATAATACAATATAATTGAACAAGTACCATCACACTAAATATTAGACTCGTTTAGGATAGACAAGACACTCATACCTAATATAAATAATCATGCACATCAAGTCTCAAGATATATGCATCGAATCTAAAGAGTATAGGAACTCCCCATATAGTGAATCCCCCAACAAGTCTAACATGTACATAAAATAATTGGCATACGGATTATAGGAACATACTATGAACGATCCCCTGACAGAGGATTAAGACTATTAGTAAACCTTACACCCATGTACCCAAGGCTTCCCATGTTCCCTATTTTCCAAACCATTTCATCAAAACCATGATTTGAAACCCATTTCAAAAACCCATTTCAAAATTATTTTAAAACACATTTTTATTTACCAAATATAGGGAAAAAACATATTTTATCTCAAACCAATTTATATACACACAAATAAATCATGGAATTTCATTTATAGAAAAATTTTCTAAAAGCCCAAAGAAATGAAATTCTTTCAACATAGGCTAGAGATAGAACCGACTACCTCAAACTTGGTCCGTACGGACCCACAATGTAATCCGCCAACACTAAATAACATAAATATAAAAATGGTGGCCCTAGAACCCATATAATCATGATATAATTGATTTAATTTAATAAAATTATTAGAGAATAGATAATATCACAACATACATAAAAAACACACATCGACCTCACCATAACTAAAAAAAGAATCAGTCCATAGAACAAGATCACATGAAATATATATATATATATATATAGAATCAATAATAATCATCATCTAAAATAAAAATATCCAATACTATAATGAAATAACAAAATCATAATCAAAGGTAATGAAGAAACAGAAAGGATTAATCATCCAAAGTGATTCAACCAAACCAAAAAGGAGACCAATTGCTGAATGAAGTGATTCAGACAGAGATGAGGCCTCTAAAATCACATATAAAAGAACCTAGGCTAGGAGAATGGATTATGAAAATGAATGAAAAATAAACAAACCATGAATCACACTAAAATATCAACTGGAGTGATTTACATGGTGTGTAATCCCATTACAGATCATGTAATTAATAGCACTAAAGTATTCCAAAAAACAGATCTATTTTTTATTAAAAACTAATATTTAAACATTAAACGTCATTTAATCCATATTTAGGGTGTGTAATCATTCACACTATGTATTCTTCTCACAACATGAGCCCACTGAACAATACACATCATTTACTCCCATTACACGGTCTGTAAATTTCCACCAAATAGTGAAAACTATAGAATTCAAAAGAAAATTCAAAATTACCTTGGGCATTCTCTAAACCCAGGGAGAAAAAATTTAATCCATTACATATTCATTTACATACACTATTAATTCATACAAACATATATACCTGAACATTAGTTCATTTTCACAAAAAAAAGTCTCATTGTCCCCAAGAGTCCTAAGATACACCCAAATAAAGTGGAGAATCAATAAAGAGAAGGGAATTAATAAAAAAGAGGTTAAGAGGATGTTACAAACTCCATAGAATAATACTTTTTGTATATGGGATCTCATGTGAAATAATGATGTTTGGTAAAGAGGTGATGTCATTTTTCCCTCATCAATAACTCACTATTCCATGTCTTGTGAGAATATAACAAGTATTTACTTAACACTCGGACTAGTGGAATCGAGTTCCAATGAAATAACTTCACTTGAGAGTCTATGATCTCTACCAGATTCTCTATAATAGAAACATATAACTCAAAATAAATCTATTACCAACTCAAAATGTGAGAGGGATTGTGATGGTATTTATTAAGCTGTGATATGTGGAAAACATAATGAATTTCTGTTAACTAATCTGACAATACCAACCAATAAGAAACCATCCCAAGAAACTCACTAACCACAACCATTCCAATATATCGCAATTCCAACATTCTCTATTTATTAATAAAACGAAGACCCAACCTAGTTGAAACATTCAAGAATACCCTATAACCTAAGGAAAAAAACAATGAAAAATGTTGTTGATCTAAGTAATATTTTTTTCAACTCTGAATAGAAACTATGCACTAATGTATATCTTGAATCCATGCTGACATCTCCTAAACCAAAATCGATCCTATAGACAAGGTTTCTCCCACCACTACCCAAAATAATAGGTGGTCTTCACATGCAACCATACATAGCCTAGAAAGAGACATTATGATAAATGAATGAAAACTATTTTTATAAGAAAACTCAATTATTCCCAAATGGATATTCCAAGATCTAGTAAAGTCCAAGACACATGCATGGACCATGTCCCCCTAGGATTTGAAAATCATGCTACATTTGACCATCTATTTTTGTATGGTAAACTGTACTCAACTTGACCTGAGTCCCCTTCACCTCCAATAGAATCCCCCAATACCTAAAATAAAACCTAGGATATCTATTTCAAATAATGGTAGAAATATCCCCTTATAACTTCATGATCCCCAACATATATAACTTACAAAAATATTCAACTTTACCAGTGTCCTTGATTATAATGAAATGAGATGAGATTTTCAACCAATCAACCACCACCCAAATAGAATTACTCCCATGGGGAGTCCATGGTAATCCAACAACAAAGTAAATTGACTCCTGATAACATTTAAAAAATGACACAGAATACTCTAAATACAACTAGAAGGTTTTAAATGAGTATCCTTTATCTATTGGAAGGTGTAACAGAGGGACATACAATTAGCAATGTCACGATTCATACCCCACCACCAAAATAATTGTCTCATGTAATAATACTTATTTTTAGTCATCGAATGAATGAGCCATGAAAAACAATGGTAATACAAAAATCTAGATCCTCCATGATGATGGGATGAAAAACTGCCTCCCAAAACTGATAATTCCATTTAAAGAAATAGACCAACTAGAAATGGTCTCCCCACTATATAGGGTTTCTCAAATTCATGTGAACTCAGCATTCCAACCCTATAAAATATACTCAAGAAGAGATGATGATAACTTAACACTATCCAAAATCATACATGAAACATACTCCTAAACATCAAAATGGAACTGAGAAAAAATTCTCATAAGATTATATTATTCCTTTGATTCTGAAACATCCTATGATGATAGTTTCCTTCTACGATCGTTTGTAATCACATTATCCTTACCTAGGGTGTAAGAGATATCAGAGAAACACATATGAAGGTATTCTACTCATTGTCGTTGGCTAAGATACAAATATTTCTGATAAAATATATAGTTCAAAATCTTATGGTTAGAAATGACTGTGAACCACTAACCAAAAATATTGTTCAAAAAATACTTAAGTTCTTGTGTAACTTCGAAAATCTCAAAATCATGATTTGGTTAATTCTTCTCATGTAGTCAATTGCAACCAGAGATGTAAGCTACCACATGATTATCCTACATGAGCACACAACCTAAACCAACACTAGAAGAATGACAGAAAACTGTATACACCATACAAGGACCAGATATGATCAGAATAGAATCTGATGTCAGAAGTCTGTTTAGCCCATTGAAAGAAGGCTAAAATTTTTCATCTCAAATAAATTTCACCCCTTTCCTGATAAGATTAGTCAACAGTGACACCAAAATTGATAAATCCTTGATGAAACATTGATAAAATATAGTAGGACTAAGGACACTCCAAATCTCAATGATATTCCCTAGTTCTTCCGAAGCCCAAAATCCTTCACCTTATCAGGATAAACTGATAAGCTATGCTCATAAACTACGTTCCCAAAGAAATTCACTTCATGGTTCTAGAAATTTCATTTTGAAATATTCTCATACAAATGGTGACTCCTTGGGATCTATAGAACCAAAACAATATGATACTAATGCTCGTGATCATATCTCAAATAGATCAAAAGATCACCTAAAAAAACACTACCAAAAAAAGTGTCAAGATACTGATGGAATATTAGATTAATCAAATCCATAAAACCAACCAAATAATTAGTTATAAAAAAGACATCACACCATATTTTTCATGACCATAACTAATCATGAAATACATATTCAGTATATCAGATTCCCAAACTACAAGCATATGATAACCTGGCTAAAGATAGATCATCAAAACCAACTTTCCACCTTTAACTGATCAAAAACATTATCCACATGAGGCAAATGATACTTATTATTAACTGTTACTCAGTTCAACTTTTGGTATCCCACATAAAATCAGAATGAACCATCTACCTTCTTAGAAAATATCACTAGGTCTATCCAAGGAGAAACACTAGGTTGAAAAAACACACTTTCCATCGGATCATCCAACTGAATCATGATCTACTTCATCTCTATTGGTGTCATATGATAAGATGGTATTGATATCAGCTGCATACCTAGTCCTAGGTTATTTGTAAACTATACATCTATATTTAAATGAATCTTAGAGAAATATTATAGGAAAAAATATAGAAAATACCAAACCAATAGTGGTAATATCAACAACAAAATATACATCAATAGAATCAACTACAACAATAGACAATAGACACATGAGCTCTAGGTAGGAAGGTCCTGCATAAAAAGATCCCATATCCTACTCTCCCAAAACCACCAGTGAGAACCCATTTTTCACAAAAAAAGGACACACAATGATGATAAAAATAAACCTCTACATTGTGAGAAACTAGCCAATCCATCTCGATGATGGAGATAAATAGATATAGATCCAGAATGAGAAAATCCTAGACTAACTATGCGCCATCTATCGATAGTGCACATGAATGACACTGACATACCTACTCATTCCTCTTCCGAAGTGGTGTCAGTAACTCCATAATAATGTAAAAGATCTCTATTAGATGTTTAATGATATCAATAAAACAAACAGAATTAACAAGTGGGAGGAACCATTATCAAATAAATGAATATCTATTTATGATGAAACAAATATAGTACCTCTCACTATCATTGGACCCGCATAAACCTATACTAAAAATTCATCTATTGTGTGGAGGTGTTTCACTCATGAAGCATGTGGATGGATCCTAATAGTTTTTGAAGTATTTGAATACGCTATTGTATCCTTTGGTTATGATGATCCCTAACCACATTGAGTTGTATAAATAGCGCGAAAAAAACACTAAAGATGTCCATAACATCCATATATATTGAAAATATTTGTAGTTGAAGGACAAGAATGAAGTTTGTGTTCAACATTACACACTAATAGAAATTTAGAGACCACTCCCATATATAACTACATGTAAAGAGGTGTCCAACCACAAAGAACCACCCCCACCGATTTTGTGATGATATTTCCACTTACTATATTTCCTTGGTGAACCACTAAATCTTCAACTAGGTTAAAAGATTCAGCATAAATATCTATTATCTTATATCCATCTAAAAACCAATTAATACTTCTATGCATTTATCTTATCATTATTTACCATCTCTGGTTAAAAAATAACCATCTCAGCAAACTGATTGGTGTATTTCGACAATGATAGATCTCCCTAATATAATGAGAGGAACACTAGGAACTTCTCCATAATCAATCAATCTAGAAAAAAATGTAATAATAGAGTTCTAAATAATTCCAGTATAATCCCAAATCCTTATCTTCTTGTACTAGGGAATCCCACCATCGCTTTCTAGGACCCTCATTTCTGAATGATGCACAATTCACCATGATACTCTTAGGTGAATCCAAGAATTAAAAAATCTGATCAATTTTTTCAATATGGTATTCTTCCTCTTTAGGTTCATTCCTACCCATATTGAATGGTGGCTTCTCTTAGAATAAATCTTGTAATTGATCTCTTTCTCATAGTTATCTTGGATTTACCTCAATAACTACATTATATACTTCCAAAATATTTTGGTCAACATCAAAACATTACAACATGATAGCATCAATAAAATTATGATCTATAGGAATGTTCTATAGAGGATATTAAATAATAAACTCATATGGAACCTATAAAAGATGTCTTGGAGGCATATTGTTTCCCACCAAAATAGAAAAAATGACAAGAAAATAGAAAAAATCTCAATTAAAACTATAAATCCATAAGAAAATTGAAATTAAGGCCATGAACTAAAAACATGAGAGGAATATCCCAACATCCCATGGTAACTTGAGTCTCATCATGATAAGAGTAGTTCGAGAACTCACCACAAACTTCCTCTTGAGTCCTGATTATTCTATCTCTAGTATATAAAATGTCGCACGATAAAGAATCTTGAGAAAAAATCCTCTGGTACCAACTATGATGAAAAAAAATCTCAATACCCTTTTGATATTAGTACCTAACACAAATTTACACATACCTAAAGGGCATTCCTGATCCCCATGGATGGGAATCTTATACCAGAGAAAGAGTAAAAAATAAATGGAAAACAAATTCCCAACGTGAAGAAGACATCATGACATATATTAATAAAAAAATAAAGACCAGAAGTAAACATAAATATATATCTCATAATTTATAGAGAACAAAAAAATAAATTCAATTGAAATGGTAGAAAAACAATATCCAAGAGACAAAAAAAACTACAAAGGATGAAAAAAACTAAATTTATCTACTCCAATAGTCCCCAAGTGATATCATGAGAAACTCCCACCATCTCAGTACCAGATTCCAAAACCTAGAAAATGAAAACCTTCCAACCTCATTATGGCTCCTTACCTTTCCACCCACAAAAAGACATAAAAATATCAGCATATCATCGAAGGGGTGTGCAGGGTGTGAGTGAACTGGCTCAATAGGGTCTCACCCAAGTGTTCAATAATAAGTATCTATAAAAATAATCCAAGAATTCTAAACATTATTGAAAAACGTATGAGACACAATTTAGTAGTTTTTGTATCAAATGAATGGAAAAACATTTAATTTCTCCCTTTTCCACATTTCTAAATGAAAAAAGTAAATTAGTTCAAAGAATTTCATATACAGATAATAATTCATATAAAAATATATGTCATCATATATCATATCAAATCCATGGAAGTACAACCAAAATAGTATAAGAAAAAAGAACATGTAAAATCATGCCAAAAATCACACTAGGCCATGATAGCTAGGACACTCGTACATAAAATAGAAAATCAGGCACATAAAGTCTACAAATATATGAATAAAATATTGAGGGTAGTGGAAAACCCCAGAAAATGAACCCTCTAATAGCTCTAACATGTCCCTAGAACAATATTTCTACGGTGTAGAAGAACCCCTACAAATGAACCCCCCAATAATCGATGAGGAATATTACCAAAAATTCCACCTATGTACTGAAGGCTTCCCATGTTCTCTGTTTTATAAACCATTCCATGAAAATAATGATCTAAAAAACATTTCATAATGCTTTGAAAACACATTTTCATTTTCCAAATATAGAGGAAAATCATATCTCCCCCAAAACCCATTTCTATAGATAGAATTAAATCATTCGAAATAATTTATTATTTATTTTATGAAAACCCATAGAAATTTAGTTCATTTTACACTTTCTAGATAGGGAACCACATTCCTCAAAAATTGGTCGTACATGCCCACAAATGAATCCACCATCATGGAATAACGAAATAATGAAAACAGAGTCCCTAGAACCAATATTCACATTTATAATTGATTCAACTTATCAAAATGGTTGGCGAAGAGTAATGATGAACACAAACCTGAAGAATTCACAATCATCCCACCACAACCAAAAAAGATCATCCCCCAAAACAAGATCCCATGAATGATATGGAAAGATCAAGTTGAACGACCTTCTTAAATCAACAAAACCAATAGTGAAACATAATAACTCTACCAAAATAAAAGGAAATAATGACTCAGAAATAATTACTCACCCAGAGATATGAAACCCAACCACAACAAAAATCAATCACTGAACGAATCAATTCAGATCGAGAGGAGGTATATAAAATCACCTAGGAGAGCACTTAGGTCTAGAGGAATGAGGATACAGATAAATGAAATAGAAATTAGATCTATATCACCCTAAAATAAATACTCAAGAGACAAATATAGAATATAATCCTATTATACATCATTTAATCCATGAAACTCATGTACCATGAAAAACCATCATCATTTTTTTAAAAACTGATCTTAAACATTACACGTTGTGTAAACACATTTCACACCATGTAACTGTTCACATAGTATATTCATCTCTTGACATGATCATGGTAAAAAATACATGTAGTGTACTCCCATTACATGTCATGTAAATTCTCAATAGATAGAAAAAACTCTATATTTTAGCTGAAAAATCCAAACTATCTCTGGCATTCTCTTGACTCAGGGAGAACACCTCTTAACCATTACATGTTTATACTCGAACTCCATTAATTCAAAAAAAACATACATCCTTGAAATTTAATCCATTTTCCCCCAAAAAATCTCTCCATCCTCAAGAGTCCTAATAGGAACCCAAATAAAGAGGAAAATTACTAAAGATATGCGAATTACCTGAAAGATGATAATGGGATGTCACACTGTTAAATCTAAGACAATGACTTATTATAAAAACATGTGTAGGATTTTTTTCCCAAGAACTCAACATCAGCAATAGTACCATTGAAACCTGAATCTCTTTTGTTTATTTAAATTTTACTTGTAGTACTATCTATATTGTTTTTCTTATTATTCATTTTCTATATAAACTTTCTTATGCTTGTTAGAAGAAGAGCTTCAAGAGTTTAAACTTTCTTGAACAAAAATTGGAGAGTATTTAACCTTATTTTCTTGGTCTATAATTTTCCATATTCTTATTTTTGAACTATAATGTTAGTGAAATTAGGATAATAAACAATTTTATATTGTATATATATAAACTGATTTTTTTTGTGAAAGTTCTCTTAGCTGAATTTGAGGACGTACCCATGACTATAATATTTATTTTAAATTATTATTTAATTTCTTCAGTTCATTTATAGCTTGAATAAACATAGATTGTGTATTAGATAACTATTATTCTTTCAAAGAAAATTTTTCTCCAAGATCCATTATAATTTTATCATATTTATCTTTTTTCTACCTGAGTTTTTAGATATCAACAATGAGGTATTCTTATTTATTTTCAAACTCTTTCTTTTCTAAAATCATATTCTAGCTTTATTTAGCAAGATTGTTTATTATATTATTGTGTGTGGTGTTCTTATAAAGACAATATTTAGTCTCATCATTCAACATGTCTTCAAACTCAGTTGGTTCTGAACCACCTTCAACACTACTTGAAGTGTTGAACCCCGTTTCAAAATAATCCCGGAAGATCGAAAATTTCTCACCCGAATCACTTTTAGATTCACTAATGGATGAGTGGCCAACTTCTTATTATTTTATAATAATGTTATTTTTCTATACTCTCGAAAATATTTTATATCTTTTTCTAGATTAGGATGATTCACTTTAATTTTTTTCTACTTATATTTGTAATGTTTCTTATATTCTTTAGATTCACATTTTGGTGCCTTCTTAATTTAATAACAATATTCTCTATTCTATTAAATTAATATCATTGATCTGGATACATGAATTTATATTTTTTGTATCATTTATTTAATCTATTTGAGATAAGAGAAACAATTTTTTGAAATTATCCACCACCATCCCCATTTTCAGAGTCACTTATATCTAAATTTTAAACATATTCATTAATTTTTAGCATTCCCATTGACAAAAATTCTATTTAATATTTTACATTTTTCATTAATGATAGAACATATCTCATTTCATAATAAACGGTAATTTTATGGAATTCATTAATGGAAAGATCCTAACTATCTTCTAGAGTTGAAATATTAAGATCAAATATGTCAGGAAAATTCCTCACGAGTTTTTTAACAATTGTAGAGACATTATTTATTTTCACAAAAATACATAGATATTATTGATAAATTCAATTACCTAAATTAAATAATCATAAATTCAATCATCCTCATCGATCTAGATGGCTTAAAAAATTCTTATTTATATTTTTAATTTATCCTCTATGAATTTCACATTTCCATTGTAACTACATTCAAGATTATCCAAATTTTTATTTTTCTATTTTAAGTCCCATCATTTTCATTTAAAATTTCTTTGAAATGGACATAAGAATAGATTTTATGATATTCCATCATTATACACATTTCTATTGACATCCAAGTTCATTGGTTCATTCCCTTAAATAGGAGGAAAACCAAAGAAGATAATATCTCTAACTTCCATGATAAGGGATAGATGATATGATAACATTATATTCATCATAATATGATTATTTTTTCAACAAAATGTGAGAACACTCATTATATAAAATGAATTTAGATTATCCATTTTATTAAAGTGATTAAATTGAATAGAGGTATCTATATAAGATACCAGTTGTAGTGCATAGGATCAGCTTATTCCACTAAAAATGTTGGGGTGGGGGATTAATTAGTAGAGACCAGTTTTACAGTTTCATATTTTTATAATCAACCCATGAAATATATTAAGTTTACATTAAATAAATTATTGATTATAAACCTCAATAATGTATATATAAAATAATGAAAAAATAAACACGATTATTTTTTACAAGGTTCAACCACTTCCTAGGTAGCCTACTCTTCACTGTGGCCAGTTACTCCCCCCAATCACAGATTCTTCACTATAATCACAATATTATACTAGGTTGTAGTCATATAATATATTATTAATAATCCATTAAATAGTAACACTAGAGAACAAAACATATAACTACATTTATAAGGAATATGAAACTAATATTATATATAACTTTTTGAAATATTAGGTTCTTTATTAATAGTAAAATTTTATTCCTATTATTGACCTTCATAAATATTCAAGAACATAATCTATCCATTTTTAATTGGTATAGAATTTATTCTTCATAATCTCTCAAAAACATTACACATTAAACATGGAAAAACCTCACCTATAGATGAATACTTAAACAGTTCTAATCCCTCAAAACTTCTTTAATTTTTCCTTAGTACATAAACTCCACTTTCACATCAGCAATGATCAACCTTATTTTTCCCTCTCACAAAAGATATATTATCCCAATTTTTTAAAAATTAAAACCCTTTAAGATAATTAAATTTATATAATCAAAATTGGTTATATAAAATTGGAATATGATATTACATTATTTTCCAACCACAAAAAATGGTCATTATAAAAGAACATCATTTGGAAACCACACTTTACTGTGGGATTCTTTCAAAATATCTCATATATGAAAAGTGAATTCTGGTTGACTTAATCAAATTAAAATCTTCAAAACATATTATCAAAAATATAACTTTGATCAATATTCAAAAAAATGGAATTTTTATATTCTTAATAATAGTATTTTTCTTCCTCAAACTAAAATATTATCAAGCTCATTATCTTCCCCCTTCTCACATAGTATAACAATGGTCCAAAGTAACTTAGTGGTTTCACTAGTTATCATTGGAAAGATGAATATAAAAAAATAATAATAATATGGAAGTGTTTATTAAATATTTATATCGTTATAGAATCATACAAGTTGATTTATGATTTAACATATGTTGTTTCTTCATTTACAACATCAAAATCAAGAATCATTATAACATTTTAGATGAAACCACATGGGATATAAAAAAAATAAAAATAGTGGTCATTATTTTTTAAATCTCACTAGAATCATCTTTAATCACATTTTCAATGGGATGTGTTTCACTTTGAAGATCTGTTCTTACCTGAATGGCCCGAAGGCCTTCATTTTTATTGATTTTTGATAACCCCCCTTTCAAGGGATGAGTGGAACCCTTAAAAGTCCCGTTGACTCAGAGATTACATGGTCCGTAGGCTTAGAAGATTACATGACCTGAAGGTCTTAGGGAATTCAACCAGACTATCTACAAGGAACTGCCCCTCCCCAGCATTTGCATCCTGATAGTAGCTCTCCATCTTTGCATGACCGTCTGGCTAGGTTTCCTGTGCAAGCACATGCTGGTACCAATGGCATTGCCATACCCTCTTATTATGACAATCCATTTGGCTCTGCTCTGGTGATTGCACCTGCTCTGAATCCTCTTCTGGGGATGCTCCTTTTTTGTAGTGTGTCTGGGGCCTACATTCATGTGTCCTGAAGGCCTTAGGGTGGCCCTAAGGCCTTAAGGTAGCCCGAAGGCCTTGAGAATCAACTGGCCTGAAGGCCTTGGGTGGCCCGAAATCCTTATAGGACATGAGGACCAAATCAGTGGCCCGAAGGCCCAAATGGATGAATTGATCTGGATGCTACAGTACCGAACAGTGTCTACAACAGTACTGCTACAGTAACCCGAAAATAGGCCTCTACCCGGAATTGATCTTGGGTCTCTTGGATGCACCTAGTGAGTCCTCACCAACTGGGATGAGGTTCATGTGCGAAGATCTGTTCTTGAATAATCATTCTTACCTCTTTTAGAAGACATGGATTCTAGAAAACTCAATTTTTATGTAGAAAAAATTTTCATACATGGGTTTCTGATATGAAATATCATTACCTATATTTGTATCCATGATAAAACAATATTAATTCAATAGATAAAGGAAAATAGAAAAAAATACCTTTTTTAATTTTCATAAGTGATAATAAATCCCATATATAGAAGAAATTATGTACATTTCACATATGGGAAAAATTCACTGTTGAAGAGTTCAGTTACATGGTGGAATTCACATATATCATTTTAAAAAATGCATTGAATTCTTAGACATCATAAAAAACCCTTATGTAATTTTTTTGATATGGAATATTTTCTTATGTATGACATTAGATACATGAAATCATTCACATATACGATTCTACACATAACCAAATATTTTCCAATAAATAAAAACTCACACGTGAAGCTTCACATAGTCTAATTTTTAATTATACTGAGGAAAATAATATAAAAGTATAAAAAGTAATCCTTCATAACATAATCATCAGGAACACTTCTGTAAACTCGAAGGAAATCTCAACCTCTCAAAATACTTCATCACAATTTCTGATAACTCTTAAAAACATCAATTTATTCTCTATAAGGATTTAAAACAAATGAAAACCTTTAAAAACACCAAGGGTTCATAATTTTATTTATAATATTATTTTCTATCTATATATGTATCTTATTACTAAAAGATATGTAACATAATCCCTTTTTGAACAACAGAATTATTCTAATCCTTCTAGATATATACTAATTTTAGTTTAACATTTTTTCAAAGTGTAAGAATCTTTGAAATCTCATTCCAATGTCCCAATACTAAAAATAAATGTAACTTAAAAAATTAATTACATCCAATAATTAATGAAAATAAAATTAATTTAATTGTGATTAAATTTATTTTCTTTGAAAAATAAAATAGTTATTCTATAATTGAATATCAATGTCGAAATTTTTATAGTCATATCACCTTAAAAAACATTTGGTAAAATAATTAATTTTTGTATGGGGGAGGGATAATTGGACTCCCTTGAAATATTTTACCTTTTTTTATCTAAGAGACATTATAATTTACCTGAAATACTTTACCTTCTAGGAAAATTTTTATTGGTCATATTCATAAATGATAAAGACATGTGCCAAAATTGGTGAAAGTAACATGTTTACTCCAATTGTTAGTTGAAATAAAAATAATTTTTGATATGATCTATATTATTTAATCTAATTCAGTGAAATTTTCATTACCTAGAATGTTTACTACTATTCATGATATGAAATTACTGACTAATATTTTAAATTCCCATTTTTGCGAGGTTCCCTAAAACCTTTTGACTAATTAATTATCATATTGTTTTATGATTGATTCGTAGGATATGAATTACTACTAGAATTCTCATTTTAATATCTTAAAAAACTGATGATTTAACGAACATTAAAGTGATTGAGGCTATGTTTAGTTACTATTATTCCATTTCATCTTTAGATCAACCATACATTTGGTCTTTTATTAAGATCATAGAGACTATGATTTAAATTAAAGGTAGTGAGATTAGAAAAAAATTCTTTCTAATAATGATTTATTTGTATTATTACATGATTCCATGTCCTTAAAGAAGGATATTGGGGTTTTAGTAGTATTATTTGGATTATATGTTATGAAATGAAGAATAAAATGGGATCTATTATCTTGGTTGACTGAAAATTTAATTTTTTATTTGAAAACTCTTTTAAGGAAAAGTGAGAAACCACATAAGTTAAACAAGGAGGAGATCCCTCCAATGATATCACCATGTTATTTAAATAGAAATTCATCATATTAGAAGTTTATTCCCTAATGGATTTCTAGGAGATATAGTGCACCTGTGGATCTGTTTTGTCGAGGATGAAGTCTTCAATGCAATCTGCCATCTTTTTCTAAGTTTTATAGTACTCTACCTTACTTAGATTCCCTTTATTAAAACCACTTATTAGTATAATATATTACCTATTAATGAAATATTCTTTCTCACTATTGACATACAACCAAAGTGGCCTTCCCATAAACTTATCGGCCTCTTCTTGTATACCATTGATGTATAGAAATTCCTCCACCATTTCTTCATTAGTGTGGACAAAAACTTTCAGTGGATTCTATTTAGTTACTTCCTCCACACCATTTTTCCCTCACTAGCCTCAACAACATAGACAATAACTTATTCAGGATTCTATTGTAGGTTAACAGTAAATACGTGCATGCACTCTTTTTCATTTGATTTCATCTTTTTACCTGACATAGTCTCCATTGGTTTTGGTAGCTACAAGTAATCCTCACGCCCTTGGATTTTCTTCCATGTTGACAAGACATTAGTCTATATCCCACCTATTATCTCAAATTCACTATCAGTCTTTTGATATTGAGTTATTCCCTCCTGAACAAAAAAATGATTACTAGTATGGATGTTCTCCTCACTATGCCTCTAACCGTCAACCTTGTGTCCCACCAGCCCGTACACTGGACCTTACTTAGGAAAAATCCATCTTACACCCTTAGATGTGTAATTTTTAATCCAACATTATTCTTTTATCATTCACAATCCCTTCCATAACCTGTAGCTACCTAGAATCATCATTCTATTTCCCCTCCATCTCCACTGAAGAACCTTCTTTGGAATCCTACTATGGTTCTATAATAGAATCTGTATGCTATTTATCAATGGTACCATTCCTAGAACATGAATCAACACCTCTAGTGTCCTTCTCCTCCACTTTCCATTTCTCCAAGATAGCATCCCATGTAATCTTATTGCCCCTCGAAGGACCTTCCAAATCAAGCTTCAGTATACTGAAAATTTCAGTGACCTTTGGGTTAGAAGTTATCACCACTGCTTCTTTCTGTACCATTGCAACATCCACACTCAACATATGATCTCATTCTAACAGTTACAAAATTTTTTAGTAGGAGATCAATAAAATATAGTTTAGTGGGTGTGATACATTTTTTATATTCTTTTCATTGAAAAAGGATAAAAAAAATTAAGAAATAATAAATTTCATTTCTATTTTTTATTTTCAATTTATGGACCTAGGTGAAAAATACGAAAAGGAAGTGGTAGATGATTAAATTTTATAGAGACAAGAAGGGGTATTTTTCATTTATCTTCAATAAAATCTATGAGTTAAATTTTAATAATTTTTCTTCTTCTAAGATTTATTTTTTATATTTTATATCATAAACTACCCACCTTCAGCCCTAGAATAACCCTTCAATATTCATCTTAATTAGTGAGTCTTGAGGTTAAGATAACATAAATGATTATGGATAATGTTTATATACTTTAAATGTATCATAAATCTAAATAAATTATCTTGAGTAATGAATGAAAACATTTTCTAGATATTTAGATCATATGTGTCATATATATTAATGAATGGTTAAATAATATCAGTGGAATATGAGAGGTGTATTGAATTGTATTCACATAAGAATCATAAGTAGATTAATATTGATTAGATGTATTGTTTTATTTTAAATTATTATATATGTCTTTATTTTTATGAGTATAATTATGTTACATTTTCCCTTATTTATGGTATATTATTTATATTTTATCTTGACAGTTTACTTAAGAATTAGAAATTTTTTATGTGTGGGGGGGTTTAGTAACTCCAAAATGTTGATATCAATTTACCATTTTTATCATTTAAAATTGGATTATTACTACGAAATATTTTCTTGATTTTAATGGATTTTGGTGTATTATAGTCTTTGGAATTAGTGATAACTAGTAAGAAGTTAAGGATGATAGGGTAATATCACACAATAATCCATTTTATTTATGACATGATAAGATGATATAATTAAATTCTAAAATCTCAATAAAACCATGAAATAATGAAAAATAAAACACATACATACTCATGTATGATTTAAATTATTTGCGACACTAGAATATACATTTCAATATTAAAAAGATCCCTTTTATACCATATCCTATGTTAAATTAAATAATGTATAACTATTTAAGTAAAAGAATGGATTATGGAAATTAGGAAGGGGAAAGACCACCCCTAAAGAAGATAGTGGTAACACTACTAACATTAAAATTTAATAATCATCCATTACGGTAAGAAATTTTTTCGGAAAAAAATTTATTTATGTGTTTGAAATTATTAGTATTTCAATCCTTCATTTTAGGAGATCTTTTATTAAAAAAAGGGATATACATGTCATGACATAACCGATTATCTATATGTTGGAATTCACAAAAACCTATAAAAAGACATGTATGCTATTTTGAAACAATATAAAGGGATTAATGAAGCACCTATATTGGAATAATAGAAAGAGTTATGAAATAACTAGTTTAAAAATATATATGTTTTAGTTATTTTGAATTTTAATAAGGTGTAGACACTTTTTGATGATTTTTACCATTCTAGAGAGGGATTGAATGGTAAGATTATTATTTTCAACGAATTGAATCATGGTTTTCTAAGGTAATTATATTTTCCTAATTAACATGAATTATTTTCTGTATTATCTCTTATACTTATATAATTCCTACATCTCTCAAAGAAAACTCTTCACTGGTAATTGATAATAAATTATCTATCAGTGAGTAGTCATTTTCGAGATTGTGAATTAATAGGAGAAGGATCATGATTTATATTGAATGATTGATTTTTCTATAAGATGAATTGTTTTTGTTAGGTTTTATATTATGATTAATTCCTATCTTATTCGGTATTCATTATTTGAGAATAGTAATGGGTGAGGAAGGAAAGATAGCACGATATAATAAGATTTTGTCACTGAAATTACATAATTCAAAATTAAAATTTCAAAAGGAAACAAGCATGGTAGGGAATGATTTTATTTATAAGAATAGTCTTGATACGTATTTTTCAATATAAATAGAAAATTATTTCATTATTTATTAAGAAGGTTCTTTTTATCATATGAAATTAAAGAGTTAGGATATTATTAATTGACATTGATCTAATAAATTTTTTTATCTAATAATATCATGAAAAATCAATTTAATATTATCAGCAATAGAATGAAATTATATTTTTAGGAAATTTATCCTTCAAAATTAAATACATATGTAATATTGTTAATAAAAAATATTTTTTATTTTGGTTTCATTATATTTTTATATTTTTCATTGAATTTTAATTATTAAAACTAATGATCAATAAATCAAATTGGATATAATTATGGATTTTTGATATGACCATTTTTCTTAGTGGTGCAACTATTGAATTTAAAAATATATACTATGGTACGTAACATTTAATAAAATGGAAAATGATTTAAATCTAATCACTATCCTATATCCTTAGGATGTGAAAACACTCATGGGTGAGGCATAAAACATGGGTTTTAAAACCCTCGATGTGTCCCCTAGGTGAAATAATAAATAAAACAAAATATAATTAATTGGAATAATAACAATTAAAAAGTTAACAATAATAATAATAAATAAAATTAATAAAAATAATAATGATACAAAAAATATATTAAGTAATAATTATAAAAATATGTAAAATTAATAACAATAAAATATTATAAATTTTACCGATAAAAAATTCTCAAAACAATTTGATATAATTATAATGTTTTTAATCAACTAAAAACCTAATAATAGAAACAATATGTGGAGATTATTATAAAAATATATATATACACTCAAACTCTTGGATCAGCCCAAGGTCGCCCTATAAGAAATCAGATTGATCACTAGTGGGCCCCTTTTTGTTATTTTCCATCCCAAAGGATGGATTAAGAAACAATACCATTTTATAATTTTATTTTATAATTTTTTCTTCAACACAATCACTATTTTCGTATTTTACTATTTTGGCTAATAATCTAGCTATAACACTGTAACAAGGGATCTTTTTATTTTTTCACCTCTTCAAATCCAATTTTTTTAGGCTACCACATTGGCTATGCTCGGTGGCCTTTTTGACATAGTTTCCCACCATGATTTAGGGATTTATATAATCATTATTGTGAGTAACAAAAACACACATAAACATCTATCAAATAATTTGTTCCTAAAATTAAATAAAAAATTATTTATCTGGAAATAAGTTATTGAAAATAATAATAATAATAAACTAAATATATAATATTAATATAAAATTACTAATAATTATTAAACCTAAAAATAAATAAATATATAAATAAATTTAAAACCTAAAAATAATTAAATTTTAAAAATAAAATTATATTAAAAAAGATTAATGAAGTCAAGAAAATCCATGTACATCGGTATTTTTAGAAATATAATAGAGGTATTCATTAATGAATTTAGCCATTAGAGGGAATTCATGAATTAAGTTAAAGTGGTCTTTATTGGATGATTTGTAAAAATAAATAATTGTAAAATAATTGATTATATATGTTTTAATTATATGGTCGATTGACTAATCATTTTGTGATTGATTGAATTGTATTATTTTATCATTAGATATTTAATATAAGTAATCATTAGTGGTAAAAATTATAATATGACCACTACAAAGTTAGTATATACTTCGTAGATGATCTTTAGAAGCAATGCATATAGAGAGTATAAATAAGGGTCATGTTATGAGGTTTATATGGAAGGAATAAGATATGGAATCGGGTTGAAGAAACTCCCCACATGAGACATATTTTTATAATATTGGGAAAATGCTGTATTTATCAAGTGTTTCTTAGAATAAAAACAAGATGAAAATTAACAAGTGTAGATGAAACAGAATTGCCTATTGTTGATGTTTGGTCAGTAAGAATCACTACATGATCAATGTTAGCTAAATCACCACCTTTAAATACTAACCTTTCTTATCTAACCCTTAGGGCTTAAATAAATGTATTAAGGGGTTATGTAACTAAGTATTAGTGTGAAAATTATAATATATTGATTATATATATAATTAATTATAAATATATAATATTAATATATTCTTATATTGTTATATAAATATTGTTTAAAAAAATATTTTTAGATGGAAAATGAGTTTTTATTTGATAATTAAATTTATTTTATTAATAAATTTATTTTAATAAAATGTTTTCCATATTTTTAATCATTATGTTAAAATTACATAATAGGATAAATATCAATTTTTATTTAAAATTAAATTACTCAGGTGAATAATGAAATACAACTGTGAAAACAATAAATATGATATTTAAAAAATAGGGCATAGATTACTAAAAAACATTATAAATTATCAGAATATGTTTTAAGTTGATTAATGCATGAGTAACCAAGACTTATTTTCTATTTTAATGTTTCTTTTCATACACAATTAATTTTTTTATCCATTTATTAATAAATAGTCATAAAAATGACACCTATTTTCACTTATAAATGGACCCATCAACCACCATTTAAAAAAGCTATAGAAATTTATCCTCAACCCTAATTTTTTGAATAATTATCAATCCAAAACATCACCTATATAGTTTGTATTCACTGTTCACAAACTAAAACCCAACATTCTTAAAAAAAGAAGCCTCTTAAGTGAATATCTGATTACGTTTAAGTAGGTAATGATCTCTTCTCATTCCACATTATTTATCTTCTCATTTTATAACACATTAAATATAATTAATCAAATTAATAACATATAAATAATGTTAATATAATATTTTTAATATATAGATATTAATGAAATAATAACACAATCATAAGTTTCTTTCCCTTTTAATACATTCATGTTTGGGTTTGTTTAGAAATCTACATGAATGATGATAGTCTATAATTGTCACTCTTACTAGGGAGTGATAACAATTATTAAAATAAAAACTTATAGTTAAAAAAATCCCCATGAAATAATGAATCATGAATTTTTTCATTATGAACAAAAACAATACTTTTCATTGAAAAACAAGAAACATTATAAATCATTGTATTTTCGTAATTCTATTACATTGGGTTTTTTGAACATGAAGAACTTATGAACATAAAACTATAACCAAGACTACCATACCAAAGAAAACATAAATCATTTTGGATGATTAACCTTAAATGGTATATATGGACTATTGTAATAAATAAATAATGATTATATGTATATAAGAAAAATTCAATATGGTTATTTCATAAATTATTAATTATTTAAATTTTATTATATAGGGAGTTTGGGTGCACCCGAGTAAGTCAAAAATTATGTTATGGGGTTTCCACTTGATCTCTCTTCTAATTAGATAATATATATATATATATATATATATATATATATCAAATCCTCCATATTTATTTTGTAATTTCCGTTAATATTATCATATTATTTATCTTATAGTCATTTATGGGTATTTATAAACCTATTTTTTTTCTTTAATTTTTATACTTAATTCAAACTTTAAAAATTTTATAAGATGATTTTTATTTAAATATGATCTATTTTAAAATATTTCCCTATTATTTATATTTATTCTCATATATTGTCTATATACTACCCATTTAATATTCCCTATTACATTTTATATTTTTAATATAAATCTACGCATTTATTTCGGGTCAAATTTTTGATGCTTGATTTCTATATTAAGGATTTGTAAGAGGTTGTCTCCTAGAATCACTTATTATTTTATATTTTCTATGTATAATATTCCCCCAAAATATTTTTATGTACATTCAAAAAAAATGATTATATTAATTATATTCTATTCATTTTTGTGAATTTATATACTGATTTATTATTCACTTAATTATTAATTCTTATTTTATTCTTTATAATGTTTTTAATGTTATTATTGTCTTAATATCATTTCTTAGAGTTATGTTAATTTTTATTTATTTATATTATTCAATATTTTTTATATTATATTTTATTAAAGGACCATAATTTTTTTACTTGAATTTTTTAAATTTACATGTCATCATTATATTCTATTTTTAATTAGATCTTACTTAATAGAATAGAAAATTTTTAATGGAACATACCATGAATGTATTATTATTTATCTTCCTTTTGTACATTATTTTATGATACATAAACACACACACACAAACACACACATATCATCCCAATAATTTATTTTATTATATTTTTTCTTTTCCTCTAAGGGCTTTTAAGTATTTTTACTATACCCTTATAATTGATTCATACATATGACGTACGAGGAGGTGTTCTTCAAGAGTATATGTTTTATTATATAAAATATTGTTGATTTATATGTATTTTATTATATAATCCAAGGAATATATTTTTCATTTTCTTATAGTCATTATCCATTGGCATAAAGGGAGGTACACTCGATGCCTTACATTACTATGTTGGTCTGGGCACTACTCATGGGTATAGGGTGGAAGGGATGTTAAAAGATGGTATTAGAGTATAACTTTCTTTTATATTATTGAGTTGTTTGGTACAAAATATAATAAGTATAACATCCCAGAACCTTTACTCCCAGAACCTTTACTGAAATCCAAAAATTTCAAATTCATCCTTTGATAATGATAATTGTGCGCCAATTATTTGTATCTAAACCTTACCAAATGAAAATAAAAAATTCAATCACTTTTAGTCTCATAGAAATTCTTGGTTTAGTGTTTAATAGAATTATAAAAAAACACTTTTACCCACATAGTTAAATTATAATTTCCCACACTTAACCCAACATTAAATATTTCTCACTGTGTAATCATCATTATCCATTTGAAATATATTCTATAAATAAATCATTCAACCCTATTATTTATAACCCTAGAAAGATTTAACATAATTCAGGTGAGATTAAATTCTCATTAAGGGTAAACATAATTATTAACAATTTAATGTCATCAATGACCATAAAATCTGCATAAATTTATATTGACATAATCAGAGTGCATGAGAGAATTATAAATAAACTCATACTCACCAATAATTGAATAATAAATAAGGAAGCATGGAATAAGGATTTCATAAATGGAATGAGTCATAAAAATAAATAATCAAAATACATGTGATATTAATCTTTAATAAATGAAACATTATAAACCCATGGAAATCGTAGATAGAAAGTGTTATTATCTTGGAAAATCATTATCATAGAACACTTACATAATCCTTAAAGAAACATTTAAAATGGAATTACCATATGGTGGATGTCTGATATTAATTTTCAGTAAAAATAATAATTATTTAGTGTATTGAAGCACTATCTGCGTTCCCTGATCATATAAGCTATATCAGGGTCAACCGACACTATCTTGGAACATCGATCATATATAATATCTAAGAACTAAAACATGAATAAGGTAAATATATATTGCATAAAAATAATAATAATAACTTTTATAACATGATTAACCTGTGGAAAAGAAAAGGGTTCCATAAAAATCACTTTCAAACACACTTAACCAATAGAAAAGAAAAGTGTTCTACAACAATCCCTTTTAATCACTCTTAATCCATACACAAAAATAAAGATGAAGGCACCATAACATAATATACCCATTAGATTATAATAAACAATAAGGTTTGATGGTGTGGATGAATGAGAATACTAATAAAATATCATTAAATATGTTTTGTGGGAAATAAAATTTTCATTTTAAAAAGTCACTAAAAATTAATATAATTTTTAGAAAATCATTTTATTGGAAAAAGACTATGGAAACATATAAGTAATGGGTTAAAAATAATTTAAAACATTTCTTGAGGAAAATATCTGTTCTATTTTTAAATTAATTTTTAAAACATAATTTTAGTGAAAATCCTTTTATTTTCAAAAAAAACTTGAACATTTATAAAGTACGCTTCAATGAAAATAATGTTTAAGACTATGAAAATTTTAGTTCATTTAATAAACATTAACATAATGGATCCTTTCAAAATTTCAGTAAAATAAACATGGGAATATTTTGAAAAACTACATGAATATTATGTTAATTTTTCTTTGTAAAAATTGAAAAATGGGTAAAAATGTATTTCATAAATCAATTTAATAATTATAAAAAAATTAAACATTTTTAGAAGACAAGGTTTTGGAAGAAAAAGGGTATTCTACCATAAGAAGAAATAAATAATTTATTTCCTAAAAACATTTTCATAATTATTTTATGTACCAATGAGGGAAAAACTGGTAATATTAATTGAAAATAACATAAATAACCATAGTAAAAGAAAATTAATTATGATATTTTAGAGGTATATCATAATATTTAAACATTGGAGACTAAATAATAAACTATGAATGATGAGATTGTGACATAAAACTCTCATCACTTTGGTAACATTGAATCATAAGTCCCATAAAATGATAACATTAAATGAAATATAAAATACCATTGGAATAAATAAATTCATGATAATACATGTAAAATATTTTGGATATACACCTCAGAAAAAAAAATATGTTTATAACATCACGTAAGTCTCAATGAAAGAAAATTGAGAAAAAAATATGTTACCACTTTAGTAATATTTTGAATCATAATTCCAAATAGTGAATAGAATAAAATGAATATTTAACGATCATGTATATAATTGTATTCATTATATAACATGTGAAAGTGTTAGTATATACACCTCATAAAATAATATAGTTTCATAACATGATATAAGTCTCAAAGAAGGAAAATTGAGACAAATATTATTTACCGCTTTAATAATATTTTGAATCATAATAACCAATAAAGTATAACATCAAATAAAACATTTAATATCATGTAAATAATTGCATTACTGTTTTAAAATTTCATAGGGGTATTATATAAATGACAGAAAACAAACTGTTGGTGAATTTTTTATATGCCTATATGAAATAAAAGGGAGACTAGAAATCCCTCACCTCAACTCTCAAATTCCTTCATACATGTTTGAAAATAGAATATAATAAATATTAGTTTATTATAAATATATTATAGATAAATATTTAAATATATATATATCATATCATTTATTATTTACTTTTTACCATTTATAAACCTTTTTATAACAACTCTTTATTAAAATCAAGTTTCGGGTAATAACTGCTTTGTTTTTCGTGTATGTTTTGATTTGTTATTTTTGATACTATTACATTGATTATGGTAGCATAATATCAAGAATAATAATAGTGTATCAATTATAATATTTATACATCAATTTTAATTTTATGATCAATCATGAAATATTGTTTTGAGAAATGAAATAAGTTATGATCATGAAGACGGTAGGTCGTACACACGCTTGAATAATGATTTTATTTTTGAACGATCATTATGTAAATCAGGTAAGTATAAAATTATATTATTATAAATATATAAATATAATAAATACCATGTTATTTATTTAAATATACTTATACATATCATCTATGTATTGTGATGATGAAAGGAGAGTCACATCACTCCGTGAAGGTTGTAGTCCACATCTACACAAACAACATTTCTGTTTTTCGGTGAGTGAAAAGGGAAGAAATAAATTGATATAATATTTTTCAGTATGATAAATATGTCAATAATATAATAATTATGTCATGTATATCATTTATATTTATTAACTATTCCCTTATTATCTTCCCTGCAATGGTTTAATGAAAAATAATTATATTACTTCACGAGGCAGTAGTTTGTCGTACACGCAAATTACATTATTAAATCCCCTACAGAGTGAAAATTAAAATATTATATATGATATAATTACTAATTAAGTATAATTATTTTATAAATATCATATATATAATTTATATCCATAATCATATCCTACCATTAGTGATGGTAATGGAAAGATGGATGACATCGGTTCGTGAGGTGGTAGTCTGTTGTACACCCGAACAATGATTTCATAACCAATTTGATTGAATTGGAGAAGGGTTTAGGTTATTAAATTAACATAATAACATATAACTATATGAAATATAATTTTATTATTATATAATCATGGTTTAAGAATAAATTAATAACATGGAGGAAGAAATAAAATAAAAATACTCATTAAAGAATGTTAACGCTTATTTAGGTAACCTCTTTAGGTTTTCACCAAAAACCATAAATAGTTCGATTTATGCAAAAAATATATATAATATTATAGGAGTTAATTTTTGAATTTATTTTCTCAGGTATTTGATGAACCAAAGGGGTTTTATGGTATTAAGATAAGATAATAGGGGTGGTATTTTATATGTCACGTGAGTGTCACACTTGAAATTTTTATAAAGAATGAATTGCGACAACATATTTTTCATGTAACAGGGATACAATAATGTAATATTATAGATAATATAATATATATGGTCCAAATATTTCCTTAAAATATATTTTAGACATGTATAAAGGTCATTTTAAAGCATATATATTTAGTGCAACCCCTAGTAAATTCATTTTTACCTGGATAACATTAATTAAATTTAAATGTTTTAACTATTCATTTTTGGAAAAAAATTAGTTATAATTATTAGATAATATAAATTATTTTGATTCAAAATATAGAATCCATTTTACCAAATTCAATTCATAAAATTATAAAAAATTAATTAAAAAAACCTCATAAACATGATGAAAATGTAGGTTTTCATAGAGAGTATTTTTTTAAGAAAAAGATGGTTTTATAATAACTTTATAAATAATAGTAATTTTATAAAAATAAATTTATATTTAATGATTTATAATATATAATTTAAATTTAAATCATTAAAAATTGGGGTTATTTTAATAAATTAAAATAGAGAAACATTCTATACATTAAAATAGTTTTTTGAAAAATCTCATTTTTAAAACCAAAGAAAACCATATACTAAACTCTAATATAATTTTTATTCAAAATAAATTAATTGGATTAAATATAATTAAACAAAAATTATGTTTTTTATGGTCATATTAAAAAAAACTTGGAATTTCAAATTTCTTAATTTAGTGAAATGAATGGGCATTTATCCAAAAATTAGTATTTTTAACTATTTACTGAAAAATCAATATTTTTTGAAAAACAAAAAATTTCAACCAATGTAATTTTTGATATTATGATTTAAAAAATGAATTTAATTTTTTCAAATACATTCTCTAAATTTTATAAAATATAATTATAATATTTTTTCATGAAAATAATGAAAAATTATTTTTGAAGAAAATATAAATTTGAAGAATAAAATTACTTTCCTATAAATTGATTGATTATTTACTAAAAATTTATCAATAATTTATATTTATAATGATATATATATATATATATATTCATAAAGTAGTTATTACTATTTATACTCTCAAATTTAATGGTTAGGCTAAAATGATTATATATATCATGGGTCATTTAAGCTCTATGTTGTGTGTTGAATACACTGTCGAATATAAATATCTCAAGGTTTTTTGTAACAAAATACATCGAAGAGAATAAAATTATTTTAAAATAATCATATCATGATTTATCTTGGTGTTCCATTCTTGTAAAATCTCAATGTTTCATGTTAATTATTCTATCAAACCTAGTTTTCTTATTTTAAAATCTCATTGTGTTACATCCTCCCTCTTTAATAAGATTCTTTCTATAAATTTAAACATTATCTTGATAATCAGAGGTTGAATATTTTTTGAAAAACTAAATTATAAAAAGGTTTAATAAAAATCATTTTTATAAAAGGGAAATTAAAGTATGATGGTCTTTTGGTATAACACATACTATGTCTGATAATATGATAACATAGGTGGTAATTAAAGATTTAGACATTTTAGAGAGGTGTAATATCCAAATTTTGTTGGAGAGTTATAGATATCATTGATAACTAGAATATGGATGTTCAAGATAAAGTTAACAACCCCAAAAATGTAAACCAAAGAGGTATGAAAAATGTCATTGATATCATCAGGAAATATTTTAATAGGTCATCTTTTTTATTTCAAGATCATTTTCCAAGAGTGGGAAATTAATTTTCCATATTGACTATATCATATGGATATATAATAACTTGATGAGTTTAATATTATCCTTTTTTTAATTTCTACAATCTTATATATATTTTTTTCAAACAATGAGTATTCATAAAGAAATTTTCATGACTGAAGCACTAAAATGAACATTAAAAGAACACATATCCATAAAAGGGATAATCAAGCTATTAAAAATATCTTTAAACATTTTACAATACAAAATGGTTATAATATGATAAAATAGTACCCAGAATGAATAAAACATAATATGATACATGGATCTTAAAAATTAAACAAGAATAAAAAAAGTAAAAACTAAATCATTTAGTTAATAAATAACCAAATGTACTAAAGAACCTTAATAACATCAATACTAAGGAGTTTTTTTTAACATAAATGGTTATCTTATACCTTTTAACTTAAAAGAACAAAAATATAGTGATTCCATTTATAACTTAGTCACCGAATCACTTTTCTATCCCATGGTTATAGATACCATAAACTAATATTACCATAATTATCATTATATCCATGATAATATAGACTGTAAATGTTATCCATATTATTAAACTTATATTTGGAAATATTAACTTCATACTTCTCATTAAACCAAATCATTGCCTATACATCAACCTAATAAAATGTCTCCCAAATTTTATTATTCACTTTATGATCTCATCACTTAAAACCTCGAAGGGGTGCCTAAAAAATTTAACTTATGATGATTCTTATTCTCATATACCCATGAAGGTATCCATACCTATAAATATAACCTCACATTAAAACAACCAAATACAGAATGTTATCTAAACTAAACTATGATACCACATATAATAACTTAGAACCCACACTCCTAGATCCAGTGCTAAAATCATAAACTTTACCATTTTGGCTTTGATATCAAAAATTATAAACCAATTTTCTTCTATATAACCATTAAAACATCAAATGTAAAAAATGGATCACTTAAATTCTCAATGACCTTTTAGGTTTAGAGTTTTAGAAAATTATGAAAAACTCCTACATTAATAATACCCATGTGGTTAAACGATAATTTCTACCACTTAAGCCATATTTTCATATTTTACATTATTTCATATTCATCATCCATATAAAATACATTCTAAACATAATTCATTCAACCTCATTATTTATAACCTAGGGATGAGGAAAAATAAGAATGGTGAGATCAAATTCTCAATAAGGGTAAACATAAGCAATAATAGTTTAAATTAATCAATTATCATATAGAGTGCATGATGTTATGATGACATAATCAAAGTGAATGAGAAAATCCTAAATGTAATATTACTCATCAATACCTGAATCATCAATTATGAAGTATGTAATAAGTCTTTAAAAAATGAAATTATCATACATATCAATAATCATGAGCCATGTGATATCAATATTCCTCAAAAAAACATTATAAGACCATGGAAGCCAAATAAAAACATGTTGGTATTTTAGAAAATCATCATCGTAAAAAATTATAGGACCCTTACAAATGGAATAATCATGCAGTTGACTTCCAATATAATTCATTGGATAATATAATCAATACCCAATGCATTTGATCATTCTATGGGTGAAGCCATAGTATAAGATATATCAGGCTCACCCAACACCATTTGGGTGAACCCATCAAATATAATGTCTAAGAACCACAATTAGAATAATGCATATAAGGATTTAATAAGAAATCATCATTCATTTCATAACATTATTAACCCATGGAAAAGAAATAGTCTCCACAAAAATATATTTAAAAAATAATTAACCCATATAAAATATATGAATTCTATAACAATCTATTTGAAATAATATTAATCCATCCATAGAAAGAATGAGGAAAATATCATTACATAATATCCTTACTGGGACAAAATAAACTATAAGGGTTGTTTATGTTTATGAATGATAATACCATTAAAATATAATTAAATACATTTTTAGGAAACTAAAATTTTCATTTTAAAAAATAATAAAAAATCCAATAAAATTGTGAAAATTATTTTCATTGAAATGAACCTTGGAAACATATAAATGAAGCTTTAAAATCATTTAAAATATTCCTTGAGGGAAATACCTTTTCGTTTTGAAAATAACTATTTAAAACATTAAACATTGGGAAATTTATTTTTTAAAAAATAACAATGAATTTTTATAATGGAATATTGAAATAATATAATGGCCATGATGGTAGAAAATTCCAATCATGTATTACATGTTAAAACAAAGAATCCTTTAACATTTTTAGTAAGATCAAAATGAGAATTATTTAGAAAATGACATGAAGATTCCTTTAAAATCATTTTAAATAATAAAACATGAGTAATAATTTATTTAATAAATCATTTAAATAATTCTAAAAACATTTTTGATACTTTTTTTAGAAAAAATGGTTTTGGAATAAAAAAACATTTTTTCCCGAAGAGATAAAGAAAGATGAATTTTATTAAAAATATTTTTCTCAGTTATTTTTAGTACCGAAGAGTGAAATAAAAGCTATATAACTTTAAAATATCATTAATAACAATAGGATAATAAAATTAATTAAAATACTAGATATTTAGATCATAGTATTTAATCATTGGAGACTTAATCATAAAAATCCCGATAAACGATTATATTGTAACACGAAAACCTTACTAATTTGATAAATTTTAATAATAAGACCCATGAAAAGATAAAATAAAATAAAATAAAATATTTGGAATAAATAAATTCATTATATTACAATTAATAGAGTATTAATATACACAACATAAAAAATATAGGTGCATAACAAGATATAAGTCTCAAAGAATCAAAATAAGACAAAAATCATTTATTGCTTTAGTAATCTTTTGAATCCTAATCCCAAATAAATAATAACTTCAAATGAAACAATAAACATTATTAAAATAATGTGAATAATTATATAGAATTTCAAATATGGTATATATACACCTCATAAAATGATATAGGTGCATAATATGACATAAGTCTCAAAGAAAGAAAATTGAGACAAAAAATCCATTACCACTTTAGAAATATATTGACTCATAATATATAATAAATAATAAAATCTAATGAAACTTTTAATATCATTAAAATAATAATATTCGTGATACAACATGTCAAATGGGTATTATATACACCAAAAACAAAAGTGGTGAATTTACATATGTCTCCTAGAAATAAAAAAGATACTAGAAATCCAATACTTAATGTGTCACATTCCATCATAAATGATTAAACCTACTATATAATAAATATAAATTTATTATAGATATATTATAGAAATATATTTATATATATCATATCAAATATTATTCACATATAAACATTTATTACTTGTTTATTAAAAATTCATTTTTAAAATCATGTTTTGGGAAATAATTACTTTGTTTTTCATTTGTGTTTTGATTTGTTATTTTATATCCTATTACTTTGATCATGGTTACATAATCTCAATAATAATTATAATGAAATAATAATATTATTTATAAATCAATTATACTTTTATTATTCATCATGAAATATGGGTTTGAGAAATGAAATATATTACGATCATGGAGATGCTAGGTTGTACATACACATGAGTAACATTTCCATTTTTCAACGATCATTATAGAAATGAGACAAGTAATATATTATATTTCTAGAATAATCATAATATAATAAATATAATATTATTTCATTAAATATAATTATATATCTCATACAAGGGGATTGGTGATGAAAATTCTGTAACATTTCTTTGTGAAGGTGGTAGTCCACATGTACATGAACGACGTTATTATCACTTAGTGAGTCAAAAGGAAATAAATAAATTGATATATTATATTTTAATAATGATAAATATGTCACTAATTTAATAAATATGTCTTTTATATCAAATATATTTATTAACATTATCCATATTATCTTCCATGTAAAGCCGTAATGAAAACCAATCAAATCACTTCCTAAGGAGAAAATCCACCGCACACACGAATGATGTTATCATATCGACTACAGAATAGAATATATATATATATATATATATATATATATATTAAATAATGTCTCATATATATTCATTATATCCATCATCATACCCTACTGTGAGAGGTGGTAATGAAAAAACCGATTACATCAGTTTGTGAGGCGGTGGTCCATCATTCACATGAACAATGATTTCATAACATATTTTATAGAATAGGAGATAGATTTAGGTTATTAAAATAACACAATAACATCTCTGTATATGTAATATAAAAATATTATTATTTAATCATGGTTTAATAATAATTTAAGGATTTTAAAGAAGAAACAAAATAAAAACATTTTTTGAATAACGTTAACTCTTCTTCAGGTATCCTTCTTTAGATTGGATGAAAATCCTGACTAGTTTTGTTTTACACCAGAAATAAGTATTATAGGATGATATTATAAAATTTGGGATGTTATTTTTTTAGGTATTGTCTGAAACAACGGTTTTTGATGGTGTGAATTGGGGAGAACAGTGGGTGTACTTTTATATGTGAGGTAAGTGGCGCACTTGCTGTTTTTGAAAATAATGAATTCCACCCAAATGTTTTCATGTAATAAGACATTGGTAATTGATAATTATAAAAAATAGATGTTAAATGGTAGATATATTACTATAAAATATATTTTATAAGAGTTTTTAGTTCATTATAACCCATATCTTTTTATTTTAAACCTTAGTAAATTCATTATTACCATAACCATGATAATTAATTTTTAATTTTTTCATTATTAATTTTGGAAAAAAATTATGTCTAAAAGATTCTATAATATAAATTATTATGGTAAAATAATGGAATAAATTTTATCAATTTCAATTTATAGAAGTGTAATTTTTTTTAAAAACCCCATAAATGCGCCGAAAAAAGTGTGTTTTTAGGCAGATTATTTTTTTGAGAAACATATGATTTTATATTGAAAATATGACTAATAAAAGTCATTGTAAAAAACAAATTAATATGTAATTATATATTGTATATAAATTTAAATTAAATAATTCCTCATCAGTGGTTATTTTAATTAAATAAAATGGAGAAACATTATGTACCTTAATATAGTTTTCAAAAAACTCTTTATTTAAACCTAAATAGAAATTTATACTAAAATAAAATTTGAATTTGATTAAAAATAGATTATATTTTTTAAATGAAAATAAATAATAATTATTTTTATTTTAATAATAATAAAATCATATTTGAACTTTTAAATTTCCTAATTTGTTGAAACGAAGTGACAATCTTTAAAAAATCAGTAATTTCACTATTTACTGAAAAATCAATATTTTCTGAAAAAAACCTAAATTTTATGAAAATTAAATTTTTATAATCAAATTTAAAAATTATGTTCACTTTATCAACCATTTTTTCTGAAATTTCCAAAAAAAATTATAATATGTTTTTCATGAAAATAAATAAAAATCATTTTTTATGAAAAAATATTTTTGATGATCGAAATTAATTTTTACAATTTATTGATTATTTAATAAAAATTTATAAATAATATATATTGAGAAGGATATATATATATATATATCAAAAATTTGTTAATACTATTCATACCGAGTAATTTAATGGTTATATATATATATATCTTGGGAAGTTAATGTTTAGTATCGCATGTTGAATACACTATCAGACGTCAAAATATCAGAGTTGTGTGTACAAAAATATATAAAATAGATTAAATTTATTTAAAATGAAATATATCATAATGTATCAGGGTTTTATATTCTCATATAAGATCAATTGTCCATGCAACTTACGTTTTCAAACATAATTTAATTCTTTTAGAATCTCAGGGTGTTACACTATGAATGTGTCTGGGATTGGAAATGAGCAAATGCATAAGAGTAGCTAACCCAAGTATAGGGGAAAGGATGAGTCAAAAGGGATGTGATTGTTGATTTTTATTTCTCTTTTACAATTGATAGATTTTTCACATTTTTGGTGTACTATTTTATGATATCATTTTTTGTGTTTTTCAATCGTAAAATGGTATGATAAGATAGCATGTGTACAAACATGCATTACGCTAGGCACCTAAGGTTTCCTATTTTTTATGATTATTTTTATTTCCTAATATACATGTATTTATATACATCATCCTATGGATAAAAGGGGGTTTACCATTTAATTTTTCATTAGCATCATGTATGGTGTTTTGCCATTAGGCTATGATGACATCTTATATAGCCAATTCCAAGGATGGTAACATAAGATAAAAATATATAAAAATATATTCTTAAATGCATTTTTTGTATAAATAAATCATCAGTAATAATCATATAAGGATTATTCCCTTGTATCTAGTGAATGAATCACTATTTTTCCATTCCTCAGGAATTAATACCTGAAGATGACCTCGAAAGAATCAGAATGTGAATCTTTTGAGTACTACACCCTATTATAGAATGACATTAATTTTAGTGTTTAACCTTGAGAATATCTTTTAATGTAATATTTAGGTATAACATGTAATGACATGGGCTTTTTTGCCATATCATTTTACCATTATCTTTGAAAAATAAATATTACATGTATTGTTCTGAGATCGTGTTTTTAGATATGTAGAGTTTTGCTTCCATAGACAGTCAGGGTCCCAGACCTAGAGCATGGAGATGTAAATGATCCTCTAGCTGTAGACCATAACCTCTAGAATATCTTGACCAATTTTATATTATTTTCTCCATGAGATACTCTTCCGTGTAGTTATGGATTTTTAGGGTTTTCAACCTCAGGACACTCGGTTTATTTCAGATATCACCCATGAGTTCTAGGATCAGAACCCTTATCTTTAGATAGTTGAGGTTGGTCTATAGGTGGAATAGCTATGGATGGAGTCCCTAAAAACCATTTAATACCACTTAAATTTATGAAATAAAATAGGGTGAAGTTTTTCATGTAAATGTTGCATGGGGAAACAGATCGATGGTGGGACATCCTTTTCAAGGGGAAGTGGAATATTACACTAACATGTAATTATTTCTATACTAGTTTATTTATAAACATCTTACTAGAGACCATACATTAATAAAGGGATTGTGAGTTCATGGGGTAAGAGTAATTGGGCCTGAGAATTATGGAATATACGACAAAATTTAAATAGCTTTACTTACTAGACCCAACCCTAGCGGCTGATGAGGCTTCTTGATCTAGTCACTTTGACGAAGTCTTATATTATGTGATCATGGTTCATGTGAACATGTTCCAGTTCTCTTCCAACAAGGATATCATGAATAAAACACTGATTATAGAAAGGAACATTAATTATATATATCATATGGTGAGAATATCTTACTCGGAACTGAGAATATGTGTTGGTGAATATTCCAATACTTGGAAGCCATGATTAGATGAAATTCTATATGGTGTTGAAAATTAATCAATGTATATCAATTATTCATCTTATCCTTCCTAAAGGATCAATGAGGTGTGATGTTACTATTATGTTTCATAATAAATTTGACAAATATTTACTCCAGAACACCAATAAAATTCCATTTATATAGGAATATGGACCATCTACAATTTGTTAATCAACCTAGTCAGCTAGAAGTGGTAGGTGTTTAGGACCAATACAGAGTTCAGGGATCAAGGAAACTACCATTGCATATCAGTAAAGAAATTGATATTCTGTTGGCTGGTCTAGCAGTCAGGGTGGACGTAAAGCATGGGGATGTGGAAAATAGATTCATCAGGGAAGTAAGACATATAATAGTTATGTTATAGTAGTGGGATATAGAGAAAGTAAGATAAACTAGGAAGATTATATTAAAATAGAGTAGGATTCCAGGTTGTCGACTACTCGGGGTACAATATTGTTTGCATCCACTCCTTCTGATGACCTTTTTGACACATATTCCTAAAAATATTTTTTTATATTATTATTTTGTGGGAGTATGTTTTGGTAGTAGAATATCTCTACAGTGTGATTTCAATTTTTTCAACCTTCATAATGAAATTAGTGGAGATTTATAAGTTTTTAGTTTATGATCTATCCATCAGTGAGTATCATTTCCATCGGAAATTATTTATGATTGAAATGGGTGGATTTTATCTAATTATTATAATGTAATGGATCATTAATTTCTGAGAACATATCTAGTGTTACCACTAGTAGATTTATTTTACATCTCCCGAGTGTGGTATCATCAAGTTTGTGTGAGAGTGGGATGTTCATGCATGCCATGCCCAACCTGACATTCTCCTGCAAGGTGGAATTACCTCTTAGGTTGACAGCCTTGTACTGATTGATGGAGGGACATATTATCCATTTACCCACACATAGTTGATCTATTACATAAAATTTTTCTGGAGATATTATTGAGGATAACACTTGACTTTTGGATTAGGTCTACAATTAAGCTCTAGTTGGGTACATAACATATTTCTATCCCTCCTTATATAATGGTTCCAACTAAGGTATTGTAATTAAAATCATAGATACATGAATTGTAAGAAATTTTTTTATCCATCTAAGAACATCCCTTTGGGGTGATCTTGTTTTTTTCATCAAGAAGGAATAAAAAACCTCGAGACTACTTTGGGATTACTATAATATTAACCAAGTAATTATAGAGAGTGGATATCCACTCCCATGTATCGATGATTTATAAAACTAGCATAAAGGTGAGTAAGTTTTCTCTAAGATCGATCTACAATAGGGGTTCCACTAGGTCAGAGTACGTTCATCTTATGTTAAACAAAACAAAATTTAGAGAAGGGATGGTAGTTATGGGTAAATATTTATTTTTTGGGGCTAATGATCTTGCCTACGGTCTTTATGGATATGGTGAATAAAATCTTCCATACATATTTGGAATCTTTTGTAGTTGTCTTTATTGATGAAATCCTAGTGTTCTTAGAGTGTAGAGAGGAACATTGTAGTAATATAGAGATTGTTTGGATTACACTTCAGAGTCATTAGATGTATTCCAAATTCATCAAATATAAGGTTTGGTTTGATTTTTTAAACTTATTAGGCCACATAATATAGGAATCTAGAGTTTCGATGCATTTTGAAAATTTTGATTCTATGGTTTCTTGGGAGTGGCCCAAGAAATTTTTATAGATATATTTAATCCTTGGTATAGCTTGATACTATCATAGATTTATCCAATACTTCTCCTACTTGGAGGAGAATTTTATAGACCTGACTAAGAATGGGGTGCAGTTAGTCTAGTCTGATGCTTGTCAGAAATCCTTTCTTGAGAAGAAGAAGAGTTTGGTGTCTATGATGATACTTACCTTACCCAATATTGGTAATCAGTTTATAAGGTTTTGTTTTATAATAGTTATTTTATTATGGTTTGTACTTATACATGATAGGATAATAGCCACATATGGGAAAAAGTAGCTAAGACTAAAAGAGTGTAACTACCCAACCCAAGATCTTGTGCTTGATGTTGTGATATGCACCTTACGATGCTGGTGAAACAACCTGTTTAGGGAGAGGTTTATGATTTACATTTATCAGAAAATTTTTAAATTCATTTTCTACCAGGGTGACCTACATAATAGGCCGAAGAGGTGGGTGAGTACATGGAATTATTCAAATTCGAGTTAGATCACCCTCCAAAGAAGGGTAATATAGGGACATTAACATTTTTTTAGGAAAACCCAGTCTCAGTTTGTTCAAGTGTCCAATTTTGAGTAGAAGAAAATACACTTTTTTGGAGACACTCAGCATGATATTGAGGATTTCAAAGGTAGGGAGACATTGGATTCCATATCCATGTGTTCATCACACCAAGATATGGAAATCAAGATCCAATTATCATATTCTAACTGTTTGGTAATTAGGGACAATATTTTTGATGGAGAACCCATTCCTGACTAATCCTTGGAGGATGAAGAGACCCTCTATATTTTTGTATGAGTGTTATTCCACACAACAATTAATCCATAGTTGATAAAATAATTCCACACCATGATATGTGATGTTATTCCTAAGTTGAACAATATGTATCATTATGTGAACAAGAAATATTGGTGGCCTATAATAAAGGGAATAACGTTTTTTTTATCTTGATGCTCCACCAGATAACATGTGTAGGGAAGGAATTAGTTCCCTACCCCACATATCCATATATTGACCATTAAATATTGGAAATGAGATGACATCACAATGGAATTTTTATGGGTATAAAAAGGAATACACATGGGAATGACTTATTTTGGTTTATCATCAATCACTTAAAAATGGAATTCATCTTATCACTTATTAGGTAGTCTTATATAGCTGATGAGATTAAAAGGTTTTATGTATTGGATATAGTACACCTACATAGGGTATGATGGAGCATTTCATTAGATAGATATACCTATTTCATATCAATATTATTAAAGGTCATTCAAAATCCATTATGCACACAAGTCCTTTTGATCACAACATACCACCTCAAATATATAGTAAATCAAAGTGTACCACCCATGTGCTTGGGGAAATTATTTGGGAATGTTTCCAAGATTATGGTGGCTCTTTGGAGTACCATCTAGACATAGTGGAATTATCTTATAAAAATGTTTACGAGGAATCCATTTAGAAGGTTTTATTTGAGTCTTTATTTGGAAGACCATTCCCATAGTCTTTATTCAGGTTAAAAGATACAGTGTTAAGGATTCTTTGGAAAAGCCTAGTGAAAGAAACCCTTGACCAGATCAATATGATCTAGAAGTAGTTTAAAACTTATCATAATAGGTATTGGTCTTATGCCGACTGATGATGACATCCCATGGAGTTTTAGGTTGGATACCAATTATACTTACACATGTCACCATGGTTGGGAAATCATCAGATTCAGAGGAAGTGTAAGGTGGATCTAAGGTTCATTGGAAATTTCAAGATAGTATAGAGAGTTATCATAATGGTTTATTGGCTAGCTCTTCCATATAGTTATGCATGGATGATTTAATATTCCATGTCTCTCAGCTTTTGTGGTATTGTCCGGATCCACCCCATGTTATCAGATTTGATTATGTCAATCTAGAGGTAGATTATTTTTTTGAATAACATTCCATGCATATCGTGGAATATAGTGAAAATACCCTTCATGGAAAGACCATTATTCTTGTTCATATGCGATAGAAGAAAGGATGGAATAAAGAGGAATCATTAGAATAGTCTGTGGATATTAAATCCAAGTGCTCAAAGATTTTTATTGAGGAATTTAAGTGGTTTGGGATCCTATACTGAGGAAGATTTGTCTTATAGTGGGGAGGTTGTGAAACCCTAACCTTCGAGTGAGGTGTGGTTTCTTTTAAATTATACCTGAAAATTTTAATTTTCTCTTTAATGACATGTTTAAGGGGGTTCATGGGATCAAATGGGTGTTCAAGGGGATTGGTAGTAGTTTGGGGAATGTATCCATGAGGCAATAATTCCACTTGCTAGACAATGGGACTTCTATAGGCTATAATTCTATTAGAAGTCCCACTAGCTAGTTAGTGAGACCCACCATCAAGATAGTGGGACCTATGTATGTTTTTATATGGCTTTTTTTTTAAAAAATCACTTCTTTCTTTATTTTCCCTTACCCATTTCCCTCCCAAACATACATTATCACCCTCATTAGAGTAGCCTTATCCCCTGACTTCTTCCAGGGATAAACTCGGCAAAGCCTTAGTGTTTTGAGCTCCTGATCATAGCGATCAAATCCTTATAGTATTTATACAACTCCTCTCATATTATTTCTCATATTATTTTTATTCATGATGAGTTCCATTATATTTACTATGTTTCTCTATTTTTAATGGTATTTTCACTAATACTTGAATATATATCATTTTAAGTGAAATGATGGGATAATATGACGAGTGAAACTTTATAATCCTAATTAGGTGTTCCCATGGTATTTCTCATTATCTAGTTATTTTTCCTCAAGTGATTGTGTTGTTCAGTTAGTCGATCACCATGTGAAACCACAATTTTTATTATAATCCTTAAAAAATGACCTCAGAAAGCTATAAAACACATAGAAATGTTTTCTTTCTAAAGAAAATTGGTGGAATAATGGAAAACCTTACATAGGCTTATGTATTTTGACTATGATATTGGGATTGTGGTTTTGGTGTGAGTTAGTGTTTTAATTTTTATTATTGTATTTGGAAACAAGTGCTTCTTAATAAAGTGTTTGACAATGGAATTTAGTTTTAAAAGTGTTATGTGATTTTGTAAATTAATCTGGTTACTATGAATGCTTGGAAAAATAGAAATTGGAGTAATTTATAAATTGACATAATAATTTAACATATAGTCATTTTAGTTGATATATTATATTATTAAAAATTTGAAACTTACATTTAATCCAAGGGTGAACACAATAATTAAGTGGATTCATGAAATTATGGTTAAACCCATGGTGAAAATAACCCGTGAGGGGTTATAGAGACAAATGGATAGGCACGGGTTGAAAATGGACCACTGGTGGACTCTAGGGCCCTAGGGATTGGTATATTATCCCCATGTGCCAATTTTCACCAAGGAATGGTATATTACCCCTGTTCGGGAGGTGAATAAGTGGGGATGGTCTTAGAAAAATGGTTAGAGACATCCAACAGGGGCCATTATTGGTGGTTCTAAACTCAGGTGTCACCATAGAGTTGTGGTTCATATTTTATTTGACTTTATTTATTTACTCTTCCAGTTCTTTAAAAATTTCATATAATTTAAAGGCAAATGAAATTATTGTCTCTGACATGATTATTTAGGAATTCTATTAGTTTTGACATACTGATTCATACTCACACCCTACTTAGGTCATCATTTGGTAATAAAGCATATTTCATGGATATATCTAAGGATAAGGGTATGTAACCAATTATCGACGCACAAATGTATACTATCATGGAGGAGGAGAATCAATGGTGGGAAAGGGATCATGCATCTTTTGGAGTAATATAGTTGTTTTGCTTTTATTATTTTTGTATCTTCTATATAGGATTGATTTCAAGTTAACATTTTGACTGCATCACATCATCGGTTTAAAATATTAATTGGTTATTTTTTGGAATTTGGATATTATATGGATGTTATTATATAATATTATGGGTTTTATGTAATATCATTATTTATGATAATATTTTGTCTAACCATCGGTTTATATTCTCTCCAAGGTATCACATCATACCCTCATTACTAGTCGGTAGCCACTAGCATATGAGGAGGCACACTAAAGGTCTTGCTGCACTACAGTAGTCCGAGAACTGCTTAGTTGTCCAAGGTAGTGGGGGTGTTACAATTTTTTTACACTTTTAAAAATTTAATGTGATAAAATATATATCATTTTATAAATAAATATATCAAAATTATCATTTAATAAATTTTTAATATTTTTCTAAAAATATTTATTTTCCAAATGTTGATTTTTATGAAACATTCTTTTCTTTTCATTAAATCATGTAATTTAAAAGTCAAATTATATTCTAAATTTTATATTAATGTTACATAATTATCAATAAATTTTATATAATATAATTAATTTCATTGTAATTATCATTACACTTGATTTTTTATAAGTTCATTTTAGGATTAAAAACACAATTCTTCAAAAAACTGTTTTTCTGTGTTTTACGCATTTATATTAAAATTTGTTTTTTTCACTTATAGTAATTTAGTTAGTAAAACAGATCCCATAATTGGAATTAAGTGGTTAAAATTTGGTAATTAGGTATCTTTTTCATTCATTATGAATTGTAATTGTGATAAATATTTGTCACCATAGTAATGATAAATTTGGTAATTAATGATTAAAAAATATGAAAAGGATTTAAAAATATATCTAGGTTCTACCTTATTTATATTATATGAGTTTAGTATAAAAATAATCATAAAATAATCAAATATATGGAATCTTGGCTCTATTTTCCTTTGATAATGATTTGAATATTATTTTAAGCAATGAAAAAAATACAAAATGTCACTCTCCTTATTTTAGTTAATATATTATTCTCGATAGGGATGAAAAAAATTTCTGAATGGTTATAAAATTTTATTTTTAATATTTATATTTTGTTTATTAAGGAAAAAAATATTAAATTTTTTCAATGAAATAATTACCATAAATTCTTATGCAATGCTGATATAGTGCTAGTGAGAGTAGCAAAAATCAGGTAAATGATTTTAAAAACATTAAAATTAATAAAATTTGAAAGGACTATTTGTTTTGAATAAATTTTTAGATATATATAATATATTAGTGATGCTTTAAAAGTTTATATTAAAATTTTATTACTATATTGATATATTTAATGTCAAACTATGTGAATTGTCACAAAACATACTTTAATGGTAACATATGTTAAATAATATTTTATTAAATGATTTAAAAATCATAAAAAAATTACCTTTGTACAAGTGATTGGGATATGTTCTATAATATCAAAATATTATATTTATGGTTTAACAATCTTTTATAGAAACATTCTTGACCCATAAAGTTTAAAAAACTTTTATATCGCGGTAATGGTCAAAGGGTTAATAAGGGTTTAATGTATGAGATAAGGATTAAAAATCACCTAAATTTGTGTAAATTTTATTTTATGATATGATATAGACCCATACTCATATTAAATTAAAAATATATCAATTTTTTCCTAATGAAAATTACAATTAATTTATATTATTTTAAAACTTTACATAATTCCAATGATGCCCCTCCCCTCACTTAAAAAAGGTACCACCCCTCCTCTCTTCCTCTCACTTCAAGAGATTATTTTATCAAGTAAACCCTACTAAAAAATATATTTAATTTCATTGTGTACATTATAGGGGTACTAGTATTCTAAAAATACTATATTTAGGGTCTTTGTAGAGATATCCAAAGGAGGTTCTTTAAAGTGGAGGTAATTTTCGCAACTAAGAATTTTCAATTTAGTTATTCTTCCACCTCGTTAAATTTTTTCTTAATCATTAAAATATAATAAAATTATTATATACCACATACTTATATTCTTTTATGTTAATTTAATTACCTTATTTGTCTCCTTTACCATCCTATGGGGAATAAAAACGTTATTTGTGCCTACGTGTGGACTAACACTTGCCGGAATCGATGTGTTTTATTGTTCATCACCAAAAAACAAGGACGATTATTATGATTTATTTAATAAATTTATATTGTAATAATGAAAGAATTATTATTCTAGAAATATATCTTGTTACTTACCTTCTTACCTTTCCACCTATTAAAAAATGGTAACATCATTATTTTGTATGTGTGGAATACCACCTCCATTAAGCAATGTGACTCATTTTTTACATCCTCCTTCTATGAGTGGTTATAATATTACATTTTATGTCTAAAAATTATAGTTATTTAATTATTATTATTTTAGATATTACAAAAAAATGAACCCATTGACCATGGTCAACCTACCAATGCCATTTTTCAATTATGAACCAAGCTTCCCAAAAAGACCTGATGTGGACTTAAATGATTATGTAATTAAATATATCATTAAAATAAATGAAAAAAATAGTTTAGTGACAAAATAATAAAATTTTAATTGATTATTAATCTTGAAAATAAATAATATAAGTATATTTTGTAGGATTTAAATGACCTATGTAATCTAAGACTTGAGGTAAGAGGGTTATAAACTCATTTTCCATTCACTAAGTTATAATAATTCTTCATTGATTTTTTATTCGATGATTATGTTTGAATTTACCTATGATTGTATTGTAATATATTAAAAATTATTTTTTTGTTTCAATTTTATTACATATAATCACTTCATTGATTAATTCAATCTTTAATGATATGATATTTATAAAGATTATTTGTTATAATATAATTTCTTTGAGACATGTCATTTATTATGTAAATACTTTCTTTTATAAGGTGGATATGATTCCTATTGAGATAATATATCCTCAATGACACTATTATCATTAGATTGAAAGTTCCTTTGAATTTATCTCTTTTATTAGAGATTTAATAAAATGTTAAAAATGTTTCAAGTAATTTCATGGTAACAAATTCAATTATTTGAGAAATAATTAATGTCATGAACTATATGTTATTTTCTAGGTCATAATTAATTCCCTAAGAAAATGTGTTCACATATTATCTTTAAAAATTTATTTTTTATATAATCAAATTGAGTTACTTCATTCAATGGATTTTTTAGGTACTATCCAGGTCTTAAGGGTTTCTTATCTTACTATTGTTTCTATAGGACATATTCCATATTCACCACTTATTTCTTTCAAGTGGTGTATATATTGAAAATATTATATGATATATCTTTAATATATTTTCATTAGTTATATTTAATTTCAATTTCAATTTATTTCTTTCATTTGGGAGGTTATTCAAAAGATAGAATATCACTAAGGGGTTTATGTTATAGTCTTATTTATTTTTGGGATTTTTTATGCGAAATTTTTATTAAGGGAATTTATATGGATATTTCCCTTTAATTCCCATATATTTTTTTATCCTCTTGTTATCTTTGGAGTTTTTTTCTATTAGTAAAATTTTCTCTCTCTGGTATGTAAATTGGTCAAGTGAATGTTTTTAGAAATAAAGATAACCTTTTTCTATTATCGTTCATTGAAATTTCTCTTCCATGTCTATAATCCTTAAAATTGTTTTATAAAATTTAGTATATATAAATACTTTTTAAAATGATAATTTTCATTACATTTTACAAAAATTTAAAATTTTTTGAAATTAAATATTTTTAAATATTTTTTTTTGAAAAAGACGTTTTTATCTTTCTACAAAGGTGTGAATGGAATGTTTTATTATAAAGTAAAAAATGAATGGATTTTCCTGAAATTATGTCTGCCCTTTTATTTGAACCATTCTTTATAATTTTATATTATTTTTTTAAATAAAAAAGATATTCTCAATATTCTATTATTTTTTAGTTATAGTGTTATGAAAGGAAAAAATGATATTATCTCATTTTTTCAAAGAAATGTTTGAATAATAATATAATGGTATTTTTAATCTATGTCAAAATACTTTAATGTTTAATATACTTCCCTAGGGGTATGATCTTATGATTCCATTAAATTACTCTCTTTAAATTTTTAATTATAATGTTTTAATTATATTTATATGAAACCCAATTTTGTTCATGGGTAAATCTAGTTAGGATAGTTTTGATGAAATTCAAGAACCCATGTGTTTTGTTTTTGGATTTGGTACTTAGAAATTATTTATGAAAGAATTAATGAGGAGTGAAACCAAATGAAAAAGGTAATTTTTCTAATATATTATTTTGGGGGTCTTTTATATCCCAACAATGTAATGGGTAATGAGACAGAGTTAATTGGAAGAATGTTACTCCTAAGAGAGGATAGATTTATATTACTCTTAATAGATGATATAGTTAACTAATTTTATGTTAATCTTAAGAGAAGATAGTGTTTTCCAGTTATATGTTATTCTTAGGAGATATGGGGATTATATAGTTAAGTGATTCTATGACGAATCTTTGATGATACAAGATAATTATACAACATTTCAATACTTGTTATGAGTTATAATGGATAATTTTCAAAAGTATTTTTTACATGTCGATCATGATTGTAGAGTAACCTAACTCATATATTATGTTTATAATTTATTCTAGGTCTCATTATTTATGTTCCACATTTTTTGGGGTATGGATTCTATTATGTTATGCTTATTCACTTTGATTATGTTTACATACCCTTATGCTCATCTTAGGATTTATGATGAAATTTATTTGTTAGTGGTCATGTATACACTTACACGATATTTGAGATCACCATTATTATGTTTCTTTAATACAATATGTTAAGAAATACGATAAGTAAGTTTTTTCTAGAATGATTTCATGTGAATGATGATAAATAGTTAATGTGAAATAAGAAAATATGGGTATAGTAGAAACATTTATCACTTAAAGACAAGAGTATTTTTGTTTATGTTTTTTTTTTTCTAATTTATTAAAACTCTAAACCTTAATGGTCATTTGGTAAGTATGTGATCTTTTTTTTGATTTTTTATGATTTTTATGGATAAAAATGTGTCATGAATTGTTGGTATTAAAACATTAAATGTAAATATTATGTATTTAGCAATGATTCTGGGAGTGCGAGTTTAGGGATGTTATATCTGATATCAGAGAAGGGTTTATAAAACATTGTATATTAGGATGTTTTGATGAGATCCCAACTTGAGAATTATAGAAACCATCATGTGTTTATAATTTTAAGGATTATCATCTATGAAAATTAATAGACACCAATTTTTGGTTTTCTGTTTTAGGTAATGTGATTTAAAATTTATTAATACTATTTTGGGAGACATTTTATTAGGTTAAATTAAAAATTAACTTTAAGTGTATCTTATGATTTAATATTAATGATTTTTTAGTAATAATGATATTCCTTTTTGGGAATTTAAGATGAATATTATAAGAAAACCATTTAGTTTAATATTTACTTATTTTGGTTGTTTGGGATATAAGGATAATTATTTATGGAATGTTTAAATTTGAACTTTAGGTAATATTTTTCAAGTATTGGATATAATGTTTAAAATTTACTTATAATGGATTATCTACTTATTATTTTTTCATGTGATATCAATTTTTATTCTAGTAAATATAAGAATACTAATTTTTCATCCATTTATATACCTCATGGTCAATCAGAAGTTGATTTTAGTTATTCAAGATTAAATATTCATACTCATCATTTGGGGTAAAATATGAGAAAAAGGGTGAAACTAATTGAAACATGCCACAAAAAGAAGACATCACATTTATGGATTTGAAGAAATAAATTATGTTTCTTTTACCATGTTCCCTATATTAATGGTAAAATGACCCCTCACATTTATATAAACAGTCTGGAAAATGAAAATAAATTCTTTTTATACAATCTTTTCTAATGAATTGTTGGTATTTTTAACAGTAAATTGATTTTTGGTTTTTTGATCACTGTATTTTTCAGGACTATTATGTTTCTTATAATCAATGTTCACTATCACTGTATATCATTATTTGGACATTAATTTTATCCTCCATGTTTATATTTTCACTTCCCACTAATTTTTAGGTATTTTTAAACCTTTTAATGTGTTAATCGAGATGACCTTTATATTTCAATTTACATCTTTTCAAAAAGAAGTTTTATTATCTGTTTCAGGATGTGGGATTTCAACAATGTGATTTTAAAATATTTAAAAATTGAAATACCAATATTGAGATCAAATTGTGATGATGATATGTCTTTATGAGAGGGAGAATTAAATCCATAATATTCTAAAAAATGACAATGTTTGATGACGTACAAGACATGAAACACTGAATGTTAATCACCATGGAGTATTATTATTTAAATATATCCATTATAACCCAATCATTGAATTTTTTGGAGTTAATAAAAGTATCAAAATTTATATATATATAAAATTATAAATCAATAAAATTTTATTGATTAATTCTCAGGAAAGAAGTACTCTTTTTTTTCTAAAGTCATTATATGCTTTAAAAATATATTTTCTTCAAAAATTGTTTTTATTACTTTTTTTGAGAGAATATTATAACTAATTTATACTAATTATATCAATTAAATTTGATAAAAATGATATAATTTTTTGAAAACATCATAAAAAATTATCACTAGATAATTTTGTTTTATATTTTTCCTAAAATATTTATTTTTTATAGAATAATTAAGAACATGAATTTTTATAACACTATCATTTATGTTCATTAGAAAAATGTAATTTAAAAGAATAATTAAAAATTTAAAATGATAATTAAGTAACATAATACTATTTTAATTTCATATAATATAATTAATTATAAATAAATCATTGTTACACTTGATTTTGGTATATGTTCATTTGAAGATTAAAAATGAAATTTTTCTAAAAACATCATTTTGTGGCCTTTTACGTATATCTGTTATTATTTTTTAACTTATAGTATTTGAATAAAATAAAATTTATTCAATATTTGGAATTGGGAGATTTAGATTTATTAAATAATTCCATTTTTTCTGATTATTATTCATAGAAACCATTGTAAATATTTATCACATTCATAATGTTAGATCAGGTAGTTAAGGTAAAAAATAACCTGACAATGCTTAAAAAATCTATCTAGAAATTAATTATTTCCATTAAAAGAGTTTATTTCCACCATAATTTCTCAATATTCAAAACTATTGTCAGACAATTCTATTTTTCTTTGATAGTGACTTTAATATTATTTTAAGTAAAGAATAAATAAAAAATTCTACTCTCTTTGTTTTAATATAAATATTTTTGTTGCTGGGATAAAAAAAGGTATGAATGGTTGTAAATGTTTATTTTAGATATTAATATATATTTTATTATGGTGATTTTTTTTAATTTTTTGTGATGAAATAATGAAATTAAATGCTTATGCAATGTTGATAGAATGTTTTCTTAAGATGTTAAAAAATCAAGTAAATTATTTTAAAAACATTAAAATTATTAAAATTTAGGATAATTATTCAATTAATTTTTTAAGATAAATATAACATATTAGTTATGTTCTAAAATGTTATATTCTAATTAGATTACTATATTGATGTCTTTAAAGGTAAACTATGTGAATAGTCTCGAAAATGAATCTTATGGTATCTTATGTTAAATGAAAATTTATTAAATAATATAAAATTAATAAAAATATTATCATTAGAAAATTTATTGGCATGTGGAATATAATATAATCCATTTTATATTTATGTGTAACTTGTATTTTATAATAATATTCTTATCCCCTAATGATTAAAAAAATAATTGATATCACGATAATTGTAAAAAGGTCTAATGAGTTGTTCAAACTAAGAGATAAGGTTAAAACGTCTCCTAAAATTTTTAACATTTATTATATGTGATGATTTAGAATAATCAAATTATTTACAAAAATACTTATAATTTTTACACTTTTGAGTGAAAAATAATATATATTATTTTAATATTTAATTAATTCCAAGTATTCCCCTCCCCTCAATTATAAAAGGGTACCACCCCTCCTCTCTTCCTAACACTTCAAGAGATTCTTATAAAAACCAAAACCTACCAAAAACCCTTCTATCCTTTATTAGATAAATATTTAAGGTGTTATTTTATTAAAATATTATACCAATGGTTCTTAAGGAGTGATACAATGAAGGTTCTTCAAAGAGGATGTAATTGTCTTCAATAATCATTTTCATTTTAATTTTTCTTATACCTACTTAAATAAAGTATTATCTTGTAAAATATAATAACATAAGTATATATCATATATTAATATTTTATTAATGTAATATAATGACCTTATTCATCTCCATTTTCATCATATGGGTAAGGAAAACATCATTCGTGTGTATGTGTGGACTACAACATCCACGAAGCGATGTGATTCATTTTTCATCACCAGCACATAAGGATGGTTATTATGAAAGATTTAATAAATATATAAATTATTTAAGAAATAATTATGAGTATTTAAATATAATACATTACTTACATTCTTACCCCTCCACCCATTAAATAATTATTACAACACTTGTTTATATGTGTGCAAAATCACCTCCGTGAAGCGATGTGATTTGTTTTTCATGAATGTATTTCATAGGTGATCCGAGAATTGTATTTTATATATAATAATAATAATTATTTCATGATTATTATACTATAAATTATCAAATTATGACCTATTTGACCATTTTTAACATACCAAATTCAATTTTCAATTACGATCTAAATGTCCTCAAAACATCCGATGTGAACTTAGATGATTAAGTAATTAAATACGATAGTTAAATAAATGAAATAAATGAAATAAATGGATTAATGAAAAATTATTAAACTTTTAAAAGGTTAATAAAAATTAAAATAATTAATATAAATTTTTTATACATTATTTAAAGAATTTACGTAGCGTTTCCAGACTCTAGGTAACGAGTATCTTAACTCAATTTCCTTTCATTGGGTTATAAAACTTATTCATTGAATTTTTTATATGGTGATTATGTTTCAATGGAAATATGATTTTATTATGTTTTATTTTCACAAAATATTTTTGGTTTTAATTTCGTTTACATATAATCACTTCTTTAATTTATTACAACTCCAATGATACAATCTTTGAAAGGATTATTCATCTCTATATTGTTTCTTTGAGAAATGACATGTATTATGTACCTACTTACTTTTATAAGGTGTATATTCTTATAATTGAGATATTATATCATGAATGAATATTTTATTATGATATTTAAATTTCCTATGATGTTATCTCTTTCATGATATATTGATTCAATTGTTTTGAATGTTTTAATTGATTTCATGGTCACAATTGTAATTCCTTGAGACATAATTAATGAAATGGACTTTGTTTCATTTTATATAGTTTAATAACATCCCCATTATTTTTTAGAATATTATTTAATTGAAAATTTTTGTTTTATAGATTCATGTTACGTTCCTTCATTCAATTGATTTTTGATTCAAGCATTTCCCAAGTTGTAAGGGTTTCCCATCTCACATTTGTTTTTATGAGACATATTCTATATTGAATTTTTTTCCTTAATGTTGAATATATACTATACCTTTTACATGATATATCATGAATATATTTATATTCATTGTACTTAAAATTTTAATTTGATTTTATATCATTCATTTGAGTGATAATTCAAAAGATACTATAAGAGTAATAGGTTTATGTTATAATCTCATTTCTTTTCGGGATTGTCTATGCTAAATTTCAATTAATGGAAATTAATTGGGTATAATCATTGAAACCCCATAAATTTTATCCTAATATTGTAATTTATAGATTTTTATGTATTAGTACGACTTTAGTCTCTTTAATACTTATAATGACTGAAAAAATGTTTTTAATCAAAAGAAAACCTTATTTCCACTTTTGTCGATATACTTTTTATACCATGTTCATACTAAATTTTTTTTATAAATGATCTTAAATATAAATAAATTTATTTTTAAAGGTTATTTTCACAAAATTATAATTTATTTACAATTTTTTAAAAAGAAATTATTTTAACGAATCATTTTTTGAAACAATTTAGTTTATGATTTTGAAAATTATTTGAAAGGAATGTTTTCTTTTAACATATATGACATTAAAATATTTTACCTCCATCATTATTGTTATTTTCAATGAAGAAATTTTTTTAGGTTTCTATGTTAACTTTTAAATAAAACTATTTTCTCAATATTCTAGCTATTTTTAGATAAAATGATAACAAAGGGAAAAAGATATTTTCTCAGGTTTTCAAAAAAACGATCGAATCATATTTTAAATATATATTTTATCTATGTAAAAATAATTTAATAATTACTATACTTAACTAAGGAAATAATATTATAATTTCATTTAATTCCATTATTAGAATGGTTTATGTTGTTTTTTAAAGATACTTTTAAGAAACCTATTTATTTTTCAATGGTAAATCAAGCTATGAATGTTTTGATGGAATATGATGGGTGGGTATGTTATTTCCCTCCAATGAATTCGGTATTGAGATAGAGTTAACATGATGTATGTTTCTCCAAATATATTACATGTTTATGTTACTCCTAAGAGATGATAGATTTAATTGATTTTATGTTATTCCTAAGAGATAAAATATTTTAATGGTTATTTTTTACACATAGGAGGTGTGTAAATTATATGGTTAGGTAATTTCATGATCAATGTTTTATGTTCCAAGATACCTACACATTACTTTTGTGATTTCTATAAGTTCTAATTTTTTTTCTCAAAAGGATCATGATTTTTGACAACCATTGACTATTATCATATGTTAAATATTTATTCTAGGTCTCATGATTTATGAATTACATTTTAGTGGTTATGAATCCTTTTATGTTATGTTGATACACATTGATTATGTCATCATACATTTATGATCATATTATTCTTATAGATTTAATTGGATTGCTAATACTTATAAAAACAGTTAAAAAGAATTATAGGCCACCCTTGTGATTATTATTTTCCCTAGGTTGTTAAGAAATATTTTATGTTTGATATTTATATAAGGGTCTACTGTGGGTGATGATGAATAATTATTGTGAAATAAGAAAAGATGGGTATACTAGGTAAAATGATCACATGAAGAGATGAGTATTGTCAAATAAGATATTTTATTAATTCTTCATGTATATAAACCCAAAAGGTCAATAGGTATGTAAGTGATCCAAAAAATTTGATTGATGTTATGTGTTTTGGATGGATAAAATTGGTTCACTTTTATTGGTATCAAATCCAAAAATGTATATATTTTATTTTTAGAACGAGATTCGGGAGGGTGGGTTCATGGATATTATTTAAATAGGAATTCAACTTTTATATCTTTCTATTTATCTCTTTTATACTCTTCCATTATTCGTTTGGTATGTTTATATTTATTTATAAGTTTTATATTAAATTTTCAATGATTTTTTCATATTGACCTTTCTTTTCTATTTAATTTCATGGATCTAACCCACTATAATTCCGTTGTAATTTTCAACAATACTAAGAATAATCCCCAATGTTTTCCTTAAATATGTTAGGATTTTTTACTAGAATTGATTTTATAAAACTGAAAAGTGTAATTTCCCTCCCAAAAATTAAAATTTTAACCTCTAATAAATTTAAATCAAAATGAAAAGAATTTTTTTTATAAAAAAATGCATAAAAAATTCATATATCAAAACATCAAATAAAGCATTGAGGAAAATAAAAAACATCATAGTGGTATACCTAAAAATGATAATACAAATAAGTTTCTCTAATAAATATTCATGGAAAGGATATCAATGAGTAATGCCTCTTCAAATGTGATATTAAATTTTTTAATAATATTATATATAGAATAATAATGTGTAGGAAAATTCTCTATAGGTCCCTCACCTAGATAACACATGTAATTGTTTCATGAATAGATAATAGGGCTACAAATATAGGTAAAAACCATGGGTTTATAATAAGACCAAAATCCTTCATCCTTTTGGGGAAACTTGTTGGGAAATAACCTAGAAGGATATTTCTATGGTCACAACTTATGGAAATAGTGCACTATGCCCATGGGTTAAACTTGTGGAATATTCCTTTTATGGGCATGAACATGATTTGTGGAAATAGGTTGTGTCTACCCACAAGCATCATAAGTTCCCACATGCCTTGTAAAATGTTAAATATTTTATAATAGTGTGTTTTTTCCTTGAACCTATACATTATATAACATTGACTTATAATAACCACCAACACCACATTATATGTATATATATACACACAAGTATAAACACACCAATAAAAAAATATATACATAAATAATTAAATATTTATTGTTATAATAATTATACATTTAAATATTAAAAAATGTCGGTCTTCATGGAAATACATCAACAAGACACATGAACCATGGTCATAATTCATTCAAAGGGAACCTATAAACATGAGCCACTTATTAAATGGATATAGTCAATCCTTATATACATAGTTAATTCTAACTATGGAAATCACTGTTATAATGTTGATCTCTGGCTATGGGAAGCATTTCTCATGTCCATATCTGGCCTATAGCCACCAAACTAGTATCTCATGGCAATATGTTGGATTACAATCATAGTCATCATAACTGTGGCTATAGAACCATTGTTATAGGGTGATTTTATTATAGTTTGTATAGATAATACTAACGAATCTATAATATGATGAGATAAAATAGAATAACCACTGATAAGTCTTCTAAATTACACTAACATCTCATCACATGCATCCTCACTTGTAATGTGTGTGTGGGTGTGTTTCTAAAATAATGAGAAATATATTACATAAAATGAATAATATGTTCCCCTACATACAAACCACCACTATATATATCCCTATAATCTAAAACACCTTGTCACCAAAGGCAGAATCTAGTAACAGGGAAGGGGAAATAATAAATAGACCAACTGACCATTTAATAATCTCCATATACTATATATTTTAGTCACACTCAACCTCAAATATTGGGTGTTTATAGCACAATTAAGGATGAAAGATTGTTACCACTCAAATAAAATAAAAAATAACCATACACATAATTACTATCCTAGTATCACCATCAACATCAATTCTCTAATCACCATCATTATTCATCATTGGTAGACAAATGTAACCAAAATTAGAATAATGTGTGTTAAAAATCCATTACCAAATCCTATAATTTATCAACATGAACCGTTGAATTTTTTTAGAATAGAAATTGAAAATTATCTTAAAGTCTGAAATCAAGAATACTACTAAAAAAGTATCCCATCCATACATCCATATTTACATCCATATCAATGATCACAACCATATCCATTTCAATTTTTCATTTACAATGTTTGAACCTAACTCCACTACATAAGTAAAAAATGTTAAATCGAGTTTTATAGAAATTAATGAATATTTTAGAATCATTAATAATCAAAATCCCCTTATATATATTTGAAATTTATTAGGAACTATTGTAAACTATGATAGTATAATAGTTAATTATAATTATGATCATTATCATATCGAAAAAAATCTTCTAAACATCCTTTAAGGATATATGTGTTACCAAAATTAATGATGAGGGAAATTAAAATGATTTTTTTAATTTATATGACCCCCAGTGTGTTAGTATTGACCCTTTAAAAATTTTAAACCACCCCTTATAAGTGTTTTTAGATCAATGGTATCTATTTTCAGTGAGTGTCCTAATCTCTATGAGAACATGAAATTACTCATGTTAATATTATGAAAATATTTCCACCTCATTATAACACCATGAATCTAACATATTAATACTAATACATAAATTAGAATGCCATAAATCCTCATTCGTAGTCCTTAATTTGTAGTGTTTATGGATAAAATAAACCACCAAAGAATAATTTTCACCCAAAATGAATAGACAAAAAAGATGATAATATATTCAATGAAAAATTTATTTAATAAAAACTAATAAATTTACAATAGAAATATTTTATTAAAAATATGAAAATAATAGGAAAATATAATGAATCCATGATATTAGAATATAAATAGTGACTATAAGTAAAAATTATTTTTTTCATCTGAAACATGGATTTATAGATCATCATAGAAGAAGAATGAAATATTCCCCTTCATTTTATTGTGACCAATAATGTCTAATGATGTAAAAAATTTCATAAGGGGTTATTTTTATATCAATATGATTTCCTCAATGGATATAATAAATATATATACAAGAGTAATTCATATAAATATAATGATAATAAATAATAATAAATGAAAAATATTTTTTTTTTCAAAAAAAAGATTTAAAAAAACCATTATAAAATCAAAGAAATCAAATCTATGAATATTCAACCATTTTGAAATTTTTTTTAAAAATTCATTAAAAACATTGAATTAAATTCAATTCCATAGATGTTATAATATGATTAATATTGATGTAACATGTTTTTTTTCTTATTTTCATCAATTGATAATTATCTACTGTGTATTAGATTTATTGAAGAGAGTGTTTGTATTCATGGTTTCATAGTGATGACATTGAAGTTGAGTAGAAATGATGATGATATTCATGAACTTATCATTATAAATGGACTATCATAACATTAGAGTTAGAGTATCCTTATGAATGGTGTAAAATAGTATCCATTTACTTAAAGATTTAATTATTTTAGAAAAAGTATTATTATAGAAGATCCTCGAAACAAATCTTATTATAAGGATTCCACAATAGAATATTTATCGAATACCTAAAGAATGTTTGAAGAAATATAATTGATATTTGGTATGGTGATGATTTTTATGCTAGTGTAAAGAGTTTATTTTACCATAGTATAGATCGTGACATACAGAAACAACTATTACAATGGATGAATCCCTTGAGGTTCTTACTGAGATCCTTAAAACATGGAAGTAAAATGAGTTATACAATTATTGAAACTATTTGGTTATATAAAATCCATGTAGACTATGGGATAAAGGTCTATGATGTATTGGTTTATTTTGTGTAAAGGAAAATGATGAGTCAATATGTTATGATGACTGAAGTTTCAATAGTGGAGCTATATTAGTGATTTATTCATGTGATTAAAATTGGTTTTTCTAAATATAATTTTATTAATAAAAGACTTAGACTATTGAAAAAAATCCTTCTAAGCTAGGGGAGGCCTGAAATGGATGTTTTACGGGATGTTTTAGATTTATAAAGTTTTTCTAAAAATGATCCACAAACCATGGTGGATGTATTCATGAAAGGAATTTCACCCTAGGATAAATAATTTTTTGTATAAGACATACTCATACTATAGTTTTTTTCATATTTAAAATATTAAATTTTTAAAATTGTGATATTTAGGGGATAATATTAGATTTGAAGATTTTATTTTTTTGGAGTGAATGGTTGACATAGAAGTGGCCACACAGTGGTGGTTTCTTCAACTCCGTGTTGGACCTAATTATAGAAACAAAATTAATTTAATATTATTATATTTGTGAATATATTTTATGAATTAAACTGAATGAGTTTTAGTTGTTTTTTAGTGGATGAATGGGTAAATTTACCCACTTATTGAAATATTTTTGAAATACTTTAATTAATATAAATATTGAGATTTTCTCTTGGATTAATGAAAGTAAATTATATAAACACATAGATGTTATCCATCCCTATAAAAATAGGTTATTACTTCCATAATGAATATAGATCAATAAGGGGAAACAAAAAAAGTGATGATATATTATGAAGTGGAATAAAGTGATGAGAGGAGAATGTATTGTCTCTCATCAAAGGTCTTCCCAAAGTAGATGAAAGAGTTTCTCCATGTAGGTGCATTAAATATATTTTTTCATAAAAAGGTAAATATTATATCATGTGTATTTTTAAATTTAATTTGTGAAGTAGGAGTAACATGAATAGATCTAGGAGTAACCATCTTGACATAGTTCTTAAAAAAATAATTTATATATTGTTCTGTCTTTATATTGGACAGCTTGATAAGTTGTTATACTTTCTTGATAAATGTTCTTAGAATAATAATTATAGAGTAACCATTATGTGGATTTTTTCCATATATAAAATTTAGAAATATATTTCCCTTGAATTTAAGTGTTCATTCATAAACTAACCACTAACATTGATTTATTATATTTTTTACATCAATCAATTTTCATTTTATGATCCTTGGATGTAGCCTTGCATGGGTAAACCAAGAAATTTTTTTTGTGTTCATTATTTTCATATTCACATTAGGTCCCAAATTTATATATAGGTTATGTAATCATTTAGTAAATAAGTAAAAAGAAATATAGGTAAAATATCAATTGGATCATTTCTATAAGTAAAGAGAAAATGTGAACTTACTAATCAAGGGGATAAAATATTTTAGTGTTTTGAGTGTTTAAGGATTAATTAAATTTATATAAAACAGGTTTTATACCTTGATTCACACATATTTTGGTATCTATCATTAAGAAAAACTTCATGACTATAAATACACATTATTGGCCCATAAAATATCATTTTAAAAAATTATTATTTTCCCAAATTATAATAGAATCTATTTTTTCCCAAAATTACATTAGAAACTACACATTTTCCTAATTCATCATTAAAAACTACCATTACCTATAAATCCACTAGTGTTAAGGAAATTATATAGAATTATATAATAAATTAAATTCTATATATTTATCTAGAATGATCCATTTCCTTTTAGATCGGAATCAAATCATTATTCACCTTATTCAAACATGTGAACAATTTTATCACCAATTTACACATCATACATAAAACTATCCACTTTACCACATCAAGGAGTTGGATTTAAACATTTAACCCTAGTTATCCCAACTATTTATCATGTTATCATATTATCTCTATTTATACCACTTTATCATAGATTAATCGTAGAGATATAAAATATTACTTTCATAAAAATGCATTTTTTCACGCACACAGACAACATGTGATAATTCGAAACAAACAATATTTAAAACATTTATAAAACAATAACCCCTTTCTAAGATAATATTTACTAAACACATTTTTTATTTAAAATTCTCAAGTTTATTCAAGACCATTATTTTCTAGAAACCATAAATTTAATCATTTAATATATTATAATCAATCAAAAAATTAATAAATTTATTAGTTAATATTATTGAAAATATCAATGATAAATACTTAGATGAGATTTAACAGAATAATTAAAAATTCCAAACCCAATGATCCTTTCACAATGAACCACTGATTCCTATAATAAGAATAAAATATAAACAATAATCCATATACCATTGAATACAAACCTACATATAAAATAATGTTTTACAACCTATGCACATTTGGCATGAACCATGTGCTTAGTTATTATAATACATCCAATTTTGGAACATAACATAAGTAAATTATTGTATATGGGTACTTGAAATCCACTAAGTAAAAAAATATCATGACACGTTTCAAAAATCCCTTGAAATTCAATTTTACGAAGGTATATAAGTATTAATAGAATATTAGAAAAAACTAGAAAGGCGCACAACCCTCTCCCCTATTGGAATAATCCCATTCCAAATGTTGTAAAACTTAATTAAATTCCTTGAATTAAAGGAAATAAAAAATTAGAATTATAAATAATTCTAAATCCATTATATACATTGTAAAATTAAAATAAAATACGAAAAATATTTACTTACAAAAAAATTTATTAATTTGACGGAACTCTGATCTATAATAAACTTTTTTCTGAAATTTCCAATATTAATTGAAAATTTGACAAGAGATATCACTGAAGAGAATATTATAGTTTTTTAAAAATTTACTAATTCCTACCTATGTTTATAATTTCAAAATATGAAACACCTATTTATTTTCATTCCTCTCCTCACCATCATACTCTTTTTGTTCGGTCCACAAGGGTCATTAAGGACAAATACCCCGACAAGGGTGGGTGAAATAATGTATGAATCTTATTTGAATTAAAAAAGAATTAATTTTAAAAATATCACCACCATAAATAATTTTTACCTCATTGGTAGTGGGATCAATCTAATGTTCTTATTTTAATGGCGATCCAATTATTATTTCCCTTACATTTTTATTTATCTAATTTGGTTAATGATTACCTAACCCACAAATAAGGTTTTATGTCTTGTAGAATGTATGTAATACACGTCCAGAAAATATATAAAATTTAAATGGTTCCCCCTAACTAGAAAATATATAAGGATAAACAATGACAATTTTACAATGCACCAAAATTCACTAAATACACTATTTGGTGGAAGGTTTTGTAAAGTTCACTCTAATACATGTGTCACCCCTTTACATGATTTTGGGATGGTTTACAAAATAAATGGTTCACACCATCACTCCTATATATGTTATCACTACTCATGAAAGGGAATCACTTTGGTATGTAAGATAAAAATATGGAACGTCACAGTTTTTATTGATGCACCGAGTGTTTATTGGTTATAATTGATCTCATCACACTACTACTTTACATGAAAGCTATAAATATCAAAATGAACACATATTTATTTTCTATGACGAAGTTATTAGAATTATATACTCATAGTATCTCTTTCCTTATTTGGTAAGATCTCCATTGAGTGATAATATTTCTTCTTATCCTGTTTTCTATGATACTTAAATTTAGTTCCATTTTTTACACAATGAAAATTGTCTCTATTTATATAGAAACATACCCCTATAATTTAGATATCTAAAATATATTATTTCTCTATATTAAAGATAAATTTTATACATTTCCCTCATTTTTGATATTCAATTTTTTATAAGTATGATGGGAATGTTTTTCAACCCCAAAATCAAATTTCAATCCACAATACCCTCTTTTTGAATCATAAAATGTCTAAAAATTGATGTGGAACTCAAATATGATGTTTTTTAGATTAAAAAAACCATGGAATATGGGTACTCAAAATGAAAATTTTAATCCTTATCAGCATTGATCCCTTTAGCAATTAAATTTTTAATCATCCACAAATTCCATGGGTCACATTTTTCCCATCTTCAAGGCCATTTTCATTTAATTCAACAATGATCTAGAATTATATGTTGAAACTATTTTGAATTTTTAATCATGTTAACAAGGTGAAAAACCATTTTAACCATAAAATAATTTTTCTTGAGATGAAATAACTTTAACTGTGACTAACATGATACGTATACTTTCCAATTCAGTTTAACCAAGGAAACTCTATTTCTGATAAACCTTGTGAAATTTATTTAACAATGAATTGTTTCCAATTTCTAGAGAAAAACAAGAACAATAAATGTCAAAATAATTTTCTAAATTCATTTTCATAATGGATTAATTGTGTTTCAGATAAAATCTTGAAAAAATAAACTCTAAAAATGGTATTGACTACGACATGTTCCTCTACAACACTACATTTTATAAGTCCAACATTTAAACTATCACAACTTGTGAAATACTCATTTTTGGATTCTTAAATTTACATATTTATTTCTAAAAAATTATTTAGCTTTATTTGATGACATTTTTACAATGAAAGTATAATTTTTTGTTTTCTATAAATGAACCTCAATCATTCTATTTACTCTAATCATTTTCAATAAAATTCTAGAGACATTCAACATTTAAACACTATTCTTTGCAGTCATTTTAATTTTCCAATTTTCTTATTTGTTCAAATGAAATTCCATTATCCATAATTTAAGTTTTTTATATTTTTATGTATTTTATACAATTTAAAAAAAATCGTCCAATGACAACCTTTTTAATGAGAAACACTTCCTCATGTTAAAATCAAAAGATAACTTCAATTATTTACCAATTCATTTATAATGATAAAATCTTCATAAAAATTTTATTTAATAATCTTTAGTGTGATTGAAAACAATAAAAATCTTTTAATAATTCATTCTGGTGAACAATATACAAGGCAGTTCACAAAAAATTCATCACCAACATCAATTCATAATTAGATGCTAATTTTAGACCCCTTTGGATTTTTTTTTGGAAATAATCATCTGGAATCTAACAATACGAAAAATATTTCTTTAAAATCAATGAATCCTAAATACAGATTCCAAACTATTCTTAGATTCATTATAATTATATATCTACTCCTTTGACATTAAATCCAATTAAAATATGAACAAAAAGCAACAAAAGAAAATATTTTTAATAAAATTTATTGATTGATAATGAAACAAAAATTTAGATTTGATATGAATAGAACATTATCTATTATATTTATAAAATAACAAGTTCCAAACCTTTGAAACTATTTCATGAGTTGTAGGAGTGAACAATTAATAGTATTTATACAAAATCGAAATTTTTATAACAATTTTTATTAATGTTTTCATGGAAATAATATCCTTTATTTATGAAAATCATAATGGATTCATTAATAAATCTTTTCCCCTTTGTCAATATTTTCATCACATAAAATTTAGAGAGACTAGTCTTCCCCTTTTCATCACTCTTTAATGATTCTATAATTTATATATCTTTGTCCACTCATTCAAAGAAATTTCATATTTTAATTACATGATAAAAAACCTATTTTGATTTTAGTTTCAGTATTACCAATCTCAAATAATTCAACATCCAACTTAACAAAGAGTCATCAAAGAAACCTCTAAGACTATTCAGATAAAACTCAATATTGAAAACAAGATTTTAAGTTCATGACACCCTTATTATTCATTACACTCACTTACTTCAATATGCTTTTACCAAACATTGAAATCATATTATACCAAGGAATGTTTCATATTTTTCTGACCACACTTTCACTTTTCTATTAGTGATTAACATATAGAACTAAGTATATGAGTCATTACAATTTTACTTTTAATTAATTCTCTTATACCAATTTTATAAATCAATCTTCTTACACTAATAGGATTTATTTCCAGGGTTTAGGGGATAAGGAATTATATATATATATATATATGGATAAAAAACCCTAAAAATATCAAACACTATCACAAAATAGAGAATTTAAATACCTCAGGGAGCCATTCACCCCTAGTGATTTTCATATCTTAAAAAAATCAATTGATATAACATGTTAGATCAAAACAATTAAATGATAGATTCCTTCATGAATATTTCTACTTATCTGTATCAGTGTCCTCTTTGATATTAAGGATATAATTCCAATTTATAAATATGTAATGTAGAAATGAATTATTTTAATAGACCATGATATCAATTTCTTGCTTTGATAGACACTTTTTTCACTTCTCCAACAATAATTCGAATTCAAGATCCTGCATTGATTGCACATCAATATTTTGTTTCCTTCTCCCCATAAAATGTAACAACCCTAACTTTTGAATAATAATTTGTTTCCTGAATTTGTGTGTTATTTTTATTTTTTTACTCAACAAAACATTATCCTTTTATAAATGAAGTGAGTATAATTAAAATGAGACCATAGGGTTTCGACTGTTATATCACAGTAGGTCAATATTATCGTTGGTCAATATGATAGTTGGAAACTATACTTTTAATGTTATTATTATTATTTAAATACAAAAATGATCATGGTTAGTTAATTTATAATGAAGAGTCGATGGCCTGACCCATTAGACTTGGGTCGTATGAAGCCCATCTGTCAGAGCATGGGAAGGAGGTAGCATCACTGGGCTTTGCTCTGGACCAATCCCAAGCCAAGTTTCAATATGTTAAGAATGAATGTAATCCCCTTTAGGACAAGTTCGAGCTGATAAAAATCACCACTCAAGTAATGTTGTTTAATATTTCCCAAAATTCTATCATCATTGTGCACCTCACTCTTAGGTCCTATGCAGGTGTTATAAGGGACTATGTAACAAGGCCTTTGTTTCTCTGTGTAATCATTTTGTATAAGTAAAATTGTTATTATCATAAAATTTGTGAATTTCAAGCATCAAAATAAATATAGAATGAATTTATAGAAGTTCAATATTATTCATTAATATTGGAAAAAATTTATTCTAAATTATTTTTTATACATTAAATAATTAATAATGTGAAATGATTTTGAAAAAATGGTCTTATATAGTTGTGATTAGTAAGAAATTTAGATTATAATGAGATCAACTTATTTTTTAGTGAATATTAAATTATGAATATTAATATTACCCTTATGAATATTAATGTGACCAATAGAATAGTAACCTCACTTAAAAAAAGTATAAATATAATTTAGACATCTACATTGGTAATTTGATATAATAGTATATGTAAATAACTGTTTCAGCAATTGTTAGTAAAGTATTAGTATTTAATCAAATAAATAGTATATTAACTTAAAAATTAAATATATCCAAATTAGAAAATTATTTTCATAAAATTATGTTTATTTTTAACATCAAAGCATCGATATTAGGTTAGGTTGAATTTATGAGTTTTTTATAAAATGTTTTTTTTGGTGAATAGTAAAAAATAGTTTACAGTGTCAGTGTGTTTAATGACATCATTATTGATGTAATAATGATTGTATAACTTTTTTCGACTCCTGTAAACTAAAATATTTTATGAGGTGTCCCATTTGGCCAATACCATGGTAAAATACCATGGGCGTGCCCATGGTTTTGAAAATACAACTAATGACGCGTCCTTTGGTAATTAATAAAATATTCTCTCACTTTTTTTATAAATACGAACCCATTATTTCATTATTTTAATTCCAAATTTCTCCTCAATAAATACCTGGTATTTTTACCTCCCAATAAGTCCTCCTAAGGTGTCCTCAAGCCTACCAAGGTCCCAACCTTCGAGTTTTTGAAGTTACTCTTGAAAGTAAGGGAACCGTTCACCCTCCTTTTTAGTCAGCACTTCTTTTATTTTATGTATCTGAATTTCCATTTTCATATGTTGGGTTATGATATTATATATTCCACTTACTGTCCTTTTTATTTACTTATGAAGATATTCCCTTTTTTCTCTCATCAATTCATTTTCTGAATTTTTAGGTGACGTCGTTTGGCTGTAGAAGTTTTGTAAATAAATCACTTCTTCTCTTTTATCTCATGTTTCTTTTCATGTGTTATGTCATTCAAATATCCATACCATGATCTTATTTCTATTTTATTATGTCCCTATAATTTATTATGAGTTATTTATGAGTGGGATACCCCTGTCCCTTATATTTTTAAAGTTTTCAAAAACCTTATAACATAGTCATTATGCTGCAGAATTCTCGTCTCAAAAGACACTTTTTTTCAATAAATTCATTCATTTTATTTCATGAATACCCCAACACATTTTATAGTGACTCGAGCCTTTTCATACATTACTATTAAATAATTTTAAAGATAAAAACATAATATAATTACACATAGAGGATATAATGGTTTAGTGTCTTGGGAAAACTTGGACCATACATAACAGTTACAACATCAAGCATAATCATTTATTAATTTATTCTTATCTAGCTTCTTATTGGAACTTGTCCTCTCCTTAGTACATGTAGCCAACCGAGGATATACATAAAAATGGGTGATCTAGAAGACCATTAAGAGGATAGATAAGAACAATATAGAATGGGGTGAGCATAGTCATAACATAGGAAAAAGATCATGAACATGAGAGGAGCATAAATAAAAGACTTGAAATGTGGCAATGCATAAAAATGAAACATCATGTCTTAGTGGTTAAATACCACACATACTTGTGAACCAATCTAGAATCTTGTTCACACATAATTTCACATTTAATCATGATATTCATCACATTACCTAATGCATTGGAGCGCTGTATAATTCCAGGTTCACCTGTCACATTTAAACATTCATATTGCGCTATATAATTCCGGGCGCACCCGTTACATCATAACATTATCATATATCAAGCATGCCACATATAACATAAATTAACATAATGAACCCACTAAAAGGAATGGGTTTCATCTCATAATTACACATTCATAAAAATTGGGTTTCCAAAAGAATGAGGGAATACTATACATGTCACAAGAACATTCAATCTGGAATGATAACTAAAAGGGTGTGTTCTTAAAAGAAGAGTTCTTTTGGAAAAAATTTCGGTTTTCACAAATAACAGTGACAAAAATTTATATACCATAAGGGTAAAGATAATTATGAACAAAATATATTTAAGGTGTAACCATATCAAAAGGAGCGAAAGAGGGAGAACCCGAAGGATGAAAGATGGGTTCGAGAATTTCCCCTTACCTTATACCCAAATGCTTCCTTCTCTTTAATGTCCTGTATAATCACATTATATTCATTAATTAGAAATCCAGAACCATTTTTAAATTAATAGGGTTCATTCTGGTTTTATTATGTCATATTATGTTCCTTTGGATGACTTATAGAGGTTAAAAACATTGTTCGGGAATGTTCGTTTTTATGGTTTTTCTTGGGTGGTTCACTTGTATTCTTAAATTGAAGATTGGGTAGAACATGAGTAAACATCCAGAAATGATATTACATGTCATTAATGATATTACAGGAGTTTTAATGATATTATAATGAATTATATTATATCCATGTGGATGAATCATTAGATAAGAATTAAATGATGGTTATTCGGGTCAATTTGGGCGGTTTTTGGATCACAACGAACTTGTTATAACTTATCACACAGTAATATGGACATATGTTATTTCCATAACAATAAATACAACATAATACATATAACATATTCTGGTTTAACCGTAAAAATGGTTTCATGACCAGATCTTAAGGTATAAATGGAAGAAGAAAGCATGTCGTTCTTGATGGTGATAAATTAACACCTCACGAACAAAGTTCTCTTTAATAAAATAAAATGAAGAGGGAAATGGGGTTAGATGATATAATATCCCATTATAATCATAAAATTAAATTATATGTATAATAATGGAGTTAAAATACAATTTTTATGAAGATAGGTGGGGAGAGATCAAGAAATGAACTTGAACTTGAAAGGAAAATAAAGGAGAAGAGGGAGGTAAATTACCTCTAGAATCCTCCTCTTGAGAACCTCCTTAAGGGACTAATCATGGTATTTTGATGAGACCATAATCTCTTGGACGTGGGGGTGGGGCTAGGGAAGGTGTTTGGGTAGATTTTAGAGAAGGCTTGGTGCTTGAGAGGTGTGAGGAAATGAGGGTGTGAAGGGTGGCTTTTATAGTGGAGGGGAGAGGGGTTTGCTTAATATAAAACTCCTTAGTTTATTAATTTCCACTAAGAAAAAGAATTTTGAGGCTTGAATGAACAAGAATATTAATTTTATCATGTGATCCCGAACCATGTGGGCTTACATCAGTAGAGCATCATCGATGACTCAATTAATCCATTATTTAGCATTTATTGTAAATTATCAGATTCTACTATTCATCAAAAATTCAAGTATCTCAGAAAAATCCCAATAATATACGCCAACATTTTTTTGATGCTCAGAATCCAAATATGAAGTCCATTTTTCAAAAATAATTTTCTAAATATTATTAATTTAATATTTAATTAAAATCATAATTTATTAAAAAAACGGTTTTAAGATTAAAACTGATTTTATAGTGCTTTCAAAAATTATGTAGGGTCTTATAAAATTATCTATAAAATATAATAAATTGATTTGATAAATAATAAATAGATTTTAAGAAAATTAATTTTCCTTTAAATTAATTAATTAATTATAATTATTTATTTATGACTTACAAAATTCCAAAACGTTTACAAAGGTCAAATTGTCACTTTCTAAGATGTCTAAATTTTATTTAGTTATTCATAGGTAATATTACTATTATGTTGGATGATTTACTATTCATAAGGTTCATATTAATATTCATAAGGGTATGTTACTATTCATAAGGGCAGGTCACTATTGACCAAAAATTATTTTTTTCATTAGACTCCAAAAATAATCTTGAACAAAACCGTAAGGTCAAATTTTCTAAATTCAAAACATAGAAGTGACAAAATTATGTTTAAAGGTCACTTATCACTTAGTAGTTCATTATGTTGTGTTTTCATGTTGTTTTTGACATAAATATAAAAAGTTAATTTCCATTGAAAAACATTGGGTCGTTACATTCTTCCCCCCTTAAGAAATTTCGCCCCCAAAATCTCACATTACACAAACAGGTGAGGGTGTTTCTCCTTCATTGCATCTTCTGGTTCCCAAGTTGCTTCCTAAATCTTATGGTTCCTCCACAACAGTTTGACATGATGGGTTGTCTTTTTGCGTAGAACCTTATCTCTCCGATCCAAAATCATTACTGGCTACTCCTCATAGGAGAGATCATCTTCCAGCTGCACCACCTCTGAGTTTAGTACATGTGAGGGGTCTGGTATGTACTTGCTCAGTAGTGATACATGAAACACATCATGAACATGATCCATATTTTGTGGAAGTACAAGATGATAGGCCACGGCTCCTATACAATCAAGGATCTCAAAGGGTCTAATATACCTTGGGCTTATCATCCATTTCTTCCTGAATCGCATGACTCTCTTCCATAGAGATATTCATAGGAAGACTTTATCTCCATCGTCAAACTCCAAGTCCCTTCAACGGTTATCATCATAGTCCTTTTTCCAACTTTGACCAGCTTTGATGTGTTTTTGGATGACTTGAACCTTCTCTATCATCTCTTGAACAAGATCAGGTCCATGTAGCTTCCTTTCTCCAACTTCATCCCAACAGGTTGGAGTTCTACATCACTTTCCTTACAGAGCTTCATATGGTGACATCTGGATACTCAAGTGGAATCTATTGTTGTATGAGAACTCAACCATTGGGAGATGTTGATCCCAACCACATTTTAATTCAAGAGAGCAGTCTCTTAGCATATCTTCAAGCTTCTAAATAGTCCTTTTGGAATGGCCATCTGTTTGCGGGTGATAGGCCAGGCTGAAATTTAATTTAGTACTCAAAACATGTTGAAGGATCCTCCAGAACATAGACATGAACCTTGGATCACGGTCAGAGACAATTGAGAGTGGAACACCGTGCAGTCTCACCACATACTTCACATATATCTTTGAAAGTTGTTCAAGCTAGAGATCTTCCCAAATAGCAATAAAATGGGAAGTCATGGTGAGTCGATCAACCAAAACCCATATCGCATTATTTCCCTTTGAAATATTCTAGAGACCCGTGACAAATTCCATAGTAACACTTTCCCATTTCTACATGTGTATAGGCAATGGTTGCATCATACCCATGGACTTTTTTCTCTCAGCTTTAACTTGCTGACATTCCAAGCACCTTCATATATATTCTACAGTCTCCTTCTTCATGTTATCCCACCAGAAGTGTTCCCAAAGATCACAGTACATCTTGGTACTCCCATTATGGATTGAGAAAGATGAGCTATATGAATTTTCCAATAGCTCCTTCTTTATCCCAGGTGATGAAGGCACACAAATCCATGTTCCAAACCGAATAACACCATCATCGTCGATATGGAACTCTTGCAGCTTTCCTTCCATTACTAAATTCACCCTCTTTTGTATCTCCACATCATCCCTTTATGCTTCCTTAATCTTCTCCTAGATGGATGGTTGCACAATCATTTGGGAAAGGTAGGATGTATCCCCTTCTCTTATGATTTCCAAATCCATTATTTGCATATCCATGAAGATAGATTATTTCTCAATCTGCAGCATGGATAGAGTTGCAGGTTCTTTTCTTCTTAGAGCATCAGCTACCCTGTTCACCTTTCCAGGATGATAGTGAATAGAGAAATCGTAATCTTTGATTAGCTCTAACCATCTCCTTTGGCGCATGTTGAGATCCTTTTGTGTGAATATATAGTTTATGCTCTTGTGGTCGGTGTATATGTCACAATTCTCAACATAAATGTAGTGCCGCCAGATTTTCAAGGAAAAAATCATAGCTTCCAGCTCTAGATCATGCGTCAGATAGTTATGCTCATGGATCTGTAACTATTGTGAGGCATAGGCTATCACATTGTCATTTTTCATGAGTACACAACCTAAGCCTTTCTTTGAAGAATCCATGTATATCACAGAACTTTCTCAACTTTTCGGTAGTGTGAGTATAGGTGAAGTGATCCGCCATCTCTTTAGATCCTTGAATATTCCCTTGCATTCTTCTGTCCACACATACTTTACCCCTTCCCTTGATAACATAGTTAGAGGGCTTGAAAATCGTGAGAAGTTTCTCACAAAATGTCAGTAGTACCCAGCTAATCCAAGAAAACTACAGATTTCTGTGACACTAGAGGGCATGGGCCATTCCTCAATCGCCTTTGTCTTTAAAGGATCCATAGAGAATCCCTCACTTGTGATCACAAGTCCCAAGAACGTGACTTGCTTCATCCAAAATTCACACTTTATGAACTTGGCATACAACTTCACCTTTATTAATGTCTCCAACACAAGTCTTATATGTTCTTCATGTTCCTCCATGATCTTGGAGTATATGAGAATATCATCGATAAACCCTACCATAAATTTGTCGAGGTAATGTCTAAAGACTCTATTCATCAAATCCATGAAGATTGCAGGGGCATTAGTAAGTACAAAGGGCATCACCAAAAACTCATAGTGCCCATACCATGTTCAGAAGGCAGTCTTCTGAATATCATCATTCTTCAACTTTACATGATGATATCCAGAATGAATATCCTCCATTGAGAATTATTGATCTCCTTTTAACTTGTTGAACAAGTCATCAATCCTTGGGAGAGGATACTCGTTCTTTTTGGTGATCTTGTTGAGTTCCTGATAATCGATACATAGTCTCACTGTTCGATACTACTTCTACACAAAGAGCCCTGGAACACCCCATGGCGATGCACTAGGGAATATGATCCCTTCGTCCAAATGCTCTTGCAGTTGCTTCTTTAACTCCTCCTGTTTGATAGGAACCATCCTATAGGGGCACTTTGAGATAGCAGTAGCTCTGGGTATAAGTTAAATTGATAACTCTACCTCACGATCCGAGGGAATTCCGGGTAACTCTTTGAGAAATACATCGTTGTATTCCCTCACGATGGGAATTTCCTCAAGGTTGGCACTTTCCTTCAACTGAACCATTTGGGCGAGGTATGGTTCTTCATAGGGAATCAACACCCACACCATTTAAGGATTTTTCAAAGGATATTCATTATCTTCCTATCAGTTGTAGAGCATGGGATGGTTCAGAATATGAAATGATATTTCCTTTTACTGACAGTTGATATGTGCTATATATAATGAGATCCAATCCATTCCCATTATAGAGTCTAATTCCACCAAGGGAAGTATTACAAGATTTTCTGGAAAAATCTTCCCACATACACCAATAAGAGAAGAGTCAAACACTTGGGTTGCAATGATTTCACCACTAGATGTTTTCACAGATATTTCTACTTCAAGGTTTTGGGGATTTGATTCTATAGTTCTAGAAAACTTGCAAGATATAAAGGAATGCGTAGAACTGGAATGAAATAATACGTTTTCCATTCTTAAGTGAATTGGAAGTGTACCTTGTACGAGTTCATTATCATGCTCCAACTTAGCAGTAGTGATGGCACAAGCCTTCCCTTGTTCCTTTGGATTTGGTGGCTACTGACGTTGAATACCCTCGAGAACTCGAGGTTTGGTGCACTGGTTTGCATAGTGACCTAGCTACATATAGTTGTAGAATTGAACCATGAGTGGTTCTCTCCTTGCATCTGCTACATTCTCCTTCTTTTTCATTTCTTTTAGACACTCTTGAGCATGGTGTCCTTCTTTCCCACACTTGAAGAATTTCCCCATCTCTTTGAGGCTGTTCCCATTGTGCAACTTCCCACATTATTGGCATGTGGGTCGTTGATTTTTCTTCCCACATTTATCATTAGATCCACCAGCTTGAAACTCCATCTTTCTTTTCTTATCACCATAGCCATGGGACCATTCTCCAAACTCCATCTCCACTTTGAGAGCACACCGAACAAATTCTTCAAAACTCCCAACATCTTGAATTGAAAGAGCCTTTCAAAGGTGTGGTTTTAATCCACCAAAGAATGTATCAATTTTTCTATCATTGTTGATAACAAAACTCGAAGCATACCTTGCGAGCCTTGTGAAATTCGCTTCATAATTTTTGCAAAATTCTCCTTCTTTTTTCTTGAGCTCTATGAATTCTCTATCCATCTTCGTGCGATGAGTTCGTGGGATATACTTATTAAGAAACATTATCTTAAAGTCTTCCCAATCCATATCTTCAATTTCCTTCCTTGGTTTGGTGTTCTTAATCAAAGCCCACCATTGATCAGCTTCTCCATCTAGATGATAAACGGCTAGAGACACCTTCTCTGTCTCAAAATAGTGAAGCACAGAAAAGATCTCTTCTATGGAGTTGACCCACTATTCGGCAACAAGTGTATTGGAAGATCCACAAAACGTCGAAGTTCGTTGCCGCATAAAACATTCGATAGCCATTTTCTCCCTCTTTGGTGAAGGAGGACGTTCCCCATTATTATGGTTATTATTCGTAACCTGAGATAATCGAGTAAGAATCGCCATGAAGTTTTGAACTCCACCTCCCAAATCATTGGGGATTTCATTCGGGAAATCATTGCATTGGCCCTCACATGAGTTGTCGGCCAGATTTCTCCTGGTTCCCACCATTTTCTAAAATAGAAAAGTATAGAACAACACATATGTAAACAGGTCATGAATACATAAATTATTCATTTGAACAATTTATACCAAAATCCTAACATATGGGATCCCTATATAAATACTCTTATGTTAATATTTGTATTTAGTCTCATGCTATAGGTTTGCTCTAGGGTTCACTAGTCCTAATTCAAAAAATTAACTAAACCTTGCCTCTAATACCAACTATAGAGACCCGAGCCTTTTCTTACATTACTATTATATCATTTTAAGGATAAAAAATATAATATCATTACACATAGGGGATCCAAAGGTTTAGTGTCTTGGGAAAACAAGGACCATACATAACAATTACAACATCAAGCATAAAAATTTATTTAATTTCTTCTTCTCTAGCTTCTTATTGGCACTTTTTATCTCCTTAGTACATGTATCCACCTGAATATATACATCCAAAGTGGTGATCTAGAAGCCCTATAAAAGGATAGATAAGAACAATATAGCCTGGGGTGAGCATAGTCATAACATAGGCAAAAGATCATGAACATTAGAGGAGCATAAATAAAAGACTTCAAATGTGGAAATGCATAAAAATAAAACATCATGTCTTAGTGGTTAACTACCACATATACTTTTGAACCAATATAAAATCTTGTTCACACATAATTTCACATTTACTCTTGAGATTAATCACTTTACCCAATGCATTGGAGCGCTGTATAATTCCAGGCGCACCCGTCACATTTAAACATTCATATTGCGCTATATAATTCCGAGAGCACCCATCAAATCATAACATTATCATTTATCATTCATGACACATATAACATAAATTAACATAATGAACCAATGAAAACGAATGGGTTTAATCTAATAATTACACATTCATAAACATTAGGTTCCCAAAATAATGAGTGAATAACATACATGTTACAAGAACATTCAATCTTCAAAGAAAAGTAAAAGGGTGTGTTCTTGAAAGAAGAGTTCTTTTGGAAAAAATTTGGCTTTTCATAAATACCAGTGACAAACCTGAATATCCCACAAGAGTAATGATAATTATGAACAAAACATATTTAAGGGTTAACCATATAAAAAGGAGTGAAAGAGGGAGAACTTGAATGATGAAAGTTGGGTTCGAGAATTCCCCCTTACCTTGTACCTGAATGCTTACTTCTCTTTAATGTCATGTATAATGACATTATATTCATTAATTAGAAATCCAGAACCATTTTTACATTAATAGGGTTCATTATGGTTTCATTATTTCATATTATGTTCCTTTTAATGTCTTATAGAGTTTAAAAACATTGTTCAGGGATGTTTGTTTTTATGGTTTTTTGGGTGGTTCACTTGTATTCTTAAATTGAATTTTGGGTAGAACATTAGTGAACATCCAGAAATGATATTACATGTCATTAATTATATTATAGGAGTTTTAATGATCTTATAATTAATTATATTATAACAATGTGGATGAATCATTAGATATGAATTAAATGATGGTTATTTGGGTCAATTTGTGCGGTTTTTGGATCACAACGAACTTGTTTTAAATTATCAGTTAGTAATATGGACATAGGTTATTTCCAGAACATTAAATTTAACAAAATACATATAAATTATTATAATTCAACGATAAAAATGGTTTGATGACCAGATCTGAAGGTAGAAATGGAATAATAAAGCATGTCGCTCTTGAAGGTGATAAATTAAAACCTCATGAACAACGTTCTCCTTAATAAAATAAAAGGAAGAGGGAAAGGGGGTTGGATGGTATAATATACCATCACAACCATAAAATTACATTATATGTATAATACTGGAGTTACAATACAATTTGTATGAAAATAGGTGGGGAGAGATCAAGAAATGAACTCGAACTCGAAAGGAAATTAAAGGAGAAGAGGGAGGGAAATTACCTCTAGAATCCTCCTCTTGAGAACCTCCTTAAGGGCTTAAGATTGGCCTTTTGATGAGACAAGAAGTTCTTGGACGTGGGGGAGGGTCTAGGGAAAGTGTTTATGCAATGTTTATGGAAGTATTGGAGCTTGAGAGGTGTGAGGAAATGAGTGTGTGAAGGGTGGATTTTATAGTGGAGGGGAGAGGGGTTTCCTTAATATAAAATTCATTAGTTTATTAATTTCCCCTAAGACAAGGAATAGTGAGCCTTGAATGACCAATAATAGTAATTTTATCATGTGACACCGAACCAAGTGGGCTTACATCAGCAGAGCATCATCGATGACTCAATTAATCCATTATTTAGCATTTATTGCAATTTATCAGATTCTAATATTCATAAAAAATTCGAATATATCAGAAAAATCCCAAAAAATTAGCCCAACCATTTTTCAAAGTGAAAAATCCATAAATGAAGTCCATTTTTCAAAAATAATTTTCTAAATATTATTAATTTAATTTTTAATTAAAATCATAATTTACTAAAAAACAGTTTTTAAGATTAAAACTGGTTTTATAGTGCTTTCAAAAATTACATAGGGTCTTATAAAATTATCTAAAAAATGTAAGACATTTATTTGATAAATAATGAATAAATTTTAAGAAAATAAATTTTCCTTTAAATTAATTAATTATTTATAATTAATTTTTTATGACTTAGAAAATTCCAAAACGTTTACTAAGGTCAAATTTTCACTTTCTAAGATGTTGAAATTTTATTTAATTATTCATAGGTAATGTTACTATTATGTTGGATGATTTAATATTCATAAGGGTCATATTACTATTTATAAGGGTATGTTACTATTCATAAGGGTAGGTCACTATTCACCAAAATTTATTTTTGTTTCATTAGACTCCAACAATCATCTTGAACACAACCGTGTATGTCGGATTTTTGAAATTCAAAACATAGAAGTGACAAAATTATGTTTAAAGGTCACTTATCACTTAGTAGTTCATTATGTTTTGTTTTAATGTTATTTTATGACATAAATATAAGAAGGTAGTTTCCATTGAAAAACATTGGGTCGTTACACATTTCTTCTCTAAGGATATAATATATATGTCAAAATGATATGTTTTATTATGGAAATAACATACATGGAATGCTCATTACATTTTTGTGGGTTATAAATGACATAATGATCTTGTTTTTAAGTACTTTTTAAAACGTCCCAATTTTAATATGAAAATCATTACTTTTATTCCCCTTGGGTTATTTATGAAAGGTTTTATTATGATGTATGTGGATCAAATAAAAATAAATACATATTATGGGTTCTCCCAGATAGAACTTAAATGCATTGGGTAATGAAATTAATCTCAAGAGATGACATGTTTTATGATACCTTGGTGAATAAACTTGATAATCTTTATGATAGCTTGGGGATGGACCTTGGTCGTATTCTAATGAATGTCTAAATTAAATGTTTTAGCCACATTTTCTAGTTATGTTTCAAGTTATTATTATTATTATATTCCTCTTTATCATGCCTTTATAATATTCCTCATGTTCTTATTGGTATCGCCAAAGTTCACATGTAAACTGTTTCACTTGTTTTCCTTACTAGGTCTTCTGCTCACACTTTCCTTTTATGTATGTATCTAGGTTAGGATATGTAGTAATTTTACATAGGATAAACATTTCAAGATGTTTTTCAAGAGGATTAATAAAATGATAAAGTTTTTCATGAATTATGCACCTATTTTCCAAGAGACTAAACATTAAATATCATCTGTTTTTAGTGTAATTACAAGTTATGTAATATGACGGCAGGATTCTAGAGTTTGTATCAAAGGGAGGTTTTGTTATTTGTGAAAAGTAGGCTATCAAAAATTTAAGAAGAGCCTTATAGAAAAGTTTAAATATTGGAAAACCTCTAGGTATTTTGGTGAAATATTATAAAAGGGGTTTTTGAACAACTAAATCAATGTCTGGATATGAACAAGTGGATGTGGCTCTGGAATAGATGTACCTTAGAGTGAAAACTCCGAAAAAGAGTTTTAGGATTCACCCGAGGTATCTTGGTACATGACAACAGGGCGTGCTACACTCTTGGTTTGATAGTCTTAGGGGATATTTTTGGTTATTCACAAGCTTTTTATTAATCATTATGATGGATTTATAGTGAAATTTAATTGTTGTTAAAGAAAAATATGTTTATGCATAATGTTTTAAGACATAAAAATCCTTTATAGTTAAAAGATTCGTAAATGAAATATGCTTCACATTAAGGTTTTATTCTTTTAGAAAATGGTGGGAAATAAGAGTAACCATGAAAATGGTGGCCATAATGGACCAAGAACTAACGGACCTCCAATGGAAGTCAGAATTGAAGCATTCATGATATTGAGGAACCAATTGGCTCATGTTACGGGAAATGACATGAATCAAGCCGAGAGACTAATTTCACTAAGAAGGGTTTGACATTCTGTTGAGTCCTTTATTTGTCAATTATCACTAACCTTTAGTTGATCTATCGATCTATGGATTGATAAATAGTGGATCAGCTTTATCAAGAAGATCTTTTTTGTGCTCCACTGTTCATAACAATAAACAGTCACCCTGGATGTTTATCGCTTAATTGGAGAAGCTGATCAGCGTTAGAAAATTATTTAAAACACGAGGCCAAGAGTGGTGGTTGAATGTATGGAGTGGGAAGAGTTCATAAGGTTCATTTTTAATAAGTATTTCCCACATTCTATGAAAAAATGGAGAACGAGTTTCTCGAGATGAAGTAAAAGGAGAATGAATCTGTTAGAAGATACAGGATGAACTTCACATTAAATTCCAATTACACCTCAAGATTTTTCACGAATTCTAATGGGAAGCTTGATATATTTTTTGGTGGGCTAATACCATATATTATGAATAATCTATCCAAATGATACTATGATAGCTATGAAGAGGTCGCGTAGAGTGAAATGAAAGTCGAATTAGAGTTTAGTGAGAGGTTGTGGTGTCATAAATCCAATGATAAGAAGTGATTAATTGAGCCTATCTTAAGTAGGAACTTTGATCCGAGAAGAGGATGCAATCAAGTGCAACGTCCCATGTGTAATAAATGTGGGAAGTAGCATACAAGGAACTTCCTTCTGAGGATCGGGAAGTGATTCAAGTGTGGAAGATATGGCCATATCATGTGGAATTGTTATAGTGAGGTGAAGCCTTGAATTCCCAACACAAAGGGAAAAAGGGAAGATGGTGAAGGCCTTACCCAAAGTCCAATTCTTCAAGTGTAGACAACTTTGGCACTTTTCTAATCAATGTGGGAGGGGAATCACCATTAGCCTTAACATAGGCCAATGGATAAAGGTTTTTATTTTGATATCAAGACAACTTATGTTGAATCTAAAAATGATGTGGTGGCATGTACTCTTGTGGTTCTCTCAAATCTAGTAAATACTTCATTTGATTATGGTTCTACACATTCCTTTATTTCTTCTAAGTTTCCAAGGAATTTAGAATCGACCCTTGAATTTCTAATAGTGGAGTTATCTATCTAGACTGTTAGTGGGATTATCCAAGAATCACTAGTGTTTATAAACTCTAGTGTTTAAATTAGTGAGAACTATATTATCATAAATCTAGTAGTCAATCCCAGGTTAGAATTCAACATTATATTTGGGATGGAATGGCTCCCAAAGTATAATGCTATGATCAAATGAAGAAGTAAGGAAATATATGTAGTCTTTAATGGGAAAACTATAGTTATATTCCAATGTAAAAAATATTTACCTGATATTTGTATATAAGAACCTCATATATCATTATTTATAGAGTTGATTAGTGAGGAAAAAGAAGGAAATGAGAGTATAAGGATAGAAAATGTCCCCATATTCTAGGAATACATTGGTGTACTTCTTAAGGAGTTACATGGACCTCCCCCAGAAAGAGATGTAGATTTCTCTATTGAACTTTTACCTAGATCTCATCTGGATTCAGGGACCCCATATAGGATGGAAAATGTGGAGATGGAGGAATTAAAGGAGAAAATGAAAGATCTTTTAGAGAAGGGGTTTATCTGTCTGAGTTTGTCTCCTTGGGTAGAACCTATTCTCAATATAAAGAATAAGGATGGATCAATTTGTAAATGCATTGATTATAGAGAACAGAACGAGGCCACTGTGAAGAAAAAAATAACCTGTTCCAAAAATTGATGAATTATTTGACCAACTTCTTAAGGCTGAATTCTTATTTTAGATTGATATTTGATCTGGTTATCGTCAATTTAGGGTGAATAAAAAAGATATTCAAATAACCTGCTTCCGATCAAGATATGGGAATTATGAGTTTGTTGTTATGCCATTCATATTGACTAATAAACCTTCTATTTTTATGGACTTGATGAATATAGTCTTTAAATACTTCCTTGATAACTTTGTGGTAGCTTTTATTGATGACATTATGATATATTCCAAATGTTTCAAGGAGTATGAGGATCATTTAAGGTTTATTTTGAAAACTTTATGGAAGAAGAGGCATTTTTGAAATTTCATAAAATGTGAATTTTTTTGACAACAAGTTTCTTTATTGGGGAACATTTTAACCGACAAAGGAATCATAGTTGACCCTATAAAGAAACCGGTTTTAGAGGAGTGGGATCAGCCTAAAAAATAACTGAGATTCAATGTTTCATTGGATTAGTGGGATATTATAGGAGGTTTTTGGAAAAAATTTCATGACATTATAATCCATTAAATGAGTTAACTTGAAAAGTGTCCATGTTTATTTGGAAAAAAGGAGTGTGAGAAAAGTTTCCAAGAGTTGAAGAAGAGATTTTTTACTACACCCGTGTAAAATCTTCCCCCAAGTTGATAAGAATTTTTTATTTTTTGCGATGCATATCTGAAATGGATTGGGTGAATCCACATGAAAAATGAAAAATTCATTGTCTATACATATTGACAGTTGAAGACTCATGATAAAAAATATCCTACACATGATCTGGATTTGGCTCCGATTTTTCTCTCTCTAAAGATATGGAGGAACTATCTTTATAGGAAAAAATGTGATATATACACAAAACATCAGTTTTTGAAGTATATTTACACACAAAAGTAATTGAACATGAGACAGAGGAGATGGTTGTGACTTATTAAAGACTATGATTGTTCTATTCATTATCATCCCAAAAGAGAAAACAAAGTCGATGATGCATTAAATAGGAAAGATCTAGTTATTCATTCCATGATGGGGATTCAAAGAGATCCTTTGATCAATGAACTAGTAAATATGTACATGGGAATTTTAAGGGAAGGTACATCATCAACGCAAACCCAAATTAATTCTCAAATGTCATTACTAGTGAATATCAAGAACACATAGAAAGAAGGTACATTTTTATAGAATAATTTTGAGGATGTGAAGTTTGGGAAGTTTCCCAGGTTCAATGTTGATCAAGAAGGTGTACTGAAATTTCATACCAGAACATGTGTGCCATGTATTCTTAAAATAAAGATGGAGTTGATGAATGAGGGTCATAGCTCTACATTATCTATACATCTTGGAAGCATGAAAATGTATAGGGGCCTTTGTGATCATTATTTGTGAGATAATATGAAAATAGAGATTGCTGACTACATTAAAAGGTTCTAGGTATGTCCTAAAGTGAAGGCAAAGAGACAAAATCCTAAAATTGTATTACAATTACTTCCTATACCAGCAAGGAAGTGGGACAATATCACTGTGAACATTGTCACTAGTCTCCTAGGAACTTATATGGAAAACAATGTTATATGGGTTATAGTGGACCATCTCAGCAAGACTGTCCATTTTTCTCAATTTTGGATGACATATCTCTTAATCAACGTGCAATGATTTACGTGAAGGAAGTGGTATGACTGCATGGAATTACACTTTCTATCGTATCTGATCATGATCCAAAGTTCACATCAAAATTCTAGAGAAGTCTTGAACATGATCTAAGTACTGAATTGAATTTTAGTATGGCCTACCACCCCAAACTTATAGAAAATCTAAAAGGAATATTCAAACACTCAAGGACATGTTGAGGACATGCTCAATGGAATTTATGGGTGGATGGGGTCAGTAACACCCATTAGTTGAGTTCTCTTTCAACAAAAACTTCCTCTTGGGAATTCAAATAGAACCCTTTGAATCTCTATATGGGAAGATATGTAGAACTCTTACTTGTTGGGATGAAGATGGTTATAGAAGCCTTATTGATCCTGATCTTGTGCATGAGATGACAGAAAATTCTCATACTATCCAGAAATACATTAAGGTTGATCAGAGTCTGAAAAAGAGCTATGTAGACAACTGTCAAAGGGAATTGGAGTTTTATGTTGGTTACAATGTATTTCATCAAATCCCACCTTGGAAGAGAGTCATGAGGTTTGAAAGAAACTTATGCTCAGCTCTTGGTACATTGGCCCCTATAAAATCCTTGATTGCGTAGGAGAAGTTGGATATCATCTTCAACTTTCTCCAAATCTAGAACAATTTCATGATGTCTTCCATGTATGCCTCTTGAGGTAGTACATACCTAACCCTTCTAATGTACTAAATCAAGATGTGGTACAATTGGAACATGACCTATATTATGAGGATAATCCAGTGGAGATCTTGGATCATAGAGAAAAGGTTCTACACAATAAGACTACCTACCTTGTTAAAGGGTTGTGGAGGAACCACCAATAAAAAAAATCCATGTGGGAAACATAGGATTCTATAAGGCAGATGTACCCACACCTTTCCTCTTCTCTGAATTCGAGTGGAAATTTGAGGGGTGAAATTTATTAATGGGGAATAATGTAACGACCCAATCGTTTGAATAATAATTTGTTTCATGAATTTGTGTGTTATTTTATTTTGTACTCATCAAAATGTTATTATTTTATAAATGAAGTGAGTATTATTAAAATGATACCATTGTGTTTCGACTATTATATGACTATTGGTCAATATGACCATTGGTAACTATACTATTAATGTTATAATTACTGTTTATAAACACAAATGATCATGGATAATTAATAAAGAAAGAAGAGTCGATCGCCTCATCCAGTAGACTCAGGACGTACGAAGCCCAAATATCAGAGCTTGGGAAGGAAGTTGCATCACTAGGCTTTTCGCTGGACCAAGCTCAAGTTGAGATTCAATATGCTAAGCTTGTATATAATCGAATTCAAGATATGTTCAAGATGGTAGAAATCACCACTCATGCAATGTTGTTTGAGCCACCCCAAAATTATATCACCATTGCACACCTTACTCTTAGGTCCTATGCAGGTGTTATAAGGGGCTCTGTAACAAGGCCTTATTTAATTTGCGTATTTTTTTTATAAATAAAATTTTTATTATTGTAAAATTTGTGAATTTCAAACATCAAAATAAACATAGAATGAATTTATAGAAGTTATATATTATTGAAGAATATTGGAAAAAAGGTATTTTAAAATAATTTTTATACTATAAATAATTAATAATGTGATATGATTTTAAAAAAATGGGCTTCTATAGTTGTGATCAGAAAGAAATTTAGATTCCAATGAGGTGAACATAATATTTGGTGAATACTAAATTTTTCATAGTAATTTTACCCTTACGAATAGTAATGTGACCAATGGAATAGTATCCTCACATAAGAAAGTATAAATATAATTTAGGCATCTTGTTTGGTAATGTGATATAATAACATAAGTAAATAACTGCTTTTGAAATTATTAGTTTAGTACTAGTATTTTTTGGGTAAATAATTCTTTTCAATAAAAATTAAATATCAAATAATTAGAAAATTATTTTCATAAAATGGTGTTCATTTTTGAATTCAGAGCATTAATATTAGGTTATGGTAAATTTATGATTTTTTATAAAATGTCTTTTTCAGTGAATAGTAAAAATACAGTTTGAAGCTTTGGTGTGTTTAATGACAAAATTAATGATGTAATAATTATGTAATAATTCTAGTTGACTTGTTTATAGTAAAATATGTTTTTAGGTGTCCCATAGGTCCAATACCATGAGGAAATACCATAGTCAAGTCTACGGTTTTTTAAATACTACTAATTAGGTGTCCCTGGGAAATTATGAAAATATCCTCTCACTTTTTCTATAAATACCAACCCATTCCTTTACCCCCCATGGTCCCAATATTCATGTTTTGAAGTTACTCTTCCAGGTAAGGGAATCTTTCACCCTCATTTTTAGTCAACAATTATTTTATGTTATATATTTGAATTTCCATTATCATATGTTGGGGTAAGATATTATGTATCCCTATGACTGTATTTTTATTTTTATATGATGATATGCCTTTTTTCTCATCAATTCATTTTTTGAAATATTAAGTGACGTTGTTAGGCTGAAAACTTTCTGTAAATGAAATCGCATATTCCCTTTTCTCTCATGTTTCCTTTCATGATGTACATCCTTAAAATAGCCATACAATGATCTTATTTCTATTTTATTCTATCACTATACTGGATTATGAGTTATTTATGAGTGAATGACCCTTTCCCTATATCTTTTTAATGTTTTCTAAAACCATGTTACATAGTTGTTATGCTCCATAATTTTTATCTAAAAACATATATCTTTTTTCAAGAAATTCATTCATTTTATTTTGTTCATACCCAAACCTCTTTATTTTGTAAGTAAATTCATATATATTTCAAAATGATCTATTTTATTCTAGTAATAAAATACATGAACCCCCCATTCCCTTTCTGTTGGTTATATATGATATAATGATATTGTTTTTAAGTACTTTTCAAAATGTTACGATTTTGATATGAAACACATTTATTTTATTCTCCTTGTGTTATTTATTAAATTCCTGATTATGATATACATGGATCACATTAAAATAAATACATATTAAGGGTGTGCCTTGATAGAACTCTAATTCATTGGGTGAAGAAATTATTTTCTAGAGATGACAAGTTTTATGATACCTTGGTAAATAAACATGGTAATGTTTATGAAACATTGGGGATAGACCTTGGATATATTCTTATTAATTTCTAAATTAAATTTTGTATCCAAATATTAAATTTATTTTTAATGTTATTATTATTATGATATTCCTCTTTATCATTCTTTTATGATATTCCCCATGTTCTTATTGATATCCCTCAAGTTCACATGTATACTGTTTCATTTGTTTTTCTTATTTGGACTTATATTGAACCTTTCCATTGATATATGTCTCTTGGTTAATAGATGTAGTAATTTTACTTATGATGAACATTTCAAGAATCCTTTCAAGAGGCTTAAAATAATGTTATATGTTTTCAGGTATTATGTACATATTTTCCAAGACACCAAACTTTATAACTCCTCAGTTTGTAATGTAATGAAAAGCTATGTAATTAGAAGGTAAGATGATATATGGACCATATAAACCCCTTAGTAATACACCACTTCAACAAAAATTACAACATTTAAATACATATGGAGATTTAATACTCCAATTTCCTCAAGTCAAAGAATATGATTAGTCACTATGGACCACCGATTTTAAAAGATCACAGTTTTTCTTGTGAGATACGAATAATTTTAATTTCTATTTAAACCTTTATTTTTATATAAATATATGTTATTAAATTGGTAATGTAGGTTTGAAAAACATTTAGGACTAGTTTATCCCTCAATGTTTTAGTTTTTGGAAAGAATGAAAAAGGCACACAGTTAGTATAATGACCCATACTTTACATACATTGTTATTAATTCAAAATTGAAGCACACTTATTACAACATATAACAAAACTAGGAAAGGACCGTATAGGTATAGTGTCTTTAGAAACTGGGAAACATAAACAACTGGTTCATAAAGCATCTACACTGTCTCCCATTTATTTCATCATATCTATAGTCCCTTTTGGCATATCTTACTTAATAACCTTCTTCCGTGAATGGGGAATGAAAACATACAAAAGGGTGAGCTCAAATGCTTAGTAAGGGTAAACAAAAGAAATATTAATCACATCATATTCATAAGAACATAACTTTTGGAAATCTTAACCTGCAAAAGAGATCATAATTTCATAACATGGGATAAATCATAATAGTGAAATGTAACCCCAATACTCATAACATAAAACATGAAACTTTGTTTCATACACACATAATCATATAGAATCATTTCTTAGTAGTCAATACTCATTTCCAAGACTATCTTAGTGGACAAATTCCATTTCTGAACCGAGTTCACTCCTCGTTCCTGTCTTGTTTCACTAAACTAGTTTAACCTGCCGTTCCAGCCATGTCTATCTCATGAGATATAAAATCTTTACCCAATGAATGGGATGGAGATATAGGTCCCACCCATATCATAATGAAATCATTCTTACTTGTGCCACAAAATAAACATACATCATTCATCGTAACCCAAAGAATAAAAATGGGTTTCATAAACATCATCCCATCATCACATAATCCATATAAAACTAATGGATATCATTTCATAATAATAAATGTGAAACCATGTAAATCATAGAGACATGATACTTGAAAAATACACATATGAAATAATGTCATCTTAGATGAAAAATGGTTTTGATAAAACACATGAAATGAATTCTTGAGGAAATATCCTTTCTTCTTCAAAATCATTTTCTTTTCACAAAATGACATCCAATTTTTAAAAAAATGGATTTTGTTGAAAATAGTCATGAAACATTTTGGAGGAATCTTCATGAAAATAAGACTTTATAAAACCGTAAAAATCCGTTCGTTCTGTATAAGTTAAAAAGAACATTCTTCTCGTACTTTTGCCGGAAAAGTCAAAAAGTACCTTGTAGGGTAAATAAAAGAAAGATTCCTTCCATACCATGGGGTAAAAGTCAAAATGGGTAAAAAGGATCTTAAACATACATGAAAACACTTTTATAAAACATGGACATGGATGATATCAATAACCCCAGTAAATACTTACGAATAAGCAATCTCGGATAAAAATGAGATTTGCAAAATTATCCCTTACCTTAGCTCTGATTTTCTTCGTAAGTGTCCGGACCTCCTGTATAATGATTTAAATAATGTAATTGACTTATTCCAGAATCATACTCATTGTTATGATATCATATATGGTCATATTATTAGCTTATTATTAGTAATATTTCATTGCTACTTGTTATTCGGGTGTTTATTACTTTTTGTTCTTATGCGTTTTTTGTCGAATAAATTCTTATTCTTCTTTTTAGGTTATAGAAACATCATTTCCAGAATGGTATTAGTGTAATATATATCATATTCATTCATTCAATTCATTTATATAATCATTATGCAATAAAGATCATGTAGAACGAGTCGCATCACATCCTGGATACGGTATTCCGTACGTACGCACGAGCGATGATATCGTTCCCATGATCATGGAATTGTATTGGAGTGTATGTATAATATTTAAGAATCAATATCAATTTAAAATAATCATATATATTCATTATTTACACTATTATACCCATCCAAGTAAGGTGGTGGGGGAAAATAGATTACACCACGGCCTGGAGACGGTATTCCGTACGTACGCAAACACGGTGATTTCATTTTCCATAGGATGGATAGATGGTGAAATAGGTTTGCTTCATACTTATAATAACATATAAGTATATTAGTGATACTGATTTTATTACTTCATGATGAAAAAACTAAATAATAAGAAGTGGAAGAAGAAATAAAGATGAAAGAATCGGTAACGGGCATTACCTCTTCTTTGAAGCGCTTCTTTGAGACCTCCTTTTATGGCACTAAAATTGGTCTTTGAATAATACCAGGACGTCTAGGATGTCTCTAGGGAAGTGGAGAGAAGAAATTGGCAGGGGTTGGCCGAGCTTGAAGTCTCAAAGTTGTGTGAGGAAGAGAAGGAGGAGGTGCCCTTTTATAAGGGAGGAGAGGGGCACCTTTGGAATAACTAAAAGTATTATTTTATTATAAATCCAAATTCGGTTTTAAATAGCTCCAAATTGATTTATTTCGAAGATAAGGTGGTTATGGGTATAAATCCTCTCATCCAATAGAATTTAGACAAGTTTAGGTTCCTATTTTAACCATATCATTTAGATTTAACATTAAGTTAAATAATTTTACTTTTACCGTATCTTCTTGTGTTCTTACACTATAAGGTTAATAAAATTACTATAACAAGACAAACGAACCCCAAGTTGTTTATTATTAATATATATAACCTTATATAAGTCATTTTTCCAAACCATTGATTTTTAGGAATAAAATAACAATTTATAATATTATATTTTGTTTAAAAACTATTTTATGTCAATTTTGACACTATTTTGTAATTGATTTTTGTTGAAATTATAATAGAATGATTAGTTCTAACAAAGTTAATTAAATCAATAATAACATGTCATATTAACCTTGAAAATTAGTGGAATTCATAAAAAGTCTCAAATTACATTAATTTGGGTATTTATAACATCAATTATGTCAATATTTCATTAATAAGATAATTACTACATCATCGTTGTGTCATAAATAAATTAAATTATTTAATGTCTAAAAATTATAAATAAAATACCATTATGTTGGAAATACTTTTATAATTCTAATTAATATTTATAGTCGAATTTATCTTATGTATAACCCTATATTAAAATTGATTTACTTATTAAACTTTGATTTTAACTATTTTAACATTTCTTTAAGTAAATTGATAATAAATGTCCTAATCTAATCCAAGTGGGCCTAAATGGTCATATTTTATTACTAAGGTTGTTTTTGGTCAAATTACACTTATCCAATAGAATTAGGACATGTGTTAGGGTAATAATAATATCATTTTTACCCTTAATTACCCTATTTACTTTTAACCGTGGTAAATGAAAGTAAAAAGCTACTATTCCCCAAAAAATTATTTTCATCTCATTGAACCACATTTTACTTACTGACATAAACTGTGTCTCTCGGATTTTCAAAATTCCACTCACAGAAGCGGTAAAATTAAATTTTATGAAAAATTCAGTTTCTTTAACTACCACTTAGTGGTTTCACTATTCATCAAAAATTGAAAGTTTTCAGAAAAATACCAAAATTTCACCCTAGGATAATTTCGATATTCCAAATCCAAAAATGAAGTCCATTTTGAAAAATAAAATTTATAAATTTTCAAAAAGTGGTTGTTACTATTCATAACGGCTAGTTTTAATAATATTTTAATAGTATATCGTTGTTTAGTGAAACTCAGTATTGCGTACGACACAAGCTATCGAGGAAGGCCGTGATTGCGTGTAAAGCAAGGCAATCTAGTGTTGTGTGTAGTGAAAGATTCCTTTGATGATTTAAAAACAAAATATTTCTCATAAAAGTCTCGGGTGTTACATTCTACCCCCCTTAAAATGAATTTCTCCCTCCAAAATTCGTCACTTTGTAACAAACAAGTGAGGATACCTCTCCCTCATCATATCCTCAAGGTCCCATGTAGCTTCTTATAATTGGTGGTTCCTCCATAAAACTTTCACCAAGCGAGTGGTCTTGTTCCGTAGGACTTTTTCTCTACGATCCAGAATTTCTATCGGTTGTTCTTCATAAGAAAGATCTCGCTCCAGCTGTACAACTTCTGAGCTGAGTACATGTGAAGGATCAGGTATATACTTTCTCAAGAGAGATACATGGAACACATCGTGAACTTGAGAGAGATTAGGTGGAAGTGCCAATCGGTAAGCTACCTTTCCAACACGATCCTGTATTTTGAAAGGACAGATATATCTAGGGCTCAACTTCCCCTTCTTTCCAAATCTCATGACCCTCTTCCAGGGAGATATTCGTAAGAACACTTTTTCACCCACTTCAAACTCTAGGTCTTCTCTTCGGTTGTCGGCATAACTTTTCTGTCGACTTTGAGATGCTATTATGTGTTGTTGAATAGATTAGACCTTTTCTGCCATCTCATCAACAAGATCAGGTCCTAATAGCTTTCTTTCCCCAACTTCATCCCAGCAAGTTGGAGTCCTACATTTCTTTCCATAGAGAGCTTCATAAGGAGCCATCTGAATACTGGAGTGAAAGCTATTATTACAAGAAAATTCCACCAATGGTAGGTGTTGATCCCAACCACCTTTGAAATCCATAGAGCAAGCTCTCAACATATCTTCTAGAGTTTGAATTGTTCTCTTAGACTGACCGTCTGTCTGAGGATGATAAGCAGTGCTGAAACTCAACTCTGTATCCAGAGTATACTGAAGACTTTTCCAGAACTTCGAGGTAAATCTCGGATCCCGATCAGATATAATATAAAGTGGTACTCCATGAAATCTTACCACTTCCTTTACATATATCATGGCAAGCTGATACAGAGAGAAATCCTCTCTAATAGCAATGAAGTGTGAAGACTTTGTAAGACGATCAACTATGACCCAGATAGCATTATTGGCTTTGGATGTTTTAGGAAGTCCCATGACAAAGTCCATAGTGATGTTTTCAAATTTCCATTCGGGTATGGGTAATGGTTGTAACATCCCCTTAGACTTCTGTCTCTCAGCTTTAACTTGCTGACAGACCAAGCATCGAGATACATATTCAGAAACATCTCTTTTCATGCCATCCCACCAGAATTACTCTTTCAGGTCCCTATACATCTTCGTGCTTCCATGATGAATAGAGAATGAAGAACTACGACCCTCATCCAGTAGCTCCTTCTTTAATTCTGGGATGGGAGGAACACAAACCCGATTCCTGAACTTTATCATCCCATCACAATCAAGGTTGAATTCAGGAATATTTCTCACCTTCTTTTGTAACTCGACATCTTCTTTCTATGCCTCTTTAACTTTCACATGTATAGATGGTTGAACATTCATTTGAGAAAGATACGATTTCCCCCTTCCACTAAAATTCCAAGATCCATCCTGTGTAAATCCATAAATATTGGATCTTTTGTGATCCTCATCATGGATAAGCTAGCATGGTCTTGTCGACTTAATGCATCTGCCACCTTGTTTGCTTTCCCAGGGTGGTAATGAATTGAGCAGTCGTAATCCTTAATCAGCTCCAACCATCTTCTTTGGTGCATATTCAGATCCTTTTGTGTGAAAATATACTTTAAATTTTTATGATCAGTATAAATATCACACCTTTCACTATAAAGATAATGCCTCCAAATCATTAACGCAAAGATTACCGCAGCTATCTCCAAATCATGAGTTGGGTAATTTTGATAATGGATTTTCAACTGTCGTGAGGCATAAGCTATCACCATATCATTTTGCATAACAACACACCCCAATCCCTTCTTGGATGCATCACTATAGATCACAAACCTTTCTCCACTACAAGGCAGTATGAGCACAGGTGCACTGGATAATCTTCTTTTCAACTCCTTGAAATTCTCTTCACATTCTTCCGTCCAAACAAACTTAACCCCTTTTCGAGTCAACTTGGTGAGTGGATTAGATAATCATGAAAAATCATTCACAAAACGTTGATAATATCCAGCCAATCCAAGAAAACTTCGGATCTCAGTTACTATTGTTGGTCTCGACCATCTTTCGATTACCTCTGTTTTTGCTAGATCCATAGATACCCCCTCTTTTGAGATTATGTGACCCAAAAATGAAACTTTTTGAAGCCAAAATTCACACATGGTAAATTTGGCATAAAGTTTCTCCTTGCTCAGGGTCTTCAATATAATTCTTAAGTTCTCTTCATGTTCTTCCTTGCTTTTTGAATATAAAGGAATATCATCTATAAAGACTACCACAAACTGATCAAGATAGTCTCTAAAGACTCTATTCATCAGATCCATGAAGATAGCAGGGGCATTAGTAAGACCAAATGGCATCACTATAAATTCATAGTGTCCATACCTTGTACGGAAAGCCGTCTTTGGTATATCCTCCCTTTTGACCCTTAATTGATAATACCCTGAATGAAGATCAATCTTGGAAAAGTATTGAGCTCCGTGTAGTTGGTCAAATAAGTCATAAATGCATGGGAGAGGATATTTGTTCTTGATAGTGATCTTGTTAAGTTCTCGATAATCAATCCAAGTCTCATTGATCCATCTTTCTTCTTAACAAACAGAACAGGTGCTCCCCAAGGTGACGCACTAGGGTGTATGAACCCCTTATCAAGATTTTCTTGGAGTTGCTTCCTTAATTCCTGGAACTCAATTGGGGTCGTTCTATAAGGTGTCTTTGAAATAGGCAAAGCACCCGGTACGAGTTCTATTGAAAACTCAACTTCACGATTTGGTGGAATACCCGACAATTGCTCCGGAAAGACTTCATCAAACTCCCATACAATGGGTATATTCTTAATCATGAGTTTCTCACCAACCATTTGAGATAAATAACCTTCATTTAGTGGAATCAATACCCATAAGATGGATGAAATTTCCACTGGAAGGTTATGTTCATCCTTGAATCGATAGACGATCATAGATTGATCTGGAATATGAAATGTCACTTCCCTTCTTTGGCAATTGATATGAGCTCCATATAAAAAAATCCAATCCATGCCAAGAATCACATCAAATTCCACTATAGGAAGGATCACAAGATTTGCAGGAAGCACTTTCCCACAAACTTCAATCGGAGAAAAATTATAAACTTTTGATGTGACTGTTGTGCCATTAGGTGTTGTCGCAGCTATCTCAACATCTAATTGTTGAGGTAATATGGTGATACCCTTAGAAAAATCGTCAAAAATAAAAGATTGGGTGGATCCAGAATCAAATAAAACATTTGTTACTTTAGAGTGGATGGTAAGTGTACCTTTCCCCACATCGTTATCGTACTCCACATCGCTGATAGAAATTGCAGGTGACTTTCCTTTGTCTTTAGCCTTAAGATTTTGTTGGTGTCGATCATTATAAAAAACCCTTGGATTAGGGCATTTATTGGCATAATGCCCCATCTCCTTGCACTTGAAACATTGAAGTGTAGTAGGTTCATTCTGTGTATCCCTTCCATTTTTTGCATCATTAGACATATTCTTCCCATCATTGCGGCATTAAAATGCCCGATGACCTTCCTTTCCACATTTGAAACATTTACGTGTCCCTTTAAGACAACTCCCTCCATGTTTCTTTCCACACTTTGAGCATAAGGGAAAGCTCATCTTCTTTTCAGTGTGCTCTTTAGATTTTCCATTGAATTCCATTTTCCTCTTCTTATCAAACCCATATGACTGATGGGTTACTCCAATATACATCTCGACTTTGAGAGCACATCGAACGATTTCCTCATAGCTATTGAAGTCCCTTATGGCTAACGCCCTTAGAAGACTTGGTTTTAAGCCACTAATGAATCGATCGATCTTACTCTCAGGTTGGATAATAATACCAGAAGCGTACCTTGCAAGTCTTGTTAAATTTGCTTCATAGGTACCAACAGATTCATCATCCTTTTGATTCAGTTCAAGAAACTCTTTCTCCATCTCTGTTCGGAGAATACGAGGGAAGTACTTATTGAAAAATAATTTCTTGAACTCGTCCCATTCCATGGACTCAATTTCATCTCTTTGCCTGATATTCTTGATAAGATTCCACCATTGATAAACATCTCCTTCCAAACGATACACTGCTAGGATGACTTTATCATGTTCAGAACATTAAAGAACTGAAAATATCTTTTTAGTAGTACTAATCCATTGTTCAGCAATTAATAGATCAGTAGACCCACTGAATGAAGGTGGACGCTGCCTCATGAAGGATTCAACAGAATTTTTCTCTTTCCTTTGCTCGTTTAGAAGTCCTGCATGATTCATATCTTGACAATGTTGTGTGAGCATGGATACATGATTTTGCATTCCAGCTTCCACAACGTTTGGTTGCTTAGGGGGACAATCATTGCATTGCCCGTCACATTCCGCATTAACACGGTTCGTTCGGGTTCGAGCCATTGACTAAAACCAAGAAGAATAGTGTGAGCAACACTAATTATAATAGGAAAACCACATAATCAAGAATATAATTTCACACTTAAGGTCTTATCCAAGGTTATTCATGGTCATTTCTAAAACAATAATATTGTGTTCTATGCTTAGAATTATCCTTAGGGTTCTTACTAAGGCTTTCACGTCATAGTTTCCAAAGGTTGACTATACCTTTCCTCTGATACCAACTATAACGACCCATAATTTACCTACATTATTATTACTTGAAAATTGAATCACACTTATTACAACATATAATAAAACCAGGAAAGGACCTTATAGGTATAGTGTCTTTAGAAACTAGGAAACATAAACAACTGGTTCATAAAGTGTCTACACTATCTCCCATTTATTTTATCATATCTATAGTCTCTTTTGGCATATCTTACTTAATAACCTTATTCCTGACCTGGGGAAAGAAAACATACAAAAGGGTGAACTAAAATCCTCAGTAAGGGTAAACAAAAGAAATATCAATCACATCATAATAATAAGAACATAACTTTTGGAAATCTTAACCTGCAAAAGAGATCATAATTTCATAACATGGGATAAATCATAGTAGTGAAATGTAACCCCAATACTCATAAATTAAAACATGAAACTTTGTGGAATACACACATAATCATAGAGAATCATTTCATAGTATTCAAGACTCATTTCCAAGACTATCTTAGCAGACAAAGTCCATTTCTGAACCGACTTCACTCCTCGTTCCAGTCCTGTTTCACTGAACCCATTTAACCTACCGTTCCAGCCATGTCTATCTCATGAGATATAAAATATTTACCCAATGAATTGGAGGGAGATATAGGTCCCACCCATCTCATAATGAAATCATTCTTACTTGTGCCACAAAATAAACATACATCATTCATCGTAACCCAAAGAATAAAAATGGGTTTCATAAACATCATCCCATCATCACATAATCCATATAAAAGTAATGGATATCATTTCATAATAATAAAAGTGAAACCATGTAAATCATAGAGACATGATACTTGAAACATACACATATGAAATAATGTGATCTTAGATGAAAAATGGTTTTGATAAAACACTTGAAATGAATTCTTGAGGAAATATCCTTTCTTCTTCAAAATCATTTTCTTTTCACAAAATTTCATCCAATTTTTAAAAAAATGGATTTTGTTGAAAATAGTCATGAAACTTTTTGGAGGAAGCTTCATGAAAATAAGACTTTATAAAACCATAAAAATCTATTCGTTTTGTATAAGATAAAAAACATTCTTCTCGTACTTTTTCCGAAAAAGTCAAAAAGTACCTTATAGGGTAAATAAAAGAAATATTCCTTCCATACCATGGGGTAAAAGTCAAAATGGGTAAAAAGGATCTTAAACATACATGAAAATACTTTTATAATACATGGAAATGGATGATAGCAATAACCCCAGTAAATACTTACGAATAAGCAATCTCGGATAAAAATGAGATTTGAAAAATTATCCCTTACCTTAGATCTGATTTGCTTTGTAAGTGTCCAAACCTCCTGTATAATGATTTAAATAATGTCATTGACTTATTCCAGAATCATACGCATTGTTATGATATCATATATGGTCTTATTCTTAGCTTATTATTAGTAATATTTCATTGCTACTTATTATTCGGGTGTTTATTACTTTTTGTTCTTATGCGTGTTTTGTCAAATAAGTTCTTATTCTTCTTTTTAGGTTATAGATACCTCATTTCCAGAATGGTATTAGTGTAATATATATCATATTCATTCATTCAATTCATTTATATAATCATTATGAAATGAAGATCATGTAGAATGTGTCGCATCACATCGTGGAGACGGTATTCCGTACGTACACACGAGCGATGATATCGTTCCCATGATCGGGGAATTGTATTGGAGTGTATGTATACAATTTCAGAATCAATATATATTTACAATAATCATATATATTCATTAGTTACACCATTATACCCATCCATGTAAGGTGGTGGTGGAAAATAGATTACACCACGGCGTGGAGACGGTATTCCGTATGTATGCACGCGTGGTGATTTAATTTTCCGTAGGATGGATAGAGGGTGAAATAGGGTTATTTCATACTTATAATAACATATAAGTATATTAGTGATACTGATGTTATTACTTCATGATTAAACAACTAAAGAAGAAGAAGTTGAAGAAGAAATAAAGATGAAAGAATCGGTAACAGGCATTACCTCTTCTTTGAAACGCTTCTTTGAGACCTCATTTTAGGGCACTAAAATTGGTCTTTGAAGAAGACCAGGACCTCTAGGATGTCTCTAGGGAAGTGGAGAGAAGAAATTGGCAGGGGATGTCCGAGCTTGAAGGCTCAACGTGGTGTGAGGAAGAGAGGTAGGAGGTTCCCTTTTATAAGGGAGGACAGGGGCACCTTTGGAATAACTAAAAATATTATTTTATTATAAATCCAAATTCGGTTTTAAATAGCTCCAAATTGATTTATTTCCAAGATAAGGTGGGGATGGGTCGAACTACTCTCATCCAATAGAATTTAGACAAGTTTAGGTTCCAATTTTAAACTTATCATTTAGATTTAACATTAAGTTAAATAATTTTACTTTTACCGTGTCTTCTTGTGTTCTTACACTATAAGGTTAATAAACATACCATAACAATCCCAACGAACCCCAAGATGTTTATTATTATTATATATAACCTTATCTAAGTCCTTTTTCCGAACCTCAGATTTTTATGAATAAAATAACAATTAATAATATAATATTTGTTTTAAAAACTATTTTATGTCAATTTTGACACTATTTAGTAATTGATTTTTTTTTTAAATTATAACAGAATGATTAGTTCGAAAAAAGTTATTTACATCAATAAAAACATGTCATATTAACCTATAAAATTAGTGTAATTCATAAAAAGTATCATATTACATTTATTTGGGTATTTATAACTTCAATTATGTCAATATTTCATTAATAATATAATTACTGCATCATCGTTGTGTCATAAATAAATTAAATTATTTAATGTCTAAAAATTATAAATAAAATACCATTATGTTGGAAATATTTTTATCTTTTTAATGAATATTTATAGTTGAATTTATCTTATATATAACCCCATATTAAAAATGATTTACTTATTAAACTTTTATTTTAACTATTCTAACCCTTTTTTAAGTAAATTGATAATAAATTTCCTAATCTAATCCCAGTGGGCCTAAATGGTCATATTTTATTACTAAGGTTTTTTTTGTCGAATTACACTTATCCAATAGAATTAGGACATGTTTTAGGGTAATAATAATATCATTTTTACCCTTAATTACCCTATTTACTTTTAACTGTGGTAAATAAAAGTAAAAAGTTACTATTCACCAAAAAATTATTTTCATCTCATTGAACCACATTTTACTTACTGACATAAACCGTGTCTCTCGTATTTTCGAAATTTCACTCACAGAAGTAGTAAAATTATGTTTTATGAAAAATTCAGTTTTTTTAACTACCACTTAGTGGTTTCACTATTCATCAAAAATTGAAAGTTTTCAGAAAAATACCAAAATTTCACCCTAGGCTAATTTCGATATTCCAAATCCAAAAATGAAGTCCATTTTGAAAAATAAATTTTTTAAAATTTCAAAAAGTGGTTATTACTATTTATAACGGCTAGTTTTAATAATATTTTAATAGCATATCGTTGTTTAGTGAAACTCTGTATTGCGTACGACGCAAGCTATTGAGGAAGGCCGTGATTGCGTGTAAAGAAATCCAATCTAGTGTTGTGTGTAGTGAAAGATTCCTTTGATTATTTTAAAACAAAATATTTCTCATAAAAGTCTCGGGTGTTACAGTTAGTTCATGGTTATTGCTAACTTCACACCTAAACCATGCAACCCATAAAAGGTGTCACATAGTTTTTATAACCATGAACCAGAGTCCACATAACCATGAAAAATATATAATTTTTTTAGGTTCACCAAACATTATTTTTCTAACAATGTTTATAGATCATGTGAGGTGTGGGTCTTGGGATAGTGATGAGTGCACGTTCTGCAGATGGTTTTTCTAACTGTGTGCGTGAACCATGAAAGGGGTGTGAACATAAATAGTGAAATTTGAGTGGATGGTGACTAATTTGTCAAAATGTGTTTCCAAATGAAGTTCCCCTTTAAAATTATAGAAATGTTTTGTTTTTACCTTTTCCCCTTAAAGTCTAAAATGAATCCTTCCTTTTTCATTTGCGCACAACAAAAAACAATGGGGGATCTCCTCTGACTTTCCAGATATTTTATTTGGATATCGTTTTCAAGAGATCGGATTCAAGTGTCATTAATCATGTTGGATTAACTTTGGTATTTATTACAATATTCTTTCTTATTTTATCATTTTACCTCACCATCTTGGATGTTATTTCCATATGAGCTCATATGCCCAATTTTCAAAGAGCCCGACTAGTTCCCATAATTTATCTCATTATAGCTCAAATCAGAGACTGATAAAGGATGAGGATTATGATACATATCTATTTATGATTTTCATTTACTTTTCCCTATAAATATAGTTGTTTTTATCATGCAGTATTTTTCCCTACACTGAACATTCCATGCATTTCCTTTGAAATTAATATCTCTTAAATTTGCTAATTAGGCATTGACCTAGAAGTTATATGAGACATTTCTACATGGTTATAATCTAATGATCTCATATCTAACCACCCCCTTGGTTGATACATGGATTTTGATTCATATTACCTTCGATGGGAACAAAGGACAGTTGAATTATATTATGCATGACTATGGTCATCGACCTGGAACACTTAGTAATTTTTTCTATGCCTTGGTAGATTAGTGAATTTGTGGAATGAAATTCATTTGATGGGATCAAAGGGAGCCATATGATTCATTTATGTGACCACTATGTGAAATAAAAAACTAGGGTCCAGTCAATGTATTATATACATGAATTCCTTAGTATAACACCAATGGTGAAATGCTAAGGGAATACCAATTTAGATTACCCTCAACTACTATGTTTAAAATTTCATGGAGCTTGTGGAAACCATATGATTATAAGTGTATATAGACTCCTTGGTAAAATAACTCATGTCCCAACATATTTATATAATGTAAAATTATCTATGACATCTCAGCTTAGGCTGAATCATTTATGGTTTTCCAATAATTCTATGAGGATCCCGAGCCCAACATAGAATATTTTCACACTACTACATTAATTTTATTATTCCTTCTCACAATTTATTTTATATTGACAAACTAGATAGTATTATATAGAATTGGTTGGGAACTATGGATTTTTACTCACATCATTTTTGGGAATTTCTTTGGTACTCTGGAATACTCCATGGATGTTGGTTGGGAAAAAGGGAATTGCATAGATATAGATTCTTGACTTTTTACTAGGTTATATAGTAAGAATCAAGGATTGTGTTAGTTCTTGAGATTATATTGGATCTTATATTTTTTTCCCATAATACAATAATTTACACTATGTTTCTTTATGTATTTTAACCATTTTTATATAAACATGATGTCATGATTTTTGTTTAAGACATTGGTTAGTGTTATTTGTGTATTTCTTTTATGTGATCATCTGTTGTATCAATTATACTTCTCCCACTAATTTATATATTTTTCACCACTGTGATTCAGTCTAATAAAATGGGGTATAGTCTCACTACCATACCATCATAGACTCTATATTGTTAGCTGATATCCTCTAGAAAATTGGGAGGCTTTCTTAAGGATATGTCCCTAAACATTTTTGGTTACTTATGAGTGAACTGGGTCTGGGAACCCACAAAGTGGCATAAGAGAAAATATTTTCTTCTTTACTACTTTGGTTAATAGATAAGAGGTTATAAAGTGTTAGAATCTCATAATGAGTATATGTCTGGGAATAGGTAACCCATATATAGAGAAAATCCATGTTTCTAGGGATGAGATATATTGATATAGTTTTCAGCTACAGTTGAATTTATTTTTACCATTGATTGAATCGCATGATATATGAAATATTTTAGGACTATGGATTTTTATACATGGCCTAATATGATATGAATGTACTATTCACACATCATTATAGTCACCTGAGAATTTATATGTCATGCATATTCTATTCAATTATTATTTTACTATGTCTATTGCTTGCATCATATTTTAAGAGACATGATGGATATATTCTTAATTGTACTATTTTTGTTTTAAAAAAAATAGATGGAATAATTAGTTTCTTAATGTTTATACATCAACCCAAACAATGTTAAATAGTATGACTTGATTGTGGCACCATAACAACCCAACTATCACATATTTAAGCTTTGTTACATTTTTTATATGATGTCAAACATTAGTTTATTGCAATTAAATTGATTACAATTTTAAATTATAATTTTTTACTAATATAAAATGGTAATGGGTATCCATATAATTTAATCTTCATATGTGGAATTTTTACATCCTATGATTGGGTATAAGGGTCTTTCTTTAGTTATATTAATTCCAATTGTAACTTATAATGCATAGATATTTGTAAATTTAGAATGGAAATTCATCTAACTTAACCATGGTATAAATATAATATTTTTTAAATTATTACTTATAAATTAATTGGATTACATTAAAGAAGGATTTCAATTACAGCATAAAGTTTTTTTCCTCTGTATCTTCCAATTGAAACTCTATATAGTGGAACTCATGTGACCAAAACATAAAAAAATACCAATACCCTAACTGAAAATTCTAATATTTTTGTTAGTATGTATTGGGTGGTTTGACCTTAAGATATATAGTTATCATGAAAAAATATCTTATATAAAATTATTTTGTTTTGAGGAATGTACTTGGAAATGTTCATACATGTCTCCATAATGTCCTCAGGTCATACATCTGGTAGGTGGTGATGACCCTGACCCTCAATTGGTGGGACCTGACCCACATATAGTGCTATTATAAGAACCTCCATTAGTACATCATCTTAAACCTATAATGGGAACTGCAACTAAAATTTGAGAGGGTTTCTTATGATTAGTGCACTATATGGAGGGATCTCCATGATCTGAACCCACTATGATAATGTTGATGTCAGAGTTATAGAATTAGAATTCACCTAATTTATTGTGGGATGGTGCCCCCCAAGCTAGTGATTCATAGTTAGAGGTGATTATTTCTATCTTAGAGCATTTAAAGAATCCTATGAAATTTTGGTTCAAGATCATGGTTTACATTCTTCATAGATCCAACAATAATTGGTTGGATATTCTAAATTAGGAAGATCAGCATCAGGACATGGTATAGAGAGACCTAAAAAACACCTTCTACGAATACTTCTTTTTAGAAACATGATGTTTTGATTAAGATTTTTTGTTTATTCACTTAGTGTTGGGTTTTCTATATGGAATGAACTATTCATATTTCTTCACTATTATCTAGTATTTTTCAATGACTTATGTAGGTGATGAGATGTTGAGAGAATGATGCTTCAAAGATAGGATCGGGTATGCCATCTGTTCTCAAGTGAACACCTTATGATTGGATAACATCTTTGAGATTGTGAACCAAATCCTTATATCTATGAATATATTGAGATAAGTTAACGGTATAGATAATGGTGGTTAAACAGTGATATGGGAAATTGTTTCATCCATTTCCATGAAGTTGTGTTTTGAGGGTTCTTTTTAGGATAGCAGTATCAAGAGTATACACATGGGTAATCATGTGGTAAACCACCAATGTAGTTGGACAATCCACATGATTCCTTAATGTCACAAGGACCCATTTGAGTGCCAAACATGTGGTAGATCGGTCAATCTTTATATATTATTATATATATATCGATATATTCTTAGTGGGATAGGATCCACACATGATCTGAATTCTGGAGCAGGATCCGTAGCTGCAAGTTTGGTTATAAGCTGAGTACCATAGACTATAGAATATGAAGAGGTGGATAAGGCTAAGGAATCCGGACATATGATATGAATAAAATATACTATATACCTATATATTGAGGTAACATTTTAGATCATGGTTGTGGATCCGGAAAGTTACATTCAGTACAACCTAGACCTGAGGAGAAGTGTGTCATGTCATTTATAGTATGAGGTACGTTCTTAGTAACCGTGAATTTAGTATCTTATTTTTTTTTTGACATAGGTAATAAACATTATTTGTAATACCTAGATATATGGAAGGTATTTCTATCAAAATTCATCTATTTTTTGGAGGGATGAATCATGATACCCCATTTATATTATGACAATAGAGTTTATTCCAATTCATGGAGTTTCCACTTAATATTTGAAGTTACTATTTCTTACGAAAAAATTTTCTCCTCAAGATGATAGGTTTTGACATCTTTATTGAGATGTAAGTGTTGGTTATTTATCACACCCATATTAGTTGTTATCACCAGGGTGTGCCTTTCTCAAAACATATGGGCGGTAACTATATTTTCAATGGAGAATTGGATATATAGGTTAGTCAAGATGGACCTAAGTGTTGTGGAATGGATTGAGTGGATGCTCGGATTTCTTGTCTTTTTAATCATGATTGAGAATTATGGTATTTTATTTTTACTCTGACGGTGGACCATTTTAGTGATGTATCCATGATTAATTTTCTCGATTACATACTAATATAGTGGTGGAGTTCACTCTAGATATTTTTCCAAGACTGGAACCAGAATACATTTCTCTATACAGGATGTATTTTACTGAGATTTAGGATCTCAAGATGTAGTTAGGGGACCAAGAAGACAAATGGTTTGTACAACCAAGTACGTATCACTGGGGTTCACCTCTTATATATGTGATAAATAAAGGTGTTAAGTTTACATGATCCTAAGATTATGAGAATATCATTAAGGATTTGAATGGAAGGATGACCTCAGTGAAAATTATGATTTCACCATATCATAGCAGAGGCTATACCATTTATTATGATGCATCAAGAATTATTATGGGGGGTATTTTTAGTCAAATGGAATGATTTATGGAGTATAAGTATAAATAGGCGAGTCATAATGATAACAATGACTCAACATAAGATCTAAAGTAGTAGTAGTTGGTCATGATTTACATTGATGGAGGCCATATTTTTTTAGGAAATGGTTTGTTGCATACATGGATAAAAAATCCTCAAATACCTAATCTAAAATAGGGATTTGAAGCTCAGTCAATGAACATGTGTTAAATAACTTTTGTATTTCAACCATGAGATTGCTTATATGTCTGGGAATAGAAATGCAACGATTGATGCTCTGATTTGAAAGTCTTAGACATAAGCAATTCAAGATGATAGAAGTGAGTGGTTGTTGATGGTTCTTCTTTATAAGATATGTCTGGATATTTTGGTCCATCATGGGAAGATAGTAATAGCATCCCTATCAATAAACTCATAACTTATGGAACAATTGAAGATGAGGAATATTTCAAATCTCGAAGGATTTTAATTGAGGGAATGTGTTTTAGGAAATGACTAGTATTTGGTTTGGTTTTTCGATATCAATAAGATCTTATATATTCATGGTTGTGTCTGAGTACCTACTGAAATGAGAGAGGAATTGATGTGTGAATCTCATGCTTCATAATTTTTAGTGAATCCCAAAATTAACAAGATGTATTATAACTTACTCCACCAGTGTTGATGGCCTAGAATAAATAATAATACAGTGGGTGTTGTTACTCGGTGTTCCACTAGTCACCAAGTGAAGGTGGAACACCAGCATCTGGATGGTCTATTACAACCTATACCCAATCTAGAGAATATATGTTATGAAATCAACATTGATGTCATGATGATATTTCTAAAGTCATGTTAAGGAAATAACATAGTATAGGTAATATTTGATAGATTGATGAGAGTCTCTAATTTTCGGCATATTGGGGAGACCTTCACAGTGGATGAACATTGAGGAAATTACATTTTAGAGATTATAAGGCATCATGGGTTTCCACATAACATCTTATTAGATATTAAAAATTAGTTTTATTCATGGTTTTGGTAGATTCTTCAAAAGTATCTGGTTCCACATGTACCTATCAGTACAACATACCATCCTCAGATAGATTGTCAGTCCAAGCATAGTATGTAGGTATCGTAGTATATTCTTAGAGAATGTATCCTTAATTTTGGTTCTTCTTGGTAAAAAAATATTAATCATGATAACTTATCTTATGATAATAGTTTCCAAGAAATGATATATATGGATCTTTATAAGGATATATATGATAGTCAATGCTGATAACCTAGATGTGGGTTAGGTGTTGGGGAGATAATGATACTAGTACTCCATCCCATTCAGGAGACATTAGAGCAAGTAAAATTTGTTATTAAGTGTATTGAAATATTTCATTCTAATAAGAAGTCCTACACCAATAATCCCCAAATAATTAAGGAGTTTTTGTGGGGAGATTGTCTCTTCTTTTTTGTTTCGTTGAGATTTTTTCATAAATGGATTTTGAGTCAAGGTAATCTATCACCTATATTATTCAAGCCTTTTGTAGATCTTGGAGGGTTTTAAGATGATATACTGTCAGATTTATCTTCCTAATATATAAAAATCTATGAATGATGTCGTCCATGTTCCTCATATTCATTGATATTATTCTAACAAGTCTCATTATTTTGATCATAAGGAAGTTGATTTAGAGATATATTATTCTTTTGTGTATTATCATGTTTGTATTGGTGATTATATAAATATCACACTTTTTGGATATTATTCCTCTCTAGTTTGGGTTATATTTGTATCATGATCCTTTGAAGTAGAATATATGGGAACAAGAGTCCTATATAAATGCTCAATGTCTAGAATTTTTCAGGGATGAGACTCACCCACCCATGAAAAGGAATCGCAAGGATGAGTTATTTTAAGGAAGAAAGGTTGTAAGATCTAGGTTATATCTAGGAATTTAAAATAGTTTTATTTTATATTCAAACTATTACTTTTATATATATGGATTTTTCTAATGATTTCATGGAGGTTTTCGGAGCATTTAGCATTTTTTTGGGGCTTAGAGTTCTTTTTATCAGACAGAAAGGGGGTGGCCCATATTTAGTGAACAATTAGTGAAAATGGTGCACCTCAACCATGAGACCCATAGAGGGTCTAATATTGTTTTTATAATAATGTAGAAAAACCCAAATGATCATTAAAATACTATAGTTAATTTAAGGTGGACCACAAATAGTTTCTTCATGGTTCATATAACAATTCACATAGATCGTGAGGGGTGTGAGGCTTGTGATAATGTCTAGTTCATGGTCTGCACATTGTTTTTTAACTATATACTTGAAACCTAAACATGAAAAGTGTGAGGGGTGTGAAATTGGATATAAATCCCCCCATGGTTGTTGCATGGGTTGTCCAATAGTGAATCCAAACTGTGAACCCCATACAAATTCTGTAACATTACTGTCTTGAATATTCACCCTTAAAATATAAAATATCTCTATCCTTCTTATTTTTCACATAAAAATAGATCATGGGATCTATCCTCTGCCTCACATATTGGTTTATTTAGATCATATTCATTTGAGATCTGATTTAGGTGCTAATCATAACATTGGATCACCCTCAATAAGTTTATCAGTCATCATTGTTATTCTTTTATTTACCTTTCTTTATTGGATTTTATTTCCATGCAAACTCATTTCCAAATTTTTAGGGTGCTTTTATAGTTACTCCAATTTCACTCTATCTAGACCAAAGCAGAGTTCGAAACTAGATGATGGATATTTTACTAGTTTAAGGTAGGTGTTCATGTACTTTTCCCTACATGTAAAGTTGTTTGTATCATGTGATATTCTACCGCATGCTAGATTTTTTGTGTGTTGCCTCTAAAATTAGTTTATATTTGATATTTTTACTAGTCATTAACCAAGATGTTCTATGAGGCCATTCTACATGGTTGTAGGATAATGAAATCAATCCAAATAACAACCTTTGGGTTGGTTCAATTAATTAATTTTTGAATAACTATTTTTCTGGAATTTAAACCTCAATTGGAGGTGTGTTTTTTTTCATTATTAATAATATGGTTAAATGGACTTAAATTAAATTAAATAGTAATGGTAAAACTATGTCACATTACCAATTGAATTCCTATTAAAATTATGATGGGTTATCTCTTTAAAATGAAATTATAAAATGGATTTAAATGAATTACAAGCTGTTTAGATGAATCACATAACCTTGATCATTTTTTATATTGAATTGAATGAATAATAAATGTAAATTTAGATAAATGTGATCATTTATTATATTTTTTAATGGGAGATACTTGGATTCCAACCAAAATGACTTTTACAAACTCATAAGACATATTTAATTCAATAATTATAAATGGTATGTTTAATTAATATAGATTTTATGATTTATTAATTTATTCCTTGGGTGATACTTGAATTCTATTTCAAAATTCTTTTAATGGGATCAAAGTAAAATGGATTTATATTTTTATTAAATATGGTCAGGGAAATCGATCACTCTAAATGTGTTGAATTACTTTGGATATAATTCTATTTTTGATATGCAAATCCTTGTATGGATCAGAAGGTGGTAAATGATTTATTAATTTGATAGTTATGTGAAATAACACACTAGGGTTCGGTCAACATGTGAATGACTCATCATATATCCAACAATTAACTTATTTTATGTAAATAGAAAAAACTTCCTAGAATCTTTCCTTGAATTAAACTTGATAAATATAGACTTCATTCAATTATATCCTTGGTATGAAAAAACAATTAGCATTGAGAACACATAATACTTGTTCTTAGTACCTGCATAGAACCCCTCTTATGCCATTCCAGCTCTCCTCTTCAAGATGCAGTCTTCAAGACACTCTTCAAATCCATTTATGGCATGATTTCTTGAATTGGATTCATTATCTGAAAGGAACTATGGGGAATATCTCTCAAAACCTAGTGATTTACGCATATTTATGTCACTAAAGATTCAGATTTGATTCATTCAACCTCATCCTTTAATATGAGAGAACTCATTAACCTGGGCCTCCTTTTCTGGAGTAAGCCCCAGTCTCAAATATGGGCCTCCTTTTCAGGAATAATCCCCAGTCATAATTATCAAATTTGGGCATCCTCCTTAGGAGTAAGCCCCAAGTCCTCATTAACCTGGGCCTCCTTTTCAGGAGTAAGCCCCAGTCTTATTTTATCTTAACCAGTCCTAATTTAAATATGATCTGGGATTCCTTATCATGAGTAAAACCCAATCATAATTCCCCTCCTAATTTGGGAATCCTTTTCAGAAGTAATCCCCAAGTTAGAGTATTCAAATCTCCATGAAGCATATATACCTTTATGGACCCTGTTCCTGGATTTATTCCCTGAAGTAAATCCTAATCTTCATTTATCTGGGCAGTCATACATACATAAGTCCCACATTATTTCTTATGATTGCATCTTTCATGGAACAATTGTCTGATTTTTACCAATACCTCTTGTTTCTCACACCGAGCATGACTCATGAGAGCTTAGAGTGTAAAAGTAATTATGAAATCCTTCTTTGATCCATCAATCATAAACATCATACTCCCCTACTCGAACTACGTGGGTTCGGATTCCTTTTCTAAACAATAGATACGTAGGTATCCCATCTGCGGGTTTGATCCCAACTCTGAAATAATCCATGTCCTTCTGAATGACAATAAACTTCAAGTGCCCCACTAAGTGGCTTTAAAACCAGCATGGTCATCATAATGATGAAGAGACTTCTATATAAATGTGTTGAAGGATACCATTGGCCAAGAATCTCTAATAAATATAGATGATTCTCTATCGATGAAGAACCTCGAATACATATAAAAGATTTTCTAAATTTCCTACATATTTAATCATTGATTGTCAGATTTGATGGAAACCTCATTTTATACTTGGTAATGTAATAAGGATTCACGAACATAACTTAAATCTATAAAGAGAGTCCCTGAGTAGACAATAATTCCCCTCAAAAAGGTATTATGAGTCTGACCTCCCATCCTCTCGACCAATGAAAATTCCTAAGCCCCATCATTCCACAAAATAATGAGTGCCTACCTTTGGAAAGTGGGTCCAAATGGATGTGGAATCATTGGATGTTTCTGGTTCTACGAACAAACCTGTTAGAAACCGATTGGAATGTTTGAATCTCACATCAAGGAGGTCATCCCCGAATTCTGAGGGAAACAAAAAATGGTGAACCCGACGTGAATCCTTAACCAAGTTAAAATGATGTTTTACCTATTTGTTAGGAACCTATTTAAAACTCAATGAGAGGGCCAACAAAAACAATCATTGACATATGTGCTCATCCAAAAGATGTAGTGGCTGATTTTATCTTTATTAGGCCTGTTATATCAAAAAGGCACTCTTTTCCAAGATCTTCTGCATTTCCAGAATGGCTGCTCTCATGTTCACACCTATGAATACCACTGCTGTAAATGCCAATGCTGCTACTCCTGCTGGATCATCGTCCGCTCTGAGGATGACATCACCTACTCAGCGTCTTCAACGTTGGGTATCAAATGCGCTGGTTAAAGAATACCATCAACACGATACCATTCCAACTCTGGAGGCTTCCCGACAATCCCTCCAAGTGAACAAATCACACTGGTCATCTGAACAACGACGACCAGTGATTAAGAAGCAGGTGGTGCTAACCACCGTCTGCAATCGTTTTGGGTCGTTATCCCCGGAACGCAATCGCAATTTACTCCCATATTCTGGGGAGGTGAATGAGCAGGTCCCTCAGGGCCTTAACTCAAAGAAGCAGGAGTCCTTCCTAAGGGATCCTATCAACAATCGCCACCAGACTCGTCCGGTAGTATGCCCTCAACATGATGAGGGTGCCGACTGCGGGCGTTCGGCTCAGGTTCCTCAAACCCGAGTAGGCAAGATGAATCGCCAGAGGCGAAGTCCGGTTAACAGGGAGCAGGTTCTCATCTCTGATATCTTCAGATAAGTCCACCAACCTAACTTGCTGGAAAGAAATGAGGAGGCACACACACCTGCCCATTTTAATTCTGTTGTCCAGCAGACTCGTCTTGCAACATCACACCAATCCCTCCAGGCAATTCCGGCGGAGTACTATAGGCAGGAACATACACCTATTTATACACAATCAGCTAGTCAGCAGGATCGTTTGACTACATATGATGGAGTTCGTCAACCACATTTGGAGAAGTGCAATCAGCAGGCACATACACCTGCTAGTATTAATCAAGCCTTCCAATAGTCTTGCTTGGTAGCATTCGGAGAAGTTAGTCGGAAATCCCCGATAACAAACAGGAGGCCGACTCAACTCTCTCCCCCACACTTGAGTACTGTTAGGATTCACTGACAGGAAAAGGAGGACATGATCAGGTACATACACATACTCTAATCATGGAATGGACGTATATCCCCATTCCAAAAGCTGAAGTCACCAAGCATATTCTATCAATGGTGAAATATCATAAGAAAATTGCTACTCATATCCTGGATGCCTATCAGGATATTATAACAGCTTCAGCGGCATCTCAGGGAAAGACACATAAATCTATCCCTACCAGTGGAGTGACACATCAACAGTTCGCTCCAGAATAGACACACACATCTGTTCCAGTCCAAGAGGGTTGTGGGGCATACTCCCCCATATCGTACGGACAACCAAGTCAGGCACATGCACCTGATTTGAGTGGATATTGTCAGCCTAACCTGGCCATCATTCCTGATCAGGAACATAAACCTGCTCAGAGCATCCACTTTCGTCAACAAGTGGTTTCCAAAGCGAGTAAGAATGCATCTAAGAAAAAGACCCGCCCAGAGCAGTCAGGAGATCAAGAGCCAATCTATAACAAGGCTTTGCTCGATGCTGGAGTTCTTGAAGCCCTCAGATAGTTATCTGTTGGAATTCAAGATTCTACTCCCTCATTTCTCAATAGTGGGAACATTAATTCCAAAGGTCTTCAACAGACACTTCCTCATGAAGGATTTCTTCATGAAAATTCGGTTGATCTCGAAGTTTTATTCTTCAGATGAGAGCCACAGGAACCCCTTGTTTGGTTAGAAGACCAATGAGCAAGAGATCTTATCTTTTCCTGTAACCCATTATGGTGGTCCTCCTCATGATGATGAATTTCTCTGTGAGAGTCCCTGCACAGTAGTGATGCACATTCCCCAGAAAATGCACCAGTGGAAAATGTAGTGCCGAGAAAGCCCTCTTATATTGAAGCACTTGAAAATGCGAAACCAGTCATGTCTGATGTTTCATCGATGGCAGGTGAAATACTTTCTCAATCAGAAGATAGCCCACGGTGTAGGTCATTCTCCGAACCACCCCTAAGTCATGTGTCTTCTAGTTTAATCAGTTATTTCTCTACCAATCCAGTTGAATCCAATGAAGAAACAAGGAAGCAGCAGCTCTGGTCAAAACAGGTAGAAGAATCTTCATCAATTGATAAAGAGGAAATGCTGAACATGAGAAAACAACTGGCGAAAAGTGAAGTGCCAGTCATGTTTTGGCCTCTGGCTGACTCTCAATATGACATTCCAGAAATGTTGACGGAAGATGGAATTCATGATATTCATCTCAACATATGGAAAACTATTTGTCAGTTGAAGAAGAAAGTATTATCTTATGATGAATATGAAAATCATATTAAGATAATAGAAGGGTTACAACGTCAGATTGATTTGGCATCTCTATCAGTCTCTCGATATCCGAAGGCTGAAAAGCAGCAGAGATCCCTTCAACGTTCATGCCTTGGCGCACATAGAAGATTGCGTCAGTTAATTGCCAATGCCCCATCTGGTATTTGTGTCAGAGGATGGGTTGTTCATGGAGCACTGCATTTCACGGTGCTCTACAGTCAGAAAAGCCTGCCAAAAATGGTCTCATGCAATGTTATTGCCCATGGCCAACCATAGTCAATGGGTTTTGTTTGTAATCAAAAGGTTTCCCAAGAACAAGACTCAACTAGTTCCTCTCAAAATCAAGAATATAGAGAACAAGTTGTTGAATTACTCTTGCATCAAGAAAAAGAGAATATTGAACATGCCTCTCGTATGGAGTAAACACATCATCATGTGACAGAAGTGTCGGAAATTATCCAACGGTCTTTTGAACCAGGTGATAAAAGTGGATACAGATTAATGCATCCAGCTAATTTTCCGACTAAGGTTCGCAAGATCAGTAGAGATTTTAAGAAAGTCTCAGACATAGCATGTTAAGAACCACCCTAGCTTTCCAGACTGGGGACTCATTTAAACCAACCCTCAGAATCAACAAATTGGATTCGAGGAGTTGAGCGGGAACAACAGGAACAGCCCCAGTCCACCGGACTGGAGACTTTTTCAAATCATCAATCCCCACCTTAGAGAAATTCAGTCTTTTCTTGATTGGGGAAGAAGCCTCAAGAGGAACGAATATCCAAATTAACAGGAGATTCCCTCAAAATTACGGTTTGTCAAGAAGTTCCTGAGGGATCGAATCAACAAAAGGAAATGTCTCATCAAAGACATGGAAGATGACAATATCACAGAAATGCTGATAGAAGGGATGTTATGCGTTATGCATCAATAAATCTCATCAATGCCATTGTTGCTGATCTACTAGATGAGGCTCACTCAGGGGGCTCACATTAAGAGGTTCCTACTCAAGAAGATGTACGCACCGACACAAATGAAGAAGGTGTGCGTACACGAAATCAAAGGGTTACTCTAAACCTAGGTAATATTTCAAGTAACCCACTTCCCCCTCTCTAAAAAGGATCCAAAAAAGGGAGGGGAATGAATCAGGTTACATATCCTTCCTCTGGAGAAGGCAAATCGCTCTCACTAGAGCAAAGGTTTGCAAAATAGGAGGAAGAAATGAAGTAATTAAGGAGGTTGAATGTATATCTACTTCAGGGTAGTCTTCTTCTTAAGCGTGTTGGAGTTAGTCATCCAAGGGAATTTGTTGCAGCTACTGAGATGGGTCAAGAATATCCTCCTCTATCTGTACACCCTCATAGGTCTAATCCTACGGGTCAAGTGAAACAACAGGTGGAAGTGCTACCATCAGTTGCAGCACCAACCACCACATCTTTCCAAGCTCCAGTCATTGCACATACCCATGCCCAAGTTCAACCGGATGTTTCTCAGAAGTTATTAACTACCATTGAGTCACTAACAGCTCAGTTAGAAACTTGGAAGGGAAACGTGCGCAGGGTCAACCAGAAAAGAATGTTTTCCCTGAATGGGTAGATTCAATCTCTCCTCCATCCAGTTTTGGAAACCCTGTATTCCCTATTGTCAATGGGTCAGGTGATCTTGAACAGCATTTGACGCATTACGTGTCTTGTTACGATCCTATGATGGGAACTCTAGAGTAGCAAGAAGCAGTGAAACCCAGATGCTTCGTATGAACCTTGCAAGGACCAGCTTTTGTCTGGTATACAAGATTGAAATCCCAGTCAATTACCGTATGGGAAGATCTCCATCAATGATTTCTTCTTCAATTCAGATCAACTTTTCCAAAGGCAACAATTGTTGACCTTACAAACTGTAAGCAAAGGGAGAATGAAAGAGTCTATGATTTCATTGCTCGCTGGATGGGGTTAACATATTCCCTGACCCTAGCACTTCCTCAAGAGGAACTGTTGACAATATGTGTGGCAAATCTGCGTAATGAATGACGCACTCCGTTGATCCCAATGAAATACACAGGAGGGTTTCGAGACCTTACTTCAATCGCTTAGCAGATTGAAGATTCCCTTATACATGCTAAGCCTAAATCTCGTGTAATTCCATCAGCTCCAAGAAGAAGAATGGGTAAAGTAGAAACTGCTACAGTTATGCTTAAACAAGAAGCTATACCTATTTCTACTTCAAAACTTTCATCTTCTCGAAGGCCTCCACCTCCTGAGTGCCAACAACGAAGGCCATTTCATCCAGATGATCAAATAGATCAAAGACGAAAACAATTTGAGGATTTGAAAAGTAAAGTTTACTCTTTCCGAAATGAACAAGTTCCTGGTTATTTCATTTTGTCTCTGGAAAACAATTTGGTTCAATTGCCAATGACCAAGAGGCCAAACAAGGAAGGATATGATGATCGTCCGAATTATTTCCTTTTTCATCAAATGTTGGGGAATCCCATCCAGGAGTGTTTTGTCTTCAAAGACCTCCTGCAAAAGATGGTCGACTCGGGACAATTCAAACTGAAAGGTTCTTCATCTCAGGTAGCATGTGTTACTGCTACAGTTCGAAAGGAGGAAGGCGAATGGAAAGAATTCAAAAGCAAAAATGCATAGAAGTATGATGATTGGATGGTCAGAAAGATAATCAACCAAACTCATGCTATTTTGTGATCACAATTAAGGAAACCAATTGTGTCTTCTGCCATGAATATTGTGGCAAAACCTTCTTCATCAGAGGGAAAGTCCTCAAAGAAACGGGACGATTCAAAGAAAGAAAAAGAATCAGAAGAAGATGAGTATATGTCAATGCCTAAGTTTTCTTTGACTCTAGAAGACTTCATGCCATCTACTTCAAAGCCACGGGCACTGCCCCACCAAACGGCACAGCCTAAACAGGATAATCAGGCAGAGTCTTCATCAGACGAAGAGTTAATCTTCAGTTATGTTAATATGATTCAATTAACGGATCCATATGCCAGTTGCAGTTTAGATTTTGATGAGCCTGAATTCCCTGTATCAAACAGGGGAATCAGAGGAAGTTCCAGAGGCTCAGGATACAGGGGAAGATGTGGATATTTCAAAAGACACTATTCCAATTCTACCCCTTCTAGAACTGTGTACACAGTAGAAAATCATGGTAGAGCCCTTCTGCGATCTTAGCAAGAACAAGAAAGTTCTTCTACTAATAGCAAATTCAGTCCTGGAACAGTTATTTTGGAAGACCAGTTGAAGGTTCCATCTTCTTCCTCTCAGAAAGTAAATAGATCTAATCGGTCTAATCTTCCAAAACCAGGAATATTGAGAACTCCTATCCCAATACAAGATGCATCAACTTCCAAAGCATATGCTTCCAAGGTACCTGCTAAACCACATATTCCTGTTGGGAAACGCAGACCTCTGGATCAAAAGTATGATGTATTGAAACACTTGGCCTAATTACCAGCCATGTTATCAATTTTTGATGCTCTGTATCTGTCAAAAGATCTTCGAGAATCACTCATCGAGGCTTTGTCAAGTCCTCAGGAGTTTGAAACTGAAATTGCTACAGCTGAAGTCTATCACATAGAGAATAATCCTGCATAATGCCATGAAATAATATCTTTTACTGATGAAGATGAAGATGATGTTGTGCATGGGCATATTAGACCTTTGTACTTATCTGGCAAGGTCAATGGCATAGACGTCCAAAGAGATTTCATTGACAATGGTTCAGGAGTCAACCTCATGCCCATTCATACATTTTGTCGATTGAGCCTCACGGAATATGATTTATCTCCTTCTACCATGATGTTATAAGGATATGATAAAAATGAACAATAACCACTGGGAGAAGTTACACTCAGAACTCAGTTTGGAGATCTTGTATCCAATTCGGATTTCATGGTTGTTGATCAAGACTCAGCTTTCAACATATTGCTTGGAAGACCCTGGCTACATCAAAATGCGGCTATCCCTTCATCATACCATCAATGTCTCAAATATTGTCTCGATGGTCAATTTGGGACATTGTATGGTGATAAGGCCCCATTCAAGACATGTGAGTCTCAATACATTGAGGCCAAATTCTATTACATGAAGGGAAAGGAGAAATCCACAACAAAGGAGATTACCAAATTTAATTCTCCATATGGTTTAGAGAAGATTACAGTAAATCCATTTACACATGTGAGTACAGATTATGTGTTGTCTATCAGTCAAATTGGCAAGATAGACCCAAATCAAAATACTCTTATGAAAAGATCCATAATGTCAATTACGGCAATCGAGCCAAACAACATGGTAGAAATTGGTTACCCACCAAGAAGTTATGAAAGCACAAATGGTGACGTCTTCATTTCATATGATTAAATCCAACTAGTCTATACTTCTCCAATTAGGCCAGAAGAAGTTATAGTAACATCGGTGGTGAACAATGATGTCAATTCTCAATCCATCATATGCTCTTTATTACCCAATGAATACCCTTCATCATCAATTGGGTTGGAAATGGAAGCTTCTTCTTCAAGATATGAATATTTTGAAATCTCTTCTGATCATGAAAATTATGCTTTATCATATACTATGAAAGTAGAAACGGAAGAAATAACACATGATAAAGAAGAAGAGGAAGATCTCAGAGATGATCCTCCAGCATTTGAAGAGGGTATCTCTACCACTGTGGATGAACTCAGAGAAATAAATCTGGCTACAAAAGAAGAACCACGCCCCACTTTAATCAGTGCGGCCATGAATATTGAAGAGAAAGAGATGTATATTTCTTTTCTAAAGAAAAATAGAAATATATTTAATGGAAATATACAGAAATTCCTGTGATTGATCATGAGGTTGCTACTCATCATTTGGGTTTACCAGAAGAACATCGAGGATTTAAGCAAGCCGCGAGAAGAACACACCCAACTTATGCTTCCAAAATTGAAGCTAAAGTGGATAAGCTTATCAAAGCTAACTTCATCATAGAAGTTCATTATCCCAAGTGGTTAGCTAATATTGTCCCTGTAAATAATAAGAACGGAAAAATTAGAGTTTGCATCAATTTCAGAGATCTTAATCGGCATTGTAATAAGATGATTTCCCAGTTCCGATTACAGAACTTTTAATTGATGTAACAGCTGGCTATGAAGTTCTTTCTTTCATGGATGGATATTCCGGATATAATCAGATCTGAATGGCCCCAAAAGACGAGGAATCAACAGCCATCAAAGCCCCTCTGGGTTTGTTTTCCTACTGGGTATTGCCCTTTGGCTTAAAGAATGAAGGTGCAACATATCAGCGTGCCATGCATCATATCTTCAAAACCTTCCTAGGGATGTTTGTTGAATGATATGTAGATGATTTCATGGATAAATCCAAACAACCTTCTAATCACTTGGGTGATTTGGAAGTCATATTCCGCAAGCTTCGACAACATAATTTGAAGATGAACCCCTTATAATGTGCTTTTGGGGTAACCTCAGGAATATTTCTCGGCATTGTTGTACACCATCGTGGTATTGAAGTCGATCTTGAGAATACCAAGTCAATCCTTGGTATGTCACCTCGTCAAAATTTGAAATAATTAATAGGACTTCAATGAAACTTAGCCTATATTCGGTGTTTCATCGCTAATTTGGAAGGCAAAAGTTTACCCTTCACCAAATTGATGAATAAGGGAGTCACTTACCAGTGGACCGAATAATGTCAAGAAGCATTAGATATTCTCAAGAAATACCTCTTGAGTCCACCGTTACTCATGACACCTGTTGAAGGAAGACCACTTATCCTCTATGGGACAGCTCCAAAGTGATCATTGGGTGCCTTTCTTGCTCAAAATAATGATGCTGGGAATGAAAACAACCTCTACTATCTCTATCGGACTATGCTTGAAGCAGAAACCCGGTATTCAAGTACTGAGAAGTGCTGCCTGGCATTAATCTTTGCAGTTCATAAGTCGAGACACTACCTGCAACATCACGAGGTCCAATTGGTATCTCGTAATAACACGCTCAAATTCTTCCTTAGTCATTCAATGCTTACAGGACGTCTGGAAAGGTGGGCAGTTATTTTGCAACAATTCGATATTCAGTATGTGTCTCAAAAGGAGATAAAGGGCCAAGCTCTGGCTGATTTCATGGCTGAACACCCTTTAGTGGAAGACACATCTCCAGATATTGAACTCCATGATGAGGAAGTATTCTCTATTCAAGAAAGTCCTCAAGCATGAGAAATGTACTTTGATGGTGCTTCCAGAAGTCCAACAGGGAGAAAAATGGAAAAATCCTAAAATCAACAAAGATTGATTAGGAATTGTGCTCATTTATCCAAAAAAGGCAGTGTTACCTTATTCCTTCTTATTGTGGGAAGGTGGTACCAATAATGAATTAGAATACCAAGCTCTCATCGCAGGCTTGGAATTAGCCCTTCAAGCACAAGTGAATCACTTAAAGGTGAAAGGTGATTCAGACCTGGTAATCAAACAAGTCAATGGGGATTTTTCCATCAGAAAAGAAGAACTAATCCCTTTGTATGATTATTTCAGAGAGTTAATGGCGGAATTCCCTTTGGAACCAACATTTTCATATGTCCCAAGATCACAAAATGCTCAAGATGATGCACTGGCTAATATAGCCACAGTTCTGGTAGATCCAAATCGGAATGAGGCAACCATCAGTATTGCCCACCATCGTGCAATTTCACCTTATGATTGAATAAAAACGTAGGAAATTAATGAAATTAGTCCCATTCTTGAACCATATGGTCATACTACAGGATGGATGTCACCTATCAGGGAATACCTTCAAAATGGAACATTTCCACCTGATAGAGCCGAGAAGGAACAAATCTGGCGACGTGTGGTCAGTTTTACTCTTTATGATAGCCAAGATCACCTAGAGAAAATTCTATACAAATGTGGTTTTGATGTAGTTCTCTTCATAAGAATTGACGGTGAAGAGACAATGGATGTCATGAAAGAAGTGCATGTAGGAGTTTGTGGTGCCCACCAGTTTGGACATAGACTGTCTGATCAGATTCGAAGGCTTGGATACTTTTGGACTTCAATGATACAAGATTGTGTTGATTTCAAAAAGAAGTTTCATTCATGCCAAGTACATGCCAACTTCATTCATCAACCTCCAGAGTTCCTTCATACAGCTAAATACTCATGGCTATTTGCCACATGGGGAATGGATGTGGTGGGACCTTACCCTTCGGCTATGACCAAGCAGTTTAAGTACATTCTTACTGCTACTGACTTCTTTTTAAAATGGGCAGAGGCAATACCCCTCAAGGAAGTCAGTTCTAAATGTGTTGTTAGCTTCATCAAGTCTAACATCATTACCAGATTTGGTGTCCCTCATACCATATTGACGGACAATGGCACCAACTTCTTCTCATCTGAGGTGAAGAAGTTGTATCAAGAATAAAACATCAAATCCAACCATTAATATCGGTATCATGCAGCGGACAATGTCCAGATAGAAGCCTTCAACAAGACACATTCAAATATACTGCAAAATATGGTGGATAAAGATAAGAAGTCATGGCCGATAAACTCTTTCATGCTTTAAGGGCTTATCGGACTACCACCTACACTACAACGTGGTCAAATACATATTAATTGGTATATGGAATAGAAGCACTCTTTCCAATTGAAGTTCAACTACCCTCGCTCAGAGTTTCCATTTGTGATCAATAATCTACAGATGAAAAATCTCAAAAGTGATTGAATGAATTGGAACTGTTAGTGGAGAAAAGATTGTGCACTTTGCACCACTTGGAAGTCTATCAGAATCGAATAGCACGGGCTTTCAACAAAAAAGTTCGTCTCCGTTCATTCACTCAGGTAGAATTGGTATTAGTTCTCAGAACTCCAATGATACAAGGAAAGAAACCTTCCATGCTTGAGCCAAAATGGGAAGGACCTAACTCAATACATAGGGTCTTCTCCAATGGAGCTTATTCATTAATCTCGATGGATGTAGAACTCATCACTAATCCAACCAATGCCATATTTTTGAAGAAGTATTTTGTATAAACACAAAATGCATCATCAAAGGTCATGTATGACATTAAACTACACCACCGTCCAGCAAGACATTAAACTACATCGTCAACGGTCCATGCATATGACCTTAAACTATTCACACTTTCGTCCAACATGACGCTAAATTGTATCATCCCTAATTCGTCCCACATGACGTTAAACTGTGATGTCCTAACTACATGACTCTAAACTGTACAGAAGTCCCATATGTCCAGCAAGACATTAAACTGCATCATTGGTGGTCCGGTATGACCTTAAACTGCACCACCATCCAGGAAGACGTTAAACTGAATCATCGACGGTCCATACATATGACCCTAAACTATTTGCACATACGTACAACATGACGCTAAACTGTATCATCCCTTTTTCATCCAACATGACGTTAAACTGTGAAAAAAAGTCCCCAATACGTCCAACATGATGTTAAATGGTGTACTCTTTTGTCCTCACTGCATGACATTAAATTACACAGTCCCCCTTTCGTCCAACATGACATTAAACTATATTGTCCCCATCGTCCTAACTAAATGATGCTAAACTGTACAGAAAGTCCTTGATACGTCCTACATGACATTAAACTGTACTTTGTCCCTACTACATGACACTAAACTGTGCAGCACCAATAGTACTAACTGCAAGACTTAAAAATGCATAGTCCCTTTATATTTCCTACATGACATTAAACTATGCATCGTTAAGGTTGTTGTCACCTCTTGTTTCTCACACAGAGTATGAATCACATGATCTTAGAGAAATCCACAACCATAAAACTCTCTCTGGGCTGCTAACCATGTATAAGTCCAAACAACATCATTTTTAAGGTTGTTTTCCCCAAGAACAACTTGATAATTAATTCATTCTTTAATTGAACTACGCAGACTTTGTTTCATGCCTTCCAGGCTGGGTACGCAGGAAACCTCCCAAGGATCAAGCCCAAAACCAATCTCTTCACATTGGTTCACCTCCATCTCATACGATGTTGATTCGTGAAACCGCCCCTAGAATCAATATCTTTACATTGGTTCACTTTCTTCCTTGTTATACGACGTTAAACTATACAACACTTTTGTCCAGTATGACAATAAACTACAATATTCTTTGATACCCTCACTTGAGAGGGAATAATTATTTACATTGATTTTAAATCATGTTTTATTCCAAATACTACGTGCACACAAGGAAATACCTGAACCTTTTATCTTGGGTTAAACCATCATTGCACTAAAGTCCCCTTTCACCCTTCACATGTACAAACCAAATTTGTATAGAGGGTATTTATAGAACTATGTGGGCTCAATTCCCATCCTTATGGGATACGTAGGAACATTCGAGTGTCCCTCGAATCCAGCCCCAAATCTTTTGGGCCTAACCCCAAATTCCACTTTCAGTCCCCTGGCAGAAAAGTCCCCATGAAAACACACACTGTGTATTTCATACAATGGTCCAAGCTCTATGACCATAAACTAAGATCTCTAATCCTTTTGTCCCACACGATGATAAACTATAGTTCTAGAACTATGTATGGCTTGATTCCCATCCTTATGGGATACATAGTGAAGTCCAACATTTCAATTCAGGACCCAGCCACAACATGATTATGGTTATCATTGATCTATGTATCTTTGTATACATTGGACAATAACCATATTTATGTGTCATAATCCTAACCTTAAATATTTTTCAGATCTTCATAACCCTTTTCTTGACTTCTAGTCACAAAAATGTCAAACTTATGAGAGTTATTTTTCTTGACTATGCAGCATGTTCCCTTAGGCGGCCTTGCATAAACAGTCTCCATAACAGATTTATCAGCCAAAAGATACTATTATTTGACTATGCAGCCAATTCCCTTAGGTGTCCCTTCATAATTCCACCCCCTAACGGGTTTGTTAAATACTGGTAACTTCATTCTTGGGAAAAAAATCCTCTTTTGTCCTTGTTGGTCTTAAATGACAGTATGTAGGGATCCGCAAAAGTATCCAACCTTAACATATTTGTCCCATATCCTTTTTCATGATCTGAAAGTATTCAAGTCTATGGTTTATATTCTCCTTCCCTACATTTGGGTCAAACCTTCATAAGAGTAATATCCATCCAGTTCTTCGATAATCTTGTTTGGAAATATCTTCTCCTTATTCAAGTAACTCTTTCCATACATCAAACTCTATACTTTGGAAAATTTGAATCTCCATAAACTTTCACTGGATTTTAGCACCAGGAAGGTAAATTTCTGAGAGTTCTTTTTCCTGACTATGCAGCACGTTCCCATAGGCGGCCTTGCATAAACAGTCCACATGACATAATTGTTAGCGAAAAGATACTATTTATTTGACTATGCAGCCAATTCCCTTAGGTGGCCCTACATAATTAAACCCCCTAATGGGTTTGTTAAATAATGGTAACTTCGTTTTTGAGAATTACTTCTTCTAATTCCTTTTAGCTCTTTTTCATATCATTCCTCAGATTCAAATATTCTAAAGTCATAGTTTACATTTTTTTCCCTCATAAATGAGTATGGTAATATGTTTTCAGATGAGTTGTCAAGGAATTGAGTCAATTCTAATTCATTCGGTCAAAGATATTTCGACCTTAAATATTAGCCTCTTTATGTCCGATGTGCATGACTTTCAACTGCCCACAAAAGACAAGGGAACTCTGAATAAAAGTCATGTTCCAGCTCACTAAACATATATTTTGTATGATTTAGGTAATATTTATCAATTAAAAGGTTCAAAGTTTGTAGGGTTATTTACACTAATCCTAGTAAAAATCAAACTATGATTACTAGGCCCATTGGCTTAAATAAGAATCTAAATCATGTAGAAAAATAATGCAGGTACAAATGATTGAAGATGAAAGTATTTTTCATTGATGCACAGGAGATAGAAATACATCCATAGACTGGAGTCTCTTATCTTTTTCAAGAATTACAAAAGGCTTTCAACATAACTCTTCATTTGATTTACGGCATCCCGAGCTTCATCAACAACCACTTGGAATTCATTCATTCAACTGGATACAATAAGAGATGCTGTGATACTAGCTCTTCTTAGAACAATTATAAAAGGATGTTCTTGATTGAGGTTTGAGAAAATTTTCTGTTGATCAAACAGTAACTCTGTTTCTGTATAAGAGACTTGGAATATGGATACATGGATTTGAGAATGGAGCATTAGAGTGGAAAACATTTCATCCCATGGGTTTTCCATTTTCATATCTTCTAGGAAATGGAATGGATGGAAAATTTGAAAGTTCACACCATTGTTGTTGCTCTTAATGTACAACATAACCAAAATAGAGGAGTAGTAGTGCAGCTGCATTTCAGGTGTATAGTTCCTTGAATATGGAACGTTGACTCCTTGAAGATGACCATGAACACACAGAGGAAGATAGATGCTCTGTGGGAAATTAAAATGATATTTCTTCAAGTACTTAGCCAAATATGTGAGAGTGCTATCACAGATATCGTAGTAATAATGGACAACAATGTTCATCATGTCATCAATCCGCTTCCTAGCTATTTCATCAGCTATTCTGATTCTCCTAAGAGCCATTGAATCTGTACAAAAGTTGAATAAACTAACTCTTAAATGGGTTTATTTTTCATAAAATTTGTGACGAAATTCATAAAAATGGCTAAGATGTTATGGCGCACAAGTCTAAACTTGGCGAGAAAGTATGGATGTGACGCGCAAGTATTTGGCGTGAAAATATCACAGTGCAGGTCCAGATACCTTGACAACAGCGCGACATCAAGGAAACAGCGGGAAGCAGAGCAACATACGCGGAAAATGCAACTTGCATGGCGAGAGCTCGAAAGTTTCAAATCCATATGCTTTGTACGGAAGTGAGGACCTCTATTTATAGATGCGGCCATGACCCTGCGCACTATACCCTGTGTGATCAAAGGTCGTATCCCTGCGCGCCAGACCCTACGCGCCTCAATTTCCTTTTGATTCTCGATTTCCTTGGAGTCAAATCCGCATTTCTTTTGGATCCAACTCTGAGGGGGGACTTTTGTTGACGATCCTTTCTTCACAAAATCTAAAGCTTGGAAAAGGGGATTATCTTAACTCAAATTGATTCAACCTTTGGACAAATATCAAAAATTGACAAAGGAATAAGAAGACTATTGCACAAGGGTCACGCAAGTTCCACCACGGTCGTGCAAGTCCACTTGCGCGACGCCTAATGGTAGTGCAAGTGACTTGAATGCCCTAAAAGATAACTGACCATGGTCTTCTCCAGCCAATAAATAGACCCTGTGGGCCCCCCATTTTGGGAGGAATTTTTTTCCAGAAACTCAGATTTGATCTCCAGGCACCCTAGTCTCTTCCTAAAGCTTCCGAATCTCTTCTAAGGTAATTTCTTACCGAGAACAGAAGATCTAATGAGGAAGAGGAAGGCCTAAGTGTTAGAACTCATCAACTTTTGCACGCCTGAGTGGCCAGCCCTTAAGGGAAATGGCCACACTTGTGCGCCGCCTAACTCCTTCAATAGAACTAGCACGCCAATATTCTGGAAGAACCTCAAGTTGATTCTAAAGGCTTTAACCAAGAGTCTCTCAAGTATTATCCTACTGGCTAACCGTCATGCAAGTACCCATGTGTCGCGCATGTATACCTACGCGACCAGGACTTGCACTCCCACGTAGTACCTGCGCGCCTGCCAGGACTTGAGCACCCCTTCCTTTTTGGGTGCCCTTCTTGCCCATTTCACCCCTCTTATGCCATTCTACCTCTCCTCTTCAAGATTTAGTCTTCAAGACACTCTTCAAATCCATTTATGGCATGATTTCTTGATTTGGATTCCTTATCTGAAAGGACCTCTGTGGAATATCTCTCAAAACCTAGTGATTTACACATTTTTATGTCACTGAAGATTGAGATTTTATTCATTCAACCTTATCCTCTAAGATGATAGAACTCATTAACCTGGGCCTCCTTTTTAGGAGTAAGCCCTAGTATCAAATATGGGCCTCCTTTTCAGGAATAAGCCCCAGTAATCATTCTCAAATTTGGGCATCCTCCATAGGAGTAAGCCCCAAGTCCTCACTAACCTGGGCCTCCTTTTCAAGAGTAAGCCCCAGTCTTATTTTCTCTTAACCCGTCCTAATTTACCTTTGATCTAGGATACCTTCTCAAGAGTAAAACCTAATCATAAGTACTCTCCTAATTTGGGCCTCCTTTTCAGAAGTAAGCTCCAAGTTAGAGTATTCAAATCTCCATGAATTATATATACCTTTATTGACAATGTTCTTAGATTTCTTCCCCGAAGTAAATCCTAAACTTCATTTATCTGGGCAGTCATACATACATAAGTTTGACATTATTTCTTATGATTGCATCTTTCAAGGCACAATTGTCTGATTTTTACCAATACCTCTTGTTTCTCACACCGAGCACGTCTCACGTGATCTTAGAGTGTAAAAGTAATTATGACATCCTTCTTTGATCCATCAATCATAAACATCATACTCCCTTACTCGAACTATGTGGGTTCTGATTCCTTTTATAAACAAAGGATACATAGGTAGCCCATATGTGGGTTCGATCCCAACTCTGAAATAAACCATGTCCTTCTGAATGACAATAAACTTCAAGTGCCCCACCGAGTGGCTTTAAAACTAGCATGGTCATCATAATGACCAAGAGACATATATATAAATGTGTCGAAGGATACCATTGACCAAGAATCTCTAATAAATACAGATGATTCTCTATCAATGAAGAACCTCGAATACATAAAAAATATTCTCTAAATTTCCTACATATTTAATCATTGATTGTCATATATGAAGGAAATCACATTTTATACATGGTAATGTAATAAGGATTCACGAACATAACTTAAATCTATAAAGAGAGTCCCAGAGTAGGCAATAATTCCCCTAAAAAGGTGTGATGGGTCCGACCTCACATCCTCTCAACCAATGAAAATTCCTAAGCCTCATCAGTCCACGAACTAATGAGCACCTACATTTTGAAAGTGGGTCTAAATGGATGTGGAATCATTGGATGTTTCCGGGTCTACGAACAAACCCGTTAGAAACCAATTGGAATGTTTGAATCTCCCATCAAGGAGGTCATCCCCGAATTCTGAGGGAAAAAAATTGTAATGTGACTATTATTATTAGTTTATTAAGTTCCATGATAAATTACATTTGATATAGATATAATAAGTGATGGCCTCGACCATGAGGATTGTACCCTATGAATCCAATTTATCAGAGCTTTCAAAGAAGATAATATCACTTGACTTTTCCCTTGACCAATTACAAGACACGATTCAATATATAAATTATGAAGGAAAAAATTTATGGGGTAATTTCAATCTCATAAAGATATTAGCCCAAACCATGTATTTAAAACCACCTTAAGAAGATATCATAGTTGTGCACGTTAACTTTTGGGTGTTTGTTGGTTTAATAAAAGTGTTATGTATCTAGAACCCAATATTATGATTTTTTATTTATTTATGTTTTCAAATAAAACAATGATTATATTTATCCTTTTGTTATTACTTAAAAATTATTACGTAATAAGATTTATAAAATTGGATTTCAATACAATGAAACAATTTGTATTTATATGAAATATATAGTTTCAATAAAGACAATATATTAAATGAATTCATTAATTCTTGAAATAAATTATATTTTTATAAAATATTATTATTAAATTAAATTTTTTAAATATGAATGATAATATAATACTATAAAGTCAAAAAAATATAAGGGTTAGAAATAAGTTATTCTCAGAAAACCAGTATTTCTAAATAATTTTTTATTTCTTTTTTAGAAGGGTAAATTCCCATATTTAGGGAATTATTTAGAAAAAATAAATATTTTTTTTCAAAAAATAACTTTGTAATTTTCCAATTAATATTTTTTCATAATTTTCAAATTGAGTCCAATTTTAGGGTCCAAATTAAGTATAATATAAATATACTATGGGTATTATGACAATATAATGACCCAAGAGTGATGTAATACATGTCATAAAATTTATCCCCAATGAAATTTATATATTTACCATTAATATTCGTACATTTGTTATGTTATTTTATTTATTTTATAAAGACTTAATGAATCCTCCAAAATCTATAGTATATTTTAAGGTTTTAAAATAAATTCTTTCTAAAGGCTCCTTATTGGAATCTAGGAGGTCCTGAGATCAACCCCTATTAAGAATAGGTACTGTTAAAGTACTATGGAGATGATTACACAGGTAGGTGGTGGCATAGCCATGATGCAGGAAGGTGGTGACGCAGGCAAGATGATGTAGGCATAACGCTACACAAGGCTTTAATTCCATGTTATGGGCTTCAATTCCACATGACCAATGAGTTATTTAATAAATAAATATTTCTTTATGGGTGGGATATCGCTGGGGGGGGGCTATGGCCTTCCTCTATGACATGTTTGAATGGTGGGTGGGTGTGTTTCAATATAATTGTACCCCCAAACACATAACATATATGACTCAATTCCATATCACCAAGGGTATTATATTAATTATATCAGGTCAAAAACATTTAATATAATGGTAAACAATCCAATTTTTTAGAAAACATGTTAAATAACCAAGGGATGTTTTGTGGTTTGGATTACTATACCATATAGAGTCGAAAACCAATGTTTGGAAATTAATAATGAATTATCATCTCCTACACAATAAAAACCCACCAAAAATCGAATTCTTATTCACAAAAAACCCTTGTACATGACCTTACTCTTCCATTATCTCTTTATATCCCTACCATTGTGTCCCTACGCTTTTTATAATCTCCTACAAAGATTTATTATTTTCCATCTCTAGGTAAGGGATCATCTCATCTTCGTTATTCAGGTACCTTATTTATGATATGCCTTTTGATTCCCAACTATTCATTTTAGGATATGTTAGAAAAAATCTCTCATGATATACTTATTATTTCCATGTGATTAGAGGCCCCTTTCAATCACATTCACAACCACATAAAACCTTTATTTACCCTAGTATGCATTAGAAATTATCCTTCAAATTTCCATGCCAAACATTGTTTTAGTGAATACCCTCCCTCATTTATTATTAAGGGAATTAACCTTGATGTATATATCTTTTATTTATTGGGTACTCCAATGTATTTAACCCATAATTTTTAATCATTTTATAAAATGGGAGGAAATATGATACTATGTTGAATGATATATGTATCACACTTATGCATGTACATGATATGAATGTTATGGGGGCCTATAATTATATAGCCCTTCAATGCATTAGGTAATGTATTAATCTCATGAGATTCCATTTGTGATGTGCGAGATGTTATCATATGCATACTATATAATATTTTATTGGAGGATATACTTGACATATGTTTGTTATGTCGTGTTTCATGTTGTTTCCACATTCCCATGTTGCTTTTAGTCTATCATGTTATATCATGACCCAATGATCAAGATTATGATTCCCACCCTTTTTATTATACCTAGATAATCTTCTTGGATAAAATATAATGATTTACCTAATTTGATTCTTTATTTATTCTCTTAATAGGATTTATAGCTCATGACTTTCTTATGTCAATACCTAGGTAATCTCATGTTGTTTTAAAATAATGATGCAATTTTAGGAGCATATCAAAGAAGTTTTCAATAATGTAATTTTACATCAATTTTTTTTATTAATGCACATAATCTCACAAATAAACTAGTCATCATGGTCATATGGGTTTTTACTAATTTCTATTTTTTATAATATATTATTTAATAAAGTGTGTTAAATATATGGGTTTCATAGTTTGTATCAATGTAAAGTATAGTTATTTTTTGTATTAGGATTATAAAATTAAAGAAAAATCCTTAGGGGAAAGAATAAAAATAGGAAAAAATACATAATTTTTTAAAGTATAATGTAAGGGGTTTAGATGAAAATATATCCCTATTTGGATACTTTATATTAATGTGACACTACTATAGAGGTAATTAGGTGTACTAACATCAAAATTAGTGTGTTGAGCTAGACTCGATTTTTCCATGGTGCCTCAAAAACGAATCTTTTTTCACACCTAGTTTGACATTCCCAAGGGCTAGGATTCAGAAAATTTAACATCTCTACACAAAAAATTATTAAGGGAACTAAAAATCCCATCATATTTTTCTTTAGTAAATAGATCATGAATAACATAGTTTGAAGCCTAACAATTCATAGGTTAAAGAATATATTTCATTTATGGTTATCGATTTAATTTTTATGTTTTCCCATTTATATCATCAATAGTTAAAAAAATATAATCCTTGAGATGATTTTGGAAGAAGTAAATAATTAGAACTAGAATAAAATAGTGAAATGTTACATTATCATACATGGTTATATGATTTATTTCATATCACAGAAGTTTAGTAGAATTCTTCAAACACGATCATAAAGAATAGAAGTAGTGTAGTCGAAGAAAATTGAGAATTGGGAAATTGTTCCATCTCAAGTATCTAACTCTTCTACTAAAAAAATTCTAGGGTTTAATATCTTAGAAAACGTTATATACTCCCTTAATTATCATTTTATGCAATTATGGATATGGAATTGATTTCCTTATATAAATCCTACATAAATTTTTGAGATAAAGTAATAAACCTTTATATCACTATTATTTATTCGATTCTTTATAAGTTTATGCAATAGGATGAATATAATTTTGTATCATCATATCATAAATGGTTATTATTTTCATTTTATAAGGAATATCTAGCTCAAATTATTGAGATTAATGAAAATACCATCCTTGATGGCATGTCCTTTATAAGGGAAATCACCGATTTGTTTATTGATGAATTTCTGGGTCTTCCTCCTAGCCGTAAAGTTGAGTTCTCAATATAGATCATACCTATAGAATTAATGTTATCTATGAATCCATATAGAATTTGTTTTTTGAACTTTAGGATCTAAAGAAAAAATTACTATAGAATCTGGATAAAGGGTTTATATTCCCAAGTGATTCACCATGAGGTGCACTGGTCCTCTTCATCAAGAAGACAGTTGGGTAAATTTACCTATGAATTGATTATCTTGAGCTTATTAAGATCATGCTAAATAACTAGTATCCTCTTCAAAATATTGAATAATTTTTTGATCAACTACATGAATCCCAGTATTTCACTAAGGATCATCTTTGGTTAGGATACTTTAAAGTAAAGAAGAAGAAGGGGGATGTCCCCATGATTTTTTTTCATATAAGGTATGATAACTAGGAATTTAATGTAATGTTGTTTAGACTTACTAATTATCTATATATATTGATCAAATTGATGAATAGTGTAATTCCCTGACCCTTTTTACCCTTAGTCGGTGCATTAACACAAAACATTAGCATGATCACAAAAGATCAAGTCTTGAAAGACCGATTAGTTTAGTAGCCTTAGAAGTACTAGATACATTCATAAGGTTTACATTAAATCATAAAATGGAAAACTACAACAACATTGTTTACATAGACAATACTGAGATCCCATAGACTGTCCCTGCAGGTCATTCAGAATACAATTTTTCACATCCAGGGAAAAATAAAACATAGAAAGGGGTGAGCTCAGATGCTCAGTAAAGATAACAATATAACAGAAACTTTCATAAATAAGCATAAACATTTAAGTCAATTTATAAAACCAAAAAAATCCTTTTAAACAAAAAATTACTTATAATATGGAAAATATAAATCAAAATAATTTCATTTACTTACTCACATGGATCTTCTACTAGTTGAATAATCACATGCAATATCAATAACCACTTTCATGATGATGGATTGCATAATGAAAAACATTCATATCCACATAGTCAAGTCATTCTTCCAAGATTACATTTAATATTTTGTCAAGGCTTTGTGACAAGACCCTAGTTTGTCTCATGAGACCTACAGATGCATTGAGGAGCTATAGTGGGCTCCACCCGTCACTTACTAATTCCAATGCATTCCTCATATGAAAAGGTTTAAACATAACATAAATAATCATATTAAAACTGGAATATGAAATATCAATACTTTTTCCATAAACCATGAATGGTATGAAAATAACACATCCACAGTCAAACATATCACAAAACCTTCTATACAATATGGAAGTCTTGTATTATAATAAATCAACATCAAATAAGCTTAAAATCCTTCAAAGGATGTTAACATAGATGAAATCCAAACATTTTTTTTGAGAATTATCTCTTTCTATTTTGAAATAATTTAAGAAAACATTTATTTTGAAAGTATCCATATATGCTTTTAACGGAAGCTTCGATGATGTTATAATAGCGGAAAATAACCACACCCACCGTATAAGTTAAAAAACATTCTTACCTTAATTTTTTCAAAATGGTCATAAAGTACCATGTTTGGAAAACGAAGGAAAGATTCCTTTCAAACCATTTTATAAAAAGTCAAAAAAGGTTACAAATGACTTTAACCCATAGCCTAGTAAATAGTAAAAATGTTTTGAAATAAATTTTTAAGAAACATGGATGTGGATGATAAAGAGGTCTTAGTAGATAAAGACAACCTCAGATAATAAAGAGATTGTGAAATTAACACTTACCTTGTACTTTTCCTTGGTCGAGGGTAAGCTAACCTCCTGTATAATAGTGAAATTATTGTTATTAAATTATACAAGAATCATATGCATTAATATGATATCATATATGATCTTTTAACATTACTTTGTTAATAATATCTTAGTATTATCGTTGATTCGGGTGTTAACAGATTCGTTTTCCTTTATATGATTTGTTATGTAATTATTGTTTGTTATACATAGGATGTATCTTATTCTTATACAGAATGAAATTAATTATTTAAACATTATTTTAAATCATCTAATGAAAATTAGTCTTGAATGGATACGACGGGGAATGAATCTCAACGTGTTCGGGGAGATGGTAATCTGTACGTACGCACGTGCGACAATATCATTATTTTGATATTAAAATAATATATAATTTGATGGTATATCATATATAAAGAATCTTTATCATGTAATATTTATTATTTAAATCTATTAAACATCATTATTATACCCATCCAAATAATAATGTATTGAATAGCAATTACACCAAGATGTGGAGACGGTAAGCCGTACGTACACACGTATGGTGACATGTCATTCAAAGGATGGATAGAATAATGAATTTTGTTGTTCCACATTTATAATAACATCACAGTATATAGAAGATATTGGAGTTATAATTTTATAATGGAAACAACAATGAAACTGGAAGTGGAAGAAGAAAGGAACTTGAAAGAGGTGATGAAATATTTACCACTTATTTTGGTTCTTCCTTTTGATTTGATCAAAAGGGCTCTATAGGTTGGATTTCTAACTAATGTAAGGCATATAGGATAAATTTAGGACAGTTGAGAGGGTATTTGGGTAGGGTTTGTCCAAGCCAAATGGCTTTTAAGGTGTGAATTAGAGAGAAGGGGGAGTGACCTTTTATAAGATGGGTGAGGGGCACCTTACGAAAAGATAGAAATATTATTTTATAATAAAATAATTTTCGGTTTCTAATGGATCTAAAATGAATTATTTAAAGGATAAGGTGGTTTTGAGTCAAAAACCATGCATCCAATAAGTTTTAGACATGTTTGAGTTATTATATTAACTTTATCTTTTAGATTTAACTCTTAGTTTAATAGTTTGACATTCACCATGTCTCATGGTAATTTTATATTATATGGTTAATAAAATTACTATAAAATTCCAAGAGAAACCCAAGTGGTTTATTAATGAAAAAACAATCATTAAATAAGTCTTTTGGCCGAACCTTGGATTTTTAGGCATATAATATCAATTAATAATATAATATTTGTTATAAAAATCATTATTGTCAATTTTAACACTATATGGTATTTTGTTTTTGCTAAATTCATAATAGCATTATTACTTAGAAAAAAAATTCATTTAACTAACCCTATAAAAACTCTCAAATTACATTTATTTGGATATTTATAATATCAATTATTTTAATATTTCATTAATTAGGTAATTACTACATCATAATTGTGTCATAAATAAATTAAATTATTTAATGTATAAATATTATAAATAAAATACCATAATGTAGGAAATCACTTTATCTTTCTAATGAATTTTTATAGTCTAATTTATCTTATCTGTAACCATATTTTAAAAATGGTTTACTTATTAAACGTTGAATTTAACACTTTTAACTCTTCTATGAATTAAATAATAATAAATGCCCTAATCTAATCCAAGTGAACCTAAAGGATCATATTTTATTTCAAAGTTTGTTTTTGGTTTAAATAAAGTTATCCAATAGAAATAGGACATGTGATAGGTTAATTATAATATCATTTTTACCCTTAATTACCATATTTACTATTAATCGTGGTAAATAAAAGTAAAAAGTTACTATTCACCAAAAAATTATGTTTAATGCTATTGAACCACATTTTACTTACTGATATCAACCGCATCTCTCAGATTTTTGAAATTTAACTCACAGAAGCGGTAAAATTATGTTTTATGTAAATTTGCAAATGCTCCTAGGAGGTGGGTAAAAGACGGTAAAAAGTTCAATAAAATTTTTATATATCTAAAATTATTATAAACTGAATCCAATGAATTACATTGAAATTTTATAGGTGTTATGTACCTATTTTAACCTAAAATAGATTTAAATAAAATAAATAATTTTATAAATAACATTTCAGTTTTAATCTATTACTCAGTGTTTTTCACTATTCATAAAAAATTGAAAGTTTTTAGAAAAATACCAAATATTCACCCTAAGATAATTTCAATATTCAAAATCCAAAAATGAAGTCCATTTTGAATGATAAAGGTTATAAAATTTCAAAAAGTGGGTATTACTATTCATAACAGCTAGTTTGATTGGATGTGGTTTGTTATAACTCGAAGTTGCGTACAACACACGCTATTGTATTATTCAAAGAGAAGCGTACCATGGAAGCTTGGGGTGTTACATTATCCCCTCCTTAGAATTATTTTGTCCTCAAAATTTCTATAATATTACTACATAGAAAGACGGGGGTGGTTCTTCATCATAAGTTCCTCAGGTTCCCACGTTTCCTCTTCCATCTTATGGTTTCTCCATAAAACTTTTACCAGATGATTCATCCTGTTTCTCAACACATGTTCTCTTGTATCAATAACGTTGATCGAATCTTCTTAATAAGACATATTGGGTTCTAGTTCTAATTCCTCATAGGTGAGTACATGGATTCAGTCAGGAATGTATTTTCTCAATAGTGATACGTGGAATACATCGTGAACTTTGGAAATATTTAGTGGCATTTCCAAATGGTAAGCTACATCCCCGATTCATTCTAGAATTTCAAAAGGTCCGATGTACCTGGGACTCAATATTCTCTTCTTACCGAAATGTATAACACCCTTTCATAGAGATACCTTTATGAAAATATGATATCCTTCCTGAAATTCAAAATACTTCATTTGGTTATCGACATAGCTCTTCTACCTACCTTGAGCTGCTTCGATTTGTGTTTGGATTACCATCACCTTTTTTATCGTTTCCTACACAAGTTCTGGGTCTACGAGTTTTCTTTCACGAACATCATCCCAACAGGTTGGTCTGTGACATCTCTTTCTATATAATGCTTCATATGGTGCAATGTGAATACTTTAATGGAAGGTATTGTTATATGAAAATTATACAAGAGGTAAATATTGAACCCACATACCTTGAAATTCATGTGATCATGATCTCAACATGTCTTCTAAGGTTTTAATAGCCTGTTCTGATTGTCCATCAGTTTGGGGGTGGTAGGCAGTGCTCAAATGAAGTTTAGTGTCCAGGGCTTTCTAAAGACTTTTCCAGAATCTTGATATAAAACGGGGAGCACAATCATAAATAATCGATAATGGTACTCTATTAAGTCTTACAACATCATTAATATATAGTCTTGTTAAACGTTCATGTGGTAAATCTTCACTTATAGCAAGAAAATGTGCTGACTTGGTAAGACGATCAAAAATGACCAATATTGCATCATTCCTTCTAAGAGCCTTTGGTAGTCCCATGACAAAGTCCATCGAGATATAATCCCATTTCCCCTCAGTTATGGGAAGAGGTTTCATGACTCCTCTGGGCTGTTTCCTTCCAGCTTTCACTTGTTGACAAACCATACAATCTTGACACAAAATCAGCAATCTCCCTCTTCATGTTGTACCACCAAAAATCATCCTTTAAATCTATATACATCTTACTATTACCAGGGTGCATAGATAAATTGGAACTATTAGCATCATCCAACAATTACCTTTTTAGATTAGGTATATCGAGAACACAAAGTCTCTTCCCAAATATCAAAATTCATTCTTCATACACAAAGTAACTCAATCTCATATCATTCACAACTTTAATCTTCTTTTGAAACTCTTCATCACCGGTCTGCGAACTCTTTATCCTTTCAAGTAAAGATGGTTTGTCAACCATTTGAAAAAGTATTGATGTTTCACCTTCCATGGTTATTCCCATTTCCATATTTACTAGATCCATGAAAATAGGATCCCATTCAACTCTCATCTTGTTCAAAACTCCATGATTCTTTATGCTCAAAGAATAAACCACCATATATTCCTTCCCCAGGAGGTAGTATATAGTGAAATCATAATCCTTGAGTAGTTCAAGCCATCTCCTTTGCCTCATGTTGAGTTCTTTCTGTGATAAAATATACTTCAAACTCTTGTGATTGATATATATGTCACAATTTTTTCCATAGAGATAGTGTCTACAAATCATCAAAGAAATGATTGAAGCTGCTAACTCAAGATCATGAGTAGTGTATTTTTTATTATGAATTTGTAGCTATTTTGATTCTTAGGCAACAACCCTGTCATTCTGCATAAGAACACAACCATGTCCTTTCGTTGAAGCGTCCCTATAAATAACAAACCCATCATTCCCCGATGGTTGAGTTAAGATAGGATCATTGACTAATCTTATATTAAAATCTTCAAAACATTCTTCACACTCTTTTTTTCAAAAAAAATTAACCCTTTTCGTGTTAGATTTGTTAATGGGTTAGCCAACCGGGCAAAATTCTGGACAAAATGTCGATAATAACCTACTAAAACAATAAAACTATGTACCTCAGTTATACTCTTCGGTGCTGGAAATTCTTGCATTTCCATGGTATTAGAAGGATCAACAAAGATTCCATCCTTAGAGACAATATTTCCAAGAAAATAAATATCCAGAAGCCAGAATTCATACTTTCGAAACATCCCATATAATTCATGTATTCAAAGAGACTTTATGATAATGTTAAAGTGATTTTCATGATCATCATAGCTTTTGGAGTATACCGGGATATCATAAATAAATAACTATACAAATTTATCATGATATTCCTTGAAAACTCTATTCATTAGATCCATGAAGACAGAGGGTGGATTAGTCAATCCAAAAGGCATTACTGTAAACTCATAATTCCCATACCTGGTTCGAAATGCTATTTTTAGAATGTATTCTTTTGTTACACACAACTGATGATATACAGATCGAAGTTCAATCTTCAAAATGTATTGATCTCCATGAAGTTGGTCAAATAAATCATCAAGGTGAGGTATGTGATACTTTTTCATTATTGTTATAGCATTGATCTCCCTGTAGTCAATGTACAACCTCATAGTTCCATCATTATTCTTAACAAAAAGGATATGGGTTCCCCATGGAGAAACATTAGGGTTATTAAATACCTTATTACTCAATTCCTCAATTTGTTTTTTAGTTCCACTAATTCCAAAGTGTCCATTCTATAATGGGACTTTGATATGGGCCTTGATCTAGGAATTAAATCAATAGAAAACTCAATTTATCATTTTGGAGGATGTCCAGGTAAATATTCTGGAAACAAATCAACATATTCATTCACAATAGGTACATCCTCGATTTGAAAATTAATTTCCTCACCCACATTTATTTCATTCTATTCCTCCCCAATAATTGAATTTAGTTGATCTATTAGGGGTGGAACTAGATAAGAATTAGGTGCTGACGACTCTACTCTAAAGATAAGGTGTTCTTTATCATCATCATCAAAAATAGTAACCTCCTTCTTCTTATAATAAATTTTTTCATCATGGCCTGAAATCCAATCCATACCAAGGATTATATCAAATTCAATCATGGGTATGAGGATGAGATCAGCAGATAAAGAACATTTCTATTCCCTAATGGGGACTGATTCACAAAACATTGTTGCACCAATACTTCCCTTAAGAGTTTTTACTAAAAAATCCCTTGTGAAGTAAAATTGGAAATATCTAATTTTCTTAGCAAACTGGGAAGATATGAAATAATGTGATGATCTAGAATAAAATAAAGCATTGGCTAAACTTAAGGAAACCATTATATTACCTGCCACCACATCTTTCGGAGCTTCAACCTCAGCATTAGTGATAGCATAAGCTTGGAATTTACCCCTAGGCCTTTTATGAGGTAGGTTCCCCTAACACATAGGACATTCATTCGCATAATTCCCCCTTTCTATACAATTTTAGCATTCAACATCGATAACCTCTTTCTTCCCCTAACAATCACGATCTTAGTGGCCTTTTTCACCACACTTGTAACAGACTACCATTCCTTTCAAGAAAGTACCAGTGTGTTTCTTCCCATATTTACTATAGTTTGGATATTCAACTTTTCCCTTCTTCCCCTTATTTCCATTTCCATGTTGTTCAGCAGATCTCTTCCTCTCTTTCTTTGCTTTAAAGTCGTAAGACTTAGATAATTCTTTTTCTGTCTTGATAGTACATGAGACAATATCTTCGTACTAAGAGAAAGATTGTGAGACTAATGCTCAATGGAGAAATGGTTTTAAACTATCAAAGATACGATCAATATTACTTCTTGGGTTACGTATATAATTTTCATCATGCCTCACTAACCTTGTAAAGTTAGCTTCATACTTTGTGACATTCTCATCCTCCTTTTGCCTCAGACTCAGAAATTACCTTTCCATATCTGCTCGATGGTAATGAGGAAATTATTTTTCTAATAAAATTTTCATGAAATCCCTCCATTACATATTTGATACTTAATCATCTTACTTTGTGTTTCGCATCAATGACCAAGGTGTGGAATATTTTCGCTACTCCCCAAGGCGTGGAATATTTTCTATAAGGGATTTATCCATTGCTCAGATATTAGTGGATTTGTACCCCCAATTAATATTGGTGGTTGTTGAATCATGAAGTGATCTAACATTGATCCTCTATGAAATGGATCATGGTGCTCCATATGGGTAAGGTTATTATTCATAACTTGAGTGAGTTGTCCTAGTATGGTGATTAGCTGATCAACACCAGTTGCATCGCCAGCTCCACTATAATTATCTTGAGTAGGAGGGAAATACATACATGGAGTGTGTGCATTGATATGGTTTCCATTCCTTACACTAGGCGCCATTTCTAAACAATGGCATAAACTAGATTAGTTTATGAATCACAATACATAAATCCAAACTTGAAAATCACTAAACATAAATTGAACAGTTTATGGATATAATACATAATCATAAAAATGTTTTCTTTGAGGATGCATATACTCATAAACCCTTCATAATATTTTGTAAAGAAAATGAGAATTATCTTAAGAATATCCCCCAGAAGTGTCTTTACCAAGAGTGCAGTAAGGCCTGTTGTCGTGCACCAGTTCCTTTTCGAGTCTAGCTGAAAGCGGTGTTTTATGGTTTTACACCTAGTTACATTTGTGCCAGAGCCACCTCTACCTACTCGTATCCAGATAGGGATGTATTTCTTGGAAAACTCAGAAAATCTCTACAACAACAAAATTATAGGAAGTTCTTCTATACTAATCCTCAAAGTCTATCTTAGGGTAAGGTGCTCTAATCAGAGTTTATCTAAATATAGATTCCAAGGTTTATACTAAACTTACTTTGATACCAACTGTAACACCCCGACCCAAGATACCTAGAGTCGGTGCATTATTTCCTAACATCGGCATGATCACAAAAGATCAAGTCTTGAATGACCGATTAGTTTATTATCCTTGGAAGTACTAGATACATTCACAAGGTTTACATTATATCATAAAATGGAAAACGAAAACAACATTGTTTCGATGGAAAACATTGAGATCCCATAGACTATTCCTACAGGTTAGTCATAATATACTTCATCGCATCCAAGTAAAAATAAAACATTGAAATGGGTGACCTAAGATGCTCAGTAAGGATAACAATATAGCAGAAACTTTCGTTAATAAGAAAAAAAATTTAAGGCAATGTATAAAACTGAAACAACAACCTTTTAAACATAAAATTCATCACAATATGGAAAAGATAAATCATAATAATTCTATTTACATAATCACATGGATATTCTACTAGTCTAATAATCACATCCAATATCAATAGCCACTTTCAAAATGAAATAATGCATAATGTTAGACTTTCATAACAACATAGTCAAGGCCTTGTGCCAAGACTACAAATAATATTTTTTCAATCCCTTGTGCCAAGACACTAGTTTGACTCATTAGACCTATCGATGCATCGATGAGCTATAGCGGGCTTCACCCGTCACTTACTAAGTCCAATCCATTCCTTATATGAAAAGGTTTAAACATAACATAATAATTCGAATTAAAACTGGCATAAAAAATGACTATACTGTATCCATAAACTATGAATGGTATAAGAATAGCACATCCACATTCAAACATATCACAAAAACTTCAATATAATATGGATATTTTGTGTCATAATAAATCAACTAATAATAAGCTTAAAATCTATCAAAGTATGATGACATAGATGAAATCAAAACATTTTTCTAGAAAAATATCTCTTTATATTTTGAAATCATTTAAGAAAACATTTATTTTGAAAATATTCTTATATGATTATAAGGGAAGCATCGATGATGTTATAATGGTGGAAAATAGCCGCACCCGCCGTGTAAGTTAAAAAAACATTCTTACCTTAATTCTGTCAAAAAGGTCATAAAGTACCTTATTTGGAAAATGACAGAAAGATTCCTTTATTACCATTTTATAAAAAGTAAAACAAAGGTATAGATGACTTTAACCCATATTTTAGTAAATAGTAAATTTTTTTGGAAATACATTTTTAAGAAACATGGATGTAGATGATAAAGAGGTCCTAGTATATAAAAACAACCTCAGATAATAAAGAGATTGTAAAATTAACAATTACCTTGTACTTTTCCTTAGATGAGGGTAGGTTAACCTTGTGTATAATTGTGAAATAATTTTTATTAAATTATACAAGAATTATATACTTTAATATGATATCATTGATAATATTTTAACATTAATTTGTTAATAATATCTTAGTATTATCGTCCTTTCAGGTGTTAATAGATTTGTTTTCCTTTATATGATTTGTTACGTAAGTAATGTTTGTTATGGATAAGATGTATCATATTGATATTCTGAATGATATTAAGTCTTTAAAAATTATTTCTAATCATCTAATGAAAATTAATCTACAATGGATACGATGGGGAATGAATCTCATCGCGTTCATGGAGATGGTAATCCGTACGTACGCACGAGCGACAATATCATTATTTTGATATTAAAATAATATATAATTGGATGGTATATGATATATACAGAATCATTATCCTATTATATTTATTATTTAGATTAATTACACATCATTATTATACCCATCCAAATGATAATGTATTGAATAACAATTACACCACGACGTGGAGACAATAAGTTGTACGTACGCACATATGGTGACAGGTCATTCAAAGGATGGATAGAATAGTGAATTTTTTTGTACCATGTTTATAATAATATCACAGTATATAGAATATACTTTAGTTATTATTTTATAATGTAAAAAACAAATAAAGAAGAAGTGGAAGAAGAAAGGAACTTGAATGAGGTGATGAAATATTTACCTCTTCATCGGGTTCTTCCTTTTGATTTTATCAAAAGGGATTCTTTGGTTGGCTTCATGAATAAAGGAAGGAATCTAAGATGAAGGGGGGATAGTTGAGATGGTATTGGGGAAGGGTTTGGATGAGTCAAGTGGCTTTAAAGGTGTTAATTAGAGAAAAGGGGTAGTTCCCTTTTATAAGAGGGGTGAGGGGCACCTTAGGAAAAGCTAGAAATATTATTTTATAATAAAATAATTTCGGTTTATAATGGATTCAAAATGAGTTATTTAATTTATATGGTAGGTATGGGTCTAAATTCACTCAACCAATAGGTTTTAGACAGGTTTGGATCACTATATAAACTTTATTTTTAGATTTTACTCTTAGTTAAATAGTTTGACATTCACCATGTCTCTTTGTAGTTTTATATTATATGGTTAATAAACATACTATAAACTTCAAAGAGAACCCCAAGTGGTTAATTATTGATGAAACTATCATCATATAAGTATTTTGGCCGAACCTTAGATTATTAGGAATAAAATATCAATTAATAATATAATATCTGTTTTTAAAAACTCTTTTATTTCAATTTTGACACTACTTGGTATTTTGTTTTTGCTAAATTCATAACAGAATTATTACTGCAAAATATTTCCTCTAACAAACCCTAAAATGTCATATTAACCTAGAAAATTATTTTAATTTATAAAAAGTCTAAAATTACATTTATTTGGATATTTATAATATCAATTATTTTAATATTTAATTAATTAGGTAATTACTCCATCATCATTGTGTCATAAACAAATTAAATTATTTAATGTATACAAACTATAAATAAAATACCATTATGTAGGAAATATTTTTATATTTCTAATTTATATTTATAGTCAAATTTATCTTATGTGTAACAATATATTATAAATTTTTTAGTTATTAAACATGGAAATTAACACTATTAACTCTTCTTTGAATTAAATAATAATAAATGTCCTAATCTAATCCAAGAAGTCCTTGAAGATATTATTTTATTTCTAAGGTTTTTCTCAGTCAAATTACACTTATCCAATAGAACTAGGACATGTTTTAGGGTAGTAATAATATCATTTTTACCCTTAATTACCCTATTTACTTTTAAACATGGTAAATAAAAGTAAAAAGTTAATATTCACCAAAAATTATTTTCATCTTATTGAACCAAATTTTACTTACTGATATCAACCGTGTCTCTTGGATTTTTGAAATTCAACTCACAGAAGAGGTAAAAGTTAAGTTTTATATAAATTTTCAAATGCTCCTAGGAAGTGGGTAAAAGGCAATAAAAAGTTCAATAAAAAAATTTTAAATCTAAAATTATTATAAATTGACTCCAATGAATTAGAATGAACTTATATAGGTATTATGTATCTATTTTGACCTAAAATAAATTAATATAAAGTAAATGACTATTTAAATAAAAATTCGGTTTTAAACTATAACTCAGTGTTTTTCACTATTCATCAAAAATTGAAATTCTTCATAAAAATACCAAAAATTCACCCTACGAAAATGTTGATATTATGAATCCAAAATGAAGTCCATTTTGAAAGAAAAAAATTATAAAATTTCAAAAAGTTGTTATTACTATTCATAATGGCAATTTTGATTGGTTGTGGTGTGTTAGAACTCGAAGTTGCATACAACACACACTATTTTATTATTCAAAGAGAAGAGTACCATTAAATCTTGGTGTGTTACAAATAGATTCTTTACATATTACCTTGAATAATTTTTGGTAGTCATTATAGATGATATTCACATCTACTCCAAAATAAACGAGGAATATGAGGATCATTTGAAAACATTAATGAAGACCTCAAGAAAATAAAAGATGTATATGAAGTATAGTAAATCAGAAATATGGTGGGAGTAAGTAACATTAATGGGGAATATTATCACCAATAAAGGGATATATTAATACCCTTAAAAATAGAGGCAATTAAAGGATGGACAAGACAAACCTCTATGATGGATATCCATAGTTTCCATGGATTTTCTGGGTATTATCATTGGTTTTTTATAAACTAAGCATGATTTTGAAAACCATTAGACATGATAAACAATAATGGGGTAATGTATTTATATAATAAATAATTTGAGGAAGTATTTATATTATTGAAGAATAAAATTATCCCTACACCCTTCCTCACATTACCAGCCAATGGGGATGGATTTCTGATCTAAAATGCTACATCCAAAAAGGGATTGTGTTGTGTACTCCTAAAAGATGACAATGTGATATTATATACCTCTATAAAACTAGACATATATGAGAGGAAATACCCAAATCATGATTTAGAATTGTTATAGTTATCTTTGAATTAAATATTTGGAGGTATTATCTATGTGGGGAGAAGTGTGAAGTATATATATATATCCTCAAATCCACAATTATATATTAAAAAACTAAATTAATATGCACCAATTAAAGTGTTTATAGTCAATACAAGATTATAATTGTTCAACACATTACCATCCTAGGTAGGGGATAAAATTGGAAAATTATATCTATAGGAAGGACCCTAAAAACCTGTCCATGATTAGTATTTCTAGGGATCCGATCAAATTTAACATGAAAAAGATTGATATGGGAATAATAAAAGGTTATTAATCCTACCTTGCATGAATAACTGCTCAACCGCCCCTTTTTAGAGGATCAATGAGGCTCATAAAGATAAAAAGGTGTTATATAAGATGGTAGCGAATATTTTAGAGTTCAAATTTTCTAAATGTAGAGTTACATGGTTAGGAACATGAATATATGTCTCATCATAGCCAGAACTGAAGATGGAACTTATGAATGATACACATATCTCATCCTTATTTATTCATCAAGGATGTACTAATATGTATAGAGATATGAATAAAATATTCTAGTTAGATAACAAAGAGAAAGTCATTGTAGTGTTTTTATATTAATGTTTGGTAGTCATGGAATAATGATAAAAGTCATAGGGTATGGTGAAACCATTGACTGTACAATTTTTGTAAATGGGAAAACATAACAATGGATTTATTTATAGGACTCTTGGGAAAATTAAACGGAATAACTCCATTTGGGTGGTAGTTAATTTCCATAACAAGTCGATGTATTTAATTATTGTCAAGGAATATTTCACTCTCATCTAACTCTCCATGATATATATAGGGAATAGGTTAGAATGTACGAAGTTCAACACTTTATTGTGTCTCAACAAGATTTGAGGTCTACCTAAAGGTTTTTGAGAATCATTAAGTATGATTAAGATATATAATTGCGATTTGAAACTAATTATCACCCTCATAAGGATGGTTAGTATAAGAGAACTATTTAAACTCTACAGGATATGATGATATCATTTTAAATGGATTTTTAATGATTTTGGTATCAAAACTATCCCATAGTGGAGTTCTCATTGAAAATAGTTTCAATTATATCATTCAAATGGAACCATATGTATATTTTAATCAGAAGAGGTTTCTTACTCAAACATGATGAGATGAAGTTGGAGAGAGAAATATGATGGGAAGTGATCTATTCACGAGATGAAAGGGAAGGTTTAGTCAATTCATAATCATTTTAAATCCAAAAAAATTGATATAAAATCTATGTTGATAGCCATCTATGATCCCTAGTGATTCAGGAAATAGATAAATTGTTCCTTTTTATATCACCAAGAATGAAAATCCTGATGTTTTGGAATAATGGAAATCATAGACCAAGATATATCACCCCCTTTGAAATATTGGATCACGTCACAGAAGTGGTATATTGAGTATCACCCCAACCAAACCTATCTCAAGAACATGATGTGTTCAATGTATCCATCCTAAGAAAGAATATACTAGACCCCTCACTTGTACAGAATCCATATTCGGTACCATTGGATTATTATCTTTTATAAAAGAATCCAATGAATATCATAGATCCTAGATGAAAAGTTCTATGAAACAAGAAAAATCACATTGTCAAATTGTTATAGTGGAACCACATGTTTGGGGATGTGATGGGTAACTAGAAGAGTCGATGAAACATAAATTTTAGTATATAAAATGAAATGTTTGAGGGAAAAGTTTCTAAAGTGAAAAGAATGTAATGACCCAACATTTTATAAATGAAATTCAATTTTTGAAGGATTAAATTACTTACCATCTAATTTAGTTGTAGTTTTTTTGGACCATAATATTGTCTGTATAATTTAAAACACCATTAAGAATCATAATCATTAGTTATACAGACATTGTACTGCGACCTTTTATATTTTTATATTAAGGGTTATGATAATGTTTATTTGAAATAGGTGAAATAATCTGTGGTCGTGACTAGTAGGATAATGTCATAAAAAGAACATTAATTAGATATTCTAATGGAGAAAACATCATTGAGATTTTCCATTAATCAACCCCAAGATATGATTGAACAACTAAATAATTTATGAAACCATTTAGGGGATAAGTTCCAGCTCATCCGGATCCCGACCCAAACTAGGTACACTGAACCACTCCAAGAACATCTCACCATTTTGAATCATACCCATATGGTTTTTTTTAATGTAGTAATGGTTTATGTATCTAGATCACAATAGTATAATTTTACATGTTTATTTTTTATAATAAAATAAACCTTATATTTATATATTTATTATTACTTTAAGATGATTAAATAACATGTTTTATAAAATTCAATATTAATTCAATGCAATGAAAATTATATTTATGGGAAATATATTGTGTTAATCAAGAAGATATTTTAAATGAAATCAATAGTATTTAAATAAATTATAATTTTTTAAAATATTAATTTTATATTATATTTATTAAATATGAGTGATAATATAATATTATTAATTCCAAAATAATTTTTATAAGGTTCATAAAACTAATATTGTCAAAAAACAAATATTTATTTATAAAAGTGGATTTTTGATTTAAAATTATGAATTATCTTATTTATAGAATTATTTTGATAAAATAAATATTATTTTTTTAATCATCACATTGAATTTATACAATGATGAATTGTTTTTAATTTTTATATACAGTTGAATTTTTGGATAAAATTTAAATATGGTATAGATATACGATGTGTATTATGTAATCATAATGACCGAAAAATTATTTAATGAATTCCATAATAGGAATACATGAACAAATAAATATTAAAAATTTAGAATAATGTATTTTTGAGGTTATAGTATTAATTTTATAAATCCTTACTGAATCCTTTGAATTTATATTATATTTAAGGTTTTAAAATCAATTCATTATTACCATGAATCACTTCCACATAAGCAATGTTATTATTTTAATTATAGTGCTCTTAATCTTTTAAAATTATAAAAAATACTACACTTTTCCCTAAATAATGGGATTTTTTATGATTTGGATTACTGTATCATAGAGTCCATAATATATATTTTGAAGTTAATAAATAATCCTCCACTTTTTTGAGTTATAATGCCCCAAAATCTTGCTAATCATCACTAAAAACCCTTATAGTATTAAATTTATCTTCCATTACTAATATTTACCCCTAACATGGTTTCCTAATGCTCTTAAGAATCTATTCCCAAACTTTAAGAATCACCCTCTCAAGGTAAAGGATCCTCCCATTCCCTTATGTATTCAAGGACCATCTTTATGATATGCATTTTGATTCCAAATTATTCATGTCGAGATATATTTTCACACAGGTCACCTAATTTCCTTATGATCTCTAGGTGATGATATATCCCTTTCACTCTCATTCACACCTCCCAAAAAACCATCATGTACCGCTGTTATATTGCAAACAATTTCCTTTTAATTTCCCTGACAATCATTTCTTCCATGAATACCCATCCTATTTTCAAGTCAATGGTATTATCCATGACGTACCTATCCTTAATTGACTAGTAAATACCATGTACATAACCTAGATTCCATAATAATGTGATTAAATGTGATGCAATATGATCCTATTTTGAATGATTTATATGGAAGACTTATGCAGTCACATGATATTAATATGAAGGGTGGTCCCAAAATTATATAGCCTTATTATGCATTGGGTAATATTTTGATCTCATGAGATTCCATGTATAGTGCATGGAAATTTAACATAGGAACATTATGTTATTTTTTCTTTGTGGTTATCCTTAACTTATGTTTATGATGTCATGTTTTATGTTGTCACCACATTTCCATGTTTCATTTGTGATATAATGTTATATCATGCATAATTATTAAATATTATGATTATCACCTCTTTTATTATACATTTATATTCCTCTAGTATAAAATATACTAATTTACCTTATTAAATGCTTTTTTATTCCCTTACTAGGATTTATGGCTCACCACTTTCTTATGTGAATCACTTGGTTATCCCACAAAGTTTTAGAAGAATGATATAATTTTTAGGAGCATGATAAGGATGTTTTTAATAATGTAATTGTACTTCTGTTTCAAGTTTGTATTCTATGTAACTAATTTCATAAATCCACTAGGTCTCATGACCTTTTAGGTTATATTAATTTTTATTTTCTTATAAATCATAAAATAAGGTGGGTTGAAGATATGGGTTGTCATAGTTAGTATGAGTCGAATGTCAAGATATTTTTGGTATTAATATTAGAAAACTATAGTAAAATCCTTATGGAAAAGGCTAAACATAGTAAAACTTCCATAAATTTTGTTAAATATTATAGTAAGTTGTTTCCAATAAAATGAATCCATATTAGGATATAATAAATGTATGTGGCTCTGGAATAGAGGTAACCATGGGCAATAACATCAGAAATGATGCATTGATATAGACACCTAGTGCATGAAAATAGGCCTTATTGATACATAGACTGGAACTTCTACGGGATATTCTTTGAAAAATATATATTCTGATTACGAGCCATTATTAGGGGTATAAAAATTCCCAAATGATTTTATATTTGGAAATATATCATGTATAGTTTTGTTTGAAACCAAAAAAAAATCATAGTTTAAAGAATATATGTTATTTATGAGTTGTCCCTTTAATGTTCATGATTTATTATATATTTCTTTAATAGTTAAATAATTCCCAACCCCACGTCTATTTTAAATGAAGTGTATGATTAGAACCAAAATAAAATATTGAAATGTTGGATTATTTTCCATGGTTTGAAGCATTCTTTGGTACCAGACAAGTTTATAAGAACTATTCATACACTACCACAGATCTTGGGGGTAGATCTATTAGTTAAAATTAAAAACGTGGAAATTTTATCATCACAACTGTAAAACTCTTCCACAAAAATTTTTTTTGATGAATTTCCGTGAAAACATTGTGATACTCTCTCTAGAAGAATTTTATACAATTTTATACCGGGATTGTCTTTCATTATATCGAGCTGTCATAAATTACTGAGAAAAGTAAATAACCCTCTATATAGTGTATCATCCTTCGATTCTATACAAGTGTAATGAGGGGGATGGATATCATTTAGTCTCAGAATTACAATCATGGATATTATTTCTATACAAGCAAGCATATCTATCTCAAACAATTGATACTAAAGAAAAGATCATCCTTGATGAAACAACCATTAGAAAATAATTAGATGATGTGTTTCCAGAATAATTTCATGGTCATCCTCCTAGTAATGTGGTTGAGTTATCATTATATCTCATAAACAATGATTTAATGATATCCAAGACTTTATATCGAATTGTTATTTCTAAAATTGAGGAGTTGAATAAACAATTATAGTAAAATATTTACAAAGGGTTTGTACACCCCAGTGCTTCACTATGTTGTGTAATAGTCATATTCTTCAAGAAGAAGGATGGAAAAATATTACACTGCATTTATTATAATGAGATCAATAAGATCATAATAAAGAACAATTATTATCTTCCATAGATAGATGACTGATTCAATCTACTATATAGAGCCCAGTATTTATTTAACATGGATCTTTTATTAGGATACTAGCAAGTAAATTTTAAGAAGAAGGATATCCCCAAGACTTATTTCATACAATTTATGAGTACTAATAGTTCATAGTGATGCAATTTGGAATCACTAAAGCTCCAAAAATCAATATTAACTTGACGAATATAGTCATTATAGATTACCTCGATAAATTTTTTGTAGCCTTTACTGATGATATTATCATCTACAGAAAAATAAATGAGAAACATGAGGATTATTTTAATACTATACTAAATACATTTAAGAATAAAAAAATGTATTTGAAGTAAAGTAAATGTGAATTATGGTTGGAGAAAGTAATATTCTTGTGTAATGTTATCACCCAAAAAGTAAAATCCATAGACCCTTAAACAACACAGGCAATTGAATGATGTCCCAGGACACCTTCTATGATATGTATCCATAATTTACTTGAATTATCAAGGTATATATGTCATTTTTTAGAAAATTATTGTGATTTTAAATCACATTAACCAATATAACTCATAAGTGGGAAATTTTTTTATATAATTTACAATTTGGAGAAATTTATAATGATCTAAAGATAATTCCTATTACAACCCTTTTCCTCACATTATCCACCAGTGGGGATGGATTTGTGGTCTTCAATAATTAATAAAAAATGGTCTTGAGTTTGTATTCATGTAAGAGGAAAAGGAGATAGCCAATGCCTTCCTCCAACTAAGGATCCTTGAGCACAACTACCCAACTCCGGATTTAGAATTGGATGAAATGATCCTCACATTACATATTTGGAGGCATTATCTCTTGGTGGAGAAGTGTGATATATATAAAAATCATAAAATCCAAAATTATATATTCACAAAAGATCTTAATATGTGATTATTAAGGTATTCATAGAGGACCTATGATTATGATTGAAAAATCTATTAAAATCATGGAAAGACAAACAAAGGGGAAGATTCTATGAGTAAGAAGGATCATTCAACCCTATCAATTATGGGGATTGTAATGGATGTAATAACATTGTACATGAATAGGATGGAAATAGAAATAATAAATTGTTCTTAATCCTTAAAAAATTTAATATTTGTTAATCCTTCAATTCTTGATAGGTTCAATGAGTCTTAGAAATATTATGAGGTGATACAAAAGAAGGTAATGGATACTCTAGTGTTAAAAATTTATGAATACTGAGTTATAAGGTTCAAAACATGAATACATGAACTATAAAAACTAGGAATGAATAAGGAACTTCTAGATAATTCACATATATCATCCTACTCTATTCATCTAAGAATCACTATGATGTATAAGGATTAAAAAAATATAGTGGGATAACCTGGAGAGGGAAATTATGGATTTTGTATCTCTATTATTGGTATTCCAAAAAAGTAATGTAATAATGAAAAGAGACTAAGGGTATGATGAAACTATTTCCCATTCTATTGTGGAAATGGAAAAAACTAACCACGGATTTATTTATATGACTCTTTAGAAAACCTAAATGTAATAACTCCATCTGGGTGGTAGTCGATTTTCTTACGAAATTTTTGAATTAAATTATTATTAAATAATATTTATCTATCAAAAAACCTTACATGATATACCTTAGGTAAAATGTAAGGCTTAATGTAGTTCCACTCATTATTTTATCTCAATGAAACCTGATATTTCCCTGAAGGATTTGGAGAATCCTTCAATAAGCATTGGATATAGAACTGAGATTTATCACTTCTTATTACCCTTAGCTGGATTTTTAATATGATATAAGCATTAAAACTCTAGTGGGTAAACTGATACCATGTTCAATATATTTCTAGGGATTTTGGGATTGACATCGTCACCTAGTGGAGTTATCATTCCACAATAGTTTCCGTTATAGAATTAAAATGACACAATTTGTGAAACTTTATGGAAAGTGGTGTCCAACTCAAAAATAATGGGATGAAGTTGGAGAAATGAAGATAATGGGACATTATTTTATCCAAGATATGATCAAACATGTTAAAAAAATCATCATCATATGAAAGCTACAAAAATTCTATATAAAAGCTATGCTGACAATCATTGGAAAGAGCTAGAGTTTGTGGTCAAGAATAAATTTTTCCTTTGTATAACTCCATGGTAGAAATCATGATGTTTTTGAACAAGTTAAATATTAATAAAGGATACATAAGACCGATTTAGATGCTTTATCACACCACAATAGTGGCCTATCAACTTTCACTCCCACACAACCTATATCTAGTGCATGATGTGTTCCATGTATCTCTATTGAGGAAGTATATACCAAGCCCCTAACATGCACTGAATCCATTGGTATTTACATTAGGGAATGATCATTCATACCAGGGGAATTTGATGAAGATGTTAGATTATAAAGAAAAATTTATATAAGATAAGACAACTCAACTGTTCAAAGTGTCGTGATGGGAAAACATGTTTGAGTAAGAGACCTAAGAACTAGAATAGTTGATGAAACAAAAGTGTTACTGTATAAATTAAAAAAAAAATTGCTAATTTTCTCCAAGGGGGATTAATTTCATGACAAAAAGTTTTATAAATTAAATTCACTTTTTAATAAATAAATTCCTCATCAATTAATTTAGTTATAAAAACACTTTCAATTACTTTGGTTTTTTGGATAGTTACATGGTATGTAAAATTTAATATACCATTAAGCATCATAATAATTGAAAATAAATTCGTTTTATGATAACCATTAAAATTATTATATTAAGGGTTATGATAAAGTTTTATTTAAATAGATGGAAGGAGTGATGGACATGACCAGTAAGATCATACCATATGAAGCCCATTTATTAGAGTGACAGGGAGAGATTGGATCATTGGATTTTACCTTGACCAATCACAAGAAAATATTCAAAAAATAAATCATGAAAGAAATTTTTTATGGGAGACGTTCAAGCTCAGCAAAGTAATGACCCAAACCATGTACATTGAACCACCCCAACAAAATATCACCTTTGAAAACCATACCATTAGGAATTTGGCTCTTGTATTAAAGGGTTATGTATATTGACCCTAATATTATATATGTATATATGTTTATTTTTTCAAATAAAAAATGGATATATGTATCCTTTTATTATTAAGTAAAAATTATTAAATAATAATTTTGAAATAATTAGATTTCAATGAGATGAAACAATAATTGTATTTTTGGGAAATATATAGTTTCTATCAAAACCATCATTTAATTGAATTAAATGGTTTTTATAATAAATTATATCTTCAAAAAGCAATTTTTAAAATATATTTTTTAAATATAAATCATATTAAAATTTTATAACGAAAAAAATAATTTATATAAGGTCGAGAAAACTATTATAGTCAAACATCAAATATTTAACCGTAATAATGGATTTCTGATTTACAAGTAAAAAATATCTTACTCAGATAATGATGTTGATAAATTTAATAAAAAATTTTGAATAAAAAATTAATATTATCCAATGATTAATTTTTCAATAATTTCAGAGACAATCAATTTTTTGGACAAAATTAAATATGTTATAAATATGTAGTGTTTATTATGAAATAATAATGACCAAAAAGTAATGTAATATATGCTTTTAAAGGTATCCATGACCAAATATTAATTTCACCTTTTAAAAAATGTTCTTATTTATTTATTTTGGTTAATTTTATAAAGCCTTAATGAATCCTAAAAACTCTATCTTATATTTTTTAGGTTTTAAAATCAAATCATTATAAACATGAACCACTTCCACATTACAAATGGTATTATCATAATGGAATCAATTTTGAAATTAAAAAATAATTAAAAAAAATCCACTTTAGTTTAAATCAATGGAAAACCCATGAGATGTTTTTTTTGGATTACTTTATCATATAGATTCAGATACCTTTGTTGGGAAATTGTTAATGAATTTCCACTATTTTTCAATATAAACCCTTGGAAACTGTCATTACGCTCCACTAAAAACCCTTAGGTCATTTAATTACTCTACCATTCTTACTTTATATCCCTCTAAAAGTGTCTCAAATATCTTAATAATTTCCTCTCAAGATTTACTAAGTTCCTCTTAAAGAAACAGATTCTCTCATTCTCCTCTTTATTGAAGAAACTTTCTTTATATTATTCCATATGATTCCAAATTATTATTATTGGGATTTTTTTTTCAAATATATATCTTACATTACTTATTATTTTAAAGTGATGATGGGAACCTTTGAGTTTTATTCACTCCTCCCATAAAATCTTTATATAAACCCATTATGCTATTGAAGTTGTCCTGAGAATTTCTATGCCAATCATTTGTGTTGCGAATACCAATCATCTTTTCCACTCAAGGGTATTCACCTTGATGTACCTATCCTTCCGTTAGTTAGTAATAACATATATTTCAACCTCACTACATAATATTGGGATTAAAATTGATGAAATACAAACCTCAGGTGAGTAATCTATTTGGTACACTTATCCATGTACAAGATAAGAATATAATCACTGGGCTGAAAATTATATATCCCTCTAATGAATATGGTAATGTTTTAATATCATGGGATTATTTTTATGGTCAATGGTAGGTTATAATAAGAACACTAGGTTATGTTTTCATGTCCATTATGATTTAATTATGTTTAGGATGTCATGTTTTGTTTTCCTTCCACGTTTTCATTAATCTTTCATGCTATCATGTCATATCATGCCTCATTGTCAGGATTATGATTCTGAACCCTGTTATGATAAATATACTTTCCCCATGGACAAAATTTGTAACTTGACATTATTATATTATTTCTTTATTTTTTAATTGACTTCATATCTCACCCCATTCTTATTTACATCCTAGGTTGTCCCATGGAGTTTTATAGAAATGAAGAAATTTTAGGAGTACGTTAAAGATGTTTTTAATAATATAATTGTACTTATATTTCATGTTATTATTAAATGTAAATAATTTAAAAAATTATCCCGACCCCATGATATTCTATATTGTATTATTTTTTATATTTTGTAATAAATTATTAAATAATGTTTATTAAATAAATGAGTTTCCTTGCACTAGAGGCCATGTCGCCAATCATGTTGAGTTACTTATGAGTAAATCAGGCCCAAGATATCATTGATTTCACATTATCCTTAAATTTGGAATCCATATTGAGATTTTAAAGGGGTTTAATAGAATCTAATTCCACATCATTCCCCATGGGATTTATATTTTCTTTATATCCCAATCCATAAGTGTATCATTATTGGATTCTTTTTCTACTAAAGATATAACGACCCAATACTTTTTCACATATTATTACATGGTTTTAAGTATAAATAACTATAAAATATCAACCAAGTCTCTAAATACTAGTGTATTTGTAATACAAGGTACATATTTAAAAAACATGAAACTATAATACACAAATATTTTTATTAATAATTATAATGAGATCCTAACTATAATAACCCAAACTATTATAAATAAAATCCACTTAATTTTTTATTAAATGTATTACTATATAATATGGTTATATAAAATACATGTACTTATCTTTTCTCATTATAATCATTTTATTTAATTGATATCTAATAATCATAATTGTATATAATGTAGTTATTGAACAATGATCACCTCATTAGTATAAATAGAGTGTTTTATCAAATCTAATTATCATAGACAAAGGATGTTATAGACTCCACCCATAAAATCGTACACCATGAATCCCATTTATCAAATCATCTTATAGAGATATAGTTTTTTGGATTTTACCTTGACTAAGATCAATCTAAGATCAAACAACTTAATCATGAGCGAACCCATTTATGGTACAAGTTTAAGCTCATCGAGATCACGACCCAAACCATGTTTGCCGAACCTCCCATTCAAAGTCCCACCATCATTCACCTTACTCTAGGGAGGTTTTTGGTGTATTCAAGGGATATGTGTGAATACCATATCAATATGAGTATGTATATTATTATTTTTAATGTAATGAATTTATTTCTATCCAATTATTGTTACATTATAAATGTTTTTTTTTGGATTCAATAAAACACAAATAGTATTTTTGGATAAAATTCAAATTAAATTAAGATATATATTTTTATGAATTAATGAAGTTTTTAAATAAATAATATTTTAATAAAATAATATTCTTAAATAAATTTTATTAAATATAAATTATCATATAATTTTTATGAAATTAATTGTAATTTTTATAAGGGTTTAAAAATGTCATTGTCAAAAACGCATAATTTTCAATAACTGTCAGTTTTTATATTAAAATAAAAAATTAACATAATTAGAAAATTAACATTATAAAATAAATATTTTCAATTAGGAATTTTCTAAATTATCTAGTGGTGAATTTTTCATAATTTTCAGCGAAAGTCAAATTATGGGATCAAAATTAAATACTGCATAAATATACATTATGTTTTATGACATCAAAATCTCTCAAGAGTGATGTAATAAGTAATATAAATAAGATAAATGAAAAAATATATGTTTTTTATTTAAAATAATTTTATTTCAAGTTTAGTTGATTTATTTTGTAAAGCCACTATGAATCTTACATGATATATTCTATATTTTAATATTTTAAAATAATTTATTTAAGTGTGCGACTGACCTCCACATTTCCAAATGAAATATTTTAATAATTTAGTGCCTTGGTATCCTAAAATAATAAAATATACTCTCCTTGGTCAAATAACATGTGAAATAACCATGTTATTTTTTATGGTTTTGGCTATTTTATTATATAGAATCCAAATCAAAAATAATAAAGAAATCTCCCCCTTTCCTATATAAACCCACCCAAGATCTCATTTATCATCACAAAAAATCATTGAAGAAAGTCTATAATCTTCCGCCTCACACTCTATATTTTTAACAAAGAACATAGAAGCTCTTAAAAAGTCGTTTCCAAGCATTTAGAGTCACACATTCATGTAAGAGATCTCCACCTTCCTCTCCTCCTTTCAAATTCAAGCACCGTCTTTGGAATTAGTTCTTTTAAATTAAATTGGTTATATTTTCATTAATTTATAATAATTTAATAAATTTTAAATATATGTTATTTTAATTAATGATCATTTATCTTCCTTAATTTGTGCCATTACCTAAGTCGTTACATAGTTGAAATTTCATAAACGGTCATCACCTTCCTCTTGTTTCAATTCAAACTCATTATTTGGAATTTGTCTTCTTAATTGAAATTTTTTATGATGTAAATTATTTATAAAAATATCCTAATTTCCAATGTATTTTATTTTAATTAGGTATTATTTATTTTCTCTCATTTTTTCCTTCCCATAATCCATTACTATGATGAAAAGTTGTATGGGATTTTCCCTTCTCATTTCCATTGAAAAACTAATTTTATGTTATTTCTATTAAAGTCTTTTGATTTTTTTGGGATATGTATTTTCCATATTCCCCTTAAATTCCATTTAATTTATAAATTATGAGATCCCCCTTTTCACTCTCATTATTCCTCACATGATCCTTTATGGAAACCCATTACCATGACGAAATTTTGTAAGGGATCATTTCCTTTCTCCTCTATTCAAGTATCTTCTTTACCTTAGGTCTTTTACCATCATTTAATTTTTATGGGATATGTTCTTATTTATCCCAATTAAATAATCGTTTATTTCCAAATTATTAGAGACCTATTTCTCTCTCATCAATCCCTTTTATGAAATTTTATATAACACCACTATGCTGCCAAAATCTCACCATGATATTTCCATTCCAAAACAGTTTTTTATTGAATAGTATACCCATTTTTATATCAAATGTATTTAAATTTATGAAAATATACTTAATTATTGGTGAGTTACATGTATTTATTTCATATTCATTTATTTTAGAATAAATTATGATGTTAAATGAATCCAGCTTTTATGATCTATGTGGCATAGTTAATCATGAGAATGAAATAAATTTGATCGGTGTGCCAAGATATTGATCCAATGATTTGGGTAATGTTTAGTATTAGGATACGTCATGTATGTACAAGGGTGTGAATGAATCCTTTATGGGAATTTTTAATTCATGGATCCTTTATGATTTATCCTTGACCTATGTTTTTTATTCAGTGTTCTAAGTTGTTTCCAAATTTACCATGTTATGATTATTGTGACATATCATTCCTTATTATTGATGTTCTTTTAATTCCTCATTGATATTCTTATTGTCCGAAATGTATCAATTCTACCATTTTCATCCCATTAATTGGCTTTATACCTCACCCCTTTCTTATGTATTTCCCTAAATTAACCCATGTAGGATTAAGTTTGAAGTAGTATTTTGATCTTGTTAAAGAAGTTTTCAATAAAATAGGTTAAGTATGTGTTTTTATAATGTAGTTATATCCCAGGTTTAGGATGCTATGTTTTGTTTCCAATTATAAAATATAGTAAACTTATCACTCTTTTGGGTTGTATTAAGTGTAATTTTAAACAATAAATCAAGTATTAATGTACAATAATGAAAGTGTTGTTATAGTTGGAATCATATGAAAACATTATTTATTTTTGTGATTAGGAATAGAGAAATATGGAGAAATATTTAAGGATAAGACTAAGTATAAGAAATAGAGCCGAAATTTTGTAAATTATATAGTTAGTGCTTTAAAAATAAAAAACTTCTCTATCTAAATACTACAAGAGGATGCAGTTTTGGAAGATATTTACCCAGTAGTAACAGCTCTGGCAATGTGATCCAAGACTAACTCGAGGTAACCTAATATAAAAAATGGCCCTTACTGGGAACCTAGTTTGACACTCCCAGTGGATACTCTTTGGTAAATTAATAATATCATTACAAAACATTATTATAGGGGAAACATCATGATAATAATATATGTTTGGAAATAGATCGTGGATAACCTAGATTGAATCGTAGAAAATCAAAATTTGAGAAGATAAAATTATTTTTTAAGTTATCCCATTAATGTCATTGGATTCCCCATTATGTGTTTAATTTCAGAAAATACCCATCCCTAATTTTTCTTTTATCCTAGAAAATGTAATTTAATTGGATAAATCAGGTAAAAATGAATGCGGTGGGAAATGTGATGAGTGCCCTAAGAAGATATAAAATACTATTTGAGTATAAATTCCAAAGTTTTTCATGATACTCCTTCAACTGAATCAGATTTTGAATAAAAACCTGGATTAGGAGGAGTTTCCAAACAACCTTATGAGAGAACAATAAAAATCAAGAGCTTCAAGTGAGAAATCCCAAATACTTTCAATGGATCATTTAATCCCTTAATTGTGGAACAATGGACCAAATCCATTGAGATGATGTTATCCATATATTAATGTTATGAACCATAGAATGTTCTACTAGTTGTTTTTTTATGGAGGGAGAAGATGATCATTGGTGGATATTGATTCAAAATATGAAGACTAAGGAAGATATCAAAGTGATGGAGTACAAGGAATTATGGAAAATGTGTTTGGAAAATATTTTCCTCACACTCTATGAATTAAAATGTAAAGGGATTTCCTCACCCACAATAAAAAAGAAGATGAATTTATCAGGGTTTACGAGGAAAATATTAGAAGACCTTCATGATATGCCTCTATATTTTTCATTGCCTCTGAATTCAAGGTTGAAATCTTCTTTGGTGTGATAATGCCTAGTCTATGAAAATCCACTTAAATCAATGACTTTGATAGTTATGAGTAAATTTTATGATGTGCCCTCAAATTCAAAATGGAGATCAAAGAATTACAAGGGTATTATGGGGATAAGAAGTGGAAAGTGGATTTTAATTCAGGATGTATGATGGAGACATATAATGGTGATAATAAATTTTAGCATCCCACTTGTCAAAGGTGAAGGAAGAAAGCCTCTAAAATTTACTGAGGTAAATGATGAAATGGTTTAGCTGTAGGAAGGATGGACACCTAACCAATAATTGCTGATAGGAGAAACTTCCTAATGCGATGGAGGAAAGTAATTCTCTAGTAAACTATCAATATATTTTCCATTTATAAAACTTAGTAGTACACTGGAAAATTTCTATCCAATTCCCTAAGATGAGGGTTTCCGAAGGTAACCAACAAAATCCCAGGTAGCAAGTGTGAGTTTTTTTCACCACAACTGCTAAAGTGAGTCCTAATAATAAATTGGTGATAGGTTTTATAATTATTCAATCAAGAATATCAAATTTAATTTTTGATATTTCAACTAAAAATTATTTAATATCACAAAAGTTTAGTAGGACTATTCAAACACCAACACAAAGCATAGAAGTAGGGATGTAAACGAAAATAAAAATTTTGAAAATTATTGAATCCCATGCTTGTAACTCCTCCCCTATCACAATTTGTGGGAGGAAAATCCCATAGAACCTTTTCATACATCCCTTGGTGTAATTTTATTCAATTCATGACATGGATTGGATTTCCTAGTATAGAGCCAACATAAATTTCCATGAGAAGGAAATCACTCTTTGTATAGTGAATCAAACCATGCTTCTATACAAGTTCATGGAAGAAGCTGAAACTTATTTAACACCATCATCCCATGAATGAAAATTATTTCCCTTTGAGAAAGCATATCTAGCTCAAATAATTGATTCTAAGGAAAGGATCATCCTGAAATACATGCCTATTGTGAGAGAATACGCTAATGTGTTTCCCAAGGAATTGCTTAATAATCCTCCTATATGGGAGGTTGAAATTTCAAACGTGCCTATAAATTGGGAATTTCTAATATCCAAGACTCCATATAGGATAGGGTTAGTAGAACTTGAGGAGATAAAGAAACAAATAAAGAATAATCTGGAAAAAAGTTTTTATACACCCAAGTGCATCACCAAGGGGTGAACCAGTCTTCTTTATCAAGAATAAGGATGGGTTAATTAACCTTTTCATTTATTTTCATGTGATCAACAAGATCATGACAAAGAAAAAGTTTCCTCTTCTATGGAATAATTACCTTTTCAATCACCTATATGGATCACAATAATTCTCCAAGGTGTATCTTCAGTTGGGATATTATCAAATAAGTGTGAACAAGGAAGATATCCCCAACACCACTTTTCATACAAGGTATGAGCACTATGAGATCATAGTGATGCCATTCAGACCCCCTAATGGTAAAAAAATATTCATTTATTTGAAAAATAAAGTATTTAGAGATTACCTTGAAATTTTTTTGGTAGTCTTTATAGATGATGTCCTAATATAAATAAAAATTAAGGAATACCATGAGGAGAATTTGAACACTATTCTAAAGGACATATTAAATGAGAATCTTTATGAGAAGTACAACATGTGTGACTTCTAGTTGAAAGAAGTATCATTCTTAGGTAATAAAATTACTAGAAATGTGATATCTATGGATCCTTAAAATAAAAAAGAAATTTATGGATGGACTAGGACAAAATCTATGATAGATATCCATAGTTTTAATAGGTTAGATAGGTATTATCTAACATTTGTGATAAATTTTTCAGGAATGTCAAACCCTCTTACAAAGGTAAATTAGAATGGCGTCATGTTTTCCTGGAATGATGAATGTAAAGAATTATACATGGAGTTAAAAAGAAGGATTATCACTACCCCTATGAGATAACTACTAACATATAGAGAACATTTCATATTATTCATTGATTCTTCAGATAAGGGATTGAGATGTGTATTAATACAGAATTAAAAACTCATTGCCTATACCACAAGGCAGTTGAAAATTCATGAGAAAAACGATCCCACACATGATATGGAGTTGGAATCTATGATCTTTTCATTAAAAATGCATCGAAATTATATATAAGTAGAGAAGTGTGACATATATACTGATCAAACGATCCTTAAATATATATTCACATTGAATGGTCTTAATATGAACTAATGAAGATAGTTAAACCTAATCAAGGAACATGATTTCTCAGTTTACTTACATCGTGGTCAAACGAATAATGTGTTGGATGCTCTAAGTACAAAGGATGCATTAATTTTATCATTTATGAGAATTTAAAAGGATAAAATCTTCTTAGAATTTAAGATTATGGACAGGGGAATCACAAAAGAAGGAATATTGTTAATCCTTTCACAATTTTTTTTATCAATTATCTCTTCTTGAATGGATAAGGGATGCTAAAAATGATTATGTGGGAATTCAAAAGAAATTAGAAACTATAATAAAAGTGACATACTTGTAGTTTAATGTTAATGAAGAGGGCATTGTGAGTTTTGGGTCAAGACTATATGTACCATAAAATCCTATGTTAATTAAGTAACTATTGGATGATTAACATTGTTCCAATTTCTCCATTCACCCAGGAAACACAAAGATGTATCGAGATATATGAGAGAACTATTGGAGGAAACATGAAGAAGGAGATCACTAAATATACATAAAAGTTTCTATAATGTTAGAATGTAAAGGAAAAAATGTAGAATTCTAATGTGATTATACAATAATTTTCCATACTAATAAAGAAATGGGAAAGCAACACCACAAAATTTGTCACTAGAAATTCAAAGAAATCCAAAGGAAACAATGCTATCTAGGTTTTTTTGGATCCTCTTACAAAGACGTCACACATCATTATGCTTCAAGAGGATTACTCACTGGATGAACTTGTACAAATGTATATTATAAATGTACTGAGGCCTCATGGAGTACCACAATCGATTGTGTTCAATCCAGATCCAATATTCACCTTTATGTTTTGGAAAAATCTCCATCATGCCCTAAGCACTGAGATGAGGTTTAGTACGGCTTATCACACTCAAAATTATGGATAATCTGAATGGATAATCCAAATAGTTTAGGACATGTTGATAGCATCATCAATTGAATAAAAAGGATTAGGAGACCAACATCTTCCTTTGGTCGAGTTCTCTTACAAAAAACGTTTTGACTCAAGAATTCAAATGGATCCCTATGAATCCCATTATGGGAATAAGTGAAAAACATTATCATGTTGGGTAGAATTTGGGGAACACAAAATTATAGGTCCTCAAATGTTCAACAAAATGGTGGATAATTTTAAGACCATTCAACAACACATCAATGATGCTCATAGTTGACATAATATCTATGATGACAATCGTCGATGAGAATTAGAGTTTGATTTTGGAGATATGGTATTCATCCATATATGAACGTGGAATAAAGTGAAGAGATTTTGGAAGAATGGAACACTGAGTCCAAGGTACATTGGTCCTTTTGAGATCCTTGATTGCATCAGAGTAGTGTCATATTGACTAAAACTCCCACCAAACCTATCTCAAGTACATTATGCATTCCATGTATCCCTCGTAAGGAAGTACACACTATACCCAACACATGTACTCAATCTAGAGGTGGTACCATTGGATAAGGACATTTCTTATGAAGATGATTTAGTGAAGATCTTAAATTATTGATTAAAAGTTCTACGAAATAAGAAAATGCCCCTAATCAATGTTCTTTTGAGAAACCACATGTTTGAAGAAGCATCATGGGAACCAGGGGAAGTGGTGATGCAGAGTTAGCCTCATCTATTTTAGTGTGGGAAAATAAAATTTTTATGGTTAAATTTATTAAATGGGAAAATATTAATGGCCCAAAATATTATAAATAAAATTCCCCTTGCATTTTTAATTAATGCTTTATTATATAATACACATAAAGAAAACACATGAAGTTATTTTTTTATTATGTCTATTATATTTTGTTTACTGTTAAGAATCATTACTGTTGATAATATATCCATTAAGTTATTACATTATTAGTATAAACATATGGTTTTATCAAATCTAATTTTCACATACAAAGGACGTGATGACCTCAACTCGTAGGACCGTATCCTATGAGGCCTTTTTATCAGAGATTTTGAGGTAGATAACATTTATAGTATTTTACCTTGATCAATCCCAATATGGGATCCAACAACATAAGTATTATCTGAACTATTTATTGGATAACTTCAAGCTCATCGAGATCTCGATGAAAACTATGTTCACCAAACCACCCCATAAAAGTTCTACCCTCACACACCTTACTCTTGGGACGTTTTTTGGTATATTAATGGGAAAATTTTCAAGACCATAGAAATATGAGTATGTATATTATTATTTTTATAGGAAAAATATTATATTTTCAGCCTATTATTGTTACGTTATAAAAGATTATTATTTTTATTCTATACAAAAAAAATATTTTTGGTTAATATTAAATTTCAATTAATATATTTATTTGAATGAATTAATTGATTTTTGAAATAAATTTTATTTGAAAAAATATTATAATTAAATAATTTTTATTAAATAAAAATGATCATATAACTTTTATGAAGTCAAATATAATTTTAATAAGGGTTTAAAAAAACGATACAGAAAAAAACCGGCCATTTTCAATAAATTATGGTTTTTATTTTAAAAGTAAAAACTCACATATTTAGATAAAATGAATATTATTTTTTGAAACAGGATGTTTAAATTATCCAATGGTGAATATTTAATAATTTTTTGAGATAGTCGAATATTCAGTTAAAAATTAAATATTGTTTAAATACACATTGGGGTTTATGAAATCACAATGACACACAAGTGATGTAATAATAAATATAAATTGAATCCAAAACCAAATATATGTTTTAATTTATAATAATGTGGTTTTATTTTTATTTGATATATTTTATAAAACCAGTACGAATCATCCAAGACTTATAATATATTTTATGATTTTCAAATCATTTCCTTTAAAGTGTGACTCACCACCACATCGATGAGGGTAATATTTTTATAATTTCAGCCCTCATAATCCTAAAATAATAAATAAAAACTCCCTTTTGGTATAAAACATGGGTAAAACCATGGGATTGTTTTTGTTTTTGGTTATTTTATTTGGTAGAGTTCAAAACCAAAATAATAAGGAAATTCACATCTTTTCTATATAAACCCACACAACCACCCATAACCTTTCACTCAATCTACTTGGATAACATCTATACTCTTCCCTAAACTATATAGAGTCTAACCAAGTAAACCCTAAGATCTCAATATGTCCTTAAAAATCCTTTGGATTCACACATTTATGTAACAAATCCTCACCTTCCTCTCCTCTTTTAAAATTCAATCCGCTTCTTTGAAATTATTTATTTTAATTTCAATTGGTTATATTTTCATTAATTTATAATTATTATCTTACTTTCCAATTTATTTTATTTTATTGAGGTATTATTTTTCCTCCCTCATTTGGACCCTTACCTAAGCTATTACTATGCCAAAATTCTGTAAGGGTTCCTCACCTTCCCCTCCTTTAAACTCAATCTCTTTCTTTGGAAGGTTTCTTGTTAATTAAAATTGTTTATGATGTAATTTATTTATACAAATTCCATATTATACAATGGAATTTATTTTAATGTGAGATAATTTATTATCTCTAATTTTTAACTTCACCTAATCTGTTACTATGCCAAAATTCCGTAATGGATTTCTCTTTTTCATTTCCATTTAATAACTAATTTTTTGTTATGTCTATAAAATTCTATTTTATTTTGTTGCGATATGTTATTAAATTTTCCCCTTACTTTCTATTTAATTTATAAATTATAAGATACCCATTTTGACTCTCATTAATCCTCCCATGACCCTTTTTGTACATTTGTTACTATGCCAAACTTTTTTAAGAGAACTTTTTCTTTCTCCTCTTTATTCAAGTATCTTATTTACCATATGCATTTTATTGTTATTTCATTATTATGGAATATGTTATTACATATCCAACTTAATTTATAATTTATCTTAAAATTATGAGAGACCCCTTTCTCTCTCATCAATCCCTATTATTAATTTTCAATTAAAGATGTTATGCTGCTAAAATTTGAGCATGATTTTTCAATTCCAAAACAATTTTTTAGTGAATAACGTACACATTTTTATATCAAATGTATTAACCATTCTGCATATATAATTTTTCAACTAATACATACAAGTATGTATTTCATATTCCTCATAATGGAATAAATTTTTATAATTAATGAATCCATGTTGCATGATCTATGTGGCACACTTAACAAAGAAAATGAAATTAATATAATGGGTGAGACAAGATAGCACTGCAATGCATTTGGTAATGCTTAATATCATGATACGTCATGTTTGGATAGGGGTGTACCTGATTTCATTATGGTACTTTATCCACCATGAAGTCTTGGTGTTTTAGCCTTGACCTATAATTATGATTCAGTGTCCAATATTATTTCCACATTTCCCATGTTATGAGTATCATGCTATATTACACCTTATTATTCATGTTCCTTTTATTCCTAATTCATAATACTATATAATAGAATGTATCACTTATGAAATGTTTATCCCTTTACTGGGTTTTATAGCTCAACCCTTTCTTATTTATGTCCCTTGGTTATCAAAAATAGTTTTATGTATGAATGAGTATATTGAGAATGTTAAGGTAGTTTTAAATAAATAATGTTAAAGATGTTTTTAAAAATGTTTTTTGTATCTCATGTTCAAGATTTTATGTTTTTACCTAATTACCAATGACATTAGGCTTATCGGTCTTTAGGGTTGTATTAAGTGTAATTTAATGTAATAAATCATGTATTAATGTGTAATAATGGGAAAGGGTGGTATAATAACTCCATTTGAGCTCCAATAACTACATTATATAACCTAGGAAATATATATACAAAATGGGTGAGCTACAAATCCTAGAAAATGAGAAAACATGGAAATAATGAATAGAGATTGATTAATAAGGAATAACATGATAAAATAAAAGGCAAGGCTCATGAATAAAAACACAGGGTTATACTATTTAAAAAATGAAATAATATATTTATGGAAATATAGTAATATGGAAGAAACATATATCTTTATATAAACATGGGTCAAGGATTAATTCTAAGACAATATCACATGGTGGGAAAATTCTCATAATGGATTAGGCGTACTCCCATATCCCATAGATAACATCTCAGGTGAATAAAAATTACCCAATGAATTGGATATCTATCTTTCAACACCCATAATAATATGTATATATATATGTGTGTGTGTGTGATGAAGAAATATATCAAACATAAGGAATAATCACAAGTGTTACCCTTGGAAAAAATGGGTTCGGTAATAATTTCATAAGGCATAACCAAATGGTGTATCATAATGTAATCCATGAAATAATGAATTTATATAATTCTTATAAATTCATAAAGGAAATATAATAACAGATAAATAATAATGAATTATCACTTAAATTAAAAAATTAAAAATGCTGCAAGAAACATTTATAAATTTTCCACTTAAGCATAGTTTTAGGGAAAATAATGAATAGTGTTTAAAGATGACAAAAGAATAATCACATCCATAAAAATATAAATAATATATAATTTAATTTCTTGAAAAAATGGTTGAATTTAGAAAATATAGGTTTATTAAAACATTTTATAGTGTGTATTTGATAATGGATAAGAAATAGAGAAGTTACACAAAATTGGGTTTGTTTATTGAGAGAAATTGAGAAGGGATCCTATTAAAATATGTATTTCCCAATAAAATAAAGATGGGTTGGGATAGATATTTATGTGTGGGAAATATATAAATAATATGGTGAAATTATATAACAATAATGAGGGGACGAATTGAGTCAACTACATAGAGATTATAACTCAATGGAAATATGGAGCGTTAGATTGATTGCATACCTTATGTCTAAATGTGTTCCACACTTGAAATTAATATCCTTGATAATAAAATCATATTACTTAATTAATTAATTAATAACCAATTCCACGTATATTTTATTTATTTATTATTTTTTTAAGTTCATGTATTGCCATTTTGATGAGTTATATAGTTCAATTACATCATTCAGGGAGCGTTCGTTTCATCGTTTCATAGTGTGTTCACTTGTGTATAAATATGGACAATTTATTAAAATGGAAATATAACTAAAAAAGTGAAGTGAAATAGTATTAAGTCACTTGAATATGTTTAAATGGTTTTATATATCATTTTTTCTTACATGGGTATGATTATATGAGTAAAAACATTATTGTTACATGGTTAGCTTATTTAGGCAGTTTTACCAACCATCACAGTCTAATTTCATTTTATTTAATATTATGTTTACATATTAGTTAAAAAATATATTGTGTTATTATATAATTATAAAAATATTATTTATCTATAATAATAGTTTTACTACTTTCCTTGATTGTTGTAATCGAAAATGAAACCACATTATTCATAGAAATGGTTAACTGCCATAATTTGGGAAACAATTTCATTTATTTGAATAATAGGATATGGGAAAAGGGATGGATTGAAGATAAGACATTATAAATATAAAATTACAGTATATAAATTATAAGGTAGTTATTATTCATTGATTTATTAATTAGTTGAGGAGATGGTAGAAGAGGAAAAGAAGTTAAAAGATGTAGTTTGATAATGTTACCTCTTCAATATCACCTCCTTGAAGGAACCCTTAAAGAACACAGATTTGGTATTTTGGTGACACGAACAGCACATATAAATGTGGGGATTGCGGATGAGAGGTCATGTAATATATTTGGAATGAATCAAGGATTAAAATAAGTGAAGATAAGGGGTGGTGAGAGATTGAATTTATAAGCCTATGAGTTTTTTTATAATCATTTTTTATTATTTTTGATCAAGATTATCAATATTATTTATTATTATAAATATATTTAGTAAATGGTTCATTTTGGTTTTAAATAATGTGTTCTTACATCATCAAAGAATAAAAAATTCATGTATTTTCGTTATAATGTTAAATACTGTAAATCACCACATTTCACTATCCACCCAACATTTAACTAATTTTAAAAAATACCAAAAATGAACTATAATGTTTTTTTATGTTTAAATTTAAAAAATGTAATCAATTTGTTAAAATAATTTTTTTAATTCCATCAATTTAATTTTATATAAAATCCCCATTTATTGAAAAATTATGATTTAAATATTATAATCAGTTTTAGGACCCATTGAAAAAATACATATGGTCTCATCAATTATCTAATTAATATAATGAAATATAATAATAATTTATGAATGAATTTTATGAAAATAATTTTTTTATAACATTATTTTCATTATAAAAATCGAGACAAAACAATTATGTTTTACAAAAATACTGACACTTAATTTTTATTTTTAAAAGATTTATTTAACTACAACATGATATAAATATATAATATTTTTAACTTATATGATACCAAAATATTATTTTACATTTTCTTAGGTGATGTTACTATTTCTATGATTATATGGATATTCCTAATAGCCACATTACTGCTCCAATGGTCCAATTATTATTCTAATGGCCAACTTATTATTCCAATGGTCAGATTTATACCTATCATATGGGGGAACAAATTACTATAAATACATATTACTCCAATAAATATTCATCATGTTTATATATAATTCAATATCCAAAATTAATATTTTATTATAAACATTATGTTTCAATTCTATGTCTTTTTTCTTGAGTTCTGTCATTATTGTGGATCAAGCATAACCAGGCTATCATATTCTTATTCTATTATTTTTTATTTATTCCCCAACTATAGGATTTTCCATACGTATTGGTTTATTTGACAACTAATTTTTTATTATTACTTTATAAGAATATATTTTTTCAATTTCTTTATGTGATGTATGTGCTTTATACTTGTTGCCACCGAAAGTCATGCTACTAAAGTCATAGAAAAAGTCATGCATTGTTCAAAACTAATTCAGACTCAAATGACCTCAAATTAATCAAAGGAGCCTAGTTCACGGAGCTTCTCCACATACATCCTTCTCCTCCACGACCATGAGCCCCTTTGATGATACCTCCATGAGTTCGATATGCTCCATGGCCGCACAAAAAAATTTTCTTTCCGATGCCCTTTTTTCTCCATGCCCCGTTCAAAACATCACGTTTTGTGAAGATTCCACCGCGGTCGCGCCAATATTTTTTTTTTCTGGAATCAATTTTATTTAAATTATTCCCCATGAGCATCACAAGACGTATTTCCAATAAATAGAAGGATCCTCATCCTCCAATGCATCGTTAACCTACCCATTAAACTTCTAGTCCCCCATTTCATGAAGCTCCCGAGCATCGCGAACCTGATCCAAAAATTGATCACGCAATGTATTTGAGCATCACAATCCATGATCTACTTTTGTGCTTATATACCCTACATTAGGTAGGGAATCCCTTCATGAAGGCCTCTTCCCTTCATGGAGGAGGGAGCTCCTTTGGGTTGCTCAAGTCTCTTTGAATCATTAAGCTTGATTGGAGTACACTTCTAAAAATTTATATGACGAGGAAAAGGATCCATGATCTATGAGGAAAGTTAATTCACAAAGAACCTATACTTTGAGAAGAACCTTCTCTTTTTGAAGCCCCTTTGTATCATGAAGAACCTTCCCTCTGCAAATCTCTTCATTTCGAGCCCCCTATATTTTTGAGCTCCAAACCCATGCAGCCCTCAAGGATTTTATGAAATGATTTCATGGTTACTCTTGTGGTGTATCATGAAATTATTTTCTACTTAATGCTTCATAAAATATGTACAAAAATAGCTATTTATTTTCCACATAGCTATGCTAACGTGGAACCCTCAAGGGACCACTCCTCCACCCACTCCTTCCAGCATTGCAGATGCCTTTCCATATCTAAGTGTGAGAATGTATTGGTCATGAAGGACCAAGGGTTGAGAAGTGATCCCCCATCATCCGATATGCAAGACATTAAATAGTCATGAACCATCATCCTTAATATATAATGTTAAACTATAGCCACACCCCATATAATGCCCATGGGGTATCGGCCTTGGTAATTTTCAACACCCACTAGTCTCCCAGAGGGTGAGATCCTCTAAACATATAATGAGATCCTCTTTTCATAGGTTGGAGTATACCTGAGGGGAAGGTCAACTATATTGGGTTAAACTCCTATACTTTCTTAAAAGAGGTAGGAGATTTTCTCCTCTTTGTGTCATCTAGATGCAAATACCTATAGGAAAATGGTCATAAGGGAATCTCAATATCCCATCCCTATCCCTTTGGTCTTTGTAACCATGGGATACTAACCATGTGTAATACCCAATATCCATATCCTTGGGCCACTAACCATGCATAAGCCCCCACTCAATTCCATGTTGAAGCATATTTCACAGTGCGACTATCTGGTCTACTACTTCCTCTTGATTCTCACACTGAGTTTTACTCATGTTAGATTAGAGGATAGTAGTGATCATGAAACCATTATTCCAGGAATCTAGCCCTGTTTAAGCCCCAAACAACTAAACATCAAGGGTTTTGATCCCATTCTTCTAAACATGGTATATAGGAAGCCTACATGATGTTCAACCCCAACCATCAGTAATCCTGGGTACCCTCCCCCTAGTGGTTCTCCTCCTAGATATCAGTATCCAACACCATCAATTCTAAACATGATTTTCCTAGAGATACTATATCTTAGGAGGATCATTCCCCACCTGGAGGTCACATCTTCTTTAGTTTCACCTGGGAAGCTAACAACGCATAAGCCCCAACCACATGTCCCATTTTTTTGGGATACTAACCATGCCTAAAAACCAATTCCTCAGTCAGAATTACCAGGAATTTTATTCCCATCTAGATGTTATACATATATTACCTCATCAAGGTTCAATCCCAACACCATCTTCTTCCCATTGGTTCTATCTCATTCATTCCATCAACTTTACACAACCCTCAATCACCTATCCTAATTCTCACTCAGGCTGCCACATCCGGTGGGATCAAGCCATTCTTCTGAGAAACTAACCATGCATAAGACCCATTCATCCCATCATTGTTACTTACAACATTAGGGAAGCTATCATTGTGTAAGCCCTAAACCATCCCTTCGAACTATGTGGGTTTTGATCCCTTTCTTCTAAACAGGGTACTTTGTAATACTCCTTGAGGTACAATCACATCCAACAGAAAACCTTGGTGTTCTCCTTATTGGGGTTCACCTCTATGATCCATAAATAGTGGTGTCCAGAACCACCTCCATGGTGTGAAAACTTCCCCACATGAGACATACAACCTTGGTTATTACCCCATTGGAAATTATGATACACCCATCTAGTAAACCTTCTAGGTGCTCCCTCGTAGGTACGTTCCTATCTAATCCACATTCCCAAGTGTTCTAATTAGTATGATCTATCACTACTAGATGTTAAACCCACGAAATACCTCATGTTAAACGTGCTTTCCTGAAGACAACCCTCTGAGGAATGCCTCTGTAGTAAGATACCCCATGATCGATGTGGTAATCCTTAGGTTTCTTCACCCTTGAGAATCCATATGATGTGGAAGAGTATAAGGTGATAAAATGTTTTAGCATTGAGAAATGTTGTTGATGCCCAGTGTGACTACTCTCCTAACTGAAAGTTTTTTCCCTGACATGACCCTTTGATATTTCTTGATAGAATCAGCGTAATTAACCAGCATCCACAAAACGATGGCATCAAGAATGTGTTTCAGAAACAACATCTTAATCTATAAGGGAGACCCGTACATGGTGAATAATTCCGAGGAGGAATAAATAGAAAGATGAACCTACATACCATCATCCCATTTTGATCATGGAATAGAAATCTATAAATAAGGGATGAATTCTACTTTCTTTTATAAAGAAGGAATGAAAGGAAACATTCAGGGCATCTCCTGACGGTAGTGCACACCCTAAACGAAAGGATCAAAAATAGAAATGGTGAAGCCGACATGAAATAGGTCTCCTTAAACTATTAGTATTATTAGCACTCAGGATATTTAATAATGAGAGTTTCACAGGATCCAGTTATCTGGTGCCAGTTCCCAATAAGAGAATAGTAGCTCGGGCCGGAAATTCATAGGAATTTGGGCCAATTAATCATTGGGAATTCTGTTCTATTGAATTGTTAGCATGGATCTCTCTCTCCCACCATGGAAGGCTAAATAATAATGGGGAATTGGGTATTTATTTCATAATATCAAAATTGATGGTTGAATATTCCCAATTTTTAGGACCCAATCTATAGAAAACTAGTCACCCCACCCCCCTATATAGGGGTAGAAGGAACGAAAATGTTGTAATTCCACACTGTGCCACCGCCACCATGATGTCATCCTCAACCATACCCATTCAGCACAAAAATCCTGTATCACCCTAAAAAATTATTTAGAGGAGGGTGATAGACACTCTTCTTCGATGATACATACATGAGGGGTGATTCCCATGAGGGATATGGCCCGTCTGGACCTGGAGTCTTTTATGCATCGCCATCACCACCACCCCGAAAGGCTATGTTGGAAGCCACTACTCCCCACTCCTACATTCAAACATTTTGGGATCCTATCCACGGAATGTTCCTACAAATTGATCCCTTATGCCAATGTGGTGAGGGACGTTTGAGTCATCCCGCCTATAACTATTGACCAAGAGATACCAAGGAGGGATACCACTAGGCCCTGTCAGTACAACCAATTATCGGTCCCTCAGCCTGAAGAATAGGTAGTTTATGCTACATCTCCAATTCTGTAGTCCAGATGACCTGATTTCAATGTCGTGTGTATGTACAGAAAGATTCTCGTCAGGGGGAATCATATTTTATAGCTTTAGTGGCCCATGAAACCACTATCGCACTTTATCAGGTCCCTGCTACTATAGTTCATGGAACCACTAATGAACAATCCTAATGGAGATCCCATCCACCAAACAGGTAGTCTAGGATGACTCTTGAGTTCATTGGCATGATCAATAGATAATGTGGTCCGACCCATGACGTCAATATCCAATAAAAAGTTCCTCCCTATACCATCATCTGCCTTAGTGGAGATCCTCCCTGCCCTCATGCTCAACACGACTGTCCTCCCCAAGTTACCAATGTTGGTCCAAGAAGAGTTTCTCCTCATCTTGTTGACATTTAGCATGGAGTTCCTCCCCATGACTATGATCCCAAATACGAAGGTCCTACCCAAATATCATATCATCAATGTGAAGGTCATACTCATGTCAATTACATCTCAAGTAGTGTTCCTCCTCGAAGAAGCATCAACCAGAATGAAGGCCCTCCTCGCGCTGTCACCAGTCTGCATGAAGGTCCACCCCATGTTATCAATAGCTCTAGCAGAGGTCCATCATGCACCATCATCCATCCAAGCCGAGGGCCTCATCGATTCATAAAAAATTAACATAGAGGTCCACCCCTTGTCCTAATCAATAATTATCAAGTACCTCCTCATGATACCTCTTCCAAACAGTGCTGAAGTCTTCCTATCACCATGAACAATAGACATGGAGGTCCTCCACAAGTTCTCACTTAATCCAGAAGTGGCCATACTTTCTCTAGAAATAATCCATGAAAAGGACCTACCCACTACATAGATGATCAACATGGAGGTCCTCCCCATGTCTAGGTTGATCAGTATGAAGGCCCTCTTCTTGCTACCAATTCCAAGAAGTATAGAGCTACTCCCCGCGCCACCGTTACCAGTCAAGCAGGTCCTCTACATGTTCTCACCAACTCTAGCATAGGTCCTCCCCACATTTAAGGTGACTAGTATGGAGTTCATCCTCATAAACAAGCTCTTCAACATGGTGGTCCTCCCCATGATCCATTTAACATATGCCCCGGTGCTCCACGCATCTCATCTCATCAAAGCAGAGGTCCTCCCCACTCCAACAACAACCGATATGAATGTCATACTCATGTCACATCATGCTCAAGTGAAGGTCCTCCCCATTGGAGAACAAACCCGCATAGAGGTCCTCCCCCTGTATAATATCTACCTTTCTAGGAAGAATCATCGTAGGGTTCAAATAAAATACTTTCACATCAAATAAATAACTCTGAGAAGCACTAGATTTCTATTAATCTGGTATGCTTTTCAGATTCTAAAGTGGAATGCGACTTAATGATGATTCCTTCACCCCAATCCTCTACATCAAAATATGGGGCAAGAATTTTACATTTTATTTTCACCCTTTTGGAAAGTGATATGTACCAAATACCTAAATCCCTCTATAGTTACATATAAGAGGAGGCAGATTTGGCACCCTTACAGGGTTTTTCTGTGTAGTCCTCTGTACAATTTCCAGACTCATTCTCTACCTCCAAATGAGATCATGGAGAGATATTATATTGTTTTTTAGATGATGAGAACTAGCCTATTTCCCCACCAACGTCCACCATAATAGTTTATAAAGTGGTGGTTGACATCCCATCTTACATGGACATGATGATGCAATCTGTACCACCCCCGAGCGATAACCCGGTAAGTAGTGGCATGTCATCTTACATAGTGTCCTCTCCACCAGCATGTCTAATACCGCAACTGTCTACATTTGTTCCATTGCTAGTTCTCCAACCACCCCAGTTAATGAATGTGGAATCCAAGAGACATAATTCAATTTTGAATGGGGATATTTTTGGGGGAACCATTTTGGTGAACCAGTTACTTGAGATATTCTGGCTGCTCAATACTCAACACTTCAACATGTTGAGGCCCCTCACCCAGGATAAAGTCATGTTCTTCCACCAAACCAACTAGATGATGAATTTATTCCTCTAGAACCTTTATTCTTCTTATCTAAATATTCAATATCACTTCAATGACATTGAATAGTAGTGTTGCATGGTTGACCTATCATCACTTCTCGTGGCTCATCACTCTACATTTCTTGGATGTCACCGAGCTCGTCATTAGAGATGTGTTTAGAAATATCCTATGATCAATAAAATTATAAAAGTGGAATATTTGTACATGTAGATACAAGGTTGGAGGATGAATGTGGCTCTACACTTCATCCTGATCCTACGATAGCTAGACATACCCAGTGAAAACAAGGATATTCCTTCGAGTGTAGTCATGGTGAATATGGACAAGCATGGGACACTCAAGAATAGAGACAAAATTTGTTTTGAAGGAAGAGAAACCCCCCACCCACCAGGAAACACTACATCAGTTGGACCCCCGCGGTGTTGTCACCAACCAGAAAAAGCATATGATTTTCTTTGTAGAGACTTCAGAATCATTTCCTCTAGGTTGATACCCCTACAAGGGTAAATGAATGAAAATTACTTCTAATCCTTCTGACCCATTTGGGTCACTACAGAAGATGGAGGTTGACCCTACCACAATGGAATTACTCCACTAGCTTGACAAACATAAAAGGCTCATCAATGAAATTTTTTTGGGAGCCTTGTAGGATGACGTATAGACTACTGTTATCATCAATATGATCTTATCCCTCCCCACTGAGGAATAATGTGAATACACATTCCCTCCTTTGTTAAAAAACACCCATTAATATAAACAATCCCATTCAACCTAATAATGTATAAAATAGAGCTTATGGAAAGAGATTGTAGTATACATCACCGAATTCACACAATTTGTGTTAGAATCCCCCTCGGGACTTCGATCATGTCATTCCTATGGAATATAGATATGTTGTTCCTCATGTTATTCTATTATCCACCTCATGAGGTTTTTATCCTTCCTACAATATTTAATAACCTGCTACTTCACTAGTAATCATAAGTCCTCTCCAAGTCATCAATCCCCATTAGGCGAATATGATGGCCTCTATCATCACCCATTTTGGGGATCTTAACATACGAGAGGTGGTGATACCCCCTGAAAACGACTCCTATTCATCATGGGTAGTTGATATTCCAACACCCTAGATTTTGAGAATCCTACCTTCTCGCCACTTAAAAGGATGGGTACCTGATAAAACATCTGGCCCGCTTTACTTCAATATGTGGACCTAGTTTGGGAACTCCAACACTACAGGAATCTTTTGTTCTCCAATACATTGTTCAAAAATTGGAGGGGAATGTGTTCGTATGGTACATACAATTACCCATCGGGTCCATAAATGGTTGGGAAGATCTTAATAGTTAATTTATTTATCACCACTCACAAGACTAGTATTACTAACCTCTTCAAGTCTATGCAATGGCCACTCACAGACAGTGTCACTAGGTGGAAAGGCCTCATGTATTCACTCAATATGTTGCTGACTCAAGAGAAACTACTTACAATGTGCATGGGTAATGTAAAGATTGAATTGGTTCCCTCATTCACAACTCAGAATTTTCTAAGGGGATTCTGGGATTTCTATGGTAAGGATTAGAGCCTAAAAGAAGAATTTATCAAGATAAATTGGTACACTCATTGCCTCTTGATGATCCTACAAGAAGATCTGTGAAGGCCTGGACTATGGATGTCTTATAGCTAGAGTCCCCTACACTACAAGAACTACTACTATAAGAGCCTCATCCTTTTCATCAATGTGGAAAATAGCCTCAGTCCCTGCATTAGGCTCAATATCACCCACCACATAATTGGCCGACCCCACCCTATCGAGCACTGCTTCCTAGGTAGGATAATGAGGCTCTAGCCCACATTTCAGTTCCATCCCCTCATCATGGAATGACTCCCAAACTTTATTTCCCAAATAGAAGTAACCTTACTTACTCATTTGATGAGGCACACATCCTAGTTATTTCCGAAGTGCATTAAATCATGTAATCTTAATGTTTACCAGTGGTAGGAGGCCACAGGGGACTGATCTCACTGATCACCCTAACTACTACCCTTATTGTAGATTCCTCATATATACCATCAAGATATTATATATGTTTATGGGCTGGATCTATAAATATATTGACATTAATGTGGTCAGATTGGGTCCTTCCGTAACATTGGTGGCATGTATTTTTATAAAACCAGACTGTGACAATGAAGGTAAATGGAAGAAGGTATTAAGACCCAAGCCTCATATGTATGATGATTGGTTAGTGTGGAGATAATTTGTTAACTCCCATGGTGTTATTCATGCTGATTTGAATCATCCCAAGCCTCTTGAGGATGTCACACCTCCTTCAGCTTTAACATCTTCATCCACATCCTAAATTTCTATATGCCAGATGAGTAGGAGCCAATGAAATAATGAAAAGAAAGACCCCCTCTAGTTCCAAATACATCTCACACTCTTGGTGACTTCGTTCGCTAAGATATATAATTCTCTTAGTACATGAAAATTAAATGTATGCTGATCAGGACTATGCCTCAGCAAACACTGTCGAACAAGTGAAACCTTAAGTGGTTCCCGGTGATGATGAATGTCAGGAAGTTCATCCTAATGTTCCTAGATGACTCCACAGTCTATGAGGCCATGGAATTGTGAATCATTGCAATAATCAGGCTAGTGCCTCAATCCACTCCATCTATTCTCTTTAGACCTGATAGCAGGCTTGGTGCTGAGATGAACATGAACAATCCACTCACCTCTTCTTGTCAGATTCACAGGCACCTCCATTCATGTTACTCGACTAGGTAGAGCTACTGTGACCACATCCTGATCAGCCATGTCTAGATGTGACCATACCTTAGTCATACAATAGTCATCAGGTAGTAATTTTACATTATTCATCATGTATGAAATGGGATATTATTTGGACCAGCCAGAAACTTCAGATTCGACCAAGGGCGTCCATCATTGCACCTACCATAGAGAAACTCCATGCTAGTAGACCTATGCACTTAGTGTGGTAATTTTATGTGGTTAAACACCTTTCCAGCATACCTATAATGTTTTCAATACTCAAGGCTCTCCACCAGTCAAATGAAATGTGTGAATCCCTCAGAGAGGATTTTAAAATCCCCCTCAAGTTCAAAATAGAGGTAAAAACTAAAGAGGACTTCCATGTTGAGGAATTTGGGGGAGAAGAATGTTAAGACATCATCTCATTCTCAGAAGAGAAAGAAGGCACTCATATGTAGGGGAACCTTTTCCTATTATACATCATATTCTAGCTCAGTGGTGTGGAGGTCCGTCATTGTCTCTATTATATAAGTTCTTAGATCAATATCTTAATGAATCGAAAATTCTTTAAGATAATATTGACTAAAGAAGATCTAAGTCCCTCTGACTTGAAAATTGAAGGTTATGACAAGATGAAGCAAATGTCATGTGGAATGATTCACTAGAAGACCCAGTTCAGTGGCCTAATTTATAGCCGGGAATTCATGGTTGTCTTAGAAGAAATCACATATAATGCGCTGATGGGTTGACCTGGGATCCATCTACATGCATCACTTTCCTCCACATATCATCAAAACCGCAATTACTCCCCTAATGGTCGAGTGGGTGTTCTCAAAGGTGGTACATCACTCTTTTCCTCTTTTGAAGCCCACTATTTAGATGACAACTATTACAAGAGAAAGGAAAAATGGGTTCAGACAAATGTTGATGATCACAGTAATGTTGTGGTCAACCCGTGGGTATATTCGGACAATACATTCATCCTCCCGATTAAATGGATAGAGGCCAAAACCCCTAAATTGGGACACAACATCGTCATCTTTGAGATGAGGGGAAAACATATCATCATATACATGGAATGTAGGAATATTAACTCGTATTACTACAAAGACTAGGAAAGAGTGATACCAGAACCCCTTACCCTTACGAGGTGTTGGGATGTTTTTCCAATGGATACAAAAGTATTAAATACCTTCTTGTTTCACTAGGCTAGACTAAGTAGATGCCGACTGAACCGTCACCAAAACTTTTACAACATTATGCATGGTCCCCTAGGGCGGAGGTCTAATGGAATCAGGTTGACAACCATTGTTGACATGGTTTCAATGGTGTGGGAGTCTCTGGATAAAGGTTCCAACACTTCTCAAGGTGGATCCAATATTATTTAAGGTTCAATTAACATAGAATAATTACCTCCTCTTGAAGATCATCTATCATGGGGCGATGAAGAGGATTTTCAAGATGCTCCTCATGCATTCAAATAGGGTGTCCCCACCACCATCGATGAGTTGGTGTAGGTGAATCTTTATAGTGAGATAGATATGAGGAAAATACTAACCGGTGCATCCATTCCCATAGAAGAAAAAAATATGTAGATTTATTGAAGAAGAATCATGATGTTTTTTCTTAGAGTTATGATGAGATTTCAGGACATGATCCTCAGTTCGCCATCCACTGCCTCAGTCTCCCGGTAAGTCATCCTGGGTCCAAGAAGCCTACCACGAAGATGCACCCATCTCATGGTTCCATGGTCAAGGTTGAAGTAGATAATATCTTCTAGAAAAACATTGTTAAGGATTTATAGTACCCCAAGTGGTTAGGAAACATCATTCCCATCAGGAAGAATAAGGAATAGATCATAGTCTATATCAACTTCTGGGTTCTAAACTGCCACTATCTAAAGGATGACTTCCCCGTTCCAGTGATAGAGCTACTAATTGATGCTACCACTGGATTACAAGATCTATCCTTCATGGATGGGTATTCTGTGTATAATAAGATTTGAATGACCATTAAAGATGAAGAATACATTATCTTCTAGGTTCCGAAAGGGGCCTTTTACTATCAAGTAATTCCATTTGGTTTGAAGAATGCACGAGCTACCTATCAGTGTGAAAAGCACCATATATTCTATAAAATCCTCAGGAATCTATTAAAATGATATGTGGATGATCTTACGGTCAACTCCCTTTAGCAACCAAACCATTTCATAGATCATGAGAAAGTGTTCAACTTCCTCAGCTCCTATCATATAATGATGAACCCCATGAAGTGTGCCTTTGGGGTTACCTATATGTAGTTCCTCGACTACTAAATTAGACAAAGAATCATTGAGATCGACCCAGAGATGATCAAGGATATCTGTCAGATGACTCCTCTGAGAAACCTTTGAGAGCTCTGAGGCTTTTAAGGACACTTATCCTATATAAACTAATTTATTGAGAATATAGTTAGTAGGTGTAAACACAATTCCAAACTCTTTATGAAATGTTCCGTCCATCAATGGGATAAATGGTTATAAATGAATTATTAGGAGATTAAACTATATCTATTTCAGTCTCTAGTTTTTATGCCACCAATAAATATAAAGATGACAGTCCTTTATGTGAACTATCCCTCAACAACCTTCACACCTAGAAAAAAATGAGTAAACTGAGAACAATTGGTACTATATCAGTCTCATGCTCCTGGAGATAGAGTGTCGATACACTCCTATTTAGAAGAGATAAGTAGAACTAGTTTTCATAGTATATAAGTACTAGCATTACCTAGAGCATCAACAGATATAGATGGTGTCCCATATGGATGCCCAAAAATATATTATGAACCACCCTATTTTGACCAGCCATCTAGATTCGTGGTCCATGATCCTTCAAGAGTCTGACATTAGGTTCATCATGTAAAATCCAGTCAAGGGTTACATGGTGATATGCTTTCTTTACACTCATCCGGCCCCTGAAGAGAAGTCCCTTTATATTGATTTTCCTTGTGAGGACATTCATTCTATAGATCAAGCTTTTCCATGTTGGAATATGCACTTATACAATGAATCCCAGAGTCCCACCAGTAGGAGGCTCAATGATTCTAGACTCAATAGAGTATGTGTGGATATTGTCTTCATCACACCTACACGGGTTGTCTCTCCCTGTTCATTATTGCAGGTATAAGTCTGAACCAATAATGAGGAAGAGTATCATGATCTCATCACTGGCATTGACTTGTCTTTCTATATTGATGTTACCCACCTACATGTTAAGGGGTACTCTAAGTTAGTCATCAAGAATAAAAACATTTACTATGTCTTCAGGATTCCAGAGATCTTACCCTTACTAAGGAGTTCTCACAGTATGATGGTCCAGATCCCTTCTCATCTCGAGGTGACTTATGTTCCCCAGTTGTAGAATGGTTATGTTAATTCTCTGGCTAGTTTAGCTGCTTCTCTCACAGAGACTAACTAGAAATATCTATTTATTCATGTGGCACATCAAAGGTTCATCACCCGTACCATTGTGGATGATGATAAAAATCAGTAGGTAAACCACCTTACCACTGATGATTCAATATAGGACCCTATATATCCCCCTAACAATGAATAATAAACCTCTTATTAGACAACTCCTTTTGTCGAGTATCTCCATCACAACAATATTTCAACAAACACAGTAGAGAATGAGTGACTCCATTGGTGTGAAATGCAGTTCTCCACCCATATTGGTCCCAACCTTGAACAGATCCCCTAAAAAATAGATTTGATTGAATTATACTCTGATGTATTTAGGGAGATGAGATTCCCTGGGTTAAGTAAGAAGTTCATGCTAGTTCCTCTGGTGCCCATCATGCAGGGTTAAAACTCTCTCACCAGATTTGAATGTTGGGATACTTTTAGACCACCATGGTCCCTGAATACATCAAGTTCACCAAGAGGTTCTGCTCAAGTCAAATTCATGCCAACTTTGTGCATCAACCAATATATCTACTCCATACTAATATGTGTTTTTATCCCTTTTTAATCTAGGGACTAGATGTCATGGGTCCATACCCGACCACAACATCTCACCAATGCATGTTTATTCTAATAGCAATGGATTTGATTTCCATGTGGGAAGAGGTGATTACACTCAAGGAATTAATGTACTATTATATTTTTGAGTTTGTGAGATCCAATACCATCCATCGAATTAGAGTCCCTCATGGAGTTTTCACTGAAAATGAAAACAATTTTCCGAGGAGTTGAGATGAAGAAATTGTACTCCAAGTACAACATCTGATACAAACTTGTTTCTCATTACAATGCACATGAAAATGGAAAAATTGAGGAATTTAATAAAACCCTATCTAAAATAATTACGATGGTGTTGGGTTAGAATAAGATAAGTTGTCCAGACAAGCTCCACAACACCCTATGGGATTATCAGATGATAACTCGTAATTCAACCTAGGTGACCCCGTATTCCATGGTGTGTGGAACATAGGTGGTCTAACCCATAGAGATTCAGTTTACATGGTTCCATATAGATTTCTATGATCAACAGATGTCATACAGTGTAGTATAGGTCCATCTAGATGATTTAGAATCCATTGATGATAACAGATTCTCACCCTTACACAATCTGGAGAGGCACAAAAAAGGTAGCCACATATTTCAACATGAAATTTCTTATCTAATTATTCCTTCAAGGTGAAACATTATTGATTATGATAACATCGATGATAATTGGTAGGAAGAAACCATTTTTGGAGACCAAATAGGAAATACCCCACAATATCTACATGGTTTACCCTAACCACGCACACTCTTTAGTTTCCTTGGATGGAGAACAAGTCACTCCACCCACCAATGCCAAGTTTCTAGAGAAGTAATTTGTATTATACCCTTCTTTATAATGTCTTAAATTATGTTAAACTACATATATATCCCTTATCATCCCAAATGATGTGAAAATGCATAACATCATCGTACACAATGATAAACTATGCAATCATGTCATGGTATGAGCTCTGCAACCATAAACAAAGATTCGTAGTTTCCTAGTCGCATGATGATAAACTGCATGACAAATTTATCCTTACCATATGACATTAAATTTTAAGTAATTAAAGAACTCTATATGTCTTGATTCCCATTGTAATGTGATTTTTAAGAATGCATAGGAATTTCATCTATGGTCCAACTGTCAATTCAACTTTTTATCCCCAAGGCCTGAGTTTTTTTCTTTGGAGTGTGTGGTGAATTTATGAGACTTTCATGGTTCTCATTTAAATAATATTTCTCTATAAAAACAAAATACTACACACCCCAACATTGGTAGCTACTCTTTATGGTCCGAGCTCTATGACCTTAAACTATGATCTCTTTGTCCAAGCAACATGACATTAAACTACGATGCTCTATCCCACATGATGTTAAACTACTATTTCCTACCTGCAACATATTAAAACTATATATAATTTAGGGTCCTTTTTATATGACCTAAAGAGTATTGTACCCCTTTGTATTACCTAGAACTAAATTCCTCCGTTCTACATGAAATTAAATAGTGCCCCTCTTTATCCTTACCTTATGAAGTTAAACATCATGGGTTTCCAAAACTATGTATGGATTGATTCCCATTATTATGGGATACATAGGAAATCCAAAATATTTTGTTTTTGGGCCTATCCTTATTTTTGTCTTTCAGACCCTTGGCCTAAGTCCTCCCTTGGGAGTGTGTGGCATGGGGTGGATTTCCACAATCCTCACTAATGCTGGGTTTATTTTTCCACTCCACGAGTGTCCACTTTGGGATACCCTTTCCCCAATTTCATAGCCACATGATAATAAACAACATAAATTTTTTTTATCCTTATAACTTGATTTTAAACTGTATGAGTTTTTAGAACTATGTCTCGCTTGATTCCCATCCTTATTGGATATATAGGAATGGCCAAACACTTTTTTATTCTAGTCCAGCCTAGGTTCCAATCCCCATTCTCTGAAATATGTGGTATGGCGATGGGCCTCATCCTTCTTCATTCACGTTGGGTTCATCACCTCACCCTACCACATATATCCACTAAAAGGCCTCATCCATTGGTTTGAGCTATATTCCCATAAATTAAGATCCCGGCTATCCTAGTCACAAGATAATAAATTGTATAACACCATAGTCTTTATCACATTATGTTAAAATGAAATATTTATAAGAACTACATTTTTCTTGAATCCTATCCTTGTGGGATACATCGGAATGCCCGTACATTCTGTCTTTGGGTATAAGCATGATTTATTAACCCAATTTTATCCCTCGTACTCTTCAATTAGCATTAGTTCATTAACATTCCATATCCAAGAACCCTCTTAGGGATTCTTCCCTTGATGAGGGGTATGAATCCCTCAATATAGTATTCTTCATTATCATGTTCAGGTGCACTTTAGCTAACACATTGTGTTTTGGATTTTATATGTAAATTTTATTATTCCATCTCCATGCTTCATGTGTCCCCTTATTTGGGTCCCCATCATCTTTCATGTCTAAAGGGTCCCCTTAATGGCATGGTGCCTGGCCATATGGCTCACTTAAAATCCTAGGAAAATTCCCCAGGATACTTTTAGAAAAAGTTTGAGGAAGGTCCCACATTTCATATATGGTCATTAGTTGACCATCGTTTATCTATATCCATCCTTGGTCACATGATTTGGATGTTTGTGTCTCGAATTTGGATAATAGTTATCATCCATAATTATGCCCCCACAATTAGGTCCTAGATATTGGATGTCATGATTCACTTCTTATTTTCACATCCATATGTCCAGGAGGAACTTCAACACCCTCATAGTTCCCACTCCATGCATATATACACATCCACCAGTTCAATCTGTATCATTGGGACACATTTATCCTCACATTTTCATTCCTCTATCAGGTGTTTCCATGTTTCATAAGGATGCTCTCTACCTCTTGTTTCCACACCTAGAATTTCTCATGTGGGCTTATGGGTCTTGGTAGTTTTTTGACAGTCATGGAAAAATCACACATTTTTTATTTCCCCAAACTCTATGACCATAAACATAGAGTTTACATCTTAAGCACACAACAATAAATTGATCATCCAAGTCCAGGCCTAATGACATCAAATTGTGTGCGGTTTATACTTAGGGAATGTGTGATGTGATTTTGATCATTTTGTTACTCATTCACGTCAGGTTACTCCATGTCGCCACACTATATATGTCCCTTTTGAAAACCTCGCCATATTGTTTGAGTTCTATGACCATAAAATATGATCCCTAACATCCTTTTTTCATGAAGGTAAACTGTATAAAAACACTTTTCCCTATTATATAATGTTAAAATATGTTTCTTGTGTCCTGGTTTCATGACGATAAACTATAGAGTGCTATGACATCTTCACCTGAGAATACATTTCCCCTAGAATGGGTACCTCATCATTCCATATTAAGGAACTATGTTTGGATTTATTATTATCCCTATGAGATATGTTGTGATGTCTTCACATCTAATCTCCAGGCCCGACAATATAGTCACTAGATCACCCCTTTGTCCCCTAGGCATGTGTATCATCTAAGAGTATACCGTGTGTTGAGGAATTGTTTTTTTATCATTCACATCTAGTTTCCTTTTTTCTCCACACTTCAAATCTCCAAGCATTATTTGGTCTCAATTAAATATCCTTAAAACTAAGATTTTATGTGTCCTAGTTCACATGATTGTAAAATTTTAATAGCCATGCATTTCTTGTTTGATAGGATATCACCCCTTTTTCACTAGTCATTCAACATTCCATTTTCAAATAACTATTTGCGGCATGATTCCTTCCCTCATAGGATATGTAGCAATGACCAAACATCTTGTCCTTGGGACCAGCTGCAGAATCATAAATTCACCTTTTTGGGCCTTTTGGCCTAGGTTCCCTTTAGAGAATGTGTGGTGTCATTTGGATTTACGTTATCCTCATTAATGTTAGGATTAATTGTTAGGGAACACATTTTTTTAGTATGCACATATCCCAGTCACATGATGATAAACTACACGACATTTTCATCCTCACCGCATGATGTTAAACTACATGGATACATCCCACGAACACAACTTTAAACTGGGAACCTATGGTACACACTCAATGAACATAATCTGAGAGATTATAGTTCAATAAACCTGACCTTTAATCTATTCACTACACAGCTCTTGAAGCTGATCCTTGAGGGTGGATCTGATCCATCCTAAAGATGTTCCACACCGACATGATTGAATATTCTATTGTATCATACCGATAGCATTGGACCATAATAGGGATATTTACCCAACCTAACTTCCATGATTCACACATCCCCATCTACCTATTTTATCTCCGAAGGGACCCCCCCCCCTAATATAAGGGTGCTTGTCCATATGGCTCACCTACTGTTCTGGGACAAGGCCTCAGAAGATTTCAAACAACATTTTGAGATAAGTACCACGTTTTGAATTTGGTTAGAAGTCAAAACTCATTATTATGCTCCTCATCTCAGATATTGGGCACATTGATCTAAATTTTCTTCAGCCTTATAGTATTGTGGATCTACTATACCCTTGGAGTTTTCCCTCCATGCATCTATGCACATCAAGTTGGAATGTTGGAATGATTGGGATTTTCCACACTAAATTTTCATTTCAATTATTGTGCATTCCCATATGATAGAGAAATAATGGAATCACTACATGTTTCCCACACCGAGCATGGATCACCTGGCCTTAGTAGTCTTTATTGGGTCATACACATATAAATAATTTTTACAACTTTATTTTCTATGTTCAATAACCTTAAACTAAGATCACTTTAATCAATGAAATATGATGCTAAATTGTGCTGACTCATACCTCACAACGTTAAACAATTGAATCCTTACCGCATGACATTAAAATGCATGGTCCAGTCTTGTCATGTAGTCTTAAACTCGAGAATCGTCATCTTATCCACACGATGGGGAAAGAAACAACACTGTGGTGTTCTCCCTTGAGAGGACATCACCATTGGAACTAGTTATACACCATGCCACCTGTCAATACCTCAACATAGCATGATTCCCATAAGGACACCCAGACATTTCATCCAAGTCCAACTACTAAAAAGAACTTTAAATAAGAAAAAAAGAAAAACAAGAAATATCTAATTCCTCTTCCCTTTTGTGCATGGATCAGACCGGAATGAAAACATATTCCTACAAAAACTACACATGGATTGATTCCCAATATTATGGGATATTTAGTAACACTCATATCAATGATCTCAGGTCTAGACATAACATTATTTCCCCTATTATCATCCTCAATGCATGATGTTAAATTGAAACCATACCCTAAACAAGTTAATGACGCCCCATGATAATTAAGGGATGTTTCAGCTTCCTTGCCAGAGAGTACTACCCCTACCAGTGTTGGTCTCCCACAACACTACGCTCAAAACTACATATGGTTTGATCTGCATCCATATCGGATACTTATTAATGGACGAACATTTTTTCTCATGCCCAACCATATGTTCATTAACTTTCTTGTCCCTTTGGCCCCAATTATGATGCTAACTCTATAAACAAAAAATAATAACAACCTAGTGTTTTGTGGCATTGAAGTAAGTATCCTTGTCCTTCGTTCATTCTTGGTTTTCTACCTCACTACATTACATACACCTAATTCTATCCATTACTAAATACTTGTGTGGTTCTCAAGTCACCTTTGGATCATTAACACAAGGTTCATATCCATTGTGAGATGAAAACATTACTGGAACATGCATTATAGACCATGTAACACAACATTAAACTATTGTTCACAGTCCAAAAAATATGACCTTCAAATATGTGAAACATCGTCATCCTATGACATTAAACTCTTCCATGTTTCATCCCTACCATATGATGGTAAAATAACTGTTAATTGTACTCACATTCATGACATAAAATTACAAATCATATCAATTTATCATCAAAGAGGTCCCCTCCCACAAGGTTGGTCATCTACTACATTGTTTCCATCTTCATCTATTACTCGTCATCCGATATGACACTCCCTTGGGAGATGATTTTGGTCTTTTTTTAGACCAATGGACCTAAACCAATGTTCTCTAAGCCATGATGGTGTAATTTCAAGAGTGTTAGAATCCTTTTGAACATTCCACTGCTCCACTTTCATGATTTTCATGCCCCTTATTTGGATCTGAATCCTCTTTTATGTTTGAAAAGACCCCATAATAGTTTGGATATTCTTCTTTGGATCACCTAATTCCCTTATCCAATGTCGTAGAAGATTTGGAACAGAATTCTATGTTTTATCCCATGTTTTGGATATGTCCAATGGCCGAAAATTATTTCCGTGTCCCTATTTTAGCGTAGTTGTTTAAATAATAAATTTTGAATATAGTCAGTAGTTATCCCATGTCGGTAAGACATCATCATTGTATTCTGAATTTTGGGCATCGTGATTCACACTTTCCATTCCCACCGTTGCTCGGATTAATTCCAAATTCCATAGTGTTATCCCACTCATGAACTAGATCACATTTGTAAAGAAAAGTTAGCTAATATAATATCCTATTCTCCAATCATATCCTCTCTTATTTTGAATAATCTGTGTGGTGAGTCTACAATATCTGACCTAGAGTTTTCAATGACTGGTTGAAACTCTCATTAAAAGGGAACAACTATGTGTTTCTCCCTTGTTTCTCACACCGAACATGACCCATGTGAGCTTAGATATTGATCATAAGTTAATTCATGGATATGATCCAGATGCAGTAATAGAAGTAAGGAGGGAATATGATTATCCATGAAGTTTAAATCAAGCAAGAAAAAAGTGTGTTTCAGAAGTCTGTCCAAAATATGACCCTTATAGATCTGTCTCTTTAATGGAACACTTAATCATCATCTCCTTCAAGCGTGTAGCTTACAGAGCCTCCAGTCACTTCTAGATCCCACTCTCCTCATCAGTAACCATAGATTTAATCAAATTATCCTGATCTGTATTCATTTACATCTGTCTTAGAGATTAGCCAATTAATGGCTCACCTGCTTCAATTTGTCTTGGGTATCCACCAAATGGACCTGAAACTCCATGGTGAGTGCCTATTGGTCAGTAACAATGTTGGAACGTTCATTCATCTACTCGTCAAGAGGTAGGATTTCATGTTCAGATTCCTAGAAGTTTAGGGTGTTATTAGACTTCTTATGGAAGCAAGCAACATCCAAATGTTGGATTTTTTTCTTGAATGTTTTTGGAAAGGAAATCTCATATCGGCGTGTGAAGACCTCACATATCCTCCCCTCTAGTGAATAGATTGAACAAAAAATTGTCATCTGATCCAATTATGCTTACCCAATTTGAATTTGAGGTCTTTTGAATGAATCATTTGATTAAAATCCATGCTCAACACCCGGTTTTCTATCTTTCCTTGACTATATCCTAATTAGATTCATCCATATCTACTAGATCAACATGTTGATATTATGGAAATTCATTCAAGATTTCAGCAGTAGGATCCTCTTCTAGAATAATGTTAGATAGATTGGGTGTTATACATTTGGGTTGAACCTCATATCTTGATTCTATCTCAATGGGGTTTTCTCAACCATCTTCATGTTCCTCCCTACCAGGTGTGTCACTTGCAACTATAATCGATTGGTCGTCAAAATTCATGGCCTGGTTGATTTTGATACCAATACCCATATGGGATAAAACTCACATCAGGAAGTGATCCCCACGTCCTCCAATAATTCTCACTAGGAAAACACTTGCTATTCCGAGGACTATTCAAGAAGGGGATGTATCAGTAAATTTGATTAGGTAAACAGAATATATGAATCTGTAAGGTAGGAAACTTACAATGGTCGAGTGATTGTTGCCCACACCCTTTATCTGTCATTGTTAGGATTCAAGGGCATGGTCCCCTATAGATAACAACCGGCTCTATAGAATCCAATCTTGATGTTTTTTCCTCCTCATCTCTATCAATCCTACAATCTTCTGCTTCAATAGGGATCAACCTTACAATATTCCCATCTGCATTGGTTTCATCCTCATCTCCATGAGAAGAGTTTACTAGTTCAAGATCCGCCTGTAGGAAACATATATCAGTTGACAATTTAGACAAAGTAGAAGAGATATTACAACAAATAAAGATGAATTAACACTAACTTCAAGGGATTTAGTGAACATTTCCAAGGATGTTTCTTCAAAGGAAACTATCATTCCTTCCTCTAAAAAGGATTACATTATGGCTTATACTTTAGAATCCTCATTGGGGTTTTATTTTAAGAACTCTTTCCCCTAGGATCCATCTAAATTATCAAGAAAGGGGAATCATTCTTCCAAATAATCTACCGACAACATCGAGGAATAATTCATGTTAAATAGTACATGCACTCAGTTTTTCTTGGGACACAAGAGACCTCGAGAGTGAACTATGTATTCTAATTCCTCCATAAATTATCTCCCCTCTACCTAGTATACATTGAAGATGCATTTATAAAATCCAACCCCTTATAGATGTATCCTATACATGTTCTACTAACCACACACATCATCAGTGTTGAGGTAATGTCTATAGTTATCCCAACTCTTATAGGTATTAGGGTAGAAAACATCATGAAGAAGCACCACAGAGCATAACTGCTTCCCAATATCCTAAGTAGATGTTCCACAGAACCCCCTTGATGGCTCCCCATCCTCCTGAGTCTACTCGGATGTTACCACTAGATAAGTTTCTACTACTCCTCCCTCTTCACCCCCAGTTGATACTGGTTTATAGTCCATCGCCCTTGCTACCGTAGCATCATCACCATGATACACGCTAGGACCACCCTCATGAAATTATATTGTTGTCGTCTAAAATAAACCTCGAGATGTGGGGGCCACTTCTTTGGCCTAGATCATCATCTCCTTCAACATCCCTCTAGGATAAGTAGTTGCCCATCACTATGTGTATTCATGATTTTTTCCACATGAAAAATTGAGTTGTGGAAGATCATTCTGCATCTTCCCATCATCGCCTATTTACATTAGCCAAAGCCGCCTCATCATGCATGGGTGGTCTTCATTACATACCCCTAGCTACACCCTTGGTGTCAATCTCAACATACACCAGAATTGTTACACCCGAGACGTTTATGTTATATAAATCATAAAAGGAATCTTTTTCTACACAACACTTGCTTAGCTTGCTTTACACAAAATCGTGACCTTCCTCGATAGCTTGCGTCGTACGCAATACCGAGTTTCACTAAACAACGATATTCTATTAAAATATTATTAAAACTAGCCGTTATGAATAGTAATAACCACTTTTTGAAATTTTATAAATTTTATTTTTCAAAATGGACTTCATTTTTTGATTCAGAATATCGAAATTATCCTTGGGTAATATTTTGGAATTTTTCTGAAAACTTTCAATTTTTGATGAATAGTAAAACCACTTAGTGGTAGTTAAAAAACTGAATTTTTCATAAAACTTAATTTTACCACTTCTGTGAGTGGGATTTCCAAAATTCAAGAGACACGGTTAATGTCAGTAAGTAAAATGTGGTTCAATGAGATGAAAATAATTTTTTGGTGAATAGTAACTTTTTACTTTTTTTTACCACGGTTAAAAGAGAATAGGGATAATTAAGGGTAAAGATGATATTATTATTACCCTAACACATGTCCTAATTCTATTGGAAATGTGTAATTCGACCAAAAACAAACTTAGGAATAACATATGACCATTTAGGCCCACTTGGATTAGATTAGGACATTTATTATTAATTTATTTAAAGAAGGGTTAAAATAGTTAAAATCAACGTTTAATAAGTAAATAATTTTTAATATGGGTTTATACATAAGATAAATTAGACTATAAATATTAATTAAAAAGATAAAAATATTTCCTACATAATGGTATTTTATTTGTAATTTTTAGACATTAAATAATTTAATTTATTTATGACACAAAGATGATGCAGTAATTATCTTATTAAAGAAATATTGACATAATTAATGTTATAAACACCAAAATAAATGTAATTTGAGACTTTTTATGAATTAAAATAATTTTATAGGTTAATATGACATGTTAGTATTGATTTAATTAACTTGGTGTGAACTAATAATTCTGTTATTATATTCACCAAAATCAATTACTAAATAGTGTCAAAATTGACATAAAATAGTTTTTAAAACAAATATTATATTAGTAATTTTTATTTTATTCCTAAAAATCTAAGGTTCGTCAAAATGAATTAGATAAGGTTATATATATTAATAATAAACAACTTGGAGTTCTTTTGGCTGCTTATAGTATGTTTATTAAACTTATAGTATAAGAACACAAGAAGACACGGTAAAAGTAAAATTATTTAACTTAATGTTAAATCTAAATGATAAGGTTAAAATAGGAACCTAAACTTGCCTAAATTGTATTGGAAGAGAGTATTTAGACCCATCCCCACCTTAGCTTAGAAATATATCAATTTTGAGCTATTTAAAACCGAACTTGACTTTATAATAAAATAATATGTTTAGTTTTCCCAAAGGTGACCCTCTCCTCCCTTATAAAAGGGCACCTCCTTCCCCTCTTCCTCACACCACTTTGAGCCTTCATGCTCGGCCAAACCCTGAAAATTCCTCCTATACACTTCCCTATAGACATCCTAGAGGTCCTGTTCTTCTTCAAAGACCAATTTTAGTGCCCTAAAAGAAGGTCTCAAAGAAGCACTTCAAAGAAGAGGTAATGTCTGTTACCGATTCTTTCATCTTTATTTCTTCTTCCACTTCTTCTTCTTTAGTTGTTTCATTATGAAGTAATAACATCAGTATCAATCATATACTGATATGTTATTATAATTATTAAAAACCCTATTTAACCATCTATCCATCCTACAGAATAAGAAATCACCGCGCGTGCGTACGTACGGAATACCGTCTCCATGCCGTGGTGTAATCTATTTTCCACCACCACCTTACATGGATGGGTATAATGGTGTAAATAATGACTATATATCACTATTATAAAGTAATACTGATTCAGAAATAGCATACATACACTCCAATAGAATTCCACGATCATAGAAACGATATCATCACTCGTGCGTACGTACAGAATACCGTCTCCACGATGTGATGTGACTCGTTCTACATGATCTTCATTTCATAATGATTATATAAACGAATTGAATGAATGAATATGATATATATTACACTAATACCATTCTGGAAATTATGTATCTATAACCTAAAGAGAAGAATAAGAATTTATTCGACAAGACACGCATAAGAACAAAAAGTTATAAACACCTGAATAACAAGTAGCAATGAAATATTACTACTAAGAAGCTAAGAATATGACCATATATGATATCCTAAAAATAAGTATGATTCTGGAATAAGTAAATAGCATTATTTAAATCATTATACAGGAGGTTCAGACACTTACGAAGCAAAACGAATCTATGGTAAGGGAAAATATCACAATCTCATTTTTATCCGAGATTGTTTATACTTTAGTATTTACTGGGGTGTATTTTATCATCCACATCCATGTTTCCTCAATATGTAATATTATTTCCATTCACCTACAATTGTTTAAATCCTATTTTAACCTTTGGTGAGTTTTTAGTAAAAGATATGAAAAGAATCTTTTGTCGTTTTTCGTACGAGGTACTTTTTTGACTTTTCCGACAAAAGTACGAGAAGAATGTTTTTTTAACTTATACGGCATGAATGGATTTTTAAAACATTATTTCCAAGAAGCTTCCTTTACAAGTTTTCAAGTTTATTTTTCATCAACTTCTTTTAGTTTAATATTGTATGACATGGTATGAAAGGATAAATATTTTTGAAGTAGAAAGGATATTTTCCTCAAGAATGAAGTTCAAGTGTTTTATCAAAATTATTTTCCATCTAAGATAATAAAGGGTTATGTTTTTATCCCTATTATTACACTGATTTGATTATGTTGTGATGGAATTATTTATGAATTCCTTTATTGTATTTGAATTGTTTTATGATGTCATGATGTTTAAGATTCCCATTTTTATTACATGGGTTATGCAATGATGTATGATTTATGATTTTGTGGCACACATAAGAATGGTATAATTATGAGATGGGTGGGACCTATATCTCCCTCCAATTCATTGGGTAAATATTTTATATCTCATGAGATAGACATGGCTGGAATGGTAGGTTATACCGGTTCAGTGAAACAGGACTGAAACGAGGGTGACTCGGTTCAGAAAGGGACTTTGTCCACTAAGATAGTCTTGGAAGTGAGTCTTGACTAACAATAAATGATTCTCTATGATTATGTGTGTATGACACAAAGTTTCATGTTTTAAGTTATGATTATTGTGATTACATTTCACTGCCATGATTTATCCCATGTTATGAAATTATGATCTCTTTTGCAGGTTAAGATTTCCAAAAATTATGTGCTTATGTATATATGTGATTGATACTTCTTTTGTTTACCCTTACTGAGCATTTGAGCTAACCCTTTTGTATGTTTTCTTTCCCCAGGTCATGAAGAAGGTTATTAAGTAAGATATGCCAAAAGGGACTATAGATATGATGAAATAAATGGGAGACAGTGTAGACGCTTTATGAACCAGTTGTTTATGTTTCCCAGTTTCTAAAGACACTATACATATATGGTCCTTTCATGGTTTTATTATATGTTGTAATAAGTATGCTTCAATTTTGAAGTATTAACAATGTATGTAAATTATGGGTCGTTATAGTTGGTATCAGAGGAAAGGTATAGTCAACATTTGGAAACTAGGATGTGAAATCCTTAGTAAGATCCCTAAGGATAGGTTTAAGCATAGAACACAATCTTAGTGTTTTAGAAATGGCCATAAATAACCTAGGATAAGACCTTAAGTGTGAAATTTTATTCTTGATTATGTGTTTTTCCTATTATAATTAGTGTTGCTCGCACTATTCTTCTTGGTTTTAGTCAATGGATGGAACCCGAAGGAATCGTGTTAATGAGGAATGCGACGGGCAGTGCAATGATTGTCCCCCTGAGCAACCAAACGTTATGGGAGCTGGAATGCAAAATCTTGTAGCCATTCTCACACAACTTTCTCAAGCTATGAATCACACAGGACTTCCAAACGAGCAAAAGAAGGAGCAACATTCTGTTGAATCCTTCATGAGGCAGCGTTCACCTTCTTTCAGCGGGTCTACTGATCCATTAGTTGTTGAACAATGGATTAGTACTACTGAAAAGATATTTTCAGTTCTTCAATGTTTTGAACATGATAAAGTCATCCTAGCAGTGTATCATTTGGAAGGAGATGCTGATCAATGGTGGAATCTTATTAAGAATACGAGGAAAAGGGATGAAATTGAGACCATGGAATGGGACGAGTTCAAGAACTTATTTTTCAATAAGTACTTCCCTCGTATTCTCCGAACAATGATGGAGAAAGAGTTTCTTGAACTGAAGCAAAAGGATGATGAATCTATTGGTACCTATGAAGAAAATTTTACAATACTTGCAGGGTACGCTTCTGGTATTATTATCCAACCTGAGAGTAAGATCGATCGATTCTTTAGTGGCTTAAAACCAAGTCTTCGAAGGGCGTTAGCCATAAGGGACTTCAATAGCTACGAGGAAATCGTTCGATGTGCTCTCAAAGTCGAGATGGAGATTCGAGTAACCCATCAGTCATATGGGTTTGATAAGAAGAGGAAAATGGAATTTTAAGGAAAATATAAAGAGCACACTGAAAAGAAGATGAGCTTTCCCTTATGTTCAATGTGTGGAAAGAAACATGGAGGGAGTTGTCTTAAAGGGACAAGTAAATGTTTCAAATGTGGAAAGGAAGGTCATCTGGCATTTGAATGCTGCGATGATGGGAAGAAGATGTCTAATGATGCCAACAAAGGAAGGGATACACAGAATGAACCTACTACACTTCAATGTTTCAAGTGCAAGGAGATGGGTCATTATGCCAATAAATTCCCTAATACAAGGGTTGATGATGATGGTCGACGTCAACAAACTCTTAAGGCTAAAGACAAAGGAAAGTCACATGCAATTTCTATCAGCGATGTGGAGTACGATAACGATGTGGCGAAAGGTACACATATCATCCACTCTAAAGTAGAAAATGTTTTATTTGATTCTAGATCCACCCACTCCTTTATTTCTGAAGAATTTTCTAAGGTTATCACCGTATTACCTCAACAATTAGATGTTTAGTTAGTTGTGACAACACCTAATGGCACAACAGTCACATCAAAAGTTTATAATTCTTCTACGATCGAATTTTGTGGGAATGTGCTTCTTGAAAATATTGTGATCCTTCCTATAGTGGAATTTGATGTGATTCTTTGCATGGATTGTCTTTCTTTATATGGAGCTCATATCAATTGCCAAATAAGGGAAGTCACATTTTATATTCCAGATCAATCTATGATCGTCTATCAATGCAAGGATGAACATAACCTTCCAGTGGAAATTTCTTCCATCTTATGGGTCTTGATTACACTAAATGAAGGTTATTTATCTCAAATGGTTGGTGAGAAACTCACGATTAAGAATATGCCCATTGTATGGGAGTTTGATGATGTCTTTTCGGAGGAATTACCGGGACTTCCACCAAATCGTGAAGTTGAGTTCTCAATAGAACTCATACCGGGTGCTTTGCCTATTTCAAATACACCTTATAGAATGGCCCCAATTGAGTTGCAGGAATTGAAGAAGCAACTCCAAGAGAATCTTGATAAGGGATTCATATGCCCTAGTGCGTCACCTTGGGGAGAACCTATTCTATTTGTTAAGAAGAAAGATGGATCAATGAGACTCTACATTGATTATTGAGAACTTAACAAGATCACTATCAAGAACAAATATCCTCTCCCACGCATTGATGACCTGTTTGACCAACTATGCGGAGTTCAATACTTTTCCAAGATTGATCTTCGTTTAGGGTATCATCAATTAAGGTTAAAAAGGGAGGATATACTAAATACGGCTTTCCGTACAAGGTATGGACACTATGAATTTATAGTGATGCCATTTGGTCTTACTAATGCCCCTGCTATCTTCATGGATCTGATGAATAGAGTCCTTAGAGACTATCTTGATCAATTTGTGGTAGTCTTTATAGACGATATTCTTGTCTATTCAAAGAGAAAGGAAGAACATGAAGATCACTTGAGAATTATATTGAAGACACTGAGAAAGGAGAAGCTTTATGCCAAATTTACCAAGTGTGACTTTTGGCTTCAAAAAGTTGCATTTTTGGGTCACATAATCTCAAAAGAGGGGATATCTGTGGATCTAGCAAAAACAGAGGTTATCGAAAGATGGTCAAGACCAACAACAGAAACTGAGATCCGATGTTTTCTTGGTTTGGCTGGATATTATCGACGTATTGTGAAAGATTTTTCACGATTATCTAATCCACTCACCAAGTTGACTCGGAAAGGAGTTAAGTTTGTCTGGACGGAAGAATGTGAAGAGAATTTCAAGGAGTTGAAAAGAAGGTTATCCAGTGCACCTGTGCTCACACTTCCTTGTAGTGGAGAAAGGTTTTTGATCTATAGTGATTCATCCAAGAAGGGATTGGGGTGTGTTCTTATGAAAAATGATATGGCGATAGCTTATGCCTCACGACAGTTAAAAATCCATGAGCAAAATTACCCAACACATGATTTGTAGTTAGCTGCGGTAATCTTTACATTAAATATTTGGAGGCATTATATTTATGGTGAAAGGTGTGATATTTATACTGATCATAAAAGTTTAAAGTATATTTTCACACAAAAGGAGATGAATATGCTCCAAAGAAGATGGTTGGAGCTGATTAAGGATTATGACTGCTCAATCCATTACCACCCTGGGAAAGCAAACAAGGTGGCAGATGCATTAAGTCGACAAGACCATGCAAGTTTATCCATGATGAGGATCACAAAAGATCCAATATTTATGGATTTACAAAGGATAGATCTTGGAATTATAATGTAAGGGGAAAAATATTATCTTTCTCACATGAATGTTCAACCATCTATACATGTGAAGATTAAAGAGGCACAGAAAGAAGATGTCATGTTACAAAAGAAGGTGAGAAATGTTCCTGAATTCAACCTTGATTGTGATGGGATAATAAAGTTCAGAAATCGGGTTTGTGTTCCTCCCATCCCCAAATTAAAGAAGGAGCTGCTGGATGAGGCTCACAGTTCTTCATTCTCTATTCATCCTGGAAGCACGAAGATGTATAGGGACCTGAAAGAGTACTTCTGGTGGGATGGCATGAAAAGAGATGTTGCTGAATTTGTCTCTCGATGCCTGGTTTGTCAGCAAGTTAAAGCTGAGAGACAGAAGTCTAAGGGGATGTTACAACCATTACCCATACCCGAATGGAAATGGGAAAACATCACTATGGTCTTTGTCACATGACTTCCTAAAACATCCAAAGGAAATAATGCTATCTGGGTCATAGTTTATCATCTTACAAAGTCTGCACACTTCATTGCTATTAGAGAGGATTTCACTCTAGATCAGCTTGCCAAGATATATGTAAAGGAAGTGGTAAGATTGCATGGATTACCACTTTCTATTATATCTGATCGGGATCCGAGATTTACCTCGAAGTTCTGGCGAAGTCTTCAGCATACTCTGGATACAGAGTTGAGTTTCAGCACTGCTTATCATCCTCAGACAGACGGTCAGTCTGAGAGAACAATTCAAACCCTAGAATATATGTTGAGAGCTTGCTCTATAGATTTCAAAGGTGGTTGGGATCAACACCTACCTTTGGTGGAATTTTCTTATAATAATAGCTTTCAATCCAGTATTCATATGGCTCCTTATGAATCTCTCTATGGAAAGAAATGCAGGACTCTAACTTGCTAGGATGAAGTTGGGGAAAGAAATCTATTAGGACCTGATCTCGTTGATGAAATGGCAGAAAAGGTCAGATCTATTCAACAACACATAAGAGCAGCTCAGAGTCGACAGAAAATTTATGCCGAAAATCAAAGAAAAGACCTAGAGTTTGAAGTGGGTGATAATGTGTTCTTACGAATATCTCCCTGGAAGAGGGTTATGAGATTTGGAAAGAAGGGGAAGTTGAGCCCTAGATATATCGGTCCTTTCGAAATACTGGATCGTGTTGGGAAGGTAGCTTACCGATTGGCTCTTCCACCGAATCTCTCTCAACTTCACGATGTGTTCCATGTATCTCTCCTGAGAAAGTACATACCTGATCCTTCACATGTACTAATCTCAGAATTTGTACCGCTAGAGCAAGATCTTTCTTATGAAGAACAACCGATAGAGATTCTGGATCGTAGGGAAAAAGTCCTATGAAACAAGACCACTCGATTGGTGAAAGTTTTATGGAGGAACCACCAATTAGAATAATCTCCATGGGAGCTTGAGGATATAATGAGGGAGAGGTATCCTCCTCTGTTTGTTACAAAGTGACGAATTTCAAGGGAGAAATTCATTTTAAGGGGGGTAGAATGTAACACCCAAGACTTTTATGTGATATAAATCATCAAAGGAATATTTTTCTACACAAAACATGCTTGACTTTCTTTACACGAAATCGCGACCTTCCTCGATAGCTTGCGTCGTACGCAATACCGAGTTTCACTAAACAACGATATGCAATTAAAATATTATTAAAACTAGCCGTTATGAATAGTAATAACCACTTTTTTAAATTTTATAAATTTTATTTTTCAAAATGGACTTCATTTTTGGATTCGGAATATCAAAATTAGCCTAGGGTGAAATTTTGGTATTTTTCTGAAAACTTTCAATTTTTGATGAATAGTAAAACCACTAAGTGGTAGTTAAAAAACTGAATTTTTCATAAAACATAATTTTACCGCTTCTGTGAGTGGAATTTCAAAAATCCGAGAGACACGGTTAATGTCAGTAAGTAAAATATGGTTCAATGAGATGAAAATAATTTTTTGGTGAATAGTAACTTTTTACTTTTTTTACCACGGTTAAAAGAAAATATGGTAATTAAGGGTAAAGATGATATTATTATTACCCTAACACATGTCCTAATTCTATTGGACAACTGTAATTCGACCAAAAAAAACTTAGGAATAAAATATGACCATTTAGGCCCACTTGGATTAGATTAGGACATTTATTATTAATTTATTTAAAGAAGGGTTAAAATAGTTAAAATCAAAGTTTAATAAGTAAATAATTTTTAATATGGGGTTATACATAAGATAAATTCGACTATAAATATTCATTAGAAAGATAAAAATATTTCCTACATAATGGTATTTTATTTGTAATTTTTAGACATTAAATAATCTAATTTATTTATGACACAAAGATGATGCAGTAATTATCTTATTAATGAAATATTGACATAATTAATGTTATAAACACCAATATAAATGTAATTTGAGACTTTTTATGAATTCAACTAATTTTCTATGTTAATATGACATGTTATTATTTATTTAATTAACTTGGTTAGAACTAATAAATCTGTTATGATTTTCATAAAAATTAATTACTAAATAGTGTCAAAATTGACATAAAATAGTTTTTAAAACAAATATTATATTAGTAATTGTTATTTTATTTCAAAAAATCTAAGGTTCGGCCAAATGACTTATATAAGGTTATATATGTTAATAATAAACAACTTGGGGTTCGTTTGTCTGCTTATAGTATGTTTATTAACCTTATAGTATAAGAACACAAGAAGACACGGTAAAAGTAAAATTATTTAACTTAATTTTAAATCTAAATGATAAGGTTAAAATAGGAACTTAAACTTGTCTAAATTCTATTGGATGAGAGTATTTCGACCCATCCACACCTAAGCTTCGAAATATATCAATTTTGGGGTATTTAAAATCGAACTTGGCTTTATAATAATATAATATTTTTAGTTTTCCCAAAGGTGCCCCTCTCCTCCCTTATAAAAGGGCACCTCCTCCCCCTCTTCCTCACACCACTTTGAGCCTTCAAGCTCGGCCAAACCCTGCCAATTCCTGCTCTCCACTTCCCTAGGGAAATCCTAGAGGTCCTTTTCTTATTCAAAGACCAATTTTAGTGCCCTAAAAGAAGGTCTCAAAGAAGCACTTCAAAGAAGAGGTAATGTCCGTTACCGATTCTTTCCTCTTTATTTCTTCTTCCACTTCTTCTTCTTTAGTTGTTTCATTATGAAGTAATAACATAAGTATCACTCATATACTGATATGTTATTATAAGTATGAAACAACCCTATTTCACCATCTATCTATCCTACGGAAAAAGAAATCACCACGCGTGCGTACGTACAGAATACCATCTCCACGCCGTGGTGTAATCTATTTTCCACCACCACCTTACTTGGATGGGTATAATGGTATAAATAATGACTATATATGACTATAATAAAGTAATACTGATTCTGAAATAGCATACATACACTCCAATACAATTTCACGATCATAGAAACGATATCATCACTCGTGCGTACGTACGGAATACCGTCTCCACGATGTGATTCGACTCGTTCTACATGATCTTCATTTCATAATGATTATATAAATGAATTGAATGAATGAATATGATATATATTACACTAATACCATTCTGGAAATGATGTATCTATAACCAAATGATATGAATAAGAATTTATTCGACAAGACATGCATAAGAACAAAAAGTTATAAACACCCGAATAACAAGTAGCAATGAAATAGTACTACTAAGAAGCTAAGAATATGACCATATATGATATAATAAAAATAAGTTTGATTCTGGAATAAGTCAATAATATTATTTAAATCATTATACAGGAGTTTCGGACACTTACAAAGCAAAATGAACCTAAGGTAAGGGAAAATATCACAATCTCATTTTTATCAGAGATTGTTTATACTTTAGTATTTAATGGGGTGTATTTTATCATCCGCATCCATGTTTCTTCAATATGTAATATTATTTCCATTCACCTAAAATTTTTTAAATCCTATTTTACCCTTTGGTGAGTTTTTAGTAAAATATATGAATGGAATCTATTGTCGTTTTTCGTACGAGGTACTTTTTTGACTTTTCCGACAAAAGTACGAGAAGAATGTTTTTTTAACTTATACGACATGAATGGATTTTTAAAACATTATTTCCAAGAAGCTTCCTTTACAAGTTTTCAAGTTTATTTTTAATCAACTTCTTTTAGTTTAAAATTGTATTACATGTTATGAAAGGATAAATGTTTTTGAAGTAGAAATGATATTTTCCTCAAGAATGAAGTTCAAGTGTTTTATCAAAATTATTTTCCATCTAAGATAATAAAGGGTTCTGTTTTTATCCCTATTATTACATTGATTTGATTATGTTGTGATGGAATTATTTATGAATTCCTTTATCGTATATGAATTGTTTTATGATGTCATGATGTTTAAGATTCCCATATTTATTACATGGGTTATGCAATGATGTATGATTTATGATTTTGTGGCACACATAAGAATGGTATCATTATGTGATGGGTGGGACCTATATCTCCCTCCAGTGCATTGGGTAAAGATTTTATATCTCATGAGTTATACATGGATGGAACGGTAGGTTATACCGGTTCAGTGAAACAGGACTGAAACGAGGGTGACTCGGTTCAGAAAGGGACTTTGTCCACTAAGATAGTCTTAGAAATGAGTCTTGACTAACAAGAAATTATTCTCTATGATTATGTGTGTATGCCACAAAGCTTCATGTTTTATGTTATGATTATTATGATTACATTTCACTGCCATGATTTATCCCATGTTATGAAATTATGATCTCTTTTGTAGGTTAAGATTTCCAAAAATTATGTGCTTATGTATACGATGTGATTGATACTTCTTTTGTTTACCCTTAATGAGCATTTGAGCTCACCCTTTTGTATGTTTTCTTTCCCCAGGTCAGGAAGAAGGTTATTAAGTAAGATATGCCAAAAAAACTATAGATATGATGAAATAGATGGGAGATAGTGTAGATGCTTTATGAACCAGTTGTTTATGTTTCCCAGTTTCTAAAGACACTATACCCATACGGTCCTTTCGTGGTTTTGTTATATGTTGTAATAAGTATACTTCAATTTTTAAGTATTAACAATGTATGTAATGTATGGGTCGTTATAAGAACAACCTTACAAATCAATTTTCAGTGTATGGTTCATTAATTGGCTCTCCATCTACTCATTTCACCAACACTCTACCTAGAAAGGCCAAGAGGTATGATCATTTTTCAATGGTGTATGTACCATAATCATTAAATGTGCATATGGGTATAGGGAACGTGTGAGAGATGAACTAGTCTGCTCACCCCATCTTTCTCAGTGTGACCACCAGACCAAGTTTAAGTGGGTAACTCCCGGCGATATTTAGGATTGATAGGCGAATTCTTAACATAGGGAGAGATATGGGGATGATATATTCATAACATCCCATATGCAATGAATCCCATCTGTATAACATGTAAAATGTACCACACACACATAGTGGTTTCCTCCTCATACTAACATGTCGAAGTACCCTATAGTACTTTTCCAGCAATGAGATACCTAGATTGATGTGTTGTACAGTGGAAAGCATTGACACCCTGATGAACGTGGTTTGTCACACCCCAATATATGCATATCTCATTGGAAACATCCATCCACACATGAGTTCCAAAATGAATCCATCCATTCAAACTATTAGTTATTTCTCCATCTTGATATGGTATCCAAATAGATACCACTGGATATCCTCTAAGATCTTCCAATAAGAGTCATCGTTGACTCACTGAGCTCCCCATGGGTAGGTGTTGGGCCTCATTGGTAGATTCAAGGGAACTGTCCCTCCCTCAGCTGGACTCTTCACAGAAAAAATCAAAAAATAACCAAACCATTTCTTTAAGTGGATGTCCATTTTCATCTTCTTTGTTAGTGTGTGAACCTGGAACCAAGTCCAACTATGTCTTCTCTAGGATTGGAATCTATTCAGAATCTTCCCAAACGTTTTTAGTGGGGAGGACCTCATCATACATTCCCCACTGAATTGGGATTTCAGAAATACGATCGAGATCCCAGAGGCCAAATTCCAAACATCACATGATTCAGATGGAACATTTTGGTTTCCATTGACCACCTACTCAATAGATCTGGTAAGATGTCCCATGGCTAAGAGACCTGGAATATGGAAGACCATTCTTCCTCATACAAACCAAATAATATCAACAGCATCTCAAAATATATGAATGAAGGGAACAACCTATAATATCAGAGTCATTCCTCCATGAAATTTCTTCCCCTATCAAAGATATCAACTATATATCCACCCATTATCAGAGTTTCCAATCCCCACCATAATTATTGTTCTGTATTACAGTATGGAAACTTCATTATCCAATGGATTCTTATCAACATTGTTGAGATTATTGTAATGTTAGTCCATTGTGATAGTGGTATGGTCCATACAAATATGTCGGTCAAGATCTCTATACCACAGATGTTGTCCCAGAGTACCTCTAAACTAGAAAGATGGATCATCTATACTTGCTAATCAGATTAATACATCATCCCACAAGATGAAATTGTTCAAAACAAACCTTTTACAAAGTGGGTAATCTTTCTGTACATCTGAAAATTTCTATAGTAGTGACTTGTGATTGGAATGACTCTAAATGTAATCCTCAATGAGGATATTTTTTTTCCATTTCTTACCTCACGGTGACATCAACAAGAACCTCATGATAAGCTTCCTGATCATCCATTGATCTGCAACTTATAAATTTTTTGAGTATGTTTGTGGAGATCGATTATGAAGATTGAGCTTTAAGATTGATCACAAAGTGAAAATTCATAGAGAAGTCTTGTACTTGGTGTTATTCACAAAGGAGTAGAAGATCACAATTCCTAGTTTGTTAGAAATATTTTTTAGATAAAAGGATCATGAAACTCGGTTCTCAAAGATTTATTTGTGAGGAAAACCGCTTTGTGAAGAGAGAGCTTCAGCCCAATTTTTCAAAAATATCCATTATAGAAAATGGGCCCCTATTCACTATTTATAGATGATAACCACCTTAGATTCACAGTGACCTTTACCCACCCGAGATTCACAATGACCTTCTACAGCCCTTGAATCATTTCTATCTTCATGACACATCATTCCTGCATGCCTCACGATCCAGGTTTTGACCAACATTGTATTTTTCTGTTGAAACCTCATAATTTGACCCTTTTCCCCATTTTTTTTACCATTTTGAGTGGGGATGGGGGGCATTTTTTCGTTCCTAAAATCATGATATAGAAGACACAGAAAAATTATTGTCTAGTTAAAAACTAATTCGAACTCAAACTACCGTACAATTCATCAAAGGAGACTGGTTGGAAAATGTTCTCAATGGATATCCTTGGCCTCCATGACTACGAGATTCATTGACATCACATCCATGCGTCCAATGAGCTCCATGATCATACAAATATATTTTATTGGAAGCACCTTTCAAAACATTGTGGTTCGTGGAGCTTCCTCTGTGGTCGTGTGAACATATTAGCTTCGCATCTTCTATTTTCTTCACGATGTGCCCCATGAATATTTCTCGCCATATTTTCTATATATAGGATGTTCCCCAAACATCCAATACACCATTAACCCATCCTTATAAATTTTGGTCCCCCATTTTACAAAGCTCCCAAGCACCGTGAACATGAACAAAAATGCATCATGGAATGTACATGAGCATCGTGATCCATGCTCTCTTTTGTTCCTTGTATCCCTTAATGGTGGATGGTATTCCATTCGTGAAGGCCACAATCCTTCATGATAGAAGGATCCCCTTTCATTCTCTCAAGGTTCTGTAAAGCATTAGGACTTTGTAAAGTACTCTTCTAAAAAGTTATTTACTGAGGCCAATGAACCACATTCTACGAGGGCCTTTCCTTTGCAAATCATCTATCCTTCAGGAAGAACCTTTACCTCACAATGCTCATTTCCATTGCGAAGCACCTTCCCATCATGAATATCCTCTTGGTGAGTCCCATGGCTTCTCGAGCTCCAATCCCATGTAGCCCTCTATCTTTGTACAAAGTTATTTCTTTGTTCATTGTTCGGTGTCTCAGGATGCATTTCTCTACCTAATATTTTTTCACATAGGTACAATAATAGTTATTTCTTCTTCACATAGCTATGATAAAATTGATCCCTCATGTGACCACTTTTCCACCCCACTCCTTTTTGACATTGCTGATGCCTTCCCTTCCACAAGTGTGGGAGGGTATCGGTCATGTAAGGCAAAGGGGTGAGAATTGACCCCCCATCGTCTAAGTAGAAGGACGTTAAATGAAAAGGAATATCATCCTCAACACATGAAATTAAACTATATCCTTAACTCGTGCAATGAAAATTGGGTTCCCATCCTTGGGAATTTTCTACACCCACTACTATCCATGAGGGTGAGATCATCCATAAATGGAATGAGATCATCCTTTCATAGAGTGATGTCTAACTAAGGGGAAGGGAAACCATCCTAGTATAATTCCTTAGCCTTTCTTATAGGAGGTACCACCCTTGATTCTACTTTCCACCTCCAGATGCATAGACTAGAGGGGATATGGGCATAGGGAACTCTCAATAAACCATCACAATCTATTTAGTATTATTCACCAGGCTCTGTTAACCATGTGTAAGATCCAATCTTCATCTCTATGGGGACACTAATCATAAAGAAGACCCACTTTATTCCTTGATGATGTAGCTTTTGGAACATGACATTTTTTTTCTACTTCTTACTCATATTTCACAAATTAAGTGTGAATCATGTGGGATAAGAGGTTAGTAGTGACTATGACACTCTTATCCTGAGCAGTTAGCTGTGTTTAATCCCCGAACCATTGAACTATGTGGGCTTTTATCCCAATCTTCTAAACAAGGTACATTGGAAGCCTGTCAGAGGATCAATACCAACCATTAGTAAACCTTAGTTCCCTCCCTTAGGGGATGAACCTCATGGATCTTAGAATACACCACCATATATTCTCATCCAGATTTTTTCATTGAGTTACTATATCTGGAGAGAATCATGCCCCACCGAGAGGTCACATCTCTTTTAAGTCCACCTAGGAAGATAAACATGTGTAATACCCAACCACACGTCCTATTTAGATTTGGTAGCTAACCATGTGTAAACCCCAATGCCCCCATCATAACTACATGGACATTGATTCCAAACCAGCTTGGATACATAGGAAACCTTCTAAAGGTTCAATCCCAACACAGTCATCTTCATGTTAGTTCAATCTCATTCATTCCTTCCAATTAATTCAAACCTTCATCATCCATTATGATTCTTACCCCACCTGCCACATCCCACTGGGATCACTCTATTCATTCAGGCTGCTAACCATTCATAATCCCCATTCATCCCATCACTCCTTCTTAAGGAATATGGGCATCTATCCATGTGTAATCCCCAAACCGTCTCGTAGAATGATGTGGGTTTTTATGCCTATATTCTAAATAGTGTATGTAGGAATACCCACTGAGGTTTAATCCTAGCCAATGGTAAAACTTGGTGTTCTCATCTTTGGGGTTCACCACCATGTACCACCCTCAATGTTGTCCAGATGAGCCTTCACTGAGTGAAACCTTATCCACATGAGACGCACCACCTCAGGTCTTCCCTCATTGGAAATTCTTATCGACCCATCTGGTAAACCTTCCAGGTGCTCTTTCATGGATATGTGCCTATCTAATCCACCTTAAAAAGTGTCCCAATTAGTCCAATCCATTTCTAATAGACATTAAACTCAAGACATACCCCATTTTAAATATGAGATACCAAGGAAAAAATCGTAGATATTATTTTTGCATAAGACACACCACGATCAATTTGGGAAGCCTCAGGTTTATATTCCCTTTACAATCCTTCTCTTGAGGAATATTATCGATGTTATAATACTTTAGAGTCCAAAAATTCCATCCATACCAATCCATACTACTCTTCTAGAAAATGGTTGCTACTCAAACTTGACCCTTTGTAATGTTATGATAGAAGTAGTGTAATTAACCATAATCCATAATGAGATTGAACTAGAAAATAGTTTTACGAACAACATATTAATCTATAAGGGAGTAGTGGACTAGGTTACCAATTATGAGTGGAATCCATTGATGGATGAACCAAAATCCCAAAATCCTATTTCGATCAAGGATAAGACATATCTAAACAAGTGATGAAGGTCACCAGCCTTTGGAAAGTGGGAATGCGGGGCTGCAGTCAGTGCATCATAAGACAATGGTGCGCACCTTGACAGAAAGCATAGAAAAAATACTACAGGACATAATTATAATATGGGAAATTCCATTGAAAAAATACTTGGATGTTTCATTCTTCCCCCCATGAAATTTCTCAATTAAAATTTCATTTTATATACTATGTTAAAAATACATGATGGTACTTCTCCATCCTTACTTCCTCTAGTTCCAGTGCTTCCTCTTCTTATTTAATGTTCCACTATAGTACTTTGACATGGTGAGTAGTCTTATTCCGTATAACATTATCTCTATGGTCCAATATATTCACCAAATTATCCTCATAAAAGGGATAATTTTCTTGTTATACCACCTCTATATTCAGTACAAGTGAGAGATCTCGTATGTACATCCTCAAGATGAATATATGGAATACATCATGTACTTGATACATAGTTGGTGGAAGTTCTATTCCATAGGCCACATCTTTAAAACAATCAAGATCTCAAAGGGTTCGATTTACATGGTACATAACTTTCCATTCTTCTCGAATATCAGGACTCTCTTCCATGAAGATATTAATTGGAATACCTTATCTACAACCTCAAACTATAGGTCGTATCGATGATTGTCTGCATAGTTCTTCTATTGACAATGCATATCCCAGATGTGATATTGAATGGTCTCCACATTTTCTACCATTTCATCAAGCATTTAGAGTCTTATAATATTTATTTCAGAAACATCATCTTTTCATGAAGTTTTTTTTTATATTTTCATATGAAGTGCTTAATATGGATCTATTTGGGTGCTGGAGTGTAAACTATTGTTATAATAGAATTCATCCAGAGGAAGGCGTTAATCCCATACTCCCTTGAACTTAATCAATAATTCTCTCAAAATATCTTCCAATTTATGAATATTCCATTTATAATGACCATCAGTTTGGTTCAGATAAGAAGTACTTATGTTTAGATCAATTGTTTGGCCATATTGGATACTTTTCCAAAACATGGAGGAAAATATCAGATCTTAGTCAGATAAAATAATTAACATTACTCTAAGAAACCTCCTTACTTATTGGATGTCTATTCACGCATGTTGATAGAGTGTTAAGTCCTCTCGAATTGAAATAAATCAACCAATATTTGTATAATGGTCCACAACAACCCATATAGTATTATTTCCTCTAGATGTCTTTAGAATATAACTGAAGAATACCATGATTATTTTTTCCCATTTACATGTATGTATGAGTAATTTTTGTTTCATCAACTTAGAATTTTGACTCTCATCCTTCAGTTATTGGTATGCTAGGAAAAATAATGTATAATCAGTGATATTAATATTCATATTTTCCCAAAAATAGTTCTGTCAAAGGTTTTGATACATCTCTGTGATCCCTATGTGGATTGAGATAGAAGAGCTATGTGAATCACTCAAAATATCTCTTATTATCATAGGATTTCTTGATACTCATAGTCATGACCAAAATATTATGACTTCCACCTTCTTAAATAGCTTCCACCTTATTTTTAAATTTCTAAATCATCTATTTGATAATCAATTGTCTTATCTAAAAGGGATGTTTGAGAAATAATTTTTGAAATAAGTTATTATGTTTATTTTTATGATTCCCAATTCCATCATTTTTAATTCTATCAATATTGGACCCTTCTCAATTCTTATTATTGATAATGTTGTAGGATCATTTCTATGTTGAGAATCAACCACTTTATTTATTATACCATGATGGAAGTGGATTGAGATTCCATAATCTATTATGAGATATAACCATCTTTTCTAGATCGTATTAATCACTTTATTTGTGATAAAAATTTGAGGATATTATGATCAACATATATCTCACCCTTATCCACATAGACATAATGCCACTATATTTTTAACTTGAAGATCATAATTTCTAACTACATATCATGCATGGGACAATATTTATCAAGAAATTTTAGCTTCCTTGAGGCATATACTATCAAATTATAATTTTTCATCAGAACGCATATTAATCCCTTATTTAATGCATTGATGTATACAAAAAAGAGTTCCCCGCTATTGGGTAGTGTAATTACTAGTGTTGTGATAACCCTATTTTTCTATTATTTAAGGTAGTGCTAAAATTATATTTTCTATAAAAAGAATACTCCCTTTAGATTCATTTAGGTTGGTGGTTTTTAAAATTGGGATATGTTCCTCATAAATCATCATAAATAACTAGATATAATAAGGAAACTATGTATCTCCATTACAAATGATTGTTTGGTCCCCTCCTCTATTTCTTTTATCTTATAAGTTTCAACATATATACCTTTGCTGGTGATAATGTTCCCAAATAATTATACATCATCCATTCAAAATAAAAATTTACTATACATTTCATATAATATATCCATTCAAAAAGTCTTTATCACAATATTCAAATGCTCCTCACGATCCTCCTTTCTCTTAGAGTATATTTGAATATCATCAATAAAGACTACCACATATTTGTTGAGGTAATCTCTATTTAATCTATTCATTAGTTCCATTAAAATTTATGGAGAATTATTGAGTCCAAATGGAATCACTATGAACTCATAGTATCTATATGTTTTTCAAAAGGTAGTATTGGGAATATCATCTTTATCACATTTAATTGGTGAAATCTCGACAGAATTTCCACCTTTTAGAAATAGATGGACCCACATAGTTTATCAAACATTTAATCTATACATGGATGTGGATAATTATTTTTTATCATTATTTTTTTCTTATTATAATAAATGTAGATGCACATTGATCCATCATCTTTCTTGAGAAAGAGGGCTGGAACACCCCATGGTGAAGCAATCGAGCATATAAAACTTATATTCATATTATCTTGTAACTTATTATTAATTTATTACAACTAAATGGTGGACCTCATGTAATAGTTCATTGATATGAGAATAGATCTAGATATAAGTTCAATTGATAACTCAACATCTAGTTTAGGAGGGAGAGCAAACAATTGTTTAGAGAACACATCAGTGTAGTCCAAAGAAATGGGAAATGTATTTAAGTATCACCCCTTATTTGTCTCAAACATTTGAGATAGATATGATTGATCATAATGAAATAGTATCAATTATTGAGAAGGATATTTCAAATAATATTCATCCACATCAATAAATTTGTGAAAATTGACGGATTCTATGGGATGTGAAGAGTGATTTCCCTCTCCCAACAGTTGATGTTAGATTTATATAATGATATCCAATCCATGACAAATATAGAATCAAACTCCTCTAAAGGAAGTAAGAAAATATTTTTTTGAGAGTTCTTTCCCACCAACATTGATTGTGTAGAATTTATATAATTTAGATACAATAATTTGTCTAATCACTATTCTCATAGATAACTCAACCTCTATATTTTGAGGTGGTGTTTGAATAGTTATACTAAAAATACAAGATATAAAATAATACATTTAACTATAATCAAAAAGTTTATTTTTTATTCATTAATGAATAACTATAAAGCCTATCACCATGTCATTATTGGTATCCACCTCACTAATAGGGATAATATATTCCCTTCCTTGGTACCTTGGAGGTTTTTTCATTAATATTCCCTAAAAACCCTAGGATTAAGGCATTAACTCACATAATTTCCATGTTCTTTGTTGTAAAATCATTTACTACAAGATGAGTATTGATCTAAAACATCCTTTATTATTCTAAATTAGTGGGATTATTCATATAACTTCTGAAATGATAATCCTTCTCCCCTCATTACCACATTTTAATCAAATCCTAGTACCCTTTAGACAGTTCTCATGTAGCTTATTCCCAAACTTTTGATATGTGGGGTGTTGGGTTTTCATTACTACATGGGATTTATGTGTTGATCCTCTCATATAAAACTCTATTATTCTATTTTTATCTCTAATCCCATGAGACCACTGATATTATCACATCTCAATCTCAACTATAGGGACATAATGGAAAATCTCTTAATAGTTTTCAATGTCTTGAATCACTATATATTTTTAGACAGTCATATTTTATCCACTAAATAAGTGATCCAAGTGACATTCAGTGTTTATGATAATTTTGGAGGTGTATTGCGAAGGAATTGGGATGTTTTGATCATATTCTTTGAGAGAACCATCTTCCTTTTTCTTCATTCAGATGAAATAACTCTACATATTAGGATAGAGAGCACATGGAAAATATTTATTGAAAAAAATATTCATGAATATTTCTCATTCAAGGGAATAAAATTCCTCTTTATACATTATGTTCTTTACTAGTGTCTACCACCGATCAGCTTCCCCATCAAAATGAAAGACTACCGACATGAATTTATCAACTTATGAGCACTAGAGGATAGAGAATATATGATTAGGGGACTTAATACATTATTACTCAATGAGGGGATTATAATATCCACCAATGTTAAGAGGCCTTTATGGCATAAATTATTTTATTTCAGCTTTATCTTTCTTAGCAGATAGAGGGAGTTCCACAATATTCAAGTAATTATTCATAACATGAGCCAGTTGGGTGAGTACTATAACGATGTTCTAATCTCATGTTCACATCATGTTTAGTATCAAATTATTGGAATCATCACATTTACCATCCAAAGGATTATTAGCACAGGTTCCACTTTTTCTAGAAATGAAATAAAAAAAGGGAAATAAAATTATGGGGGTATAAATACTTAGATAATTAGAATATAAAAAAGAAACTATGAACATATAAGGATAAACATGTAAATTAAAAGTATATCCTAAATTAATATTCCCTAGGTTTCAATCTTGGTAATATTTGGTAATATAATTATCATTAAAAGTTTTATAATATTTTTTTATTCCCAACACCTAAAAATATCTGGAATATCCTTATATACAAACTATATTTTACTATACCTTTTACACATATTGTTAAATGATTATAAAAATAATTATCCATCAAATTAAAGCCATGTATAAAACAATCCTTGTGTATTTGAAAGAATAGTCACATAATTAGAAAATGTGAAACTAGAATAAAACATATTTTCATTAATCTGCATAATGATATTCTAAATCCCTTTGAGATCCTATAAGTTCATAGGATATCCTGGGAAATATAAAGATCAAAGGGGTGATCTAAAAGCCCACTAAGGGAGAAAACATTGAAATAAAGCATAGAGCATGAGGCATAAGGCGTAACATGATAAAATAAATAGAATTTACCATGAATAAAAATATAGATGAATAACATATAGAACATGGAATAATATGATCATGGAAATATAGGATCATGGTTGAAACATACATAATGACTTAAACATGAGTTAGGGATAAATTCCAAGATGATATTACAAGGAAGGCTTAGTCCCATAATGGATTAGGTTTACTCCCTAATCCCATATATAACGTCACATGAGATGAAACGTAACCCGTTAATTGTAACACTATCTAGTTTTACCCATCATAAAATTTACATTTACACGTGTTCCATATAAATAAATCAAAACATAATAAATAATCATAAAGGTTACCCATGTAATTAAATGGGTTTTGTAATCATGTCACAGGGCACAAGTAAAGGGAGTATCAGAATGGTATCGATGAACAAAGGGATTTAAATCAATATTGATATTTTATAAAATAAATATAAGAATATAATTGTAAAAATGATGTCCAAATGAAATGATAACATTAAAATGATGTCATGGAAACATTAGAAATGTGCAACTTAAGCATACTTTTAGGGAAAAGAATAAAGAGTCTTTAAAGAGTATTAAGGAATAATTTTATTCATAAAACCATAAATAAACTATAATTGGATTTCATGATAAAATGAGTTATTTTATAAAATATTGGTAGCTTAAAACATTTTATGATGTGAACAAAAAAGGGTAAAAATAAAAAATTCCCATGTAATTGGGTTTTATTATCGACCGGAATTTAGAAGGGAACCTTTTAAAACATGTATTTTCCTATAAAATAAATATTAATTGAGATAGTTATATATATATATATGTGGGGAATATATATATATATATATATATATATATATATATTATGGGAGAATTATATTATAATAATTAAGAGACAAATTGAGTCAATGATAGAAAGCATAACCATAATGAAATATGGTGGATCGAAGAGATACCTTACCTTATGTATGGATTCATTAAGAACTTGCTATTAATGTCCTAAAATAAAAACTAGAATCACCAATTAATTAATTAATTAATAACCTATTACACATTTAATTTAATTATTATAATTTTATTATGTTTAGGTTTGGTCGTTTTTATGTTTTATAATGTTTAAATACCTTGTTCTGGGAGCGTTCGTTCCATGGTCTGATGGTTAGTTCACTTAGGTATAATTATGGATGTTATTTTAAATTGGAAATAAAACATCAGAAGTGAAATGAAATGGTATTGTCTTGATTAAACAAGTTTAAATGGTCCCATATATCATTATGGTTTTTTATATGGGGACTGTTCTTTGAGCAAAGACATTATCGTTATGTGGTTGGTTCATTAAGGTGGTTTTACCAACCATCACTAACTAGTTTCATTTTATTTACTATTATGATTATATATTAACATGAAATGAGTTTTAATATATTTATTAAAATCTTATTTAACCATAATAATAGTTTTATGACCGGCCTTGAAGGTGATAAGGGAAAACAATCCCTCATTGTCCATAGAGATGGTTAACCGCCATAATTTGGTCAATGGTTTCATCTCTTTTAATAATTAGAGATATGAAAAATCCTGGATAGAATATATTACATTATAATTAAAACCTTAAAATATATAAATTATACTTTATTTATTATTTTTTATATATTAATGATGTTATTAGAGGGTAGAAGGAGAAAAGAAATAAAAATATGTAGTTTGATAATTTTACCAATTGAATATCACCTCATTGAACTACCCATTAAGGAAAATGGAATGGGTCTTTTGGTGGGCCCATTTGAATATGGAAGTGGGGATAGAGGTAATTAAAGTATGTTTTAGTGTTTTTTCAAGATTAAAGTTTTATTAGGTGTGTGGAGAAAGGGTAGTGATAGGTGTTATTTATAAGGGGTGGAAAAGGGTATTATATATATATATATATATATATATTCATTTTTTATTATTTTAGATCAATAATATCAATATTATTTATTATTGTATCTATATAAAGTAAATTGTTCATTTTAGTTCAAACTAATTGTTTCTTACATTATCCCTGAAAAAAAATGTATGTGTCTTGCTATAATGTAAAATATCATAAAATACTATATTTCATTATTCACCCAAAACAGAAATATTTTATAAAAAAATATTAGTAACCATTTTTTTAATGTGTATGTTTAAAAAATTGAATATATTTTATAAAAACAATTTTTTCTATAGGATAAATTTAATTTTTGAAGAAAATAGTTATTTATTCGAAAAATACTGATTTTAATATCATAATTGATTTTATGACCCTTTGAATAATTACTTATAGTCTCATAAAAATATCTTATAAATATTATAAAATCTAATATTAATATATGAATCCATATTATTAAAATAAATTTTATTTTAAATAAATACATTTGTTATAAAATTACAAATAAAATAGTTATATATTACAAAAAAACCAACACATAATTTATCATTTTTAGAATATATTTTTTACCTTGATATAAATATATCTATTTTTCATTTTTTTAAGATAAATAAATATTATTTTACATTTCCATAGTTGTGTTTTCTATTATAATGGTTATATTACTATTCCTAATGGCCAGATAAATATTTCAATATCCAAGTTACAATTCTAATGGTCAAATTAAAATTCTAATGGTCAGAATTATAATGGTCATGTGGGTCCACTACATCCTATAAATATCTAATATTACATTAATTATTCGTCAATAATATATATAATTTCATCTTTAGAGCTAAATTTTTATTATTAACGTTACATTTTATTTCGATAGATTTTTCATGGGTGTGGTTATTCTGGTCGATCGAGGAGATTCAAATCATCGTATTGATATTCTCGAATTTTATATTTATTGTAACAATGTAATATTTTTCATATTTATTGGTTTATATGAAACTTAATGTATTATTAGTCATTTATAAGAACATTTTTTATTAGTTTCTCTATGTGATACAGGTTCTTTATACTACATGACATAATTATAAGAAGGGAAATTCCATTGATAAAATCTTAGTTCATTATATAAGACCTCTCCGTAAATAATTGACTGATCATCCCTACTAAAAAGATAATGTTACCTTTTTTTTCAATAATATTAATTTTATTTCCCAATACAAACCTTTATTTGGGAATATTCATTCATATAGGTAAAATTTAAACTACATTCACTTTTCGAAATCTTATTCCTACATTTCTAAGAAACCTTTTGTGGAATAGTTTATTTTGAAATCATATTTAAACATTACATATGGTTAACAAATTTGAACATCCCATAAAATGAATTTCTCAAAAGTTTTTTTTTTCAATTAAATTCAAGATATTTTTTTAAATTCATTAAAACTGAACAACTTTTTTGATTTTTATTCAAAAACAACATTAAAATGGAAATAACTGTTGGAATAATTTTTGTACCTCATTTTTGGGGATATTAACTCTATTTTGAAAAAATTATATCAATTTCATTGAATGAAATATATTATAATTATTTATTATAAAATATTATAATATGACCATAAATTTCACCATAAAAAACATGTCTAAATACGTTCACCTAAGAATCATTCTTTAATTCTCACTACTAATGTGGAATATCCTGTGTGTGTTTTCATTACTTCCACTATTGTCCTGTTATGCTGTTGTAAACTTTTTTTCATTTTCCATGGTATTAATGAGAATTTTTTTCATCTCTGTCTTTAGCATGGATTTATAATTACAAATTTAAAGTTTTCTTATAAGATATTTCCTTTGAGTCATCAAACATTTATCATGTTTATCCATAAAAATAAAAATAATATTTCTTAATAGAACTATCTCAAATTAAGGTATAATCAAATAAAAAAGTAATTAATACTTTATTATATGCTTACACATTATATTTTTTTTATTCCCCTTATTTTTAACCTATATAATTCTTCTTTGAGTTGCTAAGACTTCTTATTTATTACATCAAGTTGAGAGTTTATATATTCTTTTAGCATATTTCTCTAATAAATTTCAACCTCTAATAAATTGGAAAGATCATAAACCTTGTAATTATTTCATTTATATTTATGTTCATCTAAGAAATAAAATAATTTATGCTCAATTTATCTTTTTTATCCATTGATTATCTTCACCAAATTCTTCCATGTGTGTAGAATGTTTAAACTTCCGAGCCTTCAAATTTTAACATCCTTTGAGGCAAGGTCCGCCACCTTGAAATACATTTTAAAATTATATATTTTCAGGATATATATTATAATTTTTTATCATGTACATCATACATCTCTCTTAAATCATTATTCAATTTGACCAAAATTTTGTTCAATATTTTTAACTTTTATATCAAAATATCATGTCCTAGAAAAGGGATTTAATATGCCTCATTATACTTTTATAATATAAATATCTTTTCATATATTCTAATATCTAAATCATATAATAATGATTAAAAAACCACTTTTTTATTCAATGATATGTAATAAAATATATTAGTTCTAATATCATTTGGGAAATAAAGGACCTTACATAATCCTATAATATCATTAAATGAATATAAATATCTATAATAAAAAATATTTGTATGTTCTTTAGGAGGGATATTTTGATCCTTTATCCAAATTTTGATATCTCCATAATTATTTCTAAAATATAGAATCTCCTTCAAGGTTTGATTATTTTTAATATAATTTATCCTTTCCATTCCACCAGAATATTTTAAGGAGAAAATATTCTCAAATAAAACATAACTAGATGAATCCATCGTATCAATTCAGAGAAAAAACTAAAAAATGAAACATGTGATATCTAATTCCACATGTTAGGTCCATAGGGGTTTTTAGTGAGATATATTCTATGCAGTTGGGGTGAATCAAGAAATAAAACTTGCTCCAATTGAAACCATTTATTCTTAAAACCTGAACCACCCTAAATTATCTAGACCTCATTTTTTTTTGATCAATCATATGTTATTTTTATCGAATGGTAAAATTATTATTCCACTTATATTTTACTTAATATATTTTTATGAATGATTACATAACCCCCACCTATCAATTTGAGACTTACCGAAAGTAAATAGAATTTACACACAATTCAAAAAAATTTTACTTGGTTCACATGAACTATGATACACCAAAGGATAAAAAAAGGTTATTTTTTTGATATAAAAAATTCCACAAAATGAACTATTTTGTGGTGGGTTTAGGTAATTTCACTCCATGAAATGGGTCACACAATTTACAATATTAATGGATGATGCTCTACTTCTAAGGGGTCACACTCCCTCTCATATTTTTATGATCAATACTCAAGAATGTAAAATAATTTGGAATAAAATATGAGAAAAAATATCTATTTTATTTCAACATACTTAATTAAGATAGGTTCACAATGATATCCTCACTCACTACTCCTTCAAAATAATGTTTTGAAAAACACCATGAAAGTTGGTTTTCATTCCATGAGAAGGTTTTAAATGTATCACCAAAAAGTAAATCCTTCCTTATTTTATGAGATATACATTTAATGATAATATCCATTTTATTTATCTTTAACTAATACTTTAATTTTTTTTCTTTTTTTACACAACAACAATATTCTCTATTGATAGAGGAAGACATCTCCATAATTTTGAATTATCTAACTTCTATTTTCAAAATCCATTCTCAAAATCTCCCTCATCAAATGTAACAATCTGGGTAATGTTGATATAAATAATTTTCAATTATGACTAATATTCGGTAACTAAATTTTATAGACTTATATTAAATATTGGAATATTTTGTAATTTTTCAGTTAAAAGGAAAATGATTTATTTCGAAACAAAATAGGTTTCCATGAATTAGATGGTTTCATCTAAAATATATATTATAAATTATATTATTTTTAATTGAAAATATGAAATATATTTTTTAATTTAACATGTCAAAATCATCATAGTATTTTTTTGAATTTTCTGAAAAGTTTTATTTTTCAATAAATAGTGAAAAATACTATTTTTTTATAAAAAATGCATTTCCTATTCAAGTATTAAAAAATTCACATTCTATGATGGATTATTTTTAAAATTTAATTAAAAAAATTATTAAAAATACAAATAAATGTTATTGGAATAAAAAATATACTTCATTTTGGTATAATTGTTTTTATAATTGAAAATTCATTTATCTAAATACTTTTCCCATCATGTTTTGTGGGTTTAATTTTAAATTATATTTATCCACTTATATAAATTGAATTTTATAAAATGGATTCTATATTCTGAACTAGAATAATTAATATTAGGTAATAAGAAAAAATTATGTTTTGGTAATAATGAATATTGAAAATAAAATTCATTTTTTCCCACGGTTAAGGTCAAAATAGATTTATTGGGGGGGGGTTAAAATATTGTGATAAGTGATGAATTTAGTTCAAAACATTAGAAATATAATTTTATTTCCATATTTAAACCATATATCATCTCATATTTGGAGTTAGTTCATTTTTATCCCATTTGATCGAGTAAAACATTAATATATTTTAATCTTTTATTTAAATCTCAAGCATTTCCTCTCCTCCACATATAGAAGGACATCACATCCCCCATCCTCTCCATAGTTCAAGAGTCTTATGATTTAGAAAATAACAAACCAAATACCTACCTCAAATATATCCCCACATATCATAAGCCCTAGTTTTTTTAGAAATCCAACATTGGGAGGCTTCTGGGATAAACCTAAAGAGGTTCTCCAAAGAAGATGATTTTTTTTTAAATTAGAGTTTTCATTTTATGTTGTAGTCCACCTCTATGATGAAATAATAAATTCCGTATCTTCAATATAATGAGATTTTATTATATTAAATTCATAACCTATACCTTTGTTATCATCCATCAAATGGGAAATAAAACCATTATTCATGTGTACGGAGAACAACCGCCTCACGAATCAATGTAATTGATTTTCCATTACTTCTATTCAAGTATGGATATAATGATGGATTTAGTGTAAATAAATGATATTAATGTCATAATTATAATTATATAATTATAATATATCATCTATTTTACTACCTTTCCAACCATTGGAAAATGATAATGTATTTTTTCATACATGTGGATTAACACCTCCATGATGTGATATAATTCATTTTTTATTATTACATAACATTTATGATATAAATAAGTTTATTTAAAATTATATTTTTATATTTATTATATAATAAAAATTATGTTGAGTAAAAATAATACGTACCTTCTTTCCCTCACACTCATTGAAAAATGAAGATGTTAATCATGCGTAAGTATGACTTACTATCTCCATGATTATAATGTAATTCACTTTTCATAACAATATTTCATGGTTCTTGTCAATAGTGTAGTTAATTTTAAAAAATTATTATTATTTAATTATTATTATTTTGGATATGATGTAATAATTTCCTCTTTTTTACAAGATAAACATATCCAAATTGTTTTGATATTATGATCCGAACATCCTATAAAACCATGATGTGAACATAACCTATTATGTAATTAAATATTAATTTTTAATAAATGAAAAAAATAGTTTCATTATAATTTATTAAACTAGTATATAATTTCATAGAAGTAAAATAACTTATATAACTTTTTTATATAGTTTTTAAATGAAATACATAATAAGTATGGACTTGAGGTAAGAGATTTCATATCAATTTCCCATCATTGAGGCTTATTTTAATGTTATGAACCTTGCTTATTTTATATTACATATATAATAATCATTTTAAAATTAATATCATGAATAATTATTATTTATTGGTATTTTATGTTATAATTAATTTTTTTTAAATCAAATGGATTTCACTTGAATGTTACCAAGTGGTAAGGGGGATCTTAAATAAATTTCCATTCATTGGGTAATGATTATACTTCATTGAAATTGTTATTCTATGAATATGAGTGAATTTATTCCTAATTTGTTTTATTCAAAATTTCAACTTGTATTATATGAATTTATATATATTCACATAATCACATCATGGATTAATTATCACTTCAAAAGTAATGATATCTGTAAGGGGTTTTCTTTGTCTCAATATCATTTTCTTAAGACAAGTTTCATGTCCTAAACTTTGATTTCCATTTAAGTTATAATTATTTAATTCTGAAAGAAATTAGACTTATTAATTAATGAATTTTCTGATATTTATATATCCATATCATACTATTTTTTTCAATAATTTTTTATTTGAAGTTACTAATATAGAAAAGTCATTATGTTACAATCTTAGTTATTTTAGAGATTATTTATGTTCAAGGTTACTTTGGGAGAGATCATATTCTCTTTTTAAAAAAAATTATTTTATTGTCCTCTATATATTAATCTGGTTTAAATTTTTTGTTTTCAACTCATACCTTATTGATTAAAGAAACATCAATATTGTTTTTTTAAGTGTTATTGATCTTGTAACTTCTTTAAGTTTGAGAATATTTCAATTAAAAATATATTTTTTCTAAAGTAATTTCTAGAATATCTATTTATAAACATAAATTATTTCATAAAGTAATTTTATATGTTCTTTAACATCAATTTTAGTTTTTTTAAGTGGATATTTCAGAACGTTTTTCACATTTTCACTTCTTACGCCCTTTATAAAAGGTTAAAAAATGATTAGTTTTAACGCTTACGACATGAACATATTTTTAAAACAATGTGATCTATATTCTGATTGAAGTTTATTTTTAATATTCCAATATTATTATAAAATTAAAATTATCATCAAAATATTGTGTGAGTTTTTTTACAAAATATATTTTCAAATATGAATGGTTATTTTAATAAAGAATGTTTTAAGGATAATTTTATAGTATTTTTATTTATTAATTACATGAAAACTTTATGTTACTTATTATATAATGGAAGTATGTTGTAATAAAAAAATTCATATTATTTATCTAGATGAATTGTGATAGTTTCAATGATATTTTTATGGAAACTTTTTTTCAATGGGTAAATCAATCTATAAAATGAAAAATAGTTATTATTATTTTTAAAAATTAAATCTTTAATGAGTTATGAATACATTATTTTTATTAGAATTGATTATGATTACGGTTGGGTGTACTATTTATCATGATGATGGGTGAGCCTGATATAGATCTTAAAAACATTAGGAAAAGTGATATATTAAATCGGTTATAGGTTTATCCTATGAGATAATTAGAATTACTGAGTATGGCTTTCCTTTTTTATGTCTAATTATGAGAATGATATGAAAATTATGATCCAAGTTACCAACATGTTTTCTTTATGATTTTATCATGTTCTAATGGATCCTTTGATTAAGGATTTTTCTAACTTAGATCATGATTTTGGACTTATATGAATATTTTCTTTTTTTGACAACCTTCCTTCACCAAGATGAGTGAAGGGACAGCATATTTCTAGACCCTTCCTTATTCAAGTTTAAGGAGAGATAATGACCCCCAAGACCCACCTTCTATAGGTCCCAGGGTGGCGACTAGTACCAATGGTATAGAATCACACACAAAATGGAATGGATTACCGTTTTCTTTAATAGGATCGGGAGATAAGATGATGAAACCCAACAACTCCAAACCTGGAAGTAAAAGTAAAGACAAAGAAAACCCCTCCTATATGAATATTGCAAAAGTATAAGTTAGAAAGTACAAGGTGTATACAAAGGTAAAGTACCAAAAGAAAGAAAAAAACAACTGTAATGGTCCCAACGCCCGAGCTAGTACGACCCTGCATGATCCCCGAAGTCCTCCTGGAAAATTGAAAGAAGTTTTATATACATAGGGTGAGTATACAAGTATACCCAGTAGGGAAAACCAAAGACTCTCGTGCACAAGTGGGGAGGAATTCTAATGCCCTGTGAGAAAGGAGATAACCAAAGCACCTAGTAAGGAAAAAATATCCACCCAAGACTCACCAAGGCACACTCCCCAAATAACACAAGTCAAGTAAGGTATAGTAATAACACATCGATGTTTAGGTACTCCGCACCACTTTCCCACTGATTATTGAAGACATCCTACACATCGAACCAATCCCGCCATTCTCACTGCAGTCCCACTGCCACACCCACCCGCACACACCTGGGACACAACAACAACATGTAACCTCGCCCGAAAACACCTGGGCTAGAAAACTACTACCACGCCTGAAGACACCTGGGCTAGAAAGTTACCGTCATGCCCGAAGACACCTGGGCCTCATCCTGAAGACACTTGGGAAACAACCTACCCGCAAACATCTGGGCCAACCACCAAAACTACCCTGCCCGAAGATTCTTGGGATAATAATGGACTTCAAGCCATCACAGCCTGCCAGAAGAGTCATGAGCTTTTCGGGAAATGGAGCAGTAAAGGACCTAATAACCAGCCACTCATAGGAGTGTTGGGAAAAACACCCTCCCCCATGAAATGGCGGTGTTTGACACTAAATGGTCAACTTGGGTGGGGCGCTAATAAGAAACACAAGAACTACAACTATATATATAGGTAACAACCAGTCAACCCATCCTAGGGATCCACACCTAACACAAGCATGAACAACCTAGTCACTACTCATAAAAAGTATACTACGCACAACCGAGTCACAACTCATTCCCAGAATCAATTTCCCATCTAACCCATTCTTATTTTCATGTTCAAGTGATCTCATTTAATCAAATTCTTCACTACTAGGCAACTAACATGTGCAAGCACAAGCCTCGAGGAAAAAGTTACAGCCAACAACAATTTAAACATTCACAACCAGTTCTCTCATAAATTCAAATCAAAGTGAGATCCCTCAATGTATTGGAACTAAAATAGGCTTTAAGATACATCCCCCACATCCACAGAACTATGGATAAAAAGGTTTCACAACAGAAGAGGATTACACCCCAATTTTTGATATAAGAAGACCAAACACAACCCCAAATTCACAACCAGAAACCGTTCCTCATCAGAGGATACCATCCTCACCCACATCACCCCATAAGAAACCAAACAGAGTGATTCACCTACTACCAAAACAGAGTAGAGAAACTTCCAGGTTCAAGCGCATTATTTATCTATTTCCTCTTTCTGTTAGTTAACTAGGGTGACCACACAAGGGTATATGTTTTTAGGGCATCCATTTAATCCACCAAGTTCACATGATTAACAAATTTCTATGTTACATCCATTTAATCATCACATGAGACAAGATTTTATTAGTGCACAGAGAAAGACCACCAACGACCATGATTTTCAGTAGGCATAAATTCATACAGTTGACAACATATAGAAATTAAAAAGAGTAAAGAAGAAAACCAAATGCACCCCATCATCCTTTAACAGCTAGTTTATTATATTTGTTAAGGTTTGGTTAGCCCATTCCCATAGAAACAATAGCGTACCCACCCTGCATGATACACAACAAGGAGATACGAAGGAAAAAAAGAAAATCCCTACCCAATTGATCAAAGATCGATGTTTTTCTCCACGCGCCAGGAATAAGGGATGTGCGACTTACAGGGGAGAAAATATGTGGACTCTAAGACGTGTAGAAGGCTCCAGCAGAGGCGCACCACAAGCCACGGGAAGAAGGAATCCAAGTGCGCTAGGAAGAATAAATAAATTTAACTGAGAAGAAAAGGAGAACTCTAGCAGGAGATATAAAGAGGAGATCGGGATATGGAATTTTTAACACCAGGAAAAACATATCGTGGTTTCCTACATGGGTGGGCAGTTACACACGAGGATATCAAGGAGTTATTTAATATCCCCCATCGAGGGTGTCTCTCGAGATTTTTTTAGGAGTCAATTATGGGATTTAAATGACTTTTAATAGGGTATTAAGATTAATTTACATCAAAAGATACGTTACGAGAGAAGAAAATTCGTGTATTGGAAAAAAGGAATGAAAGGCTCTGTGAGGGGACACGGTGCCACTGTCACGGTGTCACCCTCACGGTGCCACCGTCACGGCGCCACCGTCCCGGTGCTCCTGTGACCGGTGCCACAGTCATGGTGCCACCGTGACCAGGGCCACCCTCATGGTAGAGCCGTGTTTTTGGTAAAGTAATGGCCAGTGGGTTCGAGTCATTACATCAGATACCTCTCAAACTATTCTCACCCTCAAGAATTAAAACTGGACTTGAAGAAAGGAGAGGGGTCCGAACAACCACCTTGAAAGATACCTCTCAGGAGTAGACCTCCTTGTTACCAAAGAATTCCCCCTTCCTCATGAAATCGTGCAAAACAAGGATTCTAACTATCCGGTCATGTGGGTGAGGGGTTTCCCTTCCTCGATGTTAAGATACTATCTGCTTTTCGGTGGCAATGAATCACCCACACGGGTTTAAACACATCCACTTTAATGCGTCTAGGAATCATGACCTCCACTCCCCATATTTCAGGACACTTTACACACATCCACAGAAAAAGGAAACCACACATTCCATAGTCAACATAGTAAGCATTCCATCAAACACGTACAAACAATACAGAACTACTCAAAACAGCTCTGGGTATTGGTCACGCATCTGCATCTCTCATTCCTAGGTACTCTCCTCAAGCCCACCATGCCTCCACAGCACACGAACAAAGGGAATGGTTTGTCCACGAAGCACCTTCTATTTATGACCCTCAATCATCACTGGCCACTCCACGAACGTTGCATCGTCCTTTATGTCTAGCTCTCCCCAGTTGAGGTCATGGGAATCATCGTGCAGATACTGTCAGATCTGGGACACATGGAAGACATCATCCACCCTTTGCAGTGGTGGTGGCAATGCCAGCTGATAAGCCACCTCACCGACCCACTGCAACACCTTGAAAGGTCCGTCGAACATGGGTGAAAGCTTACTCCCCCTGCCAAACCTTCGCTTCCCACGTCGAGGGGAGACCTTTAAGAACACGTGGTCCCCAACATAGAACTCCAAGGGACTCCTCCTGTCATCAACATAAGAATTATGACTGTCCCGAGCTGCCTTCATCCTCTCTCGTATAAGCTGAACCTTCTTCATCATGCTCTACACCACCTCAAGGCCAAGAACACCTACCTCTACGACCTCTGTCTGGAACACGGGTGAGCGACATGGACTTCCGTACAAGGCTCCGAATGGAGCCATGCTACTGGTAGAGTGATAGATATTATTGTAGGTGAACTCTACCAGAGGTAATTGTCGCACCCATGATCCCCCAAAGTCCAGGAAAAATTCCCACATCATATCCTCCAAGGTCTGGACGGTGCGCTCTGTCTGTCTATCTCTCTGGGGGTGGAAGGCAGTGCTAAGACGTAGCTAGGTTCCAAAAGCATGCTGCAATCCCATCTAGGTTTGTGAGGTAAACCGTGCAACCCTATCCAAGAATATGGACCTCGGAACTCCATGCAATCACACCACCTCATCCACGTATCTCCATGCTAAAGAATCCATTGCACTCGACTCCTTGATCACCAGAAAGTGAGCTGACTTCATTAACCGGTCCACCACCACCCAGATAACGTCGCAGCCTCCTTGAACCATGGGTAGCCCTGTGATAAAATCCATTGATATTTCATCCCACTTACACTCAAGGACATCTAAAGGTTCTAATAAACTGCGTGGAACATGGTGTTCAGCCATTACCTGCTGACACACCAGGCACTTGGCCACAAACTCCACCACTGCCCGCATTACCCCGGGCCACAAAAACTGTCCCCTCAGGCCCTGATACATCTTGGAAACTCCTGGGTGCACCACCAAGGGTGAGTTGTGGAACTCACCAAGAACTCTCTCATGCATCGCCTCTGGAACGAACAACTTCCCTTAGAAAAGCATCTGATTCTGGCCATCCTATGCCCATCCTTTCGGGGCATCACCTTGGGTAAACCGGTCACGCATCACTTCACTTTATGAGTCTCCCCACTAGGAATCCTCCACCTACCGTAGAAGATAGGATTGCACTGTCATATGATATAGGAAACCTCTACCACTATCCATCCACGCATCCAGGTGCAAGGTAGGCAACTCCTCCATCGTCTTCCAAGCATCTGCCGAATCTCAAACCACATCCTTATGCAACTTCCTGCTCAAGGTATCGGCCACTACATTCCCTTTTCCTGAGATGTAGGAAATCTCAAAGTCGTAGTCCTGATGGAACTCCATCCAGCTTCATTGTCGTAAGTTCAGGTCCCGTTGAGAGAAGACATAGCTCAAGATCTTGTGATCCGTGAAGAACACAAAGAGCTCCCTGATGAGGTAATGCCACCACAACTTTAGTGCGAACACGACCGCCGCAATCTCCAGATCTTGGGTGGCATAATTACGCTCACGAGGATGTAACTACCTAGACCCATGATAGATCACCCCTTGTCGTTGCATCAGCACACACTCAAGGCCTTGTCCTGAAGCATCAAAGAACACCTCATATGCCGCCCCTTTTCTAGAAATCTCAACACTGGGGCACTAACCAACTTCATCTTAAGATAGCTGAGGGATACCTCGCAATGCCCACTCCACACAAAATATGTTTCTTCTTGGTCAAAGTCGTCACAGGTTCCGAAACTTGGGAGATGTTGGGTACGAACCACTGGTAGTAACCTGCCACCCCAATGAAACTTTGAACTTCTGCCACGTTCTTTGGTGATTCCCATGAAACAACTGCCTCAACCTTCGATGGGTCCACTACTATCCCCTGCTCGGACACCACGTTCCCAAGGAAGTGAACCTCTCGCATCCAGAACATGCACTTGGATAACTTCCCATAGAGCTGGTGCTGTCAGAGGACTTCTAAAACCGTCCTCAGGTGCTCAGCGTGATCCTCCTCTGATCTTGAGTAGGTCAGGATGTCTTCAATAAACACGACTACGAACCGATCCAGGTATTCCCGGAAGGCAGAGTTCATGAGTCCCATGAACAAGTCTGAAGCATTTGTAATGCCAAACAACATGACCATGAACTCAAAGTGGCCATATCTGCACCTGAAGGTCGTCATCGAGATGTAACCCTCCTTCACCCCAACTGGTGATATCCCGACCGCAAATCAATCTTAGAGAACCATCATGCCCCCTTCAACTGGTCAAAGAGATAGTCTACCCTTGGAAGAGGGTAGTGATTCTTGACTGTCACCAGATTCAGCCTCATGTATTCTATGCACATCCTAAGACCACCATCTGCCTTCTTCGCGAACAAGATTGGAGCACCCCATGGTGATGCAATTGGTCGCACAAAATCCTTCTTTATCAGATCATCAATCTGAATCGGCTACTCCCATAGCTCAAAAGGTTCCATCCGGTTGGGGGCCATCGAAATCGGATGATCACTAGGCTACAAGTATATCCCAAACTCGATATCACGTCGAGGGGGTAGAGTCATCACCTCCTCAGGGAAGACTTCAATGAACTCACAGACAATCCCTGGAACATCCACCATCTCCGCATCCACCGACTCCACTGATAGCTCAACTAACAAGTAGAGGAGGGGTTCCCCAATCCTACTGCCATTCTGGAAACCCCATTCGCCGATGAATTTCACACGTCGGCCGCTCAATTATGAAAACACGACCATCTCTCGGAAGTAGTCAATGATGCCACATGCAGAGAACAGCCAGTCTATTCCTAGGATGACATCGTATGGTTGTATCTACAACATTAGAAGATAATTGATTGACTGATGCGACCCTTTCACCAATCTGAATACTCGACAAACATATAACATGTTGCTCTAACCTCTGACTAGTGTGCTCAGCACCAGGGGCACTGAAAGTATCTCAGCATCTAAACCCATAGAACGGGCCAGACTGGGTGCAACAAAGGAGTGTGAAGCTCTTGTATCGAACAAGCCATAAGCAAGGGTACTAAAAAAGATGATCGTACCTCGAATGACCTCAGGTCCTGTTGGAACTGCTGCGTCCGCGGTGTGCAACTTCCCACACCCAGCTCCTCTGCCTCTCAGCTATCAGTTGCCTCCCAGACCACGCCCTAGTCGAGGTCCCTGAGGAGAGCCCTAAGGTTGGCATCCTATAGGAATGTCTTCCCTCGGAAGAGAGGGACCTTTCTGACCCTACTACTGCTGAAAGGACCTGGCTGGAAACTGCTGTTGTTGAGGAGGACATTGAACCTGCCCACCGCCGCCATACTGTACTCTGTCCGGGCACAGATTCCAAAGGTTCCCATGGCTTCCACACATGAATCATCTCGGTACTGGTCCTAAAAAGAAAGGGCAGGGGCTAGGAGATTGGAACTGGAACTGCTGGGGCATGCTCCCTACAGGTCGAAACCTAGAGGGTCCTGATGCTAGAGGTCTTCTGCTGATGGCCTTCCCCTTTGACGAGCCTGACTGGATTCCCTCTCGTGATACACCTCCCAGCGTGTGCATCCTCTGCACCAATTCGGCCTTCTTCTATGACTCTAAGCATGTCGGTAAGGTGAAGGGAGTAACGACATACTGGAGGGAAGGTCAGAGTGCCTCCTCCAAACGTCTCGCCCGAGACTCCTCATCCGGAAAGTGGTCCGGAGAAAAGCAGAGGAGATCCTTGAACTTGATCCCCAACTCTCTCACTGACATACCCCCCCAACTGGAGGGAGAGTATCTCCTGCCTCTTCTCAGCTTTCATCCTAAAAGAGAGGAATTCCTCCTGAAACTCCTTCTCGAAAACAGCCCATGTCACCTCAGCCTCCCTCTTCCCCCCAGATAAAGCTTCCACCACTGATGTCCCGTTCCCCGCATCTAGGTCATGGCCAGAGGAACCCAATACTCCGCCGGATCTCGGATCAAGACGAAAGCTATCACCAGCTCCTCTATCTAGTTCTCCGTCTCCATGTCAGAGGTGTTACCCTCATACATCTCGAGGGTCTATCGCTGAATGGCACGAACCAGTTTCTGGAACTGGTCATCCTCCTCTTCTCGGTCAGAACTCTGTTGATCAGCCGAGTCAACCTCTTGGGCCTCGATCTCCCGCACAACACATGGTCATCTCCTAGGTTCCATAGCTTCAAGGTAGACAAGTACTGCCTAAGCCCAATTAGTGTAGAATATCACTCTTAAATTTTTCTTAGAATTCTCATTCATTTCAAATCCCCAAAACACCCCAAAAACATGAGAACACAAGTCAATATGATTCATGTAACATTCCTAGGGTCTCTATCCTGAAATCAGTATATCCTCACTTGGTCGTTCGGTAGGTCTAGAGTCCTTGCGTCAGATCATGGGGCCCCATAAAATCTCATTTCCTAGCCGGTCTTCCCTCACCTATTTCACGCACCAAGATCACCCAACACTGTTTCCCTACCATCCCATGCAATCCTCACTATGCATAAATCTAGACTCCATCCTATCTCTCAACCTCCCCTCTTATACCATTCTGTCACAACCCGCCTTCACCAAGATGAGGGAAGTGATATCATATTGCCAGACCCATCCTTCTTCAAGTTGAAGGAGGAATAATGACCCCCCGATACACACCTTCAATAGGTCTCAGAGTGGTGACTAGCACCAAGGGTATAGAATCACACACAAAATGGAAGTCATTACACTTTTATTTAATAGGATCGGGAGATAAGATGATGAAACCCAACAACGAAAAAATAGGAAGTAAAAGTAAAGACAAAGAAAACCACTCCCATATGCATGCAGAAAAAGTAAAAACCAAAAATTACTAGGTGTCTACAAAGGTAAAGTACCAAAATCAAGAAAAACAGAAACTGAAATGGTCCCAACGCCCGAGCTAGTATGGCCTTGCACGATCCCCGAAGTCCTCCTGGAAACCTGGAAGCCGTTTTATATACGTAGGGTGAGTATAAATGTATACCCGGTAGTGGAAACTAAAGACTCTCGTGAACAAGTGAGAAGGTATTTGAATGCCCTATGAGAAAGGATATAACCAAAGCACCAAGCAAGAAAAAACTAACCACACAATCCTCACCAAGGCACAATCCCCAAATAACTCAAGTTAAGAAAGGTATAGTAATAGCACATCTATGTTTGGGTACCCTGCACCACTTTCCAACTGGTTATTGAAGACATTATATGCATCAAACCAATCCCTCCATTCTCACCATAGTCCCACTGCCGCACCCGCCCGCACACACAAGATCCAAAACTACCACACATAAACACGCACACAAACACCTGGGCTAGAAAACTACCACCATGTACGAAGACGCCTTGGCCAGAAAGCTACTGTCACGCCCGAAGACACCTGGGCCTCATCCCAAAGACACTTTAGAAAAAACATGCCCCCAAAAACCTGGGCCAACCACCACAACTACCGTGCCCAAATATTCTTGGGCTAATAATGGACTTCAGGCCATCACAGCCTTCCCGAAGAGTCTTGGGATATTTAGGAAAGGGAGAAGAAAAGGAGCTAATAACCAGCCACTCGTAGGAGTGTTGGAAAAAACACCCTCCCCCTTGATATGGGGGTGTTCGGCACTAAATGCTAAACTTGGGTGGGGAAAGAATAAGAAACACAAGAACTATAATTATATATATATATATATATAACAAGAACTAAACCCAACCTAGGGCTCCACACCTAACCCAAGCATGAATAGCCTAGTCACTACTCATAGAAGTCATACTACTCACAACCGAGTCACAAATCATTCCCAGAATCAATTTCCAAACTAACACATTCTTGTTTTCATGTTCAAGTGATCTCGTTTAAGTAAATTTTTCACTACTGGGAATCTAACAGGCACAAGCACACGCCTAGGGGGAAAAGTTACAGCCAACCACAATTTAAACATTCACACCCAGTTCTCTCATAAATTCACAACAATGTGAGATCCCTCCAAGTATTGGAACCAAAGCAGGCTTCATTATACAGCCCCCATATCCCCAGAACTATAGATAAAAAGGTTTCACAACAGAAGAGGATTCCACACCAATTCGTGATAGAAGTAGAGCAACCATAACCCCAGATTCAAAACCAGCAACTATGCCACATCAGAGGATCCCATCCTCACCCACATCACCCCATAAGAAACCAAATAGAATGATTCACATAATATCAAAACAAAGGAGATAAACTTCTAGGTTCAAGCACATCATTTATCTATTTACTCTTTCTATTAGTTAACCGGGGTGACCACACAAGGGTATATGTTTGCAGGGCATCCATTTAATCCACCGAGTTCACGTGATAAACAAATTTATATGTTACAACCATTTAATCATCACAGTAGACAAGATTTTATTAGTTCACAGAGAAAGACCACCAACGACCATGATTTTCAGTAGGCATAAATTCATACAGTCCACAACATATAGTAATTAAAAAGAGTGCAACAGAAAACCAAAAGCACCCCATTATCCTTTAACAACCCATTTATTACCTTTATTAATGTTTGGCTAGACCATTCCCATAGAAACAATAGCGCACCCACCACACATGATACGCATCAATGATAGATGAAGGGAAAAAAATCCCTACTTGATTAATCAAAGATCGAAGTTTTTCTCCACGCACCAAGAACTGTGGATGCGCGGCTTACAGGGGAGGAAATATGTGGACTCTAAGATGTGCAGAAGGCTCCAGTAGAGGCGCACCACAAGCCATGGGAAGAAGGACTCCAAGCGTGCCAGGAAGAATAAAGAAATTCAACCGAGAAGAAAAGAAGAACTCTAGTGGGAGATATAAAGAGGATATCGGGATATGGAATTTTAAACGTCTGAAAAAATGGATCGTGGTTTCCTACGTGGGTGGGCAGTTACACACGATGATATCAAGGAGTTATTTAATATCCGCCATCGAGGATGTTTTTTGGGATTTTTTTAGGAGTCAATTTTGGGCTTTGAATGACTTTAAAAAGGGTATTATGATTAATTTACATCAAAAGATACATTACGGGAGTGGAAAATTTGGGTATTGGAAAAAGGAAGGAAAGGCTCAGTGAGGGGACACGGTGCCACCGTCACGGTGCCACAATCATGGTGGAGATATGATTTTGGTAAAGTAATAGCTAGAGGGTCTGTGCCATTAAACTAATATTAAGGATTTATTCCATGTATCATGTTTTATGAACCATGTTTTCATGTGTATGAATTATCTTATCTTATACTCATAAAATTTGTTTATGTAATCATACCCTTATGCTCATCTTATTCCTACTGATGAAATCCAATTTTCAAGTCTTATGTTTACCCTTATTGAGAATTTTATCTCATACTTCTTATGATTAATTTCCCCTTTGTTTGTAAGAATGGTTTTAATTTTTTCATTCCTAATAAGGATACTTTATGTGAAGAACTTAGTTTGTGATGATGTCATCTTTTATGAACCAATTTTTTAGGGATCCAAGTTATTACGTAAGACTTTTTAAAAAATATTTAAAACTATAATACTAAAAGTTCCATGAGTATTTATGTGTTTTAATATTTCACATTAATGATACATGTTTTAGGGGTTAATTTTGGTTCTTGTTTATCGATATCAAACACCAAAATTTAATGATTATGTTTCCGCACTGAATATATATGTGTGTGGGTCCGAGGCTGTTATAGTTGCTATTAGATGAAAGGTTTAGTTAAATTTATATATTAAAAGGTTTTCATGTGAGATTAAGTTAATATCTATGGATAACATCATGGTTTTATATTTTTTATGTTGATCATAAGTTCAAAATATTAAACACCCCTTTTGATATTTAATGTGCTGGAATTTTAAAGTGATTAATGATATCTTGGATGATAATTAATTAGGTTGAGGTTTATATAACACTTATGTTTACAGTGAATGACCATTTCAGAAGAATACTATTACATTTTCTTGGATATATGATGAAACGTATGATTTAACATTTGTGGTTAATTTTTTTAATGTTGAGGTTATTGAGGTTATATGGGATATATGATTACTTATTTAGGAAATGATCTAAGATGAACCTTTGGTGTTATTATGGAAATAAAGATGTTAAATATATTATTTATTCATCAAAAGGATTATATAATTTGTATTTTATCTTACATTGTGCTACCTATTTAATTTTTTTTTATATCTAAAGACATGAGGAATAACTTGTTATCATTTTTTGGACTTTTTTTATCCATTAGATGTTTATTTTAGTGATTCCAGAATGAAAAATTCATCTTGAATACTCATATTTTGGAGAGAAACATGATAATTTGATGGAAATTCAATAAAGGACGATATTTTACTTTTCAAGAAATTATATTTCTATATTTTATTAGTCTATATGGTAAAATATTCCTCAACTATAGGAAAAGGACCATGAAACAAAAAATTTATCCTATTAACTTCTTTTCAAATAAATTGATGGTATTTTTCAGACCTCATTGGTTTATAGTTTTTTGGAATGATTATTTCGCATGATCAACCAATTTCATGTGGTTAATGTTCTCTATAACTATCCATCATTATTCTATCATTTTCCCTCCATGTATATATTTTAACATCCAACTAATGTTCTTCTATTTGGAAACCTAGTAATGTGTTACATTATATAACCTTTATATTTCATTTTCAACATTTTCAAAACAAATTTTTGTTATCTATATTTATGAAGTGTGTTTTCAAAAAATATATTTTCAAATAATAAAAAGGTTTTCCTTTTCGGTATGATTTATCTTTCATTTTGTTGAATTTATTTTGTTGTTTTCAAACCCTTTCTATCGAGAAGGGGATATAATTACAAGGATACAATTTTAAAAAATTTAAGTAATTTTGAAAACCACATAATATTAATATAAACCATTTTAACATATTATTAAAATTAAATAATTATATTTTATAGAGTTATATTCATTATAATAATATTTGGTATTTCCTAAGTCACAAATAAAAGGCATTATCTTTAACCAAATTGAGGTTCCATGCAATATGTAGTTTAATTTAAAATATTTATATCCAAATTTTATAAATTTAATTTCAAAAAATCTATTGAATTTATATACCCATCATGTAAAAATTAACATAGTATGAAATAATTATAATTTTTTGAACATTTTAATTTTTCAATTAATAGTGAAAAATAATTTTTTTTATCAAGTATTTTAAAATTATAATTATTTTTTGGATTTTAATTAAAATATATATTTTTTCATTTTTAATAAAAATAACTGAATATATTTTATTTTAATAAACAGAATACTTGATTTTGATAAAACAATTATACTTAAAAGGTAATTTCTGGAAAAACAACTTTTCTTCACATTTATGTTGTTTAATTTAAATTTTAAAAAAACATGAATTTTATTTTATAAACTAGAATAAATTTATTGAAAATTAATAATTAATATTTTTCCATATTCTGAGTAATCATAATTTAAAACCAAGCAATTCTTTTACCAGAGTAAATGTTCAAAATGATTTACATGTGGATAAAATAAAGTGATAAAGATTAAAATAACCTATTAACGTGTTAAAATAACATTTTATGGCTATATTTCTACCCTATATTATATTATATTTATAAATTTTCCAATTTGGATCCATTTTCTTAAGTAAGATATTAATATATTTGAAACTTTTTAAATATTCAACCTGTGTCATCTCCCCCACTTATAAAAGAACATCGCCTATCCTCTCATACACACACTTAATGAAACCTTTATTATTATTATTACTATTAAAATACATTCCTAAAACCTCTATCCATGTCCCATAGTCCCTAGTCTAATAAAAAAATAATCCTTTGATGGCTTTAGCTCTAAACCTAAAGAGGTAGTCCAAAGAATATGTATGTTTTTGAAATGATAATTATCATTAAATTTCTTATTCAACCTCCATGAGGAAATAATAACATAATTACATTGAATATAATGAGTTTTATTGTTTTAATTCTATAACTCACATCCATATCATCTTTTATCTATGAGAAAAAAAAAACATCCATTCTTGTGTACATTGGATTACCGCCTCACGAATCGATGTAATTCGTTTTCCATCACTACGTCTCACGAATGGTCATAATGATGAATTTAATATATATATATATATATATGATATCAGTGAAATAATTATAATTATAAAATGACAATATATCAAATATTTTATTACCATTACATAAATTAAGAAATGATAAATTTATTCATGGGTATATATGAATTACCACTTCAATGAAGCGATGTGATTCAGTTTTCTTCACCGAATCACATGGATGATATTAATGTTTTTATTTAAATATATATTATTATATTTATGATATAATGATAATGTTTTAATCATAAAATGGAAAAATATTATTTCTTTCATGAACTTGGAAATATAAAAATGTTACTCATTCGTACGTACGACTTACTGTCTCCATGATTGTAACATAATTCACAATTCGCAACCATATTACATGGTGTGTTTTATAAATTTTAATTCATTAATAAAATTATAATTATTTAATTGTTATTATTATTTCTATTATGGAAAAATGAACTATTTTACAATGATCAATATACGAAATTTATTTTGAAATTATGAACTGACTATCCTTAAAATACCAAAAGTGGACTAAACTGACTCAGTATTTAAAGATGTCTTTAAAATAAATGGTATAAATGAAATAATTATAAGCTATTAATCCTGTAAAAATATATTAACAAAAAACATTACATATTCATATTATATAGGTGTTAATAGACAAACATTTCAAGTCTCGACTCAAGGTAAATGATTTAACCTCAAGTTCCCTTTATTGATGAATATTTTGATGTTATGAACCTAATTTTCTGAATATGGTGTATACACTACTCCTTTAAAATTTAATATCAATAATCCTTAATATTCAATTATATTTTATGTTATAATTGAAATTAATTAATTCAAAATATTTTTTTGAAAGTTACCAAGTGGTAAGTAATTTCTGAACTCAATTTCAATTCATTGGGTTATACCTCTACTTTATTGTCTTTGTAATGTCATGACTATATGAGAATTTATCAATAAATTATTTTATTTATTATTTACAGTTAATTATTTTGATTTATATATGATCATATAATCTCATAATATATTTATTATCATGTAAAAACATGTGTTTTTTGAATTTTTTCCTTATATCAATATCTTTTTCTGGTGACATGTTCATGTCATGCACCATGATTTCATCATATGGTTTACTCACTAAATCATTAATAAATTTTGAAATATTACTTCCTGAGATTTATAGGATTTATAAATCCTTATAAAACTATTTATTTTAATGAATTTTGGTTCAAATGTTACAAAAGTGGTATATTTGTATCTTATAATATATTTTATATTCATGACTGTTTATGTTCAAGGGTACATTGGGAGAGATATTATGATGTAATTTTCTTGAAAAAAATATCATTTATTATCCTCTGGTAAGGAATGTGGGCCACATTATTTGTTTAAATTTCCACATTTATTTATTAAATAAACATCAAGATTTTTTTTAAGTTTTATTGATCTTGTATCTTTTTTTAGACCATTAATCATTCATTTAAAAATTTATGTTTTCCAAAATTTTTTCCAGAATTTCCTTTTCTAAAAATAAATGATTTCCTAAAGTTAACTTACATGATCTATGGACTTATTTGAAAATTATTTAAAAGTAAATTTCATAACATTGTCTATGTGGTTCATTTTTAACTATATTTATGAATGTTTGAAGAGAATGAATATTTTTAACATTTATTTCATGAACAAACTTTCCTACCGTTATGAAAATTATTACTTGAAGGTTTAATTTTAAAATTTCCAAGGTTATTTTTACAAAAAAGTATCATTATAATATTTTTGGAATATATAGTTGTCAAAATTTGTTTTCAAATTTGAATGGTTATTTTTTTCATGAATATTTTTAATAATATTTCAATTTTATTTTTATTCATTAATGAAATTTGACCTTGTTGTTAGTTATGATCCACTAGTGATATATTGTATTGATAAATTATTTATTATTTTTAAGTATGGGTTATTATTTTTTAAGAGATATTATAATGGAACCTTTTTCCTTTCCTTGGGTAAATAAAGCAGTGATAGAACCACAATTATTGGTGTCTTGAAAAATACATGATTTCATGTGTTATTATTATGTTATAGTTATTCGCCATTGTTTATAATGAAGGATGTCCATGATATAGATCATGATAATGGATGAATTTGATATATATCTCCAATACGTTTGGGAAAGGGATGAACCTAAATAGATATAGGTTTTTCCTAAGAGATTACTAGAATTTATTAGGTATATTATTCCATTTGTAAGAGTGATTGTATGAGTGATATAAAAATGATGTTCTATGTTACCAACATGTTTTATTTATTCTAGGATCGTGTTATAATAGATACATCACTTAAGGATTCTTCTCACATGGCTCATTATTATTGAATTATATGACTCTTATCTTATGTATAATCTTTATGACATGTATCATGTTTTATGATGCATGTTTTTATGGTTATGAATTCTCTAATATTGTTATCTTGCACTTTGATTATTTCATCACACCATTATATTAATATTAAGCTCACTTATGAGATCTAATTTTTAATTCTTGTGTTTATCCTTACTCAGAATAATAGCTATCCCTAGTTATGTTTACTTTTACCTAGGTTTTAAATAAAGGTTTGAAGTATGTTAATCATTAGAAGGATACAAGATATAATGAACTCAGTTGGATGTGATGTATAGTTTTACGAACCAGTAATTTTTATATCAAAGTTAGTATGTAAGGTATGTATTAATTCTCTAAAACTCTAAACCTAAAAGGTGTATAGGGAAGTAATTGATCCAATATTTTAGTTTTACTTTTCATACTTTGAAGGGCTAAATTTGGGTCATGTTTATCTGTATAAATTCCATAATTGAAAAAACTATATTTAAGCATCAAGACTAGTTGTGTAGGTTTAAGGATGTTATACCTAATATTGATAAATTTCAATGAGTATTATAGGATACTTTTTCCTCCTCAGTCATCAAATTTGGAGATATAATATCCCTAATTGGAAAAGAAATATTTCTCAAAATAGATTGGGAATCAAATATGATATTTTTATACATATTGAACCACTATAGCATAGGGTTACTAAATGATACCATTTTTAATCCATAACAACTATTATCCCAAGATCTTTACTATCCATATTTTTAAAGAATAATTCCCACTTCATGGACCCCAAACTTCAAACATACATTATACCACATCACATATGTTTGGGCATTAGATCTGATACCATTTGTCAGGAAACGATCTCCCTTGGATATGAACCCAATCATCAGACCCATGGGTATCTTATTATACCTTGGTTTACTTCAAAGAACACCATAATATATTACCAACTGATGTCAACTATCATACAAAATAAATCCCCCCATAGGCTAAAAAATATGTTTTAATGTGACTTATCCTCACACACACATACCCTAGGAAGTTTCCCAATAGTTTACCCATGTAAAAACTACTCTAATACAATAATTATTAACTACGGAGTTTTAATCAAGTAAAATAATAAAAATAATGGTTCACCATGATGACAAGGGTAGTTACATATAATATATTTTTTTAAAACTTTTCATGTTGTAAAAAATATATGATATAATGCGTATTTGGGTGAACTTACATTTGTTGTGTGTAGCTCTACACACATTCTATATATATCAGTTAAAATAAAAAAACATGAAAATATGAAAGACATAATAAATTTCATTAACCACACCTTGTTGCCTATTTATAGATAAAGTATTAAAAACATAATATCCAAAACACCTTTTAAAACTGTATTTGTAAGGGATTAATTCCATTTAATCCTAAATCCTACCAAAATCTATACTTAAAATGGAATCAAATGTGGTTTCTTCCTATATAACTCTTTGTTTATCGAAGTCAAACTTGTAGAATAAAATGACATGTTGAATTTCTTTTTTTTGGATTCCATGATTTCCACATGGTTTATCTAATATGTCATTTATTCTTATATGATTATTTAAAAATATATATCTAATTTTTTGTTTCCATGATATAAACCTAGAGTTTTCCATCCACTATAACCATTTTTATATATTATCTATCCTCTGTCAACATTACAACTCTAAAAATTACATCTACTTTACTTTTCCCATTTAATGTAATCATTAACTTGAACATGAAAAAACAAGGAAAAACATTGTCCTATGAGGGTGTATACTATACATTGGGGAAGCATTTCAACCCTAAAAAACATTTCCAACAAGTAACACTAACTCACATAGAAATACCAAGCTAAATTCAATGATTTTACATTTCAATGAAAATGGTCACACCATCCTCAATGTCATCAATTCTCATATTCGTCATTTTTAATCTCTATTTGTGGTAAAAAATAGTCAATGAGGCTGAAAAAATTCCAACATCAATATCATTTATTAATTGGATTCTAACTCCTTTCCTCTCTCCTCAATAAAGTATTCATATTATTTACCAATAATTATACGGTTTTATTCTAGTAACGTTTCTTTCAGTAATCCTCGAATTCAAAATAACTGATCCCAATAAATTCCAGGACTATATAAAAAATCATAAAATAGAAATTAATTTTTTATGTGTCATTAATAGAAAATTGCATCAATCCCTAGTTAGTAAAAATAATATCTTGTAATTAAATCATAAAATGTAATCACATTTTCATGTTATTTAGACTTCATTAAATAAAATTAAGTAATAATATAAGTCATTTAATAAACTAAAACATGGTTGTTAAACTAAAAATAAAATTTTATAGAATACCATAAATACATCACCATTTCCCTAACCATACAATATCTATAAGATACCGTGAATATTAAATAAAACCCCTTTAATTTATAGTAAATTAATATATCTACATATCAATAGAAATATTTTTTTTAAATTTAAATCCCTCTTTTATCTATAAAAGAAATTTCATTTATTTTTTATACAAGTCAGAAAGAATAACCTGTAATTTAATAATACAATTCCATATATTCCAAAAATACCATTAATGTTTTCTTTATATTATTATGGAAAACAAAAAATTTTAAAAAAAAATATTGTTATACTTTATCCATAGATGATAAAAATGTGTAAAGGTCTGGAGTCACCTACTTCAATTTTACTCTATCCCCTATTTCAAGTTCCCCAGTATCTTTCCCCTATTTTTTCTCCAACAACAATATTCAAAAAGGAACAAAAAAATTTATTTTTAAATAGATAATAAATGAAATTTCAAATGAATTAAAAATTCCCTAGAAAATTCACCCTAACATAGATAGAATTTAAAAAACTTCCATGAATTGTAAAAACTCAATTGTAAATAAACCGTAATAAATAAAACCATGTAATTCTAATTTATAGCATCAACTATTAAAATTTTACTTTCATAATGCAGTATTAAATAAAATAAATTCTATATTAATTTCACCCACATACCTCATGACTAATGAACAATTCCCATATTTATGAAATGGAAATTCTTTACCATAAAGATTATAATTATTAAAACCAAAAAAATATAATTTATAAATTACTTTTTAAAAATGATCACATAAAATAAATAATAATTTTTTTAATCAACCATCTATTATTAATATAAAATATACCCATCTTGAACTATTACCATTTCAGTATTTTAAAAAAAAATCAAAATAAAAAATACAACTCTCCATATTATCACTACCATGAAAATATTTATTACATGAAAATATTAAACATAAAAATTACAAGGAAAGAAGAATCAAAAAAATATTAAAAAAATATTCATTTTATTATAACAATAATAAAACTTGTATTATATATAAAAAAATAACTAAAATAACTCAGGGTACTGAACCATTATATATTATTCAAACTCACATGAATTTTCATATACTCCACTATATCACTCTAAAACTAGAAAAAAACATCAATGTAAGATCTTATCCATATAATTTTGGATCTACATGGGATGTTTTTCATATTTTTCATTTTACACCAAGTAAATTTATAATCATTAAATTAGATGACGGGGTTCATGATTATACATCATAAGCTAAGACATAGAGAATATATCATGAATATGACTCAAATATGAATTAAATTACACTTGATAAGAAACTTAAGTCATATTATCCAACACCAAGAATGTTCTAATAAAACATGGTAAATGTTAACTTTATTTTAATAAGCTATTCTATCCATGATAATAAGACACATTAAAAAATGAATGACCACTAATAAAAATGTCTAACAGTCACCTTCTCCAATACAAATATGAATTCAATTTACTCTTATTAGTTCTCATATAAACATAAATATTTTGATCACGATACATTATATGATGTAGTTTCTTCGATAAAATTATTGTTGAATCACAAATTTCAACCCGCTATAGTGATGGACAATAAGGTTAACCATAAATTTCCTCATATAGTTCCATACTAATAAATAGATGATAATTGTTATTATTTGAAATAATTATCAACAAATAATGATCCATCCAAGAACCACCATAGGATATATAAAATTTCTTAACATATCCCCACCATATGAATTGTACTATTAGTCGAATAATCCTCCAAGGGATGAAATTTTGTGTTAGTACATAACTAGGTTTAAAAATAAAATTTTAATCCTCTCCATATTTTAAAATTAAATCATTCATTAGAGATATATAATATAATAAGATGAATAACTAATATATTCCCCACTTATTCCATTCAAATATTCTCTAAATATTAAATTAACATATACTATTTAATCCATAAGATATGAGTTGAATTAGTTAACTGATCTATAATAACCCAAACCAAACCCCAAAATATAGATGTATGAGGTAAGTTAGCCAAAAAATATATATGAAAACACCATCACATTTCCACATTGAAATACTCAGTGGTTGAAACAATCCATGAGGAACCTAATCAATAGGTGATTACATAGTAAATATTTTTCGAATAATATATAGTCAAGAATGTAATTAAATAAATAAATAAATATGGTATCCCACTTTTCATATTGGTATTTTTCCGAATCACATAACCATGTCCCATCTCCACTGAGATACTTCAAATACAACCTAAACATCGAACTAATCACATGTCCTTATTCTAAAACACAAGATATTCATATAAAATAGGATGTATGTGCATGTTTTGATTCAAAAATCATAAGACCAAAAAATATATAACCCCTCAAAGACACCACAATTATTATATGCAAGTGTATACACATTGAAATAAATAAAAATGAAACAATTAATAAGAAAAATAAAAGGCAAGATATCAGGTGATATCAAGAAAACAATGATGGTGGAACTTGCCATCTTCATCTAAAGATTCAAAGAAATGTAATTTACCTCATTTAATTTATAACATGATAAAAAACATAGAGTGGTTCTATCCATAATTGGTTAGAATTTTAATCATATAAGTTCCATAACATACCTAATATATCAAGAAGGAAACACTCTAGGTAATATAATGGCTCATTACCACCACTCTAGTATCTAAAAATATTGGAAAAAACACATGTGGTGTAATATAGATTTCTTGAAGTCTTACTTCATTTAAAAAAGATGGGAATGAAAACATATGAGATACTATGATCACTATCAGACCTCCTACATCAATAATTAGTTAGGAAATAACAAATTATAGGTACCACAATCATTTTTAGTTGACCTACATCCAAATATTAGTGAAGTACACATAAAATTTATAAAATATCCTTAATAGTCACAAAACAACCAAATTAATTTAAGGAAATAATATATTCAAGGTAACAATAATAACTACAAATCCTCTTATATAAAAATAAAAAAGAGAAACAATAACATAGAAATTATATAGGTCATACCTATCACTCAACTATAACATGACAAATCTATCACATATTAATCCTTATGATAATTTTTCCCTCAGTTAAAAAAATATCTACTAAAAAATACATAGATGATCCTCTCCATAAAATAATATTTTACTTCTACTTAGGTTTATTTCCATGATTATCACCCAACCCATAATCCAAAATCAACATTCTCATACCCAAAATCCCATAATGATCCTAGATAAACAATTAATTAAATAATCATATACTTGATAATCAATGTATGTTGATCCTGAAGTACCTAATTGTTATCCACATAATCCATCAATCACCTCCAAAGTGGATTCTTAGAAAATAATCTTCCTTTATAGCCATTCCTTATTCCAAGAACCCATAGAAAATAACCCAACGGATATCCACTCCATGGTCCTCACTTAGTGGATTATCATATCCATATTCAATACACTCTAATATATCTATTATAATATCATTGGAAATTCATCCAACCTCAAAGTTTATTTGGACACCCAAGTCGAGTTATACCAAAGAATCACTACAGGGGTGATGTTTTGATGGTTCTAAGACCTTGCCTTGAGCCTCAAACAACCTACCACCACCCCATCTAATAATTCACCAATATATTGATTAATCCACCCACTATCATCATAATCTTTTTGTAATCCCAATGAAGTCAAATTAGACTATTTCACTTGAATTCCAATATTGAAACCCATTGAGTATATTCATCAAAAACCAAACTATGCATATCATGGAAGCATTATCACGAAAAAATTATGAGACCAATTCATTATTGGTGAAATTTAGCTTCCATGACAAAAAGTTTCTATCTATTTACCAAATGCAGAAAATACCTCTAGGTATCCATTTAAGTCACACTTACTCAACTATACCCCACCCATAAATTACATTCTATTTAACAATACATAATATAAATGTTTAATAATTTAAGGACAACATACCATATTTCTGAGTTACCCTCTTTTAGTCTCACACATCTAGGATCATACGAAGGATCCTCAGTATCTTGATCCCCTATAAAAGGTTATAAAACTCTCTTAATAAATCAATTAAAACAAAACATAATTAAATTTTTTAATATATTTGATAAATCAACATGTGGGGATCTCACTAAAACTATAATTAACAATTTAAAGAAGGTTTATCATGTGTCTATAACACTTTCAAAAATAATCATTACATTTGAAAAACTAATTGATTGAAAAACTAGAATAAATATATAAAATACATAAAAATATAAGTAATATAATTTATTTTAATGAAATAGAAAGTGATGGTATGTGTTCATCCACTTTTGGAATCCTCTAAGAATTTCACCAATGATTCATATTTTTCATTATACCTTTCACCATGATTTGATGAAATAAATCCTAGATACTTCACTAGAAATATATATAAATAGAGGGAAATCAAGAAGAATAATAATAGTGAAATAAAATGTGGTATAACCCTTATTTTTAATAATTAAACTCATCAAATCCAATTTATAATTAAGGAGGAATAATAGGGGAATAAATAGGGGAATAATAGAATCTTCTCCTTTTTCAGATTAGATGAATGATAATATATGTGGGGAGGGGTCTAAGGTTTTTTATTTTTTAATCACCTCTAGATCTTACATTGAATGAATCAGTATAACGATGATTAGACTTCAAGTTCTTATGGTATTCTATTTTAAAATGTAATCCTTATGTCATTTAAGTTATATATATATATTGAAACCATCTCCTACTACCCTTGTGTTTTTAAAATTTTTATAACTCAATAAAAATATATTATCATTATATTAAGAATACAAATTCTTTAGGTGAAAAAATAAAAACACTTATTCATTCCCTTTTTTCTTGTTTCCATAATCCAGATTCAAATTCATCGAATTATACGCCCTTCCATCAATTCCACCTTCAAAACCTGCTTCATTTTTCAACTATATGGAAAAAAGTTACACCATATTCACAACCCATTATTATTCTAATAGTATTTATTATATGATAAAAATTTATTAGCATTAGGAAATTAAGCTATAATAAGTTGGTCACTATCTCCTTACATGGTTATCTCAATCCTCTCATCATGGGTATCCACATAAAGAACACAAGTGATTATGATGGTTGTATTTTTTTCATTAAGTGTCTGAAGATGTGTTGGGTAGTGATGAAGATCCTAATGAATGAGTGAATGAAGATCCCATGACAGATAAAGATAATTATGTAAATGGGTATCCTGAATATTGATAAATACATTGGGGTTTCACTAGATTATATGATCTAAATCAACCTTCTATTATATATTTTAGGTTAATTAATTTTAGTGAAAAGGAATCTTATATAAAACCCATGCCAGTGGGAAAGTTCTACTACTACTACTTATAATTATTATATAAATACATTCAAGAAACATTGTTTAAAATTAAATATTGTAATGTTGATCATAATATTAATTAATGTGACATGTTATTATTTATGAGTTCATTTTTTATAAAATGTATTATAGAATTAAAATGATAGTTGTATTGGATAGATATAAGAGATATGATTGAGATTTGATTAACAAAGAAAGGGTTGATAAATAGCTGAATCTATTTGAATAAATCTAGAAATTGTTGATTTTGGGTGAATAAATGAGTTAATGCATTAATGTGTAACAGTTCATAGAATAATGCGTAAAAGTAACTCAAAAAATATACTAATTATCTGTAAAATTCACTCTAGATATGGATAGATAAAAACAAAAAAAATCCCTAAATACATATGAGTAATTATATGAAATACATAAGAGTCATCCATAAGTGTGAACTAAAATTGGTATAAGAATTATTTATATAAAAGTAATAGTGATGAATAATATCAAAAGAATTTAAATTTTATGAGTTTTATTTATAATGTAAAAGTAACATAATCTATATGTAAAAGTAGAGTCAATAATTTATTGGATATGTAAGTTTTTTTGATGTAATACTTAAAGGTATCTTATAATATGCAAACTGAAAATTTGAAAAGTTATATACTCATGAAGTTACGGAATGAAAAATTTACATGAGATGAGGAATTGATAATCTATCCAACACCACTAAGAAATTTATTATTCATTTTACTCATACTTAAGATTAAAAAAAATTGGTTTAAACTAGAATTTCAGAAAAGGTAAGGTCATGCACTATTTTATATGAATGTTTGTTAGATGATATTTAAAAGTTAGAGCATATTTAACAGTTAAGCAGATCCAGAAAATTAATGTTTTTATTTTTCATAAATTATATTTGAATGTTAAATCAGTTGTATGAAATTTTTATTATTGATTAATTAAATATCACAATGATTTATAAGGAATTTTTATTTAAATAAATGTTGAAAAATGAGTATTTACATTGTGAAAAAGAAATACACATTGTGAATCTATTTAAAAGTAAAACAAACTGAATGTGGTTATAATATTTGAGATATAATCATTAAATAAAGATAATTTTCACTTCCTTGAGATATTATTTTCCACCATAATATATAAATTCCATGATGTGAGATATGATAGGGAGATTTGTTTTTTTGGAAAACTCTACTCTAGGATAGGTTCACTGTATGTTTTTCATGAATGTCGGCATGGAGGTAATAACATCTTAAAGATTTGGTGGAGAAAAAGACTCATGAAAATTCTAATTATCATATTAACTCTAATGGAAAATTTTTATGTATTTATTTAAATTATAATTGAATTAGAATTTTGAGATAAGTTAATTCCACTATATGGGATATTTCCTTATTCATATTTATAAATTTATTTATATACTTATGTGGATATAAATGACATATGAAGAAAGAGATAGTGTTTCATGATTGAGAATCCAATATGGTATTAATTAAGATAAGTCTTGTATAATAGAGATAAAATGATTCCATATTCCATGATATTCCTATATATTGAATTAATAGTAAAATAATAAATAATGCGAGTATTGAAGAAACATAATCTAGTAATAATTTCAAGAGAATAACCTTCTCATTGTGGATAAAGAAGGAAAAGAAGATAAATAAGGATCTAAGACCCATCCTATGATATCCTTATTTATTATAATATGAATAAATAGAATCCTTATGATATATCTATATCATAGAATAAGAGCCAAAATAAGAAGAGAATAGTTAGGAGGGAGACCAAGAACTATGTTAGTTCTAATGATAATATATACTGAAACTACTGGGAGTTGATGAGATGCTATGAATGAAGATCATTGTGAGAAATAGTTGAGGAAGAAGGATGAAAAGTTGGACTCTACACACAAATAATGTTTGGAAGTAAAAAAAACAATTAATGAGGAAGAATATCTCTTATAGTTAATATAGTGACATCTAGAGCAGAAAGGATGACCTTTATAATGTTTTTTAGGGATAAATATTGAAGACCTGTGTAATTCAGTATAACAATATCCATACCAATAATGTGCCTAACGTTTTTTGGGAGGTAGATGGTATTTTATTAAAAATACTCAAGGATTTTTTCTACCCTTATGTTGTAATGTTTTATATATATTTCTAGGAGTTGAGGATAAACACTACCCACCTTCCATTAAATTCATTTGTATAATTTAGTGTAAATTTATAACTTATAATTAAACTAAATATTACAAGTATTACATACCCATGTTATGACTAAAACTTTTAAAACTAATGTGTGTTATGATTTCTGGATTACATTAATGTATTTAGTGTGAATTCATTTAATTAAAACATAGCTATATCTATATATTATTGTAACTAACAAAAAATGATTGAATTTAGATAGGGTAATTTAAAAGGATAAAATAATTTGGTAAAATTTTTCCATGATTCACTCCCCCTAATAGATGAATGCACAATCTTACTGATGCACACCGGGTGGTATTAGAGTTACGAATATTTCCTTTGATAATATTTATTTTCATTCACATTTGTTTTTATATGTCATACATGAAGTGAAAATTTAAATAGGATTATAGATTGCATTAGAAGGATAATATAAATGTTATTTTTTCTATAAAAACATTAAGATTTTGTATAAAACACAAAACATTATGAGGAAAAGAGTAGAAAATAAATTGAAAATTAATTTAAAATATGGTATATCACTAATTAAAGGTATTCAGAGGCATATTATATCTTATGAATCTATTAAAAATCATCTTCTCAAATAATCAGTTCTAGACTATGAAGAGGATAAATCTACTAAATCATTTGAGACCTCAAATTTATGGTTAAATAATTATTTAAGAGATATATTTTTAGTGTTTCCAATTATAAATTTATTTTATTGTAGAAACCAATTGATGATTACACATTTCTAGTAATATATAGAAAATACATAAAAAAATAATTTTTCTAATATTTTCAAAAGTATAACACTCCCATAAACAACGTGAAATATGGGGAATAAATTATTCCATTTTTTCAATAAAAATTACACCCTTGTTAAAGAATAATTAAAAATATTTATTTATGAGAAATTTTTTATAATAAAGAATAGTGAAGAGTAGATATATGACATATATAAAAATCCATATTCTATTTTTTGTGTTAAGGATGCCCAAAAGAATATAGAAGCGAAAAAATTAAGGACCTTGATAATATTATACATAAAAATAGAAAAATTAATGAAGAATAGATTCCAATAATGCAGAATGACTGTGAATGAAAAATGATATTATTAGAGAATTTTGAAAAACATTCTTATATTGAAATTACTTGATTGTGAATAAAAATAGAAAGTTGGGAAATTATTCCGACTGAATTATCACATAAAGTTGAGAAAATTGGTGCTACTTTGAGTTATAATATAGAATTAGTTCATTCTAAAAATACATATGTTAGTGGAAATTAAAGATTGTTATTATTCATGAATATATCTCATGAAATCTCTGAGAAATATTTAACCCATAATCTTATATGTTTTTTAATTCCAATAATATATAACATGTTCTTGTACTATTTCAAATTTTAAAATATGAATAGGTTGGGTATAAAATATTATTTAATACATCCTTTAATTTAGCATGGATATAATAATTTCCAAGAAGAGTAAATCAATAAAATAATTTTTAAAGAAGACTTATTTGACTAAAAATATTAAGAGAATAATTCTATCAAAATTGATACTAATGTATGATGAACAAGGATAATTAGAAAATATTGGTACTATGGGAAATTCATACAAAATTCCACTAAATTTTTTTGTAATGAATAAAATTATGGAACTTAAAGAAGGACTGTACAAATTTAGAGAATATTTAAATCAAATAATAATTCTTTTAAGAAAAATATATGTTTGCAGAAAATTGTAATTATATACACTAATAATGGATTTGGTTGTGCAGTAAATTTTAATGAATATTATAATAAAGAGGTTATTATGATGATGGGTCCTAGTATATATGTACTAAGAATTTTTTTTATATTTTATAAGAGAAATATACACACAATGTTTGAGGAATATACATTGAAGAGAAGGTGAGTCTGCCATAAGTAATTTAAAAAAAGACATAGAGAATCTTATACACCTAAAATATAATAAAATACCCAAAAAATGAGAAAGAGTTAATTATAAAATGGGATAATAGGTTATACCATCCAATTAGCATATACACGAGTGGCTGAGGTTCCTTATTGGCATCCAAGAGACCCCTGATCCAATCTTTGTGGGGGTGAATTTTCAGGGTACTGTAGAAGTACTATAGAATTTTCTATATAGGGTATTGTTTGATACTATAGAAGTTAGTACTATTCATTTTATTTGGGACTTCGGGCCACTGGTTTGGGCTTACGTGTCTCATGGCCTTCTGGCCATTAATGGACTTCTGGACACAAGGCTTTCAGGTCATAGAACAGACCAAGAAGCAACTCAGGCAGACCACACATGACTAGACCAAGATGAGGAATCAAAGAAAAAAAAGAAACCACTATAGTAGAGCTAAAAGTATTTGATGAATGAGAGGGTATGCCAACTTCCATCGAGACTAGTCATTGGGTATCTCTACATGGGGCAATGGTTGATGATTTTCACTGCATGTTAGCGAGATAAGGAGCCTTTAATATACAGATGCTAGGGAGGGGTTCTTTCAAGTGTGTCATGTCTTGGAACTTTAAGGTCAGATATTGGGTAGTGTATAAGCCTCGTTACTTGGTCCTAAAGGTCATGTAAGGGTTTCCATTAAACTCTTAAAAGGTGGATTGTCAAAAATAAATAAATAAAAATTCCTTTAGGCCTTTCAAGTAAGAGGTTACACCATTTTCCACTAAACACATACCATTGAAATTCGTGTCGATATAGGTAAAATAACAATATAAAAGAACTAATCAATCTGTGAGAGAAACAATATGTATTTTTTTGGGTTAAAATTATTAAAGAATAATTTAAATCCCCTAAAATATTTCCCAAAGTTGGTAACATAATGATTTATGGAAAACTATTTAATGAATCTATGAAATCTAGGAATATTCTAAATGATTGACTGATTATAAGGCCAATGCAATTTGAAATAACTAACAAGATGGACTAATCATAGAAAATCACATGAGCCTTTATGGATAAGGTGCATAATCGTATTCCATCTGAGACGAAATAAAAAAATAATAGTAAGACCATGATTTCGAAAGAAAAATTATTTTTGATAGTTAAAGAGGATATATCATGAACAGTTATCATTAAATTAGAGCCAAGAATAAAATAATTTCCCTATTGAGTGGAAAATATTACCCCTATTTCTCCCTTTAAGAAGAAAATTAAGAACCTTACTTATTCCCATATTTGTTGGTTTTGGTTTCATTATATATGGCATTGAAGGATATTCATAAAAGGAGAACTAGATATTTTCTATAGTAACTATATAGTATGGACAATAAGTAATCATGGAATTTTTTAAATTTCAAAAACAATGTATCATTATAAAGAGTTATCTTAAATAATATGTTTTCACTACATTCTTAAAAAGAAAAACTATATTGATGAGTGCTGGAGTGAATCCATTGAGGTTGAGTTTAGAGGAAGAAAATCATATTGAATACTATTAATACACGAATCTATAATTATGGATAGAACTTTTTAAATGTATAATTCCAAGATAGGTTAATCATCTTACCCATTCTCTTTTCAATGTATGAATTCTGATCAATCAAGGGGAAGTGTTTATCCTAATAAAAGGGTTCCTAAAATGATATTTTTTATACTTTAAAATTTAATGTTTTTAATGTGTTTTCTTATTTGATTGAAGGTCAATAAATTTCTTAAGAAATCAATTTCAGTAGCCTATGGTAAGTGAAATGGAGTTAGTATCCCCTTTAAAATAGTTATATGGACAACTTTGATGCCAAGGCTAGTCATTTGTATTTTTATAACAATCAAACTCAAGTAGATTTAGAGTTGATTTATTTAGGTCTCATTTATATTTGTAATGTGTTTAAACTAATCTATCAACTATATTTGACCTTAACACTTATGAATGGGGGAGAATAGAGGAGAAAATATGAATCTATTAATTATAAAAGGAGTTATAGATGAGAAATGTATTCTGTTATATTTATGTCTTTTTAATTATTTTTTGTAAAGGGGAGAGAAGTGAAGAGCTATTATTGTCAAATAAAAATTAAATAATGTGATCAAGTTAATGGTATTGACAATAAATCCCATGGGAATGATTTAAGGACCCATGTTATTATGATGGACATATTTCATATCATTAATTATGTCAAAATGTGTTGGGTAATTAAAAATAACCAAATAAATGTTAGAATGAATAACCCTATGATTTCTAAAGAGTATCAAAACAATGTGGGAGATTAATGTCTGTGGAATATCATATATTTCCACTAGATCATATTTTCTATATCCAACTATCATTATATATTTTATTTTTGTTGACATGATGAAAATAGAATATTAGGTTCTTTACTTTATTGTGGGAAAGGGCTGCCAATACTGCTTTTAATTATCATATAATGAAATTTAATAGATTAGTATTTTCATGTAATTATTTTAGTACTAATATAAATGTCAATTAATTAAAAAAATTGTTAATAACTATCTATAATATTTTTTGAATAAGTATAAATCTAGTTTATTAGAATGATATAAGAGCTACAATTGAGCTGTGATTAAAGAATCGGGGGAGTATAGAAGGTTGAGAATATATCGTTGTATTATAAGTAACTATTTTTCCAAAAAATAATTTATAACATAAACTATATAATCTATCAATAATTATGGTTTTAGATTTGGAGTTGTTGAGGTGGTGAAGATATATTGAAAATAATTTTAAAATAATTTTAAATTACTTCGAATAATTTATAATAATTTTGAAAATATTTAAAAAATTATTATAAATTTTTTAATTTCATTTAATACGTTTTTGAGTGATTTGGTGTGGTTTGATATTTTATGAATATATTTAAGGAACAAATAATACAATTTAAATAAATTTGGAACTTGTAGATTTTGGATGAAAAATAGAAACTGGAATTGATATATAAGATTACTAAGGATAATTTGTAAAAGTAACTCTAATAATATAATCAAAATATGTATAAGTTAGTATGGTTCATAAATCAAGAAATATAAGAGGTTGTAAATATATAATATCAATTTATTCATATATATATATGATTCATCAAAAAGTGAAGACTAAAATTGGAAAAGGCATTCTATGTGTAAATGTAACTGTAAAGAAAAATGTTTGGAAAATTGAAAATTCATTAATTTTCCTGATATAATTAGAATGATATAATATATTCATGAAAATAACTTCCATAGATTGATGGATATATAAAATCAATTCTAATCGATACATGAGGGTAACCCAGAAAGTGCACAATAAAAATTTTGATGATCAAGAATATTGATGTTATGGATTTCAAAATGTATAAGAGTTGAGGTATTGAAAAATTATAGAACACCACTAATAATTATAACTCATTTAAATCATATATAATAGTAAATTTTTCATTATAGATTGAAAATTTAGAAAGGTAAAAAACTTACACAATGATACATGAATTTACGGAGGTGGATATATAAAAGTTAATAGATCATACATAATGTTCTATTAGTTAGGGAAACTCGAAGTTGATATTTTTTGGATGTCATTTATTTAAGTTACAAAATATTATTCCCATGATGATGTTTGAAAAAATTAATTTTATAATGATTAAAAGGTGATTTAGATTCATGATAAATTTGAGAAAAATATTTTTCACATAATGAAGAAGAAGAACATTCAATGAAGGAATGTATGAATTAAACACAAGATAACGATGGTTATGGGATTTCATATATAATAACGAAGATAGGATAAGTGTAACATTTTGGAGATATTATTTCACATTAGGAGAGAGTAAAGCCTTGATTCTATGCATGGTGAAGTTAATTTTATAATCAATTATTAAATTATGGTATATTCAAACTATCGGTTTCATCCATGTCATAATTGAGAGAAAACTGCACACGCGTTTTGAAAATATAAAGATTCATGATTATTTTGGTTATTATTTGAACATTAAAGATAACAATTTATTTATTAGTATAAATGATATTTGAATGAAACTTATTATAGAATATTGTGTTTTCAAAAATAAAGTAAGGCATCCATATTCAAATATGAAAATATATTCAAGTAAATACATGGATATAAAATATATACAATGAAATGGAAAATCATTGATGATTAATAATTTGGTCCTAAATTTCTTTAGGTAAATCTTGTATTATCGATTAACCTGATACCACAATCCTTGAAATTTTAATATATCAATTGAATATAGAATATGCCAACATTGTGAGTATCTAGGAAAGAGAAGATGATAATAATTTGAAGATAAAAACATGTGCATCGAGGAATAAGAAGGACAAGATAAGTAATATGACTCAAGGAATTATCATATGATATATTTGTGTAATAAAAGAAGATGAATAAGAAGAAACCTAATGATATATCTATATCATAGATGATGATATAGAATATTAATAGAAGAGTTGAGAGAAAGAATGACAAAGACACTACTGGTATTGAATATGTACATAATTATTCTTGGAAGTTGATGAAATGTTATGATTATGGATCATAGTGTTAAAGAGTAGAGGAATAATATTGATGTACATGATGATATACTTGAATAATTTATAATAGTCGAATACCACTTCTTGAGGAACATTATATCTTATAATTGATGAAATGAAATTGAGAGTAGAAATGAATATCATTTTTTGGAGTTCAAATGGAGAACCTTAGACAAATAGAGTGATGGAGTATAATAATATCTTTATATGTCCGGTTACTAAATATTTTTAGGAGAAAACTATTATATCATTATAAAGACTCAAGGATGTATTCTTCACTTTTTGTGTAATCTACTAGACAACTTTTTTAGTGTTAAGGATGAACATTTCCCTCATCCCATTATTTTCACTTTTATAATGTTGTGGATACATGGGTTTCATTCTAATCCCAAACACCTATAGGATTATCCACAAACATTGAATCCAAATAATTTAAAAATACAATGTCTTATGATTTATTACATTCTATCATATGTGTTTTGTAAATTCATTGAAGGAAATAATAACCACATACATATATTTTCTTATTCTATAATAGTGGTTCAAATTATGTGAGTGGAATTTAAAATGATAAAATAATTTATTAAGAGGTCACTGTCATTTACCCCCTTCTTAGGTGACTCTATGATCCTACTTTGGAACAACTTTACTACTACTTCACAATATCTAGAATTAAATGGTTGTATAACACCTACCCCTCCACTAACTTGTTTATGTGAATAAAATTTATATAGAAAATTCTTTGATTGTGACCTCATTTGAAGTATTGAACTCCATTAGCGTTTATGTTATTATATTTATATTTTTATGAAAAATAGGTTAGTAAAAACATTATTATTCTAGAAATGAAATAATTTATAACTATATAAATCTCCCATTAAATCAAGACAATCCCAATAAGGAGGGATAAAATGGAAAATTCATCAATAAATCACCCATTTCTTATTAAATCTGATCCAGGTGCCTCAATTCTAATGGAAAAATACACTTGAAATCCACATTTTATCATTTTTTGATGATATTACTAGATCATTACTATTATGAATGGAGAAACCAAAATTGAGTTACAATGAATTTATATAATGGTTTAATTATATAGTTGAAGGGTTATCATTGTAATAATAATCCATAAAACATTAAAATATATGTATTATGCATCATGAACCTCCATTTTTTCATTAGAATAAGAGGAATTAGAAAGATTTAAATGACATTGAGTATAAATATCCATATTCATGTTAAAGCAATAAACTAATTGACATTTTTTTTCAAATATTTCCACCAAGTTGGAATATAGAAATAGGAGGAATTTATGAACTCCAAGAGGTAACCCGGCCTAAATTAATTAATATAACTACCCTTTTAAGGAAACATGATTAATCAAGTTTAGAAGGAATGTAAACTAAAGAGAAATATATACTAGGATAATGTAAAAGGGATATTGAACACTGCGTCCTGACTAGGGTGAACATTTTGAATATTTATCACTTAAAAGACTCAAAATTTCTAAAAAATTCCCTAAAACAACCCAAAATATAGTTGTGTACTTAATAGAATTACAATAGGTACCCTATAGCCTTACATTCAACTGGGGGATCATCAATGGATTATTCCACTCTTGGAGCGGAACCAGTTACCCAATGCATAACTACTAGGTACCAAACGATGTTTTCTATCATATGTAAGAAACATTAAAACAAAAACACCCAATAATTACACTTAATACATCTTTATTATACAAAACATAGGCAACGCATATTTTAAAATTAACATGAAACATAAAATATTGAAATTGAATATTCAAAATAAAATAACCCTTAACTATGGCACCACTAGATTCTCATTTCTCTCCCTTTCACTGACCCTTATTATTGTCAGTCATTACAAACTCCCGTCCTTGAAAATTCTCATTTGTGAGGATCGTTCTGGCCTATAGGTTTTTGACCAATCCTACCATTGAGATTTAATTTTTAACTCTATCATGAAATCACTATAAGGTTACAGTATTCTATCATTTCGTCTTGTCAAGAAGAACTATGTACTTACCCAAATATGTATAATACAATATACATAAAAAAACCACTCATATTCTATAAAAAATATTTTTTGTAAATTCCATTTCCCTATAACAAATCGCACATATAAAAAAACCCATTAATACTATACTATATCGAACACACCTAAATTCCTTCACATCTACTGGTAACTAGATCTATTACCACTACCAGCTCTATGAATAAGCCTTTATAATTATTTCATCATTTTAAGAATGTCATTTTTTATTCCAAACTCAATGTTTAAATGTTATTTGTTCATGTAAATCCATCTCATAAATTTGGAAGTATAATCTTTTTAAATTTTCTTCTAAACCTAAAAAACATTATCTCTAGAGATTATCTATTTACTATATAATGATCTTCATTTAAAAACATCATTTATGATATCCTCATGAGTACTAACACCCTTTACCAAGAGTATTACTCTAACTATTTACCAAACAATGTATTTTTACAACTACTATGTAGTATCCATGTTTAAGAAATAAAGTAAATTCTCAATAACATGAATTTCCACTAGAACCATATTTAATTTAATGCTTACCTTCATGTTTTCTAGGTGACATCCCTATCACCTAACCAAATTAATTATCTCGATATATAAATATTTGGTAGTTTTTTTAGGACCCCACATGAATTGAGTGATTTAATGGGTATTCATGACTACAATATTACTAATTTCCTCATCCAACTAAAATGATCTAACATGATTTTAGGATTTCATAAGGATCCCTGATCCTGAGATCCACTTGTTAAAAGTCAAAATATTTGACCCTAGAACTCCAACTCCTAGTTCTATAACAATAGAGTGTTTTAATGGATATTTAATTATACCTTAAACCATTAGTTTTTATTATGAACCATCACTATAATCTTTTCCCAAAGTTAGAATCACAAATATTTTAATAAACTATGTTGAACTTCATTCATGGACCTCCATTTTCTATATTGAACATCCAATAAAATATCCGTTACAACCAAGATACAAATCTATAGAGTCCTTCAATTGTTATTCAATGTCATTACTCTCATAGATAAGGTATTTAAAGTCTATCCTATTTAGGTTTATAGTCCCACATCATAAGAAAGGATTCACCCTAGGTTATTTACCGTAAGATCTTTTTTTAATGTTTTTTTTTTGATTTTTTGGATGAACACATTTTATTTTGGGATTTCCTTCTACTATAATCATTGGTTTTCAAGTCATTTTTCGGTATAGAGAGAATTTTATATGGAAATAACCTCAAGTTATTTTATGTATGTTGGTTTTAATTAATGTAGTGTGGGTATAAATGTGTCAAGGCATTACAAGTTTTTCCATGTTTCTGAGGATTTAGAGGTGGTTTGGGTTGTTTCTATAGAATCTAGGCTGTGAAATATAAACTAGACACTTTCACATCATGAACATGTTATAAAATTTGAACTTGTCTCTGAGAATCTTCTATGAACTGGTTTTGAGTGTGAATGTTTACATTCCAGGAAACCAGTTCACATAATTAAATGGTTGATCGACGTTATTTTAAACCGAGGTGACATGTTTTTTGGTCAAACTTATAAATTAAGAAATTGAAAATAAGAAGTGTTTTTATATCATGATTATATTAGGAATAATAGTTTTAATCCATGCATTGAAAATGATTTTTTTCATCTATCATGTATATATATATCTCTCTCAAACCCTATAGAGACTATATGTGATTTCAGAGTGATTCCTTCCCTTCCAGACATCTAGATTATCATTATATCTTAGGTGAGTTCCTTTTCTTTGGTTTTACTCTCATAGAAACTTTTTTACCTTTATCATGGTGTAATATTTTTTGACTAGTGTTGAAATGGTGTTTTTACCATGTGTGATCTAGGTTTTTTCCTTGTGATCCCATTCAAATTTGTTCCTCATTGGAATTTTCAGTTTAGATTGTTTCTTGAATCATTTGTTAAATTTTGGTTGTCTATAAAAAAGCCCTATGGATTTTTTCTATTTATTAAAATTTGTGAAATATTATGTGAATACACTAACAAAACTATGAAATTAACAAAAAAATCATAATGGGTGATGATAATCATGTGTTTGGATCCCTTTATATAAAATATTGTCGATACCTAGCCTAAGTTGACTCGTAGGGTGAGCCTACCCTTGAATAATAAATAAATATCTAATGGATTAAAGATATGTTTTGGAATGACATGAGATATCTGGTGATTAATTGTGATGGATTTCCCTTGGAAAATGGAATCCATGATTAGTGAAATAAAAAGTGATAATTGTTATGAATTGGATGCATACATTGGACTGATAAAGACATATGATATAACATGATGATTGAACATATAATTAAAATAAAATTATTAATTGGTTGAATGGAAAATTTTTATTTATGATATAATGTTGTTACATTATTTATGTTATGAATTTTTTTTGATTTATATGGAAATTCATATATAAATGGAATATACCAATTATTTTGAAATGATGATATAAAGGGCTCAGCTTAATTATGATAAAATGTTTATATAAAGTGATTGGATTGGTTATACTGAAATTCTTATATATATATATATATATGAATTGGTTTGGTTATGATGAAATGCTTATATAAAGGGCATGTTCAGGTCATATTGAAATTCTTATAAATAGTGCTAGGGCTGATTTTGCTGAAATGATTTTATGAAGGTCTTGGTCTGGATATAGTGAAATTATTATATATAGGGATCGAATGGTTATGCTAAAATTATCATATAGAATACTTGGTAAAGTTGTGGTAAAATTATTATATAGTCCTAGTTATGGTAAAATTATTATACAAAGGGAACTTTCTCGGTGATGTGATTATTCTTTGGACATGTGGTTGTGGTTGGAATGTTTATGCAACATTATTAGAGATATTCCTCCACTGTGATAAAGAAGGATGATTGTTGTATCATATTAATTAACTTTTTAATACTCTTTATTATAATTTTATTGAATGTACTTATTATCAGAATGTTTTCTAGACATGGCGACACCGTCCTATTGAGTTTTTGTCATACCCTATTTAGGTCATCATTTAGTACTCAATAAGATTACATGGATACAGGTTTGGATAGGGAAAGGGGCTTTGTGGTTTTTTTTCGTTTTGGATGTGTTGGGGATTGGTGGTGGGACCGACCTGGGATTTAGGACAAGGTTCATTGAGTTTAATCTGTTCATATTTTTATTTTATCAGTATGAATTCCTACATAACATTTAGTAACATTCCATCCAGAAAATAAATGGTTCTTTATTATTTGGTTTACTGGATTAATCCTTTATCTTTGAGATGTATGATGTATTGTTTCAACTATTTACATTATTCTAATATTTTGTTATTTATATTTTATTTCTAATCTCTACCAGGTTTTGTAGTCTCCCTACAATGTCCTCTACATCCCCACAACTATTCTGTAGCCTCTGGTATACATGGAGGAATTATTGAGGTCCAACAACCAAATTTATTTGGCCACATGAGAGATTGGTGGATTAGGGAAAATTAAACTGAAAATCCATTCTACTTTCATTTATATTTCAGAACCAATCCAATCATTTTGGGATGAAACATTTAGATTGATCATTTTTTATCTTGGAATCCTCAGTGATATTAGTTATAATTCAATAGAAATCTTACACAACCTTAGTTTTTATCACCCCCCTTCCTTAACTAGTTATTAAGAGTTCTATGGATTCATAATATTCCATTCCCGTATTATTTTTTATAGGTATTACCCATAATTGAAAATCCTTTTTTCCATTTGACATTCCCTGAGGTACTTCCTTCGCGGAATTAATCATCGATTCTAAATTACTCACCTAATGATAATATATTAATGATATATTCATTACTAAACTTCAATATTAATAATATAAACCCTAGGGTTCCTTAAATATTTTTAATTTAAATCCTTGAATAGTCCCACGACATTACTTCCAAGAATGTAAAATTATCTTTCTATTAGATCACCACATCTCACAAGGATTTATCACCTTAACCCATAACTAGAATATATAAAGACATGATTTACTAAATATTTAAATCACTGTTATGTAGTGAAAAGAGTTTTATCATTGAACCAAATCCTCACAACGACATATAATCATTTATTAAATTACATTTTTCACATAAATCTAAGTCACTTGTCTCCATAAAAGAAGAGATTACAACAACCCAACTAACTATCAGTTCTCACATCTCCATCTTGTATGATAACATGACTTTTACTATTCAAATATCACCTCAGAACCATGATTTCTATGATTTTCATCATAATTAAACTAATCTAAATCACATAATATCTTTTGTTTACATCTAACAAATCCCACCTTCCTTATACCCCACATTTATCTTTAAAACACTAATCATGTATCCATTATTACATATATCCAAAGGAACCCATATTTCTATATCTACAATCACTATGTATCCAATATATGTTGCAATAATATGTACATATCAAACCATATTTAGTATTACAAGAGAAACATAAAACCTTACCAAATTTTTAATCTCTTTTACTAACTCATTATCAATGGAATATAATTCATTTCAAACCACTTCAGGATTATAGTCACTCCACAAATTCATATTAACAATAATAAACAACCAATAAATATATGAAACATATCTATAGGGTGTAATAAATTATCATGTACCCAATAATTTTTTCAATAAATTCCCAGATAACCTATTATTTAATTTTAATTAACAAAACCACATTTTTTAAAACAATTTTTAAAATAGTTTCATTTTAAAACAATTCAAAAATATTTTTTCAATACCCCCCTTTTCCAAACATGTACAAGCATTCACATGTCCATATGATTCAAAATTATAAGTATGATGCATTAACACACTCCCTCTTACTTCCATTGGATAATATTCAAACTAAATCCATATACAAAAATAACAATTTAAAATGAATAATTCTAATGTAATAATGAAAAATAATAAATGAAATCTCATAACAATGATACTTTTGATATTCAAAAAATAATTGAGAATAATTTACAACAATAGTGTAGATCCCATGTTCTAACTAAATATATATGTGTCTACTATCCCCATAAATATTAAGACAATTCGAATAAGAATCTGATATAATATATACTACCTTGTTTCGGGTAACATAAAAATAACAATGGTTTGTAACACCATGTTACGTCACAGAAGCATTCTACATATGTCATAAGTTTTTATATAGCGATAACGGTATAATATATACCATGGAGATACTATACATGTGGTATTATAACCACATAATAACAGTAAATAATGGAAAGAAAAACTATTAATTAGACTATAATATAAGATTATATGGAAAGATAAATGTATATGTAATATAACACTTGATATATTAAAATTAACTCATCATAAATCTATAATAGTGATATAATACTAGATATGAATCTAAATGTTAGTCATATGCATGGAAGGATGTAATAAAATAAATGAATGAATCTGGAAAAAAAAATTTCCTATATTTTCCTCAATTATTTTCAAGAACCAACTACTAAACCTACAGAGTGACTTTGACTCCAACCTGATCCCTAGATCTATTCCCTAATATTCAAATCAAAACAAAGGGCTACATTCATGTCCACTGAAGTGTATTTAAAGTGTATAAATAAGAAATTCAATGGGACACCATAATGGGTCCAGTAAAATATAATAAAATGAATATATCTGAGTGTATGTATAATGTAATAAATTAATTTATAAAACTCACCATGAAACATATAATCCAAGATATCATATATTTTCTAGGTAACAATAAATCTTGACTATAACTTAGTTATCTAAAAATATATATAAATTCCAACTACCTCAAAAAATTTGGGGGCATGGTGAACAAAAATTCTAATCTTGGATACCAATAATAGATTAATATACTTATCATGGGAGAGGCCTAACATATTAACAAAATTATGGAATAAGCTATCAACGTGATACCAGACCTTACAATAAATCACTCAAAATTAAAATTTTATTGTAGGAAAAATGATGATGAAATTCCCAGTTTAGGGAAGACTAGCGTGGTGGACCCTAAGGGAGTTCCAACTAAAAAATTATTACATTAAAAAGGAAATGATCAAGTTTTAGAGTAGAAAACGACTTTGTTATATTTTCATACTTTTGACATGAGGCTATACATAGATTTATTCTCCTCGCTCAATGTGTGAGGGACCTCCACTTGCATAATTAGTAGTAGTGTAGATAATCGAATAATATAGGTTGTGGACTAGGGAGTGGGAATCTTTCCATGAAGAAAGCCCAATAATAGAGATGAATATTTTTCCACTATATCCAATATCATGAACCAGTCTAAATACCCTTGTACACTGATGCCTATGATAGACCTCACATAGTCTGCATGGGTCTTCTCAGTACCCATGGATTCATTATTATCACCTATAATTATAAAAAAGATCAATATTGAATGATTTTTTCACAAAAAAATAGAAGAAAAATGTTACAAGTTGGTATGGAGAAACTCCTCAATGAATAACTACTAGAATCAAATATGTATAACAAAACCCAAATAGTACATCATCAAAAGGAAGAACATCTATCAAGGTAAAAACTACAAAAAATAATGTAATAGGTGTATCAAATCTCTATTAGTCACATCCATCATTCCATCTCCCATAACATAAGTACACCCACCACATACAAGTGGAACATTCACTTTTCTTAGCTATTACAAAAGTTAATATACGAATTATTGATGTAAAAGGTTGGGTGTGAGAAAATTTCCCAGTAGAAAACCACCAATGATTCTATAATAAATTACATACCAAAAAACCATTTACTATTTAAATTTAAATAAAACATGTAATGGAATTGAATATTCATATTTCCAACAAAACATTCTTTTAACTCAAAATAACGAATACATATATAAAAGGATAAAAAATTTATATATTAAATTTATATAAAATATTTGGAATGAGTAAAACAATTATATAAAAAATGGAATCTATAATCAAGTAAAACAATACAAAGAACCTTTATCATAATCCTTACGTTACATTAGTTTCAACGAACTAGATCCCTAGACTACATAATTAAAATCACGAATCAAGATATGGATGCATAGTAAATTCAATACCCCAATAGGGGACCCATGAAAAGAATAAAATAAACACCCCACTAGGGTATCCATCATGATAGAATCATTCAGAACTAGGTATTGTTATTTTTTTCATTTTCAGTCCATTTATTGGGATTCAGATTCCTAGTGTGCTTTTTCTAATCAACCAATAACTACCAAAGCTTACATGTGATTCAAAAAATAAATAAATCAATCATTGGAAAATCAATCATTCCAAATCAGGTAATAATATAATGTTCATATTCTTAAATTTGGTTTCAACATTCCTTTTCATTTCAAAACCAAATCATACACTTTCATTAAATTCATGATTTTTCAAATAATCTCCCATTTTATGATAATTTTCCTAAGGATCGACATTATATAATTTTATAAAATTCAACTTTCAAATCAAGCCAACATATTTTTTAAAATCCACCCAAAAATATCAATTCTGTTGATATCAAGATGCATTTAACAATTCCACTACCTTTATAATCAAATAACTAATCTTCTAAAATTTGGGATTTAAAATCAATTAAAATAACATTTCAAATTAAATAAGAATGATATGATTTAAATTTTAAGGTAAATTTTTTTTGAACAACCTAACTTTAAACATATAATAAAATAAACAACCATAATGGGAATTACAATAAGAATATAGGTAATAGAGACCATGGAATCAAACCTAGAATCAAACCTATAAAAATGAAGTGCATATCCAACAATAACATGATTATATTTCATTCTGTGAATATGAGAGAAGTATTGATCAGAAGAAACTACATGTGTATAGATTTAATTATGGGATAAAGATCGAATGTGATCACTAGTGCTTCAATCTGCAATGTGTAGTAGTTTAAAAGAGTCAAAATGACTTCATGAGAGAATCTAAAGACTCATGAACCCTATTATGGATGAATGAGTGTGTTTGTCATCTTAAAAATGGGTCACAATATTTTTAAGAATAATTTTAGGGGAATTAAAAACCAAGTACATAGTTTACTGTACAATCTACATGGTTTGTAGTAACCTTGCACCATAACCATGTTACCTTACAAGAACCTTGGATGGGGTGTATAGTTTTGATGCCTAGTTAAACCTACCATGGACCAATATTGAAAAAACAACTTTCCATTGGGGGCACTTTGCACAGTTCTTAAAAATTGTTTTCTACTTCCAGTGGATAGACCATTGTTGCATGGTTGGCTGTGACATACCAAATGATTTTCTATATGTGTCTTCCAACCATGAAAATCCCTCAAAAGTACCAAAATTTTCAAAATTTCACCTAAAACAACCCTATATAATCACTAAACAATGTATGATCAAAACAAGGGTTATGAAGTACCTTAACGAACCCAACATGATGTTATAACCTCCCCACCATAAAAACATTCTCTCTTGAGAATGTCTATCAATAATATTCCCTTCCATATAGATGATTCCACTTACATCTCATGAGTGTCTCACACTCTCACATTTCATGAAAATCAGAACCATCCTACCATAGAACATAGAATAAAGGTATCATATTCCCATGAAGAATATTTGTCATAGAATCAATAATCTTGACTAGATTCATAGTGATAGTCAAATCGGGTTCAATATTAAAAAATCATAGATTTGGACATGATAATGGTTAGAAATATGTTTCTTGAGCTAAAATACATAACAAACGTTGCGAATTGACAGAAACTATGGTGGAAGTGAAATATTATAAAGAACTTTACCAACATTCTAATTAATCAAAAAGCGACCCACAAAACTCCTTACATGATTTCCTTATTTCCCAAGATACAGGGGACCTAGCCAAGGTGAAACTCTCAGGAAAACCTAACCCCCAACAGAAAAATCGAACTGTCATCAATGATGATCATCATTAGATTTATAACGGATCAATGCCATCACCATTCTACGATGAATGATGTGAATCTTCACCATCATCTCTTGGTCCAATCTTGGTCTTACCAAGGAAGCTTCACCAATCTATAACCAATAAATATGATATCTATAAGGTCTTCTATATATGTCCCCTAAAGTGGGGATTATAATAGCAGACTAGTAACTATTTTTATAGGAAAATTCAACCAGTCCGAAACAGACATCCCAAACTCCACCAATGACAATAATGCAAGAACATACCATGTTTCTTAGAATCTATATAGATTGTTTTGTTTTTATATCCATTTATAGATAATATTCCATGATCAAAAATAAAATTGGATCACATTAAATCCTATCGGACTCTCCCAAAATGAGATGTAAAATGGGGATCCCTATAAGAGACTATAGAAGAAGGAACTCGATACAAAAAACATTATCATTTATATAGATACTTCTCATGCCATCAACTAGTGTTATATCTTGATTAGGTATAAAGTGATCCAATTTGGTCACCATAAAGAACACTAAAAATAACACATTCTTCCCTGATTAGGTATGTGGAAACCCAACAGCCATTTATATAGAAATATAATGCCACTTATATGTTATCATAGGAAGGGGATAAAGAAAACCTAATGGTTTTGGGTGCTCAACCTTGACCTGCAAATAATTATTACAACCAGAAACAAATTATGTGATATATCATCTCATAACTAACCTCTACAATCATTACATATATCATTGAACATCTTTTTGGTAACAGGGTTCACTGCACTCAAGGAATTATGAAAATCCCCAATCATGGACATTCTCAAAAGAAAAATATACAGTGTATCGGTCATAGAAACATATAATACATTCATATTTGAAAAACAATCACTAAAAGTCTCCCCACTATAAAGATAGTATCTAATGTCATATAATTAATCATCAAGATGTTGTTCTAGGAGAATCATCATACAAATATAGGAGGTCAACTGAATGTTAGCCAGAACCATCTCGATGTCATCCTCTCGATCAGTCAAATGTATATGAGCAAAGAGGGACATCAAATTTCACTTTTCTGATGATTATTTCATAAAATTGGTTGGAAGTATCATGGAAAACACATATGTGGAATCATTCCCATTACCAAGGGTGTCGGTAGGGTCTATGTCAAATGACTAAAGGAACTCAACCTTGTATAAGGACACGTGAAAAACCCAAATATTATGTGTTTCAAAAGACCACAGAGCCCTACATAGCATCTAGAAGAGTAAAAAATATAATAGAAGAAAAACACATTTCATATTATTGAAAGACCAGATACATTTCACATCCCACAAGAAAATCACTTCATTCTGAGTGAGAGCAGTTATCAGAGAAGACAAATTTGATAAATCTTTAACGAGCCTATGGAAATGTCCCACAAAGACCAAGAATATGTATATCATAAAAACGTTACACAATTTTTTCCATGTCATAATACGTTCTCTTTATCATAATCAAATGAAATAACCTGTTTTGAGTCCATATGTCCCAAGAACTTTACATCCCAAAACTATAAATTACATTTCAAATTCATAACAAGAATTCAATGATTTCTCAAAATTTACAGAACATCACTAAAAGGATTCATGTGTAATTCTTGTATTTTTATGTAGATGAGGATATCATAAACCAATATCATGATGAATGTGTTTGGGTATTCAAGGATTATATTTTTCATCTATTCTATAAAATCTATAAGAGCATCGTCTAGACCAAATGGTGTAACAATATACTCAAAAGTTCATTACCTCCACTAGCAGATAATATTATGAATGTCGGATTATTTAATTATCAATAAGTGACAATCATATAGAATATTAATATTTGAAAATCACTTTACACATTTCAAATAGTAAAATATAACATCAATTAGAGGTAATCGATATTTTTTATTTACCATGACTCGATTTATTTTTAGTAATAAAAACATTGGTGATGTTTTACATTGTATTTATAAGAAAAAATAATTAGTGCTACCTAAGGTTATAAAATTGGGCATATAAATCACTTATTTAAACGATAATCCAACTATGTTTTCAAATATTTCAATTTAACTTGTGATATATAGTGATAATGAATCAATACCAGATGAATATAAGTTACTAAATAAATGGATAAATCCACCTCACATACCAATGAAAAGCTAGATAAATATAAAGGAAATACATTGAGAAAATTGATGAAAACTGGAGTGATGCCATCAATAAAATATTATAACTCTAAGTCTATGAATATAATGACATTACCCTTCCCAAATGAGAAAATGATGTTCAGATCTACTCGACCTCAGGTCCCAATCTCCCTAAAAACACAACACACCGCATAAAACACAATAAAGGAAACCCATTGAAGATAATAGTCAATAAAGGCCGTATGAGCATTAAAAATTTCAATATTGAGAATAATGTTAAGAGGAGTAATGTTAAGATCTATGAAATTATAGGCAATTTAAATATATGATAGAGAGAAAAACAAGATGGAAAATATAGACTCCAAACTCTTTTCATTCTGAGGGGTGTAGTAATATTAATTATGAAAGAAAAAATCTCTTTAGGATGTTTTAGAAAATCAACAGCATGAGTCGATATGAATGATTTCGATAAAATAGTACCAAATAAAGTAGTCATGAAAGATGAAACTATAATGGTGTAACCTCTCACTATCACTGGACCTATATCTATATCTTATGGAGACTCGTCCACTATGTGAAGAAGCTTTATTATAGAAGAGTATGGTTGGAACTACATATATCATTATTGATATGATTCAACATAATAGTTTTTGGTCTTAATGATCCCATTACACTATGTAAAGTGTAAAATAGGTGATATAACTGTTGTAGGTTACCTAATATTCTACAATAACAATATATCTTATTCACCTATGTGTAAACCTATTTTGAATTGTCTACATTTACACACTGAAAGAAAGTCGTAGGGACTATGTCTGTCACTATAGGAGGACTGGATGATACCTTCTATCAATATCCACGAGGAGACTCCTAAATATTTATCTTTCCTTTATAAGAACTAATAAAACTACCATTAAGAGAAAAGGGAAATTCCATCAACCCTGACTTATAACTAGGTCAATCTTAGAAATCAATGCTCCATCCAACATGTCAACATAAGAAGAAAGATTCATCAAGAAGAAATGATGTTGAATTCATGATGGAAGATCTATATCAAATATTTGTGCCTATGGTTTCTCATTTGTTACTACCTCAAGAGAAAACAGAACCACCTAAAAAAATAGTTACCACACCGCATCATGGTCTTTTCCCAGTAATTGAGGCTGATAAACTCCATTGAATTTTACAATAACATCTACACTAGATAAAACTGATCAGTGAAATTTACTATAATGTATTTCCTCTCCAAAACCCACATGTTTCTTCACAATCACAAAAAAATACAACCATATCCGGCTAGGGCCCTCAATCTTGAGGGTAACATATTTCAATTTTATTGAATAAGTAATTTATAAGAACTAAAAAAGTTTATCTATAGTTTTTTAACCAACCATAAGAGTCTTTAAGATCATTAACACCATGAAAAAATAGTGTATTATATTTAAGAAACTATTGAGTGTGATTTTGAGATTCATCCCATTAAGGTTCTACTACTGGATCCTGAAAGATAACAGTTGCATGTACCTATCCTAGTACATGGACATCACACACAACTATCTAAAATAGATAGTAGTCAACAAGAGGATTTTCCTACTATGGTTCACAAACAGCTTCCGCCTATGACCTATTCAAATGAAATATCTAATGCATGACACTATACAACATCGATAAGTAAGAGTAAAAATAATCAAAGGTACATAGATCATTAAATCAATCAAGAGATAGAGGAAAAGCAGTTCCTTTATTACAATTCAAGAAATATTATTTCCAAAAAATCAAATAAAAGTTGGGAAAAGACTAAAATAATATCATATTACTCCTCAAATACTGTTTTACCAAACACCCATCATGGATTAAGGCAAGTTATGATTAGTTATGTCCATGAACTCAATCATAACTATATTATATATCTTGTAAATCCTACCTCCTGTCTACCAAAACAACCTAAACAACATACTAACATGAAAAAATATGCACAATCTCTCAATAAGGAGACAATGTTATTACAAACTTGCCTAAATACCCTTGTATACTGATTCCAAAATTAGTAATGTCATAAAACGAAGATGATTATTGATCCCCATGGGTATATGACCAGAACCTTACATGATATAAATATCCAAAGGGAATTTTTTTCTAAACAACTATTGACAAAAAAATGATAGAAGTCGATACGCCAACACTCCTAAAAAAGAATATTCCAGAATCAAATAGTTATAAACAATCCAAATTTTAAATCATAAACATTTACCATGTTAAAATATTTAATAAACCCATTTAATAGGAGGATCACATCTACACCGGTCACCTTCTTCTCTCTAGGGCCCACAAATCAAGTACACCTACTACCTCCAAGTTGCACTTTCCCTTTTCATAGAGCTATATAAATATAAAATATAAAAACCCAATGGAAAATCATGGATTGAGTAAAGATCCTAGTATGATAAAACTAAATATTCCATAATCAATTCCCTAATAATAAACCTTTTATGCTTTAATTTCAAATAAACTAAGGCATGGTAGGAAATTTAAATATATTCAACAAAACATTATTTCAACTAAAAAGATTGAATATATATATAAAAAGTATGAAATGAACCTTTTATAGAATATATTTATAAAAAAATTGTCATGCAAAAAATAGTTATATAATAAATGGAATACATAATCCATTCAAACAAAACAAAGCACCAAGCTCATAATAATGGGTTATATTAGTTAATTTACAATATGATACTCACACTTCATAATCATCATAACACTCAAGATATGTGTGCAAACTTGTATAAAAACCCCAATAAGGGACCCATTATAGGAAAACAATCAACACCCCATTAGGGTTCGTATAATGGAGAAATCATACAAAATTTGGTTTTGTTACTGTTTTCATCATCAATCCATTGATAGGGAGTCAGAGTCCTTGCATTCTTGTCCTAATCACAAACTAACTACACATTCTCACATGTTCAAAAATAAATCAATAAATTAATCATATGAAAATATACCATTTAAAATTATTCTATCAATCATAATTCAATTACAAATATTCAATTTCAATATGCCTTTTCATTTCTAAACAAAGTCATATGTTTTCATCGAATTCATTACTTTTCAAATAAATTTTCATAATCAATGAAAAATAATTTCATAAAAATAAAATTTCAAATAAATCCATCATTTTTATCAAAATTCACAAAAAAAAAATTGATTCCATTAAAATTGGGGATGTTTTAATATTCCATTCACATTTTATGTCAATCATAAAATCATGTGAAATATGAGTTTTTAAATCCTGTAAAAGTTCATTTAATATAAAATAATAAAAATAGTATTTCAATATAAGGGTAAAACCTTAAGGAACCATATACCTTTAAAAACATGATCAAATCAACACCCATAATGGGAAGGCCAATGGGAACGATGGAAAATAGATCAAGAAATCGAAAATAGAATTATGATCCATCAAAATAGAGATTCAATCTATTAATAACATCAGGATATATCACTATATAATGTTTAGAGAAGTTTATATTGGAGTAATCTACATGTGGGGATTCATATATACCCAGAAGAGATCGAACACAATCACTAGTTCTTTGATCTTCCAATAGAAGGGGTGCATGAGTCTACATTTCTTCTTGAGAACCTTCAAAGACTAATGAATTATATCAGGGATGAATGGGTATGTTGGGAATCCTAAAATAGTGTCCCTTGATTTGTAATAAATATTTTTGGGGAATTAAAAACCATATGAATAGTTAAATACATGGGCCACATGGTTAGTAGTAATTGTACACCCCTATTAGATTTCTAGATGGAGAGAATGGTTTGGAAACATGGTTAAACTAACTATGACCCAATTGTAAAAATCCTAAAATCCATATGGTGGATGGAATGGAGGTATGGAAACACAATTTGGAAAAAATATTAACCCCATTCCAGTGGCTCAATCTCAACTGCATGGTATTCAGGTCCAAACTGCAGTGTTTTACCTAAAAATGTGACAACCTTGCACAACCCCAAAATTAAAAAACCGATCAATATTTCACTCAAAAACACTTGAGATAAACCCTAATCATAGTACAGTAAAAATAAGAGTGAATAAGTACATAAAATAAGGTAACAAGTTGTTACACCCAAGATAATGTTATAGTCATTAAAAAGTTCCACCCCATTGATCAAGGAATAAAATTCAACTACCAGTGAGTTTCCCTGAACATAAAAATCACTATAGGAAAACCCCACAGATTATATCACATCATGAACCTATCTACCTCCTCTTATGATGCCTTTCTCATATAAATCATCTATTTTTATATTCATATATAATCTTGATGGATTCCAACAAACCCATCTATCTAGGTGTTCACTTCCTTTATTATGATTATATGAGAGATGGTGTAAGAATATAATTCTCATCATAGGAGACTTCTCCCACTACTTGATCATACCTATAATATTATTATAAATAAATTTAAATTTCTCTTTTTGGTAGATATGTGATAATGGTTTGAAATTATTCCTACCCCATTTTTTCCACCCATATTATAACATCCCAAAATAAATACTCCCAATCTGGTATAGAAATAATAAACCTGACATGTATGTATTTGATACCGAAACATGATACTTAATTTTTATCATCAAAACCTTCCAAAATCATAAGGAAAAACACGATCATTTAAATTCTCAATGACGTTTTAGGTTTATAGTTAAAAATAAATTGGACAAAATCAAACACAAACAATACCAATGTAATTAATTGAGTATTTCTCCCACTCAACCTAGTTTTTAATATTTCACATTAATTCATCATTATCAACGATATGAAATTAATTCTAGTAATAATTAGTTCAACATAATTATTTTTGATGTGGGAGGAATGGAAATATACTGAGGGTGATATAAAATTCTCAGTAAGGGTATGCATTACAACTAACATTGGAATAAAATAAATAAACACAAGGAGGTAATCAGTGTATGATGACATAATCCGAGTGAATGAGAGAATCATAAAAGAAATCATACACATAAATACCTCAATCATCAATCATGAAACACAGAAAATATATTTTAAAAAGTAAATACTCATAAGAATCCAAAAATCACAAGCCATGTGATATCAACTATGATAAAAGGAAACATGTATTTAGTAAAAATAGATAAACCATTTTAGTATCTTCGAACATCACCTTATAGAACATATAAAATCACCTTAATGATACTTTAAAATGGGAATAACCATATGACTATCTTCCAATATTATCTATAGAGAACATAATCTTTACATAATTCATTTAGTGATATCTGGTGCCACCCATCTTATACAATGTCTATGAACCACAAATAAAGTACTTATAGATTATAAATCATCATAAATATCATAAAATAACCATTATTTATTTTATAACATGACTAAACCATGTAAAATAATCATGTCCTAAAACAATATCTTCAAGACATGATTAACCTGTAGAAGAGAAATTAGTTCTATAAAAATTTATCTAAAACATGAATAACTTGTGGAGGGGAAATGAGTTCCATAAAAATATTTTTGAAATAATATTAATCAGTCCAAAAGAATATAAATGATGGAATTGATAAAAAATAATCATATTGGAGCATAAGCAACAACAAGGATTATTGGCATTGATGAATTTATATACAATTAATATATCATTAATGAAACTTTCACCAAAATGAACTCTTTATTTTCAATAACACTTTAATAAACTAATGACTCACAAGATACTTCAAACTACATTTTTATTTAGAACAACATTGAAAACATATTAAGGAATCATTAAACACCGTTTAAATTATCCGTTGAGGAAAATTTCCTTTCTATTTAGAAAAACAAAATTTTAATTTATTTCCAGGTGCCTTCATTTTAAAATAACCTCAAAATATAATAAGTGAATATTAAAATAATAATTATGGTAATTATTTTGGAAAATTAAATTCATATTGTACATATTACAACAAATATTCCATTCACATTTTCTATAAAATACAAACATGCTTTGTTTGGAAAATTACATTATGATTTTTATAAAAATAAATTAAAAAAATTTAAACAAGGGTAAAGACGTATTTTATAAATCATTTGAATAATTTTGAAAGAAATTATTTGAATTTTTTTTAAACATTATTTTTTGAAGAATAAGAATTTCTGACTGAAGAGGGAAATAAAAGATATTTTTTATAAAAATATAATTTTGAACTATTGAGTACATAATGCGATGAAAAATAACATAAAACATTTATTATCCATGAATATACAAATTAAAATAAAATTCATGAGAATTATTTAGATTTATATTATAATTTTTCACAATTAGAGACTTAATCTAAAATAATCCCGATAAATGATGACATTGTAAGATAAAACTATTGCAACTCAGGTAACATTGAATCATAAAACACATGAAATAATTACATTAAATTAAACATAGAATAAGATGAAATTAATTATAATAATTATATAAAATTTTAAATATTTATTATATACACTGAACAAAAGAAGATAGTTGTATAACATAACATACGTATGAAAGAAGGTAAATTGGGACAAAAATAACTTACCACTTTGGAAACTTTTGAAACTGTAAACCATATAAAAGTTATATACATAGATTTTTAATTAATTACACAAAAAATAATTATATGAATAATAAATTATATTAATGTATAGTATATACAACACACCATTAAAATAAGTGGTGCATATGACATATAGCTCATAGAAACAGAAGTGAGACAAGAAAACCCTTATCCCATGGTTCATTTTCCATGAACATGATATATAATCCCCTATATTGGTTTTAAAAAATATATTAACATATTAAATAACTTCATTAATAATAATAATATCTTATATGATCATTTTATAACATCTTGTCACCCATTCATTAACAAAATTTCATTATTTTCATAGTTTCATGTGTTAATCGTGGTATTTTATCATGAATTCGTTGTTATAAAAGCATCATTTATTGTGAATATAAAATAGTCATATTATAAATATAATATTGATGGTATAATTATAACAAATATACATTAATTATAATTTTAAAACCAATCATGAAATATGGTTATGAAAAATGAACTACGTTATGATCTTAGAGACGATATGTACACATGAGTAACATTTCCATTTTTTAATAATCATTATGGAATAGAGGTAATTGATACTTATCTATAAATAATTACCAAAATATAATATATAACATATTATTTCTTTAAATATATTTATATATATCATCCAAGTGGTGTGGTGATGAAAGAGAGCAACATCACTTCCTGAAGGCAGTAGTACACACATACCCAAACTATGTTATTATATTTTGGTGTGTGGAAGGGAAATCGATATATTATATTTTAAGAATGACACATATGTCATAAATATTATTATTATTTCATTTATATAAAATATAACCATTAGATTTATCCTTATTATATTCTATGTAAAGTGTTAGTGGTAAAATGAATCACATCGCTTTGAGAGGCGGCAGTCCCCCTTACACACGAACGATTTTATCGTATCTCCTATGGAATGGAATGTAAAGAATATTTATACTATATAATTACTAAATAGGTATAAATATGTTATAAATATCATATACATAATTCATATCCATAATTATACACAACCATTAATGGTGGTAGTGGACGTACTAATTCCATTAGTTCACGAGGGGTAATTCGTCGTACACATGAACGATGATTTCAAAAACCATTTGAGGGAAGTGGATATGGTTTTATATAATTAAATTTTTATCAAAATATCCTAGAATATGGATTATACTTATGATATTATTTCATAAAATTTTAATAATAATTTAAGGATGTGTAGAAATAAATAAAATAAAGATGATCGTTCTAGAGCATTACCTCTTCTTCGAGTATATAACTTAGGTTTTTAGTAATGCCTTCCTAAATTAGATTTATACAAAAAATTGGGTTTAAAAAATGCCTATATGGAATTTGGGAAGTTATTTTTGTAGGAAATGGATGAATAAAAAAAGTTTGAATTTGATAATAACATAGGATAGTGGGTGGATTTTCATATGTGTAGGAGAGGACACACATTGTATTTTTGAAAAGAATTGTGTGTTCCCACGTTTTTAATATCCTAAAAGGGTCCAGAATGGGAAATTATATAACCATATAGGTTTAATGGACTAAATATATACATCTAACAATTTTTTATACAAGTTCATAGGTCATTTTATCCTTATCTTTTTAGTTTAACCCATAGTAAAAACATTATTTCCTTAACTGGTGTAATTGTTTTTTCTGGATTCATTATTCCTGGTTAAAAATTATGTTAAACTTATTAAATAATATAAATTATTCTGATTACAAAAATTTAATCTATTTTTTAAAATTTCATTAAGATAAGTAAAAGAATTTAATTTAAAATTAATGAAAGAGATGCGGTGAGAAGGAGGGGTTTTAAAGAGAAAATGTTGAAAGGTTCTGGATGTTTTTATTTCAAAATTAAATATTAAATTGATTCCAATGTACAAAATTGGATTATTTTATGTATAATTGAAATAATTTAACTTTAAAATACTTTTTCAATATAATTTAACTTTATAAAAAAATTAATGGGAAATACAGTTTTTAATTAAAATTTATTATTTTTCACTATTCATAAAAATGAAACTTCTCTAAAAAAACCCAAGAATTCATCCTAATATATTATTTGTGTTATTATTTAAAAAATTAATTTTATTTTATGAAATTAATTTTCTAAAATTGGAAAAAATAATTAAAAAAACCAACATATGTGATGAAAAAGGGGTTTTTAATAAGATTATTATTTTTAAGAAAAAGATGCTATTATATTAACTCAATGTATAATAATAATTATTATATTCATATAAATTAAAATTTATCGATATATAATCTATAATTTTCATTTAAAACATTACCCATTTGGGATTAATTTAATTAATCACAATGGAGAAACATTATGCGTTTCAAAATAATTTTTTGAAAAATATCCTTTTAAAACCAAAAAAAAACATATAATGAAAACAAATATACATTCGATTAAAAAAAATTAGTGGATTAAATATTAATAATAATACTTATGTGACGTTAAATATTAATAAAAATATATTGGTCATTTTAAATTAGAGAATTTATTGATAAAAATTTATTTTTTTAAATTATGATTTCAAAAATGAAATTAATTTTATCAAATACATTTTCTAAATTTTACAGAAAAAAGTATAATATTTTCTCAATAAAAATATATAAAAATATTTTTTTGACTAAAACATATTTTTTTAGAATAAAAATTATCTCTTAAAAATATATTGATAATTTATTAATGTTTTATCAATAGATTATATTGTGTGTGATATATATATATATATAAATTATAAAGTAGTTAATAATTTTAAGACCCAAAAATTTGAATAATTGGTTTTAACAATTATATATATCATGGGTCGTTTAAGATCAATATTGAGTGTTGAATACACTATCAACATTAAAATCTCAGGGTTACTTATACTGCAACCTACAGAAAATATTATATTTATATAAAAATAAATATATCTTAATGTCTTTGGGTGTTACATTCACATCTAAGCTTTGTGGTTCGTAGCATGAGAGATTTAATGGTGGAAAAATAATTCTCTCTTAGCTTGAGAGTTTTTTCAAATCTGTTTTTCACAACATCAAAAAAATGGCTAGGCTAATGTGAAATATATAATTTGGATTTTTAATTACATATAATAATAAATGGAATTAATTACCCGAATTCATTTATTCATTTCAATTAATTATTAGAAATACCCCATGTCTAATAATAATAGTTGACTATTGTTATTATATGACATACGCCCATCAAATTACAACTAATTTTATTTAATTAAATAAATAATATTATTTCTCATAAATTTCCATGAAAAATACACGGTGTATATATTTAATATACACGGTGTGTCCTTTTGTTTTCCACTTTTCATTATTTACTCCACCACATTTCTTAGACCTTGAATAATGGCTATTTATTTCTCAAATAAATATCACTACATTACTCACTAATAAATATATTATTTCACCCACATTATATATTCTTAAATTACTAGAGTTGAAATAAAAGCGGTTAGGAATTCTTGAATACTTTTTAAACCACAGTTCAGAATAATATTTATTCAACATGTTAAATTAATATTTAACTAATATACACGGACACACATGGTGTGTGACCCTCTAGGCCTCTTTCTCAGTGGCATTAGGTGGAGCGTGCCTAAAGTTCTAGGTTTGAATCTAACAACATGCCAAGGCACCCATAGAGAAAGAAGTTAACGCCACAATGATATGTCACATCCTACGAATGCTTACCATGTAATATAATCTCTTTGTCATGATATCTTGAATCAAATGGGTTGCATACTAGTGCCATCAACCCATGTGCTTGATTATTATTTCTTTGACTTTCTGTAATTGTACTCGCCCATTCATTACCATGTCCATGAATTTATTTAGGCTATATCAATTCCATCAAGGGTCTTGAGATATCTACTTCTGTTATGGAACAGGAGGGACAAATCCTTTGTCACATTATCTATAAATGCAGTATCACTCGCAACGCACCCAACATATCCTAATTCACTACGAACAGTGTTCCATCATTATTTTCATCATTACATCTAAGTGCACGAGTTGTAACACCCATTAATAATAATATTAAAGTATATGGACTAATAGACAGGTCTGTAGATAAGAACATACAATGACACTATGAAAGGTGGATTTCCTACTGGCGGGTCTCGTTCTCATAATATCCTCCTGGATATTACCAAGGGTGAACACCATGAGGAGGTTCCTCAATTTTTTATGAGTCCTCACCCAAATGGCCTGTATTATTTGTGTCCCTCAAATAAAATCATCTGGCCATAGAACATATATTCAAGAACAGTGTTATGGCACTTCCGGGTTCTCATCATAGCAGAGATATGCTATGACCCTTTAATGCAACCATTATCATTTGTACATTATCACGTACATTGTCACACAAAAGAACAATTAAGATGTGATAAGGTATTTATTAATGAATAATGTACAAAGTAGTTGGTTCTAGGACACCGACTCCAATAGATTCCCACTTGGATTAGAGTTAACTACTAACAACTTTTTACCTTCTAGCCCTCACATGACCTTCATTATTTTGTTGAGATAGGCCATTAATCATGGGGTCCACCACGTTCTCTTCCGTGGACACTCTGCTCACTGAAACATCAACACTTTGATAGAAATCCATCAATAGGTGATACTTTTAGAGTATGTTCTCTGTCCATTGATGAGACTGTGGTTCTTTTAAAAGAGCTACTATTGTAGTATTATCACATTATAACATGACAGGATCATTACTGGTAAGCACCACATAATGCTCCTGGACAAAGTTATGAATCCAGATGGCTTCCTTGGATGCATCCGAAGACATTATATATTCGGAATCCACTTTAGAATCGGTGAAAATGGTTGTTTTGAATTCTTCCAGCTCACATCACCTCCATTGAGAAAGAAAACATATCTAGATTGTGACTTCAGATCATTTTGACCTATCTAAAAACCAAAATCATCATAACATCACATGATAAGCTCCTCGTTTCCTCCATACACCAATAACATATCCTTATTTCTTCTAATATACTGAAGGATAGTCTTTACAACAATCCAATGTCGTTCTCCTGGATCTTCTTGACATCTACCTACAATACCTAGTGCATAGGAAACATCATACCTGGTACACAACATGGCATACATGATAGATCATATAGCCGAAGAATATGGGATCTTACTCATTCAATATTTGTGTTGTTGTGTGTGAGGACACATTTTCTTAGAAAGATGTAGGCCATATTACATTGCATCCAATCCCCTCTTGGATTGTTCCATACTAAATCTCTTTAGTATCTGGTCAATATATGTACCATGACATAGTCCAATCTACCTCTTGGATCTATCACAAATGATCTTGATCCCTAGAATGTAGGCTACTTCACCCAAGTCCTTCATGGAGAAACACTTGTTCAACTAGTCCTTAACTGACTGTAAGGCTGGTACATCATTTCCAATAAGCAATATGTCATCAACATATACTACTAGGACAGTGACCGAATTCCCAATAAACCACTTATAAACACATATCTCACATTCGTTCTTAATGAAACCAAATTATTTTATGGATTCATCAAATCAAATGTTCCATTACCTAGATGCTTGATTTAATCCATAAATGGATTTCTGTAGCTTACTAACTAGTTTGGATTCACCTGGTGTTACAAACCACACTGGTGGTGTCATATAGACATCTTCCTGAAGGTTCCCATTAAGGATTGTTATTTTGACATCTATTTACCAAATCTCGTTGTCGAGGTATGCTATTATGGAAAGTATGATTCTTATGGATCTAAACATGGAAACTGGGGAGAAGTTTTCATCATAGTCAATTCATTGACGATGTTTATGTCCTTTGGCCATAAGAAATGCTTTATAGGTTCTAACATGACCTTCTATGTCCATTTTTCTCTTGAATACCCATTTTTATCAAATAGGCTTTACATCAACTGGATCATCGACTAGAACCCAGACTCGGTTATGATACATGGAATCCATCTCAGAATTCATTGTATCTAGCCATCTTGCACCTTTTGAGCTTTCTACTACTTCCTTGTAGGAGAGAGTTTAATCATTGTCCATCAATAATGGTTCACCATCCTTAACGACTAGGAAACCAAATCTCTCTGGTTACCTTACCTCTTTGGAGCTCCTATACAGTATTTGTGTTTCTAGAACCTCATCCACGAGGACATGTGGGAATTGTTCCTATACAAACTCTTGTGTAACTAGATAATCCACTTCATTTAAGTCAATCTTTCTCCCACTATCCTTTTTGTGGATGTGCTCCCTCTCAAAAAAGATGGCTGGTCTGGTGGTAACCACTTTCTGGTCTGAAGGGTTATATTGTTAATATCCTTTCGTTTCCTTGGGATATCCTCCAAAGATACACTTCATGCCCCGGGTTTCAGGTTTGTTTCCTGATAAGGCCTTAACAAATTCCTCGCATACCCATACACGTGTGTTCAACAAAATGAGTTTCTTTCCATTCCATAACTCAGAGGGAATTCCATTTTTCACCTTAGTTGGTAATTAGTTTAATGTGTATGTTGTAGTCTATATTGCATATCCCCAAAATGATAATAGAAGATCTGCATTATTCATCATCGACCTCACCATGTCTAATAAGGTGTAGTTCCTCCTTTCACTAACACCATTCCATTGTGGTGTATAAGCAGGAGTGATCTGAGATAGAATCCCACACTCCCGTAGAATATTGATGAACTCTTGGTTCAGATATTCTCCACCTTGATTCGATCAATGCTTCTTTATCTTCTTACGAAGCTAATTTTATACTTCATTCTTGAATTCCTTAAATATCTCTAAGGATTCTGACTTATACCTCATTATGTAGACATAGCCATATATATTCTAATCATTAGTAAAAGTAATGAAGTATGAATATCCACCTCTAGATTCTACTAGAAATGGTCCACACACATCTGTGTACACCAATCCTAGAGTCTATATGGCCCTCTCACCTTGTCCACCGAAAGGCAGCTTGGTCATTTTACCCTGTAAATGAGTGTGACATCTATCATGTTGTTTTATCTTAGTAGAGTCTAAATAGGGATCGTGGAAGAGCATTTTGAAGCACTTGTCATTTACATGACTGAGACGGTGATGCCAAAACTGGGTTATGTTTGAGTCATGTGAGTTTGTTTCGTTATCGATTGCCAAAAATTGGTTTTCTTAATTTAATACATACAAACCATTAATTAAATGCGCCATACCAAAACATATGTTGTTCTTATAAAAGACACAACCGTTATTTCCAAACATGAAAATAAATCCATCCATATCCAAACATGATAAATTAATTATGTTCTTGGTAACACTAGGCACACAATAATAGTTATGTCAAACGAAAATCATCCCAATCAGCAATGAGAGGTGGTAATCACCAATGACCAACGCAGCCAACCTCACGCCATTGTCAGCTCAAAGATCCACCTATCCTCTGGAAATCCTCTTAAATATACTTGGTTCTATAATTTGAATATATTTGTGAGCCCCAAAAGTTGTATCTAATACTCATTGTGTATAAATAGAATGATTATACTCAATAAAGAACACACCTTCAGTGTCCCCATGCTTTTGGGTGCAATTCCTCTTCTAGTTTCCTTTCTTGCCACACGGAAAACATAACGCCTTTCATTCCTTGACCTATATTTGAATCTTACCCTTCTTGGAGGGACAATGCATGGGGGATTAAGACCATTTATAAGCCATTACCCCTTATCATTGTCCTCCCTTTTCTTATTCACCATAAAGAATGCGGGTTTTCCATTACCCATGTCCTTATCTACCGGGAGAATTTTGTTCCGAAGTTCCGATAGACTCTTCAAATTATTTTTCATGTTATAGTTGAAAATAAATCTATAGAAGGTCTTGGGAAGTGAAGATATGATTAGATCTGCATGCAACTCTTTCGAGAACATAATCTCTAAGATGTCTAGACGTTCAATGTAGCCAATAAGCTTGACTACATGGGGCCCAGTTGGCATAGACTCTCCAAGATTAGTTGTAAACAAAGAATTGGAGATCTAATATCTCTCTTATCTTGACTTTTCTTGATAGAGATCCTTATGTTGAGATAGCATACTATACGCGTCCATATTTTCATGTTTCTTCAAGAGCTCATTAGACATGGCCAAAAGCATGAAACATTGTACATCTATGGCATCATTTATATGTTTCATGTAGAGAGATAGTTCCTGATCACTGGCTTATTTTCTAGGTGAAAATAGAATAGGCTCTTATAGTACACACATTTTCGTCTCATGGTGAATGATGATGTGTAAACTCATCTTCCTTTCTTGGAAATTGGCATAGGATGACACATAAACTCCTCTGTCATTCTTGGAAATTGGTTCCGTTGAGAAGGTTTTAATTCTCAAGTATAGTTCGCAATGATATGTTTGAAGTCATTTGATTCTATTTCTATAAATTAAGATGAGAAATGGGTTAGTACTTTATCAAGATGAAAATGAGACAAATAAATAAATTTATACTTATTAGTCTCCCACTACATTATCAAAATCCAATAACCCTCACCATTGAATTCAAAATATTCTATTGCCTGAATATCCTAGGGGTGAGGATATATATTTCCCTTCGGATTACCCCAACTAGGGTTGGTCAAGCTACTTGAAGGGTTTTAGGTAGGAATTCCAAATTCAAACTGCATTAACTCATAGCTCCTTAATCCACTGAGTGGACTCTACAATCCTGATATCCTTTTATTTTGAATTTTCTCAACCTTTACCTCTTGGTCACACCAAGTCCTACTGTGGCAGTCAACCATTGATGAAAACCAAGTCAATTCAACCCCAATCATTGAATTATAATTCCCTGATAAATGAAATCACCCCAACTAGGGTTGGTTAAGAACTTCGAACTATGGTTCAATTCTATCCATGACTATGGAAGGCTATACCAACATAGTATTTTCTTTGAGAGATTTTATCCTTACACATAAATTTCCATTTTATTATCTTTGATTACATGCTTGTTAAAATTAAATGGGATATACTTATGTGATTAACCATGTTTAAGATATATTTTATGCATATTCCAGTCTTATTTTAGTTATATCTTGCATGCTTGTTTAATTTATTAATTGTTTGATCGTGAAAACACACCCAATAAAAAACCATGAAAATGTTAGAAATAAAATAAATGGTCTGATCATTATCTTGTTCTATTGGTTATTTTATCTAGATGTTGATAAAATAACCCAAGATCTAGGGGAGAAACACCATGAACCTTTTGTGTTCATGTTTACAGTTTTCCACCTTTCCAACTTTGTATCTCCTTGGATTGGTTTCACCTTGGCTCCTAACTTGAGCGACCTCAACTAGCTTCGGAGCTCCATCCATTACATATGCTTTTATCTCACATGTTGGTGAGGGTTTAAATGGGGTTTTACATAAAATAATCCTTGGAAATGTAGGCCCTACATATTAATGAGGAAGAGGATAGAGGGAAACAAATTTAATTTAAATATATAAATTAAAAGAAACCATTCACATACAAAGGTCTTGGTCTAGCTCATGATCATCCATTCATGCAATGATATTTACGCAAAAATAAATCTAGCATTCAATTCATTAATTGTTCTTGTTTAAGATAAACCATGCTCAAATGAATTAATTATATTTAATTAATCAATCTGTTTATCTTAAACCCTTTTTTGAATTTCCTTGAGATTATCATCCATCATAATTTTTTAAAAATAAATTAATTTCAAATTATATATGTACGTAACTTGTACCATAGATGAAACCCGGTGAATTCACATTCATAACAACCAAATGAGTAGAAATGAACATTACCCAGATGTTAAATTAAAAATATATATATAAAACACCTATCAAGTGTTGCACCTCCGGATTACGCATTCACTATGGTACACATCTCAAGGGATTTAATAATATAATAATAAATTTTAATAAACTTGTATAATTTGGATGAGTACATGGCGTATAGTTTCGACTATATAGTGTGTACTTTTTTTCACCATCCATCTGAAGTACATGCCCAGGGACATGGAGTGTAGATGTACTTCGAAAAGCTTTGTATTACATGGCATGTTCAGTGGGACACATGCCATGTTGTATCCACGTTACATAGTTTCTAGTGGGGCAAGTGGTTTACGGGGTACATGGTCCAACCCAAATATGAAGGGACTACACACCGTGTTTAGTGGACCACACAGCATATAATCCGGAAACTATGTGCCACCTATTCCTTGTCACAATACAGTGTCATGTATGACTTATAAATACTCCAACACACGACCTGATATGGTGGACCAGTCTGATGCATTGAACCTAGACTACACGGTGTCTACTACCGAATACACACCGTGTATTCTGGTGTTGTACATCCATGAATGTTTGGCACCTCTATATGCGATCCTCTATTTTATTTTAATCAAAATTCAAAGAAAAATTCGTTTCAATAAGGTGAACGAGAAACGAGAGAGGAGGAAGAGATCTAGTAATTCATATTTAAAGAAACATTTACTTGAATTGAAACAACTAAATTATTAAATTCATAAATCACCAATGAAAAAAAATTATAATAAATGATATTACCCCTTTGATACCACTTCTTGGTTCTGGGCCCAATAGAAGCGCGTTGGTGGGTGTACCCATCATTAATTTTAACATTAACAATGATCAATCTGAGATTCGTCATGATAATAAAAAGACAGATCTTGGATATAGAATGAAGAACAAAAAAAATATGGGAGTCCCAAAACCATAGATAGGATCATGACATGTTGGTTATAATTAATTTAATTAATTAACAAGAATTACCATGATGCAATTCTGTCTTTGTTGATGTTTCTAATCAAGATCTAATGTGATCCGTCATTTTTTCATAGCATCCAAGTGTAGGATCTCTCTAGCAGTGATCCAGATGTGCTCCATGTATCTTTGGACATCGTGAAAGGGTTCTCCTGGTGCTAGTGCAGAAGAGTCTTCATTTGCGATGTCTGCCTTCGATTGCTATGATTCGGTGGAGGTGGATCTCTCTCTCATTTCTTGAGAGTGTTCTTCGTGGAAAAAGGATTATCTCTTAGCATGAGAGCTTTTCCAAATCAGTTGTTCACAACACCAAAAAATGGCTAGGCTAATGGGAAATATATATTTGGGATTATTAATTATATATAATAATTAAATGAATTAATTACCTGAAATCATTTATTCATTTCATTTAATTCTTAGTAATACCCCATGTCTAATAATAACAGTAGACTCTTATTATTATCTGACATGCACCCAGGCAATTACACAAAATATTATTTAATTAAATAAATAATATTATTTCTCATAAATTATTAGAAAAAATACACAGTGTGTATATTTAATATAAACGGCGTGTAATTTTGTTTTTAATTTTTCTTTATTTACTCCACCACATTTATTAGACCTTCAATAATGGAAATTTATTTCTCAAATAAATATCATTGCATTACTCGATAATAAATATATTATTTCACCCACAATATATTCTCTCGAATAACTAGTTTTGAAATAAATGTGATCAGGAATTATTGAATAATTATTAATCCAAAATCGGGAATAAAATTTATTCAACTTGGTAAATTAATATTTAACTAGGATACTTAGACACACTTAGTGTGTGACCCTCTAGGACTCTTTCTCATTGGGATTCGGTAGAGCATACCTAAAGTCCAAGGTTAGCTTCTAGAAACACGACAAGGAACCCATAGAAAAATAAGTTAATGTTGCAATGACGTGTCACCTCTTACAAATTCATACAATGTAATATAATCACTTTGTCCTGATATCTCGAATCAAGTGGGATGCATGCTAGTTCCATCAACCCATGTGCTTGATTATTAAATATTTGACTTTCCAGAATTGAACATTACCATTACCATTACTTACCATGGACATGTTTTATTTAGGCTCTATCAATTCCATCAAATATCCTAAGATATTGAATTCAGTTATGGAACAGAAGGGACAAATCCTTTTTGCATTATCTATTAATTCAGTATCACTCATGATGCACCCAACATATCCTACCTCGCTATGAATAGTGTGACGTCATAGTTTTTGTCAACACATATAAGTGCGTAAGTTGAAATACCCATTAATACTAATCTTAAAGTCTAAGGACCAATACACACGTCCATAGATAGGAATATCCAATGACACTATGAAATGTGAATTTTCAACTGGAAAGTCTTGTTCTGACAATATCCTCATTGATATTATGAAGGGCGCACACCATGGGAAGGTGCCTCAATGTTTTATGAGTCCTCACCCCTAATGGCATGTATTAATTCTGTCGCTCAAATAACATCATCAAGCCATAGATCATATATTCAAGAATAGTGCAATGGCACTTCTGGGTTCTCATCATAGTAGGGATCCGCTATGACCCTTTAATGCAACAGTTATTCTTAGGACATTATCACATGGATCGTCACAGAGAAGAAAAATATTGAAGTGAAAAGGTATTTATTAATGAATAAAGTAAAAAGTAGTTGGTTTTAGGCCACCAAATCCAATAGACTTCTTGTAGGTTTCAAGCACTGTGGAAGCACATTAGTGGGTGTACCCAACATTAATTTTAGATTTAAAAACACTAAATCTAGGATCTGTCATGATAATAAAATGCCAGATCATTGGAATATAATCACTACTGGAAAACTAACATTTACCAACGGTTTGGAACAGTTGGTATAGGCCTCCAAACCATTGGTATAGCCTATACCAACGGTTTGGAGAACCGTAGCGAAGTAAGTCGTTGGGATAGGTCTATACCAACGGTTTTTGGAAAACCGTTGGTATAGACCTATGCCAACGGTTTTGGAAACTGTTGGTATAGGTAATATGAAATCTATACCAACGGTAATGGAACCGTTGTTATATAAATTCCAAAAATAAAAAATCCGCTGGGATTTGATCCCAAGACCCCTCGTTTATAATCGAACGACTTAACCACTAATCTAACATCACTTTTGTAAACATAATTTCATAAATATATATATATGTATTTTCATAATTATTTAAAACTTTGATTTATATAATGTTCTCGGTTAGTATATCTGGAAAAAAAATAAAGAACCTATCCCAACGGTTTTCAAAACCGTTGGGATAACCCTATCCCAACGGTTCTCAAAACCGTTGGGATAGGTTAGAGGTGGGTTGAATTTTTTGAGGCCGAAGGTTGGTTTTCTGGGTGTTCTTTCCCAACGGTTTTAGTGAACCGTTGGGAAAGGCCACTCTTTCCCAACGGTTCACCAAAAACCGTTGGGAAAGGCAAGAGGCTCAAAACATAGGCTTTCCCAACGGTTTTGGTAAACCGTTGGGAAAGGCCACTCTTTCCCAACGGTTCACCAAAAAACGTTGGGAAAGAGGCTCAAAACATAGCCTTTCCCAACGGTTTTGGTGAACCGTTGGGAAAGGGTCACTCTTTCCCAACGGTTCACCAAAACCGTTGGGAAAGAGGCTCAAAAGAGAGCCTTTCCCAACGGTTTTGGTGAACCGTTGGGAAAGGGTATACAAACCGTTGGTATAGAAGTGTTGGGAAAGATCATCTTTCCAGTAGTGAATGAATAAGGAAAAAGAAAAGAGGGTATTCCTTTAACCATAGATTGGATCAGCATATGTTGGTTATAATTAATTTAATTAATTGACAAGAATTACTTTGATGAAATTATTTCTTCATTGATGTTTCCGATCAAGATCTAATATGATCTGTCATTGCCTCGTAGAATCTAAGTGTAAGATCTATCTAGAAGTGATCCGAATGTGTTCCACGTATCTCTAGACGTTGCTGAAGGGATCTCCAGGTTCTAGCATGGAAGAGTCGTCATTTGCGATGTTCGCCTTCGATCGCCTTGATCATGTGGAGGTGGATCTCTCTCTCATAGCTTGAGAGCATTCTTTGTGGAAAAAGAATTATCTCTTGGCTTGAGAGATTTTCCAAATAGATTATGAAAACACCAAAAATGGCTAGAAAAATGAGAAATATATAATTGGGATTTTTAATTATATAGAATAATAAAATGAATTAATTACCCTAAAGCATTTATTCATTCCATTTAATTCTTAGTAATAACCTATATCTAATAATAACAGTTGACTATTATTATTATCTAACATGCGCCCATAAAATGACACCTAATATTATCTAATTAAATAAATAATATTATATCTCATTAATTCCTAGAAAAAATACGCAGTGTGTATATTAAATATACACGGCGCGTACTTTTGTTTTTCCATGTTTTTTTATTAACTCCACCACATTTATTAGAAATTTAAAAATGGATTTTTATTTCTCAAATAAATATCACTAAATTACTTGCTAAAAAATATATTATTTTACCCACAATATATTCTCTTGAATAACTAGTGTTGAAATAAATGCGATCAAGAATTATTTAATAATTATTAAATCACAGTCGGGAATAATATTTATTCAACTTGTTAAATTAATATTTAACTTAGATACTTGGACACAGTTAGTGTGGGACCCTCTAAGCCTCTTTCTCAGGGGAATTAGGAAGATCCTGCCTAAAGTCCAAGGATAACATCTAGAAACATGTCCAGGAACCCATAGATAAAGAATTTAATGCTGCAATGACATGCCCCCTTTGATGAACGCTTACCATGTAATATAATCCCTCTGTCCTGATATCTCTAATCCAGTGGGTTGAATGCTAGTTCCATCACCCCATATGATTGATTATTCATTATTTTACATTGTATAATATAACTCACCCATTCCATACCATGGCCATTGACTTATTTAGGTAATATAAATTTTGTTGAAGTGCCTGAGATATCTACTACCGTTATGAAACCGAAGGGACAAATCCTTCCTTGCATTATCTATTAATGCAGTATCACTCATGAGACACCCAATGTATCCTACTTCCTTGTGAATAGTGTGTCATCATAGGTTTTGTCAATACATCTAAGGTCATGAGTTTTAATAACCACTAATAATAATCCTAAAGTCTAAGGACCAATACACACATCCGTAGATCGAAATATCCAATGACACTATAAAATGTCAATTTCCTGCTGGTGTGTCTCATTATCATAATATTATATCTGCTATTACCAAGGGAGAACACCAGGAGAAGGTTCCTCAATATTTTATGATTCCTCACCCCTAATGGAATATATTATTTGTATCCCTCAAATAACATCATCCGGCCATAGAGCATATATTCCAAAACAGTGTTATGGCACTTTTAGGTTCTCATCATAGTAGGGATCTTCTATAACCCTGTAATGCAATAGCAATCCTTAGAACAATATCACATGGACTGTCACACAAATGAACAATAAATATGTGATAAAATATTTATTAATGAATAAAGTATAACGTAGTTGGTTATAGGACAAAAACTCCAATAGACTTCTACATAGACTAGAGCCAAATGAAAAAAAATTAACCCACTAGCTCTCACATGATATTCATGCTTCTATTCATATAAGCAATTTATCACGGGGTCACCCATGTTCTCTTCAGTATACACTATTCTTAGTACAACTTCAAACCTCTGATATAAATCACTCAAGAGGTGCTACTTATAGATATTGTTCTTTGTCCATTGAGGTGACCTTTGTTCTTTTGAAGGTTCCACTACTGTAGTATTATCACAATATAATTCAAAAGGATCTTTACTACTAGGCACCACATCAAGCTCCTGGAAAAAGTTCTGAATCCAGATAGCTTCCTTGGATACATCATAACCTGCTATATATTCAGACTCTGCTATAGAATTGGTGAGTACTGGTTGCTTTGAACTCTTCCACCTCAAAGCTCCACTATTAAGACAGAAAACATATCCAGATTCCCACATTTGATCATTTTGATCTGCCTAAAATCCAGCATCAGCATACCCATTGGTGACAAGCTATTCATCTCCTCCACACACCAGGAACATATCCTTAGTTCTTATCAGATACTTAAGGATAGTCATTACAATAGTCCAATTCTATTTTTCTCGATCTGTTGGATATCATTCTACGATCATTAGTGCATAGGAAACATCAAGCCTGGTATATAACAAAGCATATATTATGGATCCTATAGTTGAAGCATATGAGATCTTACTCATTCTATCTTTCTCTTGTTGTGTCTAAGGACACATTTTCATTGAAAGATGTAGGTCGTGTGACACTAGAACCAATCCCATCATGGATTGTTCCATACAAAATCTTTTTATTATATGGTCTATATATGTTCTATAATTTAGTCCAAGCAGCCTCGTGGAAATATCACGAATGATCTTGATCACTAGAATGTAGGCCACTTCACCTAAGTCCTTCAAGGAGAAACACTTGTTCAACCAATCCTTAACTAACTGCAAGACTAGTACATCGTCTCCAATAAAAAATATGTCATCAACATATAATACTAGGATAACAACAACAATACCATTAAACCACTTATTAACACATGGCTCACATTCATTATTAATTAAACCAAATTTCTTTATGGAATCATCAAATCTAGTGTTCCACAACCTATATTCTTAGTTTAATCCATAAATGGATTTTTGCAACTTGAAAACCAGTTTGGCTTCACCTGGTGTTACAAATCCTTCTAGTTGGGTCATATAGATGACTTCTGGAAGGTTCTTACTATGGAATTTTGTTTTGACATCCATTTTCCCAATCCCATAGTGATGGTAAGCTACTATGGAATGTATGATTCTATTGGAATTAAAAATGGAAACTGGCGAGAAGGGTTCATCATAGTCAATTCCTTGACACTATCTAAAACTTTTATCCAATAGCCTTTCTTTATAGGTGTTAACTTGACCTTACATGTCCATTTTTCTCTTGAATACCCATTTGCGTCCAACATAATTTATATCAACTACCTCATCAACCAGAACCAATATATAGTTCTGATACATGGAATCCATTTAAGAATTCATAGCTTTTAGCCTTCATGCAGCTTTAAGATTTCTACTGCTTCTTTATAGGAGATAGGTTCATTATTGTCCAAAAATAATGATTCACCATCCTCAGTGACTAGGAAACCAAATCTCTCTAGTTACTTGACCTCTCATGAGCTCTTACAAAGTACTTGTGTTTCTGGAACCTCTTCCACATGGACATGTGGAACTTATTCATGTACCAACTCTTGTGTATTTTTAGTATCAACTTCGTCAAAGTCAATCTTTCTCCCACAATCCTTTTTGAGGATGTTCTCCCTATCATGAAAGATGGATTTTTTGGCGACAATAACTTTCTTGTGTGAAGGGTTATATAGGTAATATATTTTCGTTTCCTTGGGATATTCATTAAAGATACACTTCGTTACCTCAGGTGCTAGTTTTCTGCATGATAATTCCTTAACAAATTCCTCACATCCCCATACCCATGTGTGCGACAAAATGGCTTTCATTCCATTCCTTAACTCAGAGGGAATTCCATTTTCCGCCTTAGTTGGTACTCGGTTATATGTGTAGACTTCAGTATGTAATGTGTATCCCCAAAAGGATAATGGAAGATCTGTATGACTCATCATCAACCTCACCATGTCCAACAAGGTGTGGTTCCTCCTTTCACTAACACCATTCCACTGTGGTGTATAAAGAGGAGTGATATGAGATAAAATCCCAGACTCCTGTAGAAGACTGATGAACTCTTTGTTAATATATTCTCCACCTCGATCTAATTAAATCTTCTTTATCTTCTAACCAATCTGATTTTCTACTTCTTTATTGAATTCCATAAATTTATCTAAGTATTCTAATTTATACATCATTAAGTAGACATAGCCATATCTACTCAAATCATCTGTAAAAGTAATGAAGTAAGAATATCCACCTCTAGATTCTACCAGAAATGGTCCCCACACATATGTGTGCACCAATCCTAGAAGCTCTGTGGACCTCTCACTCGATCAACCAAAATGCGGCTTGGTCATTTTACCTTGTAAACAATAATGACATCTATCAAGTGGTTTTAGCTTATTAGAGTCTAAATATCCATCATGGTAGATCTTTTTAAAGTACATATTGTTTACATAACAGAGGCGGTGATGCCACAACTAGGTGATGTATGAGTCATGTGAGTTTGTTTCATTATCGATTGCTGACACTTGGTTTTCGTAATTTAATACATGCGAACCATTATTTCAATGTTCTATACCATATAATACAGTGTTCTTATAAAATATACAACCCTTATTTCCAAACATGAAAATAAATCATTCCATATTCAAAAAATATATAGAAATTATGTTCTTGGTAACACTAGGGACATAATAATAATAATGTAAAACCAAAATCATCCCAATCGACAATGATTGGTGGTAATCGCTAATGGACAACGTAGCTAGCCTCACGTCATTGGAAGCTCGAAGATCCACCTCTCCTCTGGAAATATTTCTAAATATACTTGGTTATTATATTTGAATATAGATGGGATCCCCCCAAGCTGTAACTAATACCCAATGTGCAGAAATGAAAATATTACAATAGATAATGAACGCACATTTGGTGTCCCCATGCTTCTGGGTGCAATTCCTCTTCTAGTGGACTAGCTTGCCACATGAAAAAAAACTGCCTCCCATTCCTAGCCCTATCTCTGAATCTCCCCCTTCGTTGGAGGGATGGTGCTTGGGGATTCATACAATTTATAAGTCCTTGGCCCCTTCTCCTTATCCGTCATTTTCTTATTCACCATAATGATTGTGGGTTTTTCACTCCCCATTTCCTTATCTACCTGTAGATTTAAGGTCATAAGTTTCAATAGAATATTCTAATTGTTTCTCATGTTATAGATGAAAATAAAGATTGATAAGGTCTTGGGTAGTGAGGATAATATGATATATGTATGTAACTCATCTGGGAACTCAATCTCTATGATGTCCAAGCATTCAATACAGCCAATAAGCTTGAATTCATGAGGCCCAGCTGGCGTAGACTCTCCAAGGTTGGTTGTAAACAAATCATTGGAGATCTCATATCTCTCTTGACTTGCCTTCTCTTGATAAAGATTTGTAAGCTGAGACATTATGCTATACATGTCCATGTTTTCAAGTTGCTTAAAGATCACATTTGACAAGGCTGATAGCATGAAACATTGGAAATTTGTGGCATCATCCATATGTTTCATGTAGAGAGATAGTTCCTCATCACTGGCCTCTTTTCCAAGCACTACTAGAACAAGTTATTCCATCACCTACAATTTCCTCTCATGGAAAAAGATGACGTGTAAACACCTCTACCATTCATGGAAATTGGGGATGGTGAGAAGGTCCTCCTTCTCAAGTATGGTTCACCATGATAAGTTTGAAGTTATTTTTCTTGTCATTTCTACAAATTTAGATGGGAAAAGGTTTAGTAATTTATCAAGATAAAAATAAGACACGTAAATAAATTGATACGTATTAGTCTCTAATTATTTTATCGAAATCCAATAGCCCTCACCATTAACTTCGGAATATTCTATTGCCTAAATATTCTAATGGTAAGGATCCCTATTTTCCTTCGCATTACCCAAACTAGGGTTGGTCAAACAAATTTAAGGGTTTTAGGTAGGCATTCTAAATGCAAATTCCATTAACTCACATCTCCATGATCTGCTGAGTGGACTCTGCAATCATGAAATCCTTTTATTTTTTATTTCCTCAGCCTTTTCCTCTTGGTCACAACAATTCATGTTGTGCTAGTCAATCCTTGTTGCAAACCAAGTCAAGTCAACCCAAAACATTATTAGAATTTCTTGATAATTAAAAGAACCCCAACTAGGGTTGGTCAAGCACATTGAACTATTGTTTCATTCTATCCAATATTATGTAATGTCATACTGACTTAATATTTTCTTTGGGGGATTTTATCCTTATACGTAAATTTTGATTTTATTATCTTTGATTACATTCATTTTAATATTAATTGGGATATACTTAAGTGATTAACCATGTCTAAGATAATATTTTACTCATAATCTAGTCTTATTTTAGTTCCATCTTGCATTTTGGTTTAATTCACTAATTGTGTGATCGTGACAACACACCCAATAAAAAAACCAATCAACTGACAAAAATAAAATAAATGGTATGATCATGGGCTTGTTCTATTGGTTAGTTTATCTAGAGGTTGATAAAATAACCCAAGACCAAGGGGAGAAACACCTTGATATTTTTGGGTTCATGTTTATAGTTTTCCACATGTCCACATTTGTATCACCTTGGATTGGTTTCACCTTGGATCCTAACTAGAGCTGTCTCCAGTAGCATGGGAGCCCTATCCATTACATATGCTTTTATCTCACACACAAGTGAGGGATAAAATGGGGTTTTACATAAAAGAAACCATGGGCACACAAGCCCTATATATTAATTAGGATAGGGTACGTAAGACAACAAATTTAATTTAAATAAATAAATTAAAATAAACCATTCACATACAAAGGTATGGGTTAAGCTCATGATCATCTATGCCAGAAATGATATTTATGTATAAATAATACTAGAATTCAATTCATTAATCATTATTATTTAAGATAAATCATGCTTGAATCAATTAATTATATTTAATTAATCATTCCTTTTATCTTAAACCATTTTATGTATTTCCTTGACATTCTCATCCACCATAATTTTAGACAAATATATTCATTTAAAATTATCTTTTTACATAACTTGTACCTTGGAGGCAACCCGGTGAATTCTCGTTCATAACTACCCAATGAGTATAAATGAATATTACAAAGATGTTAAATGAAAAACATATATATAAAACACTTATCACCTATTGTGACTCAGCTTTAGGCCTACACTATGGTACACATCTCAAGGGTTTGAATAATATAATAATAAATTTTAATAAATCTACATAATTTGGATGAGTAAATGGTGTGTATTTCCAACTACATGGCATGTAATTTTGTTCATCATCTATCCGAAGTACATTCCATGGACATGGCATGTAGATGTACTTCAAAAATCATTGGAGAACATAGTGTGTTCAATGGGACACATGTCGTGTAGTATCTACGTTACACGGTTTCCAGCTGGGCATGCCATGTATGGGGTACATGGTCCAACTCTATCCCGAAGGGACTAAACACTGTGTTCAATGGACCACACATTGTGTAATCTGGAAACCATGTGGCACCTGTTCCTGGTCAACAAACGGTGTCATTTTTGACTTATAAATACTCCAACACACAACCTGATTTGGTATACTAGTCTGATGCATTAAACCTAGACTATATGGAGTGTGCTGCCGAATAGATGTCGTGTATTCTAGTTTTATATGGCCATGAACATTTGGAACCACCGGATGAGATCCTATATTTTATTTTAATCAAAATTAAAAGAAAAATTCATTTCCGTATGGTGAACGAGATACGAGAGAGGAGGAACAAATATCAATATTCGGATTTAAAGAATGATTAACTTGAATTGAAACAACTATATTATTAAATGTTTAAATCACCAATGAATAACTAAATAATGTTTATCAAAGATATGGCCCATATGATACAACTTATAGGTTCTTGGTGCACTGGAAGTGTGTTGGTGGGTGTACACAACATTAATTTTAGCGTTAACAACGATCAATATGAGATCTTTTATGATAATAAAATGCTGGATCTTCCGAATAGAACAAAAAATGAAAAATAAAAGAGGGGAGTCCCGGAACCATAGATTAGATCATCATTTGTTAGTTATAAATAATTTAATTAATTGAATAGAATTACCTTGATGGAATTATTTACTCATTGATGTTTCTTATCACGATCTAATGTGATCCGTAATTGCATCGTTGAATCCAAGTGTAGGATCTCTCTATAGGTGATCCACATGTGCACCATGTATCTCTGGATGTCATCGAAGGGATCTACGGGTGCTCGTGCAGAAGAGTTTTCATTAGTGATGTCCGCTTTCGATCACCTTGATCCATTGGAGGTGGATATCTCTCTCATCGATTAGAGCGATCTTGTTTGAAAAATAATTCTCTCTTGGCTTGAGAGATCTTCCAAATCTATTGTGCGCAACACTAAAAACATGGCTAGGCTAATGAGAAATATATAATTGGGATTTTTAACTATGTAGAATAATAAAATCAATTAATTACCCAAAATCACTAATTCATTTTATTTAATTTTTATTAATACAACATGTCTAATAATAAAAGTTGACTATTATTATTTTCTGACATGCGCCCATCTATTTACAGCTAATATTAACTAATTAATTAAATAATATTATTTCTCCTAAATTCCTAGAAAAAATATAGAGTGTGTGTATTTAATATATATGGTGTGTACTTTTGTTTTACAATTTTGATTTATCAACTCCACTACATTTATTAGACCTTGAATAATGGATATTTATTTCTCAAATAAATATCACTGCATTACTCTCTAATTAATATATTATTTCTCCCATAATATATTTTATCGAATAAATAGTGTGGAAGTAAATGTGGTAAGTCATTGTTGAATAATTATTAAACCACAGTCGGAAATAATATGTATTCATCTTGTTAAATTAATATTTAACTGAGATACTTGGACACACTTACTGTGTGACCCTCTAGTCCTCTTTCTCAGTGGAATTTGGTGGAGCCTGCCTAAATTCCAATGTTAGAATCTAGAAACACACCCAGGAACCCATGGTGAAATATGTTAAATCTGCAATGACATGTCACCTCCTATGAATTCTTACCATGTAATATGATCCCTTTGTCCCGATATCTCAAATAAAGAGGGTTGCAATAGTGTCCAATCAACCCATGTACTCGATTATTCTTTCTTTGACTTTCTGGAATTTAACTCACCCATTCCATACCATGGAAATGGATTTATTTAGGGTATATCAATTCCATCAAAGGGACATAGATAATAACTTCTGTTATGGAACAGAAGGGACAAATCCATTCTCACATTATCTATTAATGCAGTATCACTCATCACGCACAAAACGTACCCTACCTCACTGTGAATTGTGTGTCATCCCAGTTTTAGTCAATAAATCTATGTGAATGAGTTATAATACCCATTAACAATAATCTTAATGTCTATGAACCAATACACACATCCGCAGATAGAAACATCCAATGACACAATGAAATGTGGATTTCCTACTAGCGGGTCTCATTCTCATAATTTCCTCTTAGATATTACCAAGGGCGCACACCATTAAAAGGTGCCTAAAATATTTATGAGTCCTCACCCCTAATGGCCCATATTATTTGTGTCCATAAAATAACACCATCTGGACATAGAACATATATTCAAGAACAATGTTATGGCACTTTCGTGTTCTCATCATAGCGGGGATCAGCTATGACCCTTCAACGCAACAAATATCATTCAGAAATTACCACATGAATTGTCACATATATGAACAATCATTATGTGATATGGTATTTATTAATGAATAAAGTACAAATTACTTGGTTCTAGGCCACCAACTCCAATAGTCCACACATACTCGAACTATGTTATTATATTTTTTGTGTGAAAAGGAAATGAATATATTATATTTTAATAATGATATATATGTCATAAATATTATTATTATTTTATTTATATCACATATAACCATCAAATATATCCTTATTTCCTTCTATGTAAAGCGTTAGTGGGAAAATGAATCACCTTGCTTTGAGAGACGATAGTCCACCTTACACACGAACGATTTTATCGTATCCCCTTTGGAATGGAATGAAAAAAAATATGTATACTATATAATTACTAAATATTTATAAATATGTTATAAATATAATTTGTATAATTCATATCCATCATCATACACAACCATTAATGGTGGTAGTAGATGTACAAATGACATCAGTTCGCGAGGGGGTAGTTCGTCATACACAAGAACTATGATGTCAGAAACCATTAGAGGGAATTGGATATGGTTGTATATAATTATTTTATTATTAAAATATCCTAGAATATGGATTATTATTATGATATTATATCCTGAAATATTAATAATAATTTATGGATGTGTAGAAAGAAATAAAATAAAGATGGTCATTTAAGAGCATTACCTCTTCTTCGAGTATATGCCTTAGGTTTGTAGTGATGCCTTCCTATCAGAGACTTATATAAAAAATAATGATTATAAGAAGCCTATAGGGAATTTGGGATGTGATTTTTGTAGGAAATGGTTGAATAAAAGAGTTTTTAATTTTCTAATATGAGAGGATAGTGGGTGGCCTTCTATAAGTGGTGGAGTGGACACACTTGGTATTTCTGAAAAAAATTATTTTACCCTACATTTTTAATATGTTAAAAGGGTCCAGAATGGGCCATTATACAACCATATAGGTTTAATGTAAAAAATATGTACATATAATAGTTTTATAAAATTTCTTAAGTCATTTTATTCTTATCATTTTAGTTTAACCCGTAGTAAACCCATTATTTCCTTAACCGGTGTAATTTATTTTTTTTTGGATTCACTATTCATGGTTAAAAATTATGTTGAACTTATTTAATAATATAAATTATTCTAATTCTAAATATTTAATCAATTTTTCATAATTTCATTCATATAAGTGAATATTTTTCATTTAAAAATAATCAAAGGTACGCGGCAAGAAGGACTGTTTTTAAATAGAAAATGTTGAAATATTTATGATGTTTTTATATCAAAATTAAAAATTACATTGATTTCAATGTCCAAAATTGTTTTATTTGAGGTATAATTGATCTAATTTAACTTTAAAAGAAATTTTAAATATAATTTTACTTTATATATAAATTAATGGTTAATGCAATTTTTAATTAAAATTCATTATTTTTGACTATTCATAAAAAATGAAACTTTTTAGGAAAAACCCAAAAATTCATCCTAATATATTATTTATATTATGATTTTAAAAAATAAATTTTATTTTATGAAATAAATTTTCTAAAATTGAAAAAAATAATGAAATCAAAACCAACATATGTGATGAAAAAATGAGTTTTCAATAAGATTATTATTTTTAAGAAAAAGATGATATTATATTTACTCAATGTATAATAATAATAATTATATTAATATAAATTAAAATTTATAGATATATAATCTATTATTTTCATTTAAAACATTCCCCATTATGGATTATTTTAATTAATAACAATGGAATAACATTATACATTTTAAAAAAAATTAGAAAAATATCCTTTTCAAACCCAGATAAATTTATACTGAATACCAATATAAATTTTATTCACAAGAAATTAAGTCAGTTAAATATAAATAATAATACTTATATTACATTAAATATTAATAAAACTATATTGGTTCTTTTAAATTAGATAATATGTTGATAAAAATGAATTTTTTTATATTATGATTTCGAAAATGAAATTAATTTTATCAAATACATTTTCTAAATTTTATAATAAATAATTACAATATATTCTCATTAAAAATAAATAAAAATATTTTTTGACTAAAACACATTTTTTATGAATAAAATTAGTTTCCTAAAAAAATATTCACAATTTAATAATGATTTATCAACAACTTATATTGTGTGTGATATATATATATATATTATAAAGTAGTTAATACTGTTAAGACCCGACAATTTGACGGATAGGTTATAACAATTATATATATCATGGGTTGTTTAAACTCGATATTTCTTGTTGAATAAACCATCAAACATTAAAATCTCAAAGTTACATGTACTGAGACCTATTGAAAATATTATATTTATTTTAAAATAAATATATCTTAATGTCTTGGGGTCTTACATTCTCATATGAGATTTGTGGTTCATGTCATTTAGACTATCACACATAATTTTTTTAAACCTCAAGGTGTTATATACTCCCCCATTAATAAATTTCATCATCGTGATTTGAACATTTTCTCGAAAATAAAAGGATGGACATTTTAAAAAACATTATTTGTAAACCCACATCAAAAAGGGTTAATAAAATATCCCCTTAACAAGAGAAAAAGGGAAGTACCAAGGTTATATTGTATATCACATAATGAGGTTTCAAAATTGAATAACACAATTGTTAATGGAAGTAAAGCATAGATAATTATAGGGATTGATTTAGGTAATTGATAACATGAAACTAAATGATCAATTTAATGTTGATGACCTCAAAACTGTAAATCATTGATGATCAAAAACACCATATAATTCATCATATGTGAATGTAATAGGATCTATTTTTTGTTTTAAGATAATTTTCCTACAGTTGAGGAATTATTTCTCTCTACAAAAAAATGAAATATAATTAATTATCCTATAGAACATCATCCCTTGTCCCATTTATATAAGAATATCATCTTTTTTCTCCAAGTGGTGAATATTCCACATGAATTTTTCATACCCAAAGTACTAATGATATAATTTTAAAAGAAAAATTTAGTCATAGATGGGATAAAAATTTATTCCACCTACCATTTTTACATTAAAAAAACTAAAATGATTAAAACATGGCAGGTTAATTAAAAAAATGGTTATACCTTTATGTGATACTTTAATCTACAAAATTCAACAGTAATATCCAATTTTCAAACAAGATCATTCATAAATTACCTCAAAATAATGGATTGTTTTATCCTAAAATTTTATCTCAAAATTTTCATCTTCTAAGCCATAAAATATCTTGATAACTATTTTTTATGAAATAACATTAATCACCTTGTCACAAAATCACTTTTCAATATTATGGTCATATATGTGATAAAACTTGAGGTCCCACAATTACCTTAATTTACTAGACCATAAAAACCATAAAGGTCATAAATACCTCAAAAATATATTCCCACAAAATGTAAAAGAATATTTCACATTAACCTGAAGCATTAAATACAATTCCTCATAACAAGTTATCTCCTAAAGTGTCATTAATCACATTAAGATATCATCACTTAAAACATCAAAATGGCATATAAGTCTTTGAAATTATTAACAACATTAATATTATTGAACTAATATGGGATCCATAACTCTTAAGATAATCTCACATAATAACATCATAATCTACAAATATATCTAAACTTCTCTATGATACTTACTATGACAGCACATAATCCATACTTCAGGATATGTTACTGAAATCATAAACATATCATTTCTAGATTTGGTACCAATAAGAATTTATAATATTATTTCCATCTGAACCATACAAAATCAAAGGAATAATATGATCACTCAAATTATAAAATAAAATTTTAGGTATATAGTTTTATAGGATTATGAAAAAATCATACACAAAGAATTCCCATATTGTTATTTGGTAATTTATCCCACTTAACAAATCTTTACATACTTCAAGTTAAGTCATCATAATCATCCATATGAATCCCTTATAGAAATAATTCATTCAATGTCATTATTTATAACCTTGTGGAAAGGAAAACAAAACAAGGGTGAGCTAAAATTCCAAAAAAAGGTAAATTAAAGAAAGAATAATTAAATGCCATAAATGAACATAATATGTATATAAGGTTGTAATGACATAATCAGAGTGAAATAATGAATCATAGAAGAAATAATACCCATAAATACTTAAATCATCAACCATGAAACTTTGAAAATTTCATTAACAATGCAATGATTTAAAATAATCAATAATCATGATCCTTTTTTTATAAACCACAATCAAAGGAAATATTATAAGCCCCTAGTAAAAATTGATAAAATATGATGGTATATTGAAAAATTACCTTTTTATGACACTAACAAAACCCTAAAAATTGAAATAACTATATTGATGACTTCAAATATAGTTCGTCATAAAACATAATCTTTACCCAATTGTTTGGAGTGCAATATAGAAGAACCCACCACATAATCTATAAGGGTATCACCCATAACTATTTGAGAGAACCCAAAATATAAAATTTCAAAGAACCACCATTAGAGTAAATATGTTTTATAAATCACCATAAAAATCATAAAGACAACAATTATTCATTTCATAACATGATTAAAATATATAAAATAAATGAGTTTCATAAACTCTATTTGAAACATGATTAACCAAAGGAAGAGAAACGAGTTCCATAATAATATCTTTATAACATGATTAACCTACAAAAAACGAAAAAGTTATATAAATAACCTTTTAAAAACAATATTTATCCATCCAAAGAAATAATGAGGATGGTATCAACAAAAAATATCCCAATTTGAGTATAAGTAACAAAAATGGTATTGAAATTTATGAATGAAAATACCATTGAAAGATCGTTAAATACATTTCATGGAAAATAACAATTTTATTTTTAAAACACTTTTTCTATAGAACGATTCACAATATATTTTAATAATTGTTTTCTTTGGAAAAAACCTTGGAAATATAAAATTGAAGCTTTAAAATCTCTTAAAAAATCAAGAGGAAAATATCATTTCCATTTTTAAGAACATTTTTAACAATTTTTTAAATAGTTTTATTGTAAAATAGCCTTGATAAATTATAAAAGAATCTCAAAATATATAATGGTTATAATTGGGTAACATTATATTCATGTTTTACACTTTGAATTAAATATTTGTTTTACATTTTCAGTAAAATCCAAAATAAATTGTTTAAAAAATGACACATAGATTCAATTCAAATTTTTTTAAAAGAACTAACACATGAGTAAAATTATATTTATTAAATAATTTTAATAATTTAAAATGAATTTATGGAAAAATTTTATATAAAACATGATTTTTCAAAGAAAAAGTGTTTCTAAATGAAGAGGGAAATAAAGATGATTTTTCATAAAACCATTCTTTCAGACTCCTAAGTACAAAACTTGATAAAAATGGATGGAAACATTTATTTTCATTACATAACAAAATGGGAATAAAATTAATTATAATTATTTATACATAGATCAAAACATTTCAACATTGGAGACTTAATTATAGATAATCCCAAAAAATGATATGACTATAACATAAAACTATTACCAATTTGGTAACATTGGATTGTATCATAGATGGAAGAATAAAATTAAATGAAACATTAAATATCATGAAAATAAGAAGATTCATTATATACAATTTAAAAAGAGAAATATATACACTTCATAAAATAACAAATGCCACAACATAACATACATCTCAAAGAAGAAAAATTGAGATAAAAAATTTATTATCACTTTATTTAATTTGAAATGGTAAATACAATGAAATAGAGATATTAAAATGGATATATAAATCCACATAAATTCACTTATAATATTCAGAAAATACATTTATGGATATTATATTCACCAGAAAAAATAAGTTGTGAAAATGGAATATATCTCACAGAAATAAAAGTGAGAATAGAAAACCGTGACATCGTGATTTATTATAGTTAAACATGAATTTTCCTCTGGTATTATAGTTTTAATAAAATTTATTACTTATTAAATAAATATGATAATATTAATAATATCACATATTATCCTTTTATATGATCTTTCACTCATTCATTAATAATCTTTCATAATTTTCACTTTTTTGGCTGTTAATTTCATTGTTGTCTCATTCATAGATTGTTATGAAAGTTTGTGATCTTGTGCATATAAAATAGTGATATCATCTTTATAATAATAATAATGAAATAATAAAATTAATTATATATAAATTATACTTTTAAACCCAATAATTAAATATGGTTATGAAAAATGATGTATGTCATGATAATGGGGACGAAAGGTCGTACATAAACATAAGTGACATTTCAATTCTTCAATGCTCATTATAGAAAAGAGTTAAGTAATGTTTTATCATTAAATAATGAAACTATTTTCCTATATACTATTTTATAAATTTCAATATATGTATATATACATCATTAAAGTGTTGTGGGGATGAAAAGAGAGTCACATTGCTTCGTGAAGCTAGTAGTCCACACATATATGAAAAATGTTTTCATCTATTTAGTGTAAAAGAGAAAAATTATATATTATAATTCAAGAATGATAAATATTTCATTGATATAATTATTTATTAGTTTATATATTATATAATCATTAAATTTATACTTTTTAACTTCCATGTACATTGTTAGTGATAAATCAAATCACATCTCTTCGCAAAGCTCTATTCTTCCACACACAGAAGCGATGTCGTTATACCCCCTATGTAACCGAATATAAATATATATAAATATATATATATATATATATAATATAATGAATAAATAGGGATAAATATGTTATAAATAATATATATATATATATATATATATATATATTATCTATTATCACACCCAACAATGAAAGATGGAAATGGAAGAACAAATAACATCAGTTCGTGAGGCAACAATCAGCCATACACACGAACATTGATTTCATAACCCTTATGATGGAAGTTGAGATTTTTTGAGGTAGTGATATTTTTATAAACAAATTATTATATGGGAGAGAATCAGGTTATTATATCATCATTTCTAAATATTAATTGAAGGAGTTAGAAAAATATATAATATCAAGGTGCTCGTCGAAGAATAGGAACTCATTTTTGGGTATCCTCCATAGGTTTTCAATAAATAGTTAAAAAGTTATAATTATGTAAAAAATTAGCTCATAATATTTTTTAGGGAAGTTTTTTTGTGATTTAGATATGTGGGGTCCAAACCAAATAGGTTTTAATGTGTGAATATAATAGGAGATGGGGTGGCCTTTAATAATATGGCAGAAGACGTAGTTGGTATTTCGGAATATAATTGAGTGATCCCACATTTTTATAAGTAAAAGGGTCCCAACTAGACCATTTTATAACTATAGAGGTTTAAGGGTCTAAATTGTTCTTTAAAATAGCTTTTTATATGTTTATAGGTCATTTATACCCTTATCTTTTTAGTATAACCATATTGTAAACCCATTTTTACCTTAACTGCGTTAATAATTTTATTTCATTCAGAAACTTTTTCGGTAAAAAAATAATTTTAAGATATTAGATAATATAAATTATTGTATCTAAAAAATTTAATCTATTTTTCTAAACTCCATTTATAAAAGGGAAATGTTTTAATTTAAAATTAATCTCACAGATGCGACGAGAATGTGGGGTTTTAAAGATAAAATGTTCAAAAGTTCACAATGTTTTTATATGAAAATTAAATATTTAATTGATTAAAAATAACTAAATTGGATGAATGTATTAATAATTTAACTAATTTAACTTTTAAATAAATTAAAAATATATTTTAACATTATATAACAATTTGAAAAATTATATTTTCAATTGAAATTTAATATTATTCACTATTATTCAAAAAATAATTGTTTTCAGGAAAAAAAAACCAACAAATTCACAAATAGAAAATATTCATAAGACTATTTAAAAAACTAATTATATTATTTAAAATATATTTTCTAAATTTATTTTAAAAAGTAATTTTAATATAAACCTTGTATAAGCAATGAAAAATGGGTCATTGATAAGTGTATTTTACTTAAGCACAAAATGATTTTATATTAACTCTATGTCATTTAATAATAATAAAATGAATCTAAATTAATTTTTTTTGATTTATAATATATATATTTAATTTAAAATATTTTCCATTAGGGATTATTTTAATTTATTAAAATGGAGAATCATTATTCATATATAAATAATTTCTACAAAATACCTTTTTGAAAACAAAAAACAATCATGTACTAAAATCCAATATTAAGTAGATTAAAATGTAATTATGTGGATTAAAAATAAATAAATAATTACTTTGTTACATTAAAAAATATTCAATTCATATGTTTACTTTTAAATTAATTAATTTGAGGAAAAGAGTTGACATTTTTAGAAAAGTGTCATTTGTTCACTATTCATTGAAAATCAATATTCCCCATAAAAACTGAAAAATTCACCCAAAAATTAATTTTTGATATTATGATTTATAATAATGAAATTAATTTTATTAAATAGAGTTTAAAAATGATTGAAAAATAATTATAGCTTTTTCACTAAAAAAAATAAATTCCTTTTTGGAGAAAACATGTTTTTGATGAATAAAATTAAATTATTAAAAATTGATTGATTATTTTGTAAATACTTATAAATAGATTATATTGAGTGTGATATATATATATACATATATATCATAAATTAGTAAATACTATTATTACCCACTAATTTAATAGCCAGGTTATAACTGGTATATAAATCAGGGGTCGTTTAAGCTCAGTGTTGCATGTTGAATATTCTAGTGAACATAAAAACATGGCTTTATGTGAATTGAAATATATTAAATATATAATTTTTATTTAATATGGAATATATCATAATGTCTAGGAGTGTTACACTCTCTATTTGGTTCAGTGTTTCATGACATTTACATTATCAAATATAATTTCATCTTATAAATTATATGGGTGTTACAAAAAAATAGTATAACAACATACAATAATAAAACAAGGACAAAATTTTAACTCTATATATGAGTATAAAACCCAGTTATATCATATATCAGGGAAACTATTAATGGATTCAGTTCTGGCCCAGATTACAACGTAAACTCCAAGGAACTTCTAAATTATATTTTCCCACTCTCCTTCAATGAATAGATGAAATATCATTTCCATATTTCAAGTCATGTATTAGAGAAATTTGGAATCATAAAATATTCCAATATATTTCTCCGTACCATTAGTGGTAAAAACAAGATCGTGTATTCACATGACACAGAATACAAATTTACTTATATTATATTAACACCAAAGGAGCCTCGACTCTTCATCATCATCATTCCTTTCTTTTATGATCTTATGATCATCAAGATCCATGAACTCACTAGATTCCAAGATGATGAGAATATAATATTTTGGAACATATGTGAGTTGGGTCATATCAATGAGAGTTTTATAATATGATTCAAGGACTACCTTTGTGAAACTGGGGTGTCTATATGCAACCCTAGAGGACATGTCATAGATGAGGCATCTCAAGAAGAAGAGTGTCCCTATTGGATAATTATCTTGCCTAAAGTTAATATCCTATAACCAGGATCCAATGAGAATGGTTCTTTATATTTGATTGGTAACACCCCCATTATATATATATATGTGTGTGTGTGTTTGTGTGTGTGTCCATCAAAATAAACATGACTTATTTGATATGTGTTTTACTTGCAAGCCGGAGTCTAAATGAACTATGTTATAGTTTATCATTATAAAATAACTATTAAATTAGAGGGATAAATATGATTAAACAAATTTAAAAAATAATATTTATAATGTTATTATATAATTTAAATACATTGATCAGTACATAATAACTAAATACTCAATTTTCAGTAATTTTATTTTATAGTTCAAAAATATATTTTCTTAAAAAATGGGATTTATTACAATTTTTTCATGAAGTTTTTAATTAATTTAAGAAATTTTAATTATTTTTTATAAAAATTATATCATTTTTAAAATCATTATATTCTAACTATCTTAATATGAAATTTTGGGATTTTTTTAAAAAGAATAGTTTTGCTAGTGAATAGTCAGAAATACCAATTTTTATAAAAAATATTTTTCATTCCAAGTTGAAGTCCCACAATGATTTTAATTAAATGATAATGTTATATAATTTTCCTTTAAATATATTTATTTCAATTAAAAACATATAAACCATTATTATACATTATTTTTTTAGAAGTTCATTTTTTCTCTAAACACACATGGTTTCTAAGAAACTATTTTTATAGCGATACTGTATTATTATCTTAATTAATTAATTTAAGTACAATTTATGAATTATTTAAATTAAATTTATATGTTATATTTTGAATAAAATATTTTAACATTAATTTAATAGTTTTTAGAATCCATGTATTGAAGCTAAACTCAGTTCTATACTTACAAATCCATTTACCTAAAAATAGCTCTCACTGCATTTTGAAATATTTAATTAGAAAACAATTATTACCATTATATGAATTGAATCTTTTAAATTTCAGTAAATATTTTTAATCAGATTAATTTAATTAATTTTGTAATTTTAACATAATTGTTTTACATAAGTAATAATAAAAAAAATATATATTTTACCTCAGTTAAGGATAAAGTGGGTTTATGGGTGATTAATATAAGAGATAAAGGGTTAATTTCCATTTAAAAATATCTTAATACTATTTTTTGGAAATATTTTTATCCTATATAATCTACCCTTATAATATTTTCATTTGGAATAATTCTTATTATATATAGAATAATTATATTTTAATCTTTTGAATGATTCTAATTGTGTCATCTCCGTCTATTACAAAAATATACCACTTATCCTTTATTCTACAAACCTCATGAGAATTATATTTCAAAAAATTTGTCACACAATCAATTAAAAAAACTACACCCTACATAATATAGGTATTGGTCTGATTAAAATCTCATCCTTTCAATTCTTAAGGGGTAAGGAAAGAAAGGTTTCTAGACAAAGTGGTATTACATAACTGATTACTTTAAATTTTATTTAATCTTATACTTCCTATAAATATATGATATCTAATTCTAAATAAGGATTTTTTTCTAAAATAATCATAATTTTTATTGTTATGATATATCAACAATGTTCCTCCTATTTTCCACCAAATGGGAAATGAACATTATCGCTTGTGTGTACGTTTGGACTACTGCCTCGAGAGAGTGATATGTTCTCCATCCCCATAATTCCTCATGTGTTATTAAAGTTGATTTAATTTTTATATATGATATTTTGACATAATTATACTTATATAATTATAATATCATATATAACTACTTACATTTTTTTGTAGAAAATGATAATGCCACTTGTCCATACATGTGGATAACCACATTCACGATGTGAGGTGAAATGTATTTTTGTATTCACTTTACATGGATGGTAGTAAGGAAATATTTTATGAATATATATTATATATTTTGTAAAATATTTATTATTTTAAATTAATTTATTATGTAAACTTCTTTCATTCTAACCATCGAAAACTAGAAACATCAATCGTGGAGAAAATTATATGATACTTGATGTAATGGATTGATAAATCAATCCCATTTTAATCATGTTACTTATGATTTAATTTCCATATAGATAATTATATGATACTTATATGATAAAACTATATCATTTATGTTATCCAATTTCTATTTTTTTAAAAAAAATTAATTTTTTTGTACAATTCCTCTTTCTTCGGTAATCAAAATGGTTGAGAATTGTTCTTCAGAAAATCCAACATTATTTACATCTTTTTATTAGAAAACTTTTTATTCCATATCCATGTTCTCTAATGTGTTTTCAATTTTTTTTAATTTTCATAAATTATTTTTTGAATTCAATTTTACACAAGTTTGAATTTTTAAATTTCTTTTAAAAATAATCTTTTTGTCGTTTTATGAATAAGGTAATTTTCACAGGAGTGACAATAATATTTGATTAAATTATTATTACATGAGCAACATTTCCCATCAACACGACTAATAAATTCTTTGATTATTCATTTTAATGATTCCAGAGTTATTTTTTAAGAAAATAATTTTCCTAGTATTATGGGAATTTATAGATTTTAAAATTATTTATTTAAATTTGTAAAGGATAATTTTTATAAGAAATATTAATGTGGTCACTTAAATACATTTTTCATCTATGGGAATATCCTCTGATGTTACTTAGGTTTCACTAGGGATATGATTTTATGATAATGCCTTTATTGTTTCTCTAAGTGATTATCAATTAAAATGATTAAATATTTAGGAAACATTTTTTATTTTTCATGAGTTATTCTATGATAAAATAATCAATGTTTTGATAGACATATGGAATACATCTAAATTGATTTTGATTATGTGATTGTTGGTTTTGTTAATGTGTTCAAGTGAATTTCGTAATATGATATTGGTATATAATTAGATGATGATGATAAGAATGTTCATGATTAAAAATATTTATTTTTCACATTCTCATATGTGATCATGATTTATTTATATGGTTTCTCACAATTGTATACATGTATATGATTCCAAAAATCTTTATCGACATTTTTATGTGGGAGAATGATTTCTTTATAGATTTTCCAAAATATATTATAAAAATAAATGATTCAAATATATTTGTTCACAAGATTATTATTTATTATATATATGATGGCATATGTCTATTTTATGACGCTTGAATGATTTTAATTTCTTTGAAAACAATATTGATCATGATTTTTTATATGACTTATTTTTCTAGATTATGATCTGATATGTTTTTTGTATGTATATTTATGTTAATATGATGAACTTTAGTATGTTAACATACATTTGGACCATCTTATCAATTATTGTGGTCAATATCTCACATTTTTACACTAAGGGAGATTCTGAGATCACCCTTTATTATGTATTCCTTCCCAAATGCTTGATGGATAATTCTAAGTGTGTTGAGTCCATAAGGATAAATTATGTAATGAAATATGTTTTTGATGAGGAATATTATACATAAATATATATTTTAGATATCTAGCCTTTAAGTACACTAATCCTTTGTGATTATTGTGCATGTATATTTGGGATATATATTAATCATTCATTATAAATAATCGATATCTATATATGTTATTATTGGGTATTTATAGTTTGTATCATAGAATATTTTAGTTTTTTTTGGATATTTGGTTATGGTAAGTGTGATTTTAGAACCTAATAAGAACTTATATTGAACTAAAAGTGATATATCTTAAACCTAATGTGTCATATGATTATAAAATGGTTTTATAATTTAAGAAATATCATGAATTATTTTTATCAATATATGATTTTTCACTATGATTATTTTATCATGGTTCATGAACTATGATTTTGGTTTTAGTAAATGGATGTTACAAGAATGAATCATGTGGAAAAAAATGTAACAACTAATGAATTGATCGTCCTTAAGTGAAAAAAATATCTTTGGATTGTGATGAAATATCTTTTGAATATTCACACTAAACTCTATGAATCTGTGAGAATGAATGTTAATCATGTTGAGATTATAAATTCCCCAAGGAGTGAGAAGCATTCCATTGAGTCTTTTATGTGATAATGTCTACCTTATCTCTATTGGTATTCTGGTGCCCTACTTTCCTAGAAATGGATAAATGTGATGGAAAATATATTTTCTTTACTTTTTTCCTCAAACCATGAGATGATAGTATTAGGAATCTATTGTTTTTATGGTGAAGCTAATTACTTTTGGAATATTAGTAAGAACATGAGTAAAGTGGAAGAAATTAACTCCATGTAATAGTCAGATTTTAAGATGGTATTTTTTAATAAATACTCTCATTATACACTTTATACTACAATTAATGTGGCCTTTATAGAGCTGAAATATAAGTATGATGAATCTATCAGTACCTAAAAAGAGAAATTTAGAAGACCTCAGAAGAAAACACTTCAAAATTTGTAATAGAACCTATAAGAAAAATTGATTAGTTATCTAGTGACTTGAAGCTGATTCATCTAATGTAATTATCCATAAGGGACTATGGTAACTATAAAGAAATAGTTCAATGTAATATGAAGGTAGAAATGGTGTGGGAACCCTAATTATTCTTCTAGTATTAGTGATGAGATGAAAAAAATGGAGCTTTAAGGATAGAATAAATCCCAAGGAGTAATGAAATATCAACCATCTACATTGCAAATATTTAGTGGAAATCACTCGTGAAATTATAAAAAATGAATTAGGAAATGCTTCAACAGTTTAAAGGATAGACATTGAGATACTGAGTGTCATTAGGGGACAAAAATACCAGTAAATGAAATAGATGATAAAAAGGATTCAATGAATGAAGTAAAAAGTTTTAGATGAAGGGATAATGTAAATTTTGTGAATAAAAGCCCAAATACATGATCTAATGATGTATGAAGGCTTAAACAAACCCCCTAAGAAAAAATAATAATGGAAGGCCATTTCCATTACAACTAGATTGGGATAGGAGAATGTCATGGTGAAAGGTATACATGCTATTCACTCTTGAACTAAAAATGTAAAATCTCATTTAATATATACCCACTCATTTATGTATTAAGAGTTTTATAATGATATCACATCACCACATCAATGATTTTATATTGGTATTATAGTAAAAACAAATTATTGTACGATGATCATATTGCATGTCTATAGTTCCTATGTCATAGCACATGAGCCTCAGCCCAGTTGGTGATGTATCCTTAAGTGCATCCACAAGACCCAGGTTCAAAACCAGGTAGAAGAATATTTCTGGGGGTGTACTATAGTAAGAACTATTGCTGGTACTGTAGAAGAACTGTATACTGGGCGGGTACTGTAGCAGAACTATACACTATACAGGGATTGTACCAGAACTTTACACTATGTGAGTACTGTAGTAGGCACTGTAGAAGGTATTGTAGTAGGAACTGTTTGGTACTGTTGAAGCAGGAACTATTCACCTTTGGCCACCGGTTTGGGCTTGGATTCCTTAAGGCTTTTGGTCCACCCAGTCCTTCAGGTCAGTAGGGATTTCGGGCCACCATTAAGGCCTTCGGGCCACCTCAAGGCCTTCGAGCCACATATAGTCGACCCATACAAACTCTACAAAAAAGGAGCAGCCCCAGAAGAGGATTCAGTGTAGGTGCACTCACTAGAGCATAGCCAAATAGATTTTTCATAATGATAGGGAAAGGCTATTCTATCAGGACCAGTCTATTCTTTCACAGGAAGCCTAGCCAGATGGCCATGTGAAGGTGGACAACTAATATCATGATGCAGATGCTGGGGAGGGGTAGTTCCTTATAGATCATCTGGTTGAATTCCATAAGACCTTCGAGTCATGTAATCTCTTAAGCATATAGTTCAAGTAATCTCTATGCCTATGGGCCTTTTAGGGGTTATCACTCATCCCTTAAAAGGGGGGTTATCGAAAATCAATAAAAATGAATGCGTTCGGGCAATTCGGGTTATAGATCATATGTCAGAGAAGTTTATGGGAATGTGATTCTTAAAAATATTGTGATTCTCCCACTAATTCAATTTGATTTGATTTTAGGCATGGTTTGGATCTCAATATATAGATCTCTTATTAATTTTAAGTAAGGGATGTGACAATTGATATTCCAAACAACCCTATGATCATCTTTTAGTGAGATGATGAATATAAATTTCCAATGGTTGTTACATTAGTTATATGAGTATTAATGCGTACTCATGGGGGATATTTATCATAAATTGTTAGAGATAAACTCAAAGAAGAAGAAATTATGATTTTTCAAGATTATTTAGATGTATTTATTTAAGAATTTTCAATTATTCCCCTAAAACATGACGTTGAGTTTTCAATTGAACTTAAAAATGATGTTACACTAATTTAAAAGACTACAAATAGAATTTCCCCAATTGAGATACAGGAATTGAAGAATTAACTATAGTGTAATAATTTTATGGGATTTATACACTTTAGTGTTTCACCATGTAACACCCCGACCCTAGCTACCCAGAGTCGGTGCATTAGTTCGTAACATTGGCATGATCACAAAAGATCAAGTCTCGAAAGACCGATTAGTTTAGTAGCCTTGGAAACACTAGATACATTCATAAGTCTTTCATTACATCAAAAAGTAAACAAACTACAATAACATGGTCTTCATAGTCCACAATCATATCCCTTTCTGACTACCCCTGTAGGTCATTCATAAAATACTTCTTCACATCCTGGAAAAATATTAAAACATTGAAAGGGGTGAGCTCAGATGCTCAGTAAGGTTAACAATATAGCGGAAGCTTTCATAAATAAACATTAACATTTAAGGCAATGTATAACTAAAACAAAAGAATTTTAAACTTGAACTTCAACATAATATGGCAAAAGTAAAATGAGATAATACCATTTACTTCTTCACATGGATATTCTACTGGTCGAATAATCACATGCAATATCAATAACCACTTTCATAATGATGGAATGCATAATGCCAGACTATCATAACAACGTAGTCAAGGCCTCGTGCCAAGAACACAAATAAGATTTTGTCAAGGCCTCATGCCAAGACACTAGTTTGTCTCATGAGACCTGCCGATGCATCGAGGAGCTATAGCGGGCTCCACCCGTCACTTATTAAGTCCAATGCATTCCTCATATGAATAGGTTTAAACATATCATAAACCATAACATAATCGTATAACATAAAACATGCATAAAGGAAACATAACATTTCCACATTTCAATCACAAGATATCAATACAACACATTGATATAATAAAAATGATTTCAAAACAATTTTCAATACCAAAATAAAAGAATGTTAAAACTTTGTATTTATTTTTCATTAAAAAAATGATGGCTTGTAGAGGAAGCCGAAACTCAAATAATGGTCACGGCGGCGGAGAAGTCGTTGTCGCCGCATAAGTACGGAAAGAAAAACATTCCCTTTTGTCGTTTAGCAAATCGCTTCGTATAAAAAAGATTCATTTTGAATAAATGTAAAAGTCAAAGGGGTTTATACACCGTATAAAAGAAAGTTGTGTATAAAACCAAATATGCCTCAATGAAAGGGGATCGAGACGAAATCCTTAAATAGATCATTTTTAAAATAAAATAGATCTATTATGTGTATTCAATATAGGTACACATAAAGAAAGTAAAAATACAAAATAGGACATAATAATATCATGACATAATTTGAAAGTAGGAGATTAACCCAAAGAAAGGATATTGGGTTAAGAAATTCCCTTACCTCGTGTCTGACTTGACTCAACCGTTCTTTAACCTCATGGATAATAAAATAGAGTTAATATATACATTATTAAGAACCATTTTCAATTTCATTATCCTTTTTATATCACTTGTTACAATGATATGAACATTATGTAATTATTTAAGTTAATAACGGTGGTTTTGTCGATCAATGGTACTTGAGTCAAAAATAAACTTCTTATAATTACAAGTTGTTCATCTGGTGAAATATCCATTATATCCATAATTATATTCATTATGTAGATATCATATATATGATATATATCCAGTATATACATTCATTCATAATGTCACGTAACATTTAGAGGTAAGAAATGAAATGCACCGTTCATGGAGACGGTAAGCCGTACGTACGCATGAACGCTACTTTCATTTCAATTTCATATTTAATGGAAAGAAATCATAATGATATAAATTTATAATATAATTACAGTATAATATATTGTATAATACCATTTAATCAATCCTTTATACATCCCACATATGGCATTAACGATTCAAATCACTTTGAGGGGGCGGTAGTCCGCACTTCCTAAAATGAAATTATCGCGTTTTACCCATAATGGAAATCATAAAGTATGTCATAAATGAGAAATACAGAAGCATAAGTAAAACATAAAAATATTATATATCATAAATAAAAATAGTGAAATCTTAATGGCCACCTTTGAAGGTGTTATATGAGTGTTGAACAATCATCGTTTCGTGAGGCAGAAATTCGCCATCCACAGAAACCGTATGTTCTTTAACCATTAGATGTAGGTGTGTGTAAGAGTAGCTCGAATAATTCTTATAACAACATCCTAGTATATTGAGGATACTGGTGTTGTTACAAAATAAATGAATAAAAAGAGTTTAGGGGGTTGGAGAAGAAAAATAAAACAAAACAACATTAGAGAAGACATTACCTCAAAATCGGGTAACTCTTTTTGATTTGAGCCAAAGGCTTCCTTGGGAAGAGTTATGCCCAAAGTGAGGCTTCTAGGAGTAAGAGGGGGAAGTTGGGAGAGTATTTGGGAAGAGGTTGGCCGAGCCAAATGGCTTGAAAGTGTAAATGAGGTGGGAGAGGTGGGGGCCTTTTATAAGTGGAGAGGAGGGTCTCTTTTGGAAAGAATGAAATGTTACATTATTATACAATGCTTTTAGGATTCTAAAGGTCACAAACTTATATAATTCGAGGCTATGGTGATAAGGGTTCTAAATAGCTTCATCCAATAGGCTTTGGACAAGTTTAAGCCTTGTATTTTTCATTATCTTCTCATTTTATTTAAATCGTCAAATAATGAGGTCATTGTTGCATCATAATGATGTCATAAATAATTTACTTTATTTAATGTCTAAAAATTATAAAAAAAATACTATGATGTAGGAAATCCTTTTATCTTTCTAATGAATATTTATATTCAAAATTTGGACTTGTGTAACCCCACTTAAAAACTGTTTTAGTAAAACAACTCATGTTTGTGTCAATTTAATTTTAACATTAAATAAATATATATTAATGTCATTTTCCAACTAAAGTGGCTCCATGGGGTCCCCAAGTTGACCCATGGGTTTTCTTGGTCGGCCATGACTCATCCAATAGGAGTAGGACAAGTGTCATGCTCATCTCATATTATTAAAACATTATTTGTACCTTAAACTATACTAATTACCTCTAATCGCGATTAAGAACTTAAAAGTTACTATTCACCAAAAAATTATTTTAATCTCATTGAACCACATTTTACTTCTTAATGAAAACCATGTATGTCGGATTTTTGAAAATCAAATCACAGAAGTGGTAATATTTCATTTAAACGAAAAATCAGTTATTTAACTACCACTTAGTGGTTTCACTATTCATCAAAAATTGATGTTTTTCAGAACAAGGCCAAAATTTCACCCTAAGCTATAATTGATATTCCGAATTCAAAAATGATGTCTATTTTAAAAAATTCCAAACATATAAGTTTCATTAATTAATTTTATAATTAATTTCTGTTGTTACAACAAATAGCGTGTTTTTAAGAAACAATTTATATCAAAAGATTGGCAATTGTTTATGTCCAATTTCAATGTTAAATTAATTCTAATGACTACCATTGGATAAAATGGTAAAAATATATTCTAATTATACCTTAAAACCACTAAATAGTATAATTTATCACAATAAATTATTTTTATTAAAAAAGTTGTTTTAAAGTATTTTTTACTATTCATAAAAATTAGAAGTTCTCAGAAAAATACCAAAAATTCAACATAGGCTAATTTCGATATTCCGAATCCAAAAATGAAGTACATTTTGAAATATAAAATTTCTATATTTTTAAAAAGTAGTTATTAATATTCATAACGGCTACTTTGATTAGTCGCGGTGTTTTAGAACTCGAAGTTGCGTACAATGCAAGCTATTGCATTATTGAATGAGAAGCGTATCGTGGAAGCTCGGGGTGTTACATTCTACCCTCCTTCAATAAATTGCGTCCTCGCAATTTGAAATTTTTCTTTGAAAATAAAAGGTTTAAAAGAGAAAATACCTTTGAGGAAAACCCACATCGGAAATAAGGTTAATAAATATATAACATTAAAATAAAGCATGATAAGTACAAAGGTCACCCGATATAGCCCATTCTAGGATTATATGAAAATATGGATATGGAGGAGAAACAAACCATCAAGGTCTGATGGAGAGTTATAGAAAACAGGATTTGGAGAAAGTTTAACCACATGAAAATCAGAAACTTGTGATTGGTTAAACGGTCATTGAATCCCCAGTTGGAAAAGCTAACCGACCACATTTTTGTTTTAAGTTACCTTTTATAATGTTGAGGAATTTATTTAGGAGATTTACTAAGAACGTAAGGGAATATACATACTTGTTATGTATACTTTCATTCGTTAATAAATTTTTACCACAAACCCAACTTTTACTCCAAATGGTAACGGAACTCAAAAATATTCTATTTATCCTAATTGTATAAGGTTCAAAATGTTAACACATACCATTTAGATTAGTAAAACTATTTTGTAATAACCAGGGACTTCCTGTAGGCTAGTGGTAGGAAATAAAGGCTTGTCGCACTATGGTTGTGGGTTCGATTCCGGCAGCTTTGTCCGACGCGACGGGTTATTCCCCACCCTGCAGGTTGTCCATTTCCTAAAACTATAGTATTATAATATTCCAAAAATAATCTTCAGAAATTCTTTAACCTTAAACAATACTATCCATGGTTCAACTTAATCCATTCCAACCTTAATAGTTATCCAAAATACCTCCGTCCAGACTTTCTCTAAAAGGTCTCTAAATTCCAAAATCAATCGTAACATCAGCTTCCCCAAACAAAGAAAAGTTTCTCTTATTGTCACATACTAAAAATATGATTACCTTAATCATATTAAAACCTTACTGAAATCAACAAGTACTGCAGTACAGTCCATATATATATATCACATTATTCTTATAACCAGAATATAATCCTTGAGTCCAAAAGCAACAATACATTAATTATTCCGCTTCAACTGTAGTCACAGCATAAGATTGGCCTTGATCCCTTGGCCTTTTCTGAGGTAAGTTTCCCTGACGCTTAGGAAATTCATTTGCATAATGCCCTATTTCCCTACAATTGTAGCATTCAACTTTGACAACCTCTTTCTTTCCCTTGCAATCACGAGCCTGGTGACCCTTTTCTCCACATTTATAACAAACTCCCATTCCTTTTAGGCAAGTACCAGGGTGATTCTTCCCACAATTATCACATAATGGAAAATCCTTCTTTCCCTTTTTCCCTTTATCTGTCTCTTGTTCCACCGTTCTCTTCTTCTCTTGCTTTACTTTGTTGTCATAAGACATAGAGAATTCCTTTTCTGTCTTGATAGCACACGAGACAATATCTTCGTATGATGAGAAGGATTGTGATACTAAAGCTCGACGGATAAATGGTTTTAACCCATCAAAGAAACGATCAATATTACTCCTTGGGTTACGTATATAATCGGCAGCATGCCTCGCTAGCCTTGTAAAGTTAGCCTCATACTTTGCGACATTCTCATCCTCCTTCTGCCTCAAACTCAGAAATTGCCTTTCCATATCTGCTCGATGGTCACGAGGAAAATATTTTTCTAAAAACAGATCTTTGAACTCCCTCCATTCCATATTCGATAAGTCATCATCTTCCTTTGTGTTTTGAATCAGCGACCACCACTGATCGGCATCTCCAGTGAGGCGGTAAACTGCCATGAAAACCTTCTCCATTTCGCTACTCCCCAAGGCATGGAATATTTTCTCTAAGGAGTTTATCCATTGCTCAGATACTAACGGATTTGTACCCCCATTGAAGGTTGGTGGTTTTTGCCTCATGAAACGGTCTAGCATTGATCCTCCACGTTGCGGATCAGGGTGCTCCATACGAGTAAGGTTATTATTCCTAACCTGAGTAAGTTGTCCCAGTATGGTGATTAGCTGATCGACACCAGTTGCATCACCAACCCCACTATAATTATCTTGAGCAAGAGGGAAATCCCTACATATAGTGCGTGCATTGATACGGTTTCCATTTCTTCCACTAGGTTCCATTTCTAAACAATTGCATAAACTAGATTAGTTTATGAAATAAAATACATAATTCCATATTTGTAAAATACTTTACATAAATTGAACTATTTATGGATATAATCCATAATCATAAAAAGAAATGTTTCCTTTGAGGAAGTATATACTCATAACCCTTCATAGTGGTTTGTAAAGAAAATGAGAATTATCCTAAGCATATCCCCCGGGAGTGTCGTAACCAAGAGTACAGTAAGGCCCGTTGTCGTGCACCAGTTCCCGTTCGAGTCTAGATCAAAGCGGTGTTTTCGGGTTTTACCCCTAGGTACATCTGTGCCAGAGCCGCCTCTACCTGCTCGTATCCAGACAAGGATGTATTGCTTGGAAAACTCACAAAATCTCTACAATAACAAAATTCTAGGAAGTTCTTCTATACTAATCCTCAAAGTCTATCTTTGGGCTATGTGCTCTAATCAGTTTTTATCTAAATCTAGCTTCCAAGGTTAGTACTAAACTGCCTCTGATACCAACTGTAACGCCCCGACCCCAGCTACCCAGAGTCGGTGCATTAGTTCGTAACATTGGCATGATCACAAAAGATCAAGTCTCGAAAGACCGATTAGTTTAGTAGCCTTGGAAACACTAGATACATTCATAAGTCTTTCATTACATCAAAAAGTAAACAAACTACAATAACATGGTCTTCATAGTCCACAATCATATCCCTTTCTGACTACCCATGTAGTTCATTCATAAAATACTTCTTCACATCCTGGAAAAATATTAAAACATTGAAAGGGGTGAGCTCAGATGCTCAGTAAGGTTAACAATATAGCGGAAGCTTTCATAAATAAACATTAACATTTAAGGAAATTTATAACTAAAACAAAAGCCTTTTAAACTTGAACTTCAACATAATATGGCAAAAGTAAAATGAGATAATGCCATTTACTTCTTCACATGGATATTATACTGGTCGAATAATCACATGCAATATCAATAACCACTTTCATAATGATGGAATGCATAATGCCAGACTATCATAACCACGTTGTCAAGGCCTCGTGCCAAGACCACAAATAAGATTTTGTCAAGGCCTCGTGCCAAGACACTAGTTTGTCTCATGAGACCTGCCGATGCATCGAGGAGCTATAGCGGGCTCCACCCGTCAATTATTAAGTCCAATGCATTCCTCATATGAATAGGTTTAAACATATCATAAACCATAACATAATCGTATCACATAAAACATGCATAAAGGAAACATAACACTTCCACATTTCAATCACAAGATATCAATACAACACATTGATATAATAAAAATTCTTTCAAAACCATTTTCAATACCAAAATAAAATAAAGTTAAAACATTGTATTTATTTTTCATTAAAAAAAATGATGGCTTGTAGAGGAAGCCGAAACTCAAATAATGGTCACGGTGGCGGAGAAGTCGTTGTCGCCGCATAAGTATGGAAAGAAAAACATTCCCTTTTTTCATTTAGAAAATCACTTTATATAAAAAAGATTCCTTTTGAATAAACGTAAAAGTCAAAGGGGTTTATACACCGTATAAAAGAAAGTTGTGTATAAAACCAAATATGCCTCAATGAAAGGGGATTGAGACGAAATCCTTAAATAGATCATTTTTAAAATAAAATAGATCTATTATGTTTATTCACTATAGGTACACATAAAGAAAGTAAAAATACAAAATAGGACATAATAATATCATGACATAATTTGAAAGTAGGAGATTAACCCAAAGAAAGGATATTGGGTTAAGAAATTCCCTTACCTCGTGTCTGACTTGACTCAACCGTTCTTTAACCTCCTGAATAATAAACTAGAGTTAATATATACATTGTTAAGAACAATTTTCAATTTCATTATCCTTTTTATATCACTTATTACAATGATATGAACATTATTTAATTATTTAAGTTAATAACAGTGGTTTTGTCGATCATTGGTACTTGAGTCAAAAATAAACTTCTTATAATTACAAGTTGTTAATGTGTTGAAATATCCGTTATATCCATAATTATATTCATGATGTAGATATCATATATATGATATATATCCAGTATATACATTCATTCATAATGTCACGTAACATTTAGAGGTAAGAAATGAAATGCACCGATCATGGAGACGGTAAGCCGTACGTACGCATGAACGCTACTTTCATTTCAATTTCGTATTTAATGGAACTAAATCATAATTATATAAATGTATAATATAATTCCAGTATAATATAGTGTATAATACCATTTACTCCATCCTTTATACATCCCACATATGGCATTAACGATTCAAAACACTTTGAGGGGGTGGTAGTCCGCACTTCCTAAAATGCAATTATCTCGTTTTACCCATAATGGAAATCATAAAGTATGCCATAAATGAGAAATACAGAAGCATAAGTAAAACATAAACATATTATATATCATATATAAAAATAGTGACATCTTAATTTCCACCTTTGAAGGTGTTATATGAGTGTTGAACAATCATCGTTTCGTGAGGCAGACATTCTCCATCCACAGAAACCGTATGTTCTTTAACCATTAGATGTAGGTATGTGTAAGTGTAGCTAGAATACTTCTTATAACAACATCCTAGTATATTGAGGATACTGGTGTTGTTAGAAAAGAAATGAATAAAAAGAGTTTAGGGGGTTGGAGAAGAAAAATAAAACAAAACAACATTAGAGAAGACATTACCTCAAAATCGGGTAACTCTTTTTGATTTGAGCCAAAGGCTTACTTGGGAAGAGTTCTGCCCAAAGTGAGGCTTCTAGGAGTAAGAGGGGAAAGTTGGGAGAGTATTTGGGCAGAGTTTGGCCGAGCCAAATGGCTTGAAAGTGTAAATGAGGTGGGAGAGGTGGGGCCTTTTATAAGTGGAGAGGAGGGGCTCTTTTGGAAAGATTGAAATGTTAAATTATTATATAATGCTTTTCGGATTCTAAAGGTCCCACACTTATATAATTCGAGGCTATGGTGATAAGGGTTCTAAATCGCTTCATCCAATAGGCTTTGGACACGTGTAAGCCTTGGAGTTTGCATTATCTTCTCATTTTATTTAAATCGTCAAATAATGTGGTCATCGCTGCATCATAATGATGTCATATATAATTTAATTTATTTAATGTCTAAAAATTATAAAAAAAAATACTATGATGTAGGAAATCTTTTTATCTTTCTAATGAATCTTTATAGTCAAAATGTGGACTTGTTTAACCCCACTTAAAAACTGTTTTAGTAAAACAACTCATGTTTGTGTCAATTTAATTTTAACATTAAATAAATATATATTAATGTCATTTTCCAACTAAAGTGGCTCCATGGGGTCCCCAAGTTGACCCATGGGTTGTCTTGGACGGCCATGACTCATCAAATAGGAGTAGGACAAGTGTCATGCTCATCTCATATTATTAAAACATTATTTGTACCTTAAACTATACTAATTACCTATAATCGCGATTAAGAACTTAAAAGTTACTATTCACAAAAAAATTATTTTAATCTCATTGAACCACATTTTACTTCTTAATGACAACCATGTATGTAGGATTTTTGAAAATCAAATCACAGAAGTGGTAATATTTCATTTAAACGAAAAATCAGTTATTTAACTACCACTTAGTGGTTTCACTATTCATAAAAAATTGATGTTTTTCAGAACAAGGCCAAAATTTCACCCTAAGCTATAATTGATATTCCGAATTCAAAAATTATGTCTATTTTAAAAAATTCCAAACATATAAGTTGCATTAATTAATTTTATAATTAATTCCTGCTGTTACAACAAATAGCGTGTTTTTAAGAAACAATTTATATCAAAAGATTGGCAATTGTTTATGTCCAATTTCAATGTTAAATTAATTATAATGACCACCATTGGATAAAATGGTAAAAATATATTCTAATTATACCTTAAAACCACTAAATAGTATAATTTATCACAATAAATTATTTTGATTAAAAAATTTGTTTTAAAGTATTTTTCACTATTCATAAAAATTAGACGTTCTCAGAAAAATACAAAAAATTCAACATAGGCTAATTTCGATATTCCGAATCCAAAAATGAAGTCCATTTTGAAATATAAAATTTCTATAATTTAAAAAAGTGGTTATTACTTTTCATAACGGCTACTTTGATTAGTCGCGGTGTTTTAGAACTCGAAGTTGCGTACAATGCAAGCTATTGCATTATTGAATGAGAAGCGTATCATGGAAGCTCAGAGTGTTACACACCATGGGTAGAACAAGTTCTTTTTTGTAAATAAAATTTGTGACAAAGTTGGATAGAAAATGAAGTTTAAATAACATTTTTTTGCAGAGTGTTTTCATTTGTTTTCAAAGGGGATAAATCTATTCACATGGTAAAATACTTAGTAAACTGTGATGATGTTTTGAAACTTTTTATTTTACAAATATCATATATATTGAGAACTTGTGATGCAATCCATATAAAGGATAGTAGGAGTAAAGAAGTGTTTTTGGAAAAAGAATGAAAGTGGAACGAAAGTTAAAGAGTGGAACACAAGTATAAGTGGCGTGAAAGTGTGGCATAAAGTTATAATTGGTTTGAAAGTGTATGTTTCATGCAAGTCATATGTCAAATCATCATATAAAAATATGAAAAAGGAATGAATGTGGCATGTAAGTTAAAGAGTGACACACACATGATGGAGTAGTGCACAAGTGATGTAGCGATGCGCAAGTTATAGGAAGGCATGCAAGGTGAGTTGCATGCCTCACACATGGGGTCACCAAAATTCGAATAAATATATGGCTACCCTCCTCATTTGGTGATTATCCAAACATAAGAGAAAATTTTAGCTCAGATCAATCTAGAAGTAGAAATTGGCATGAATGATCAATTTTTGTGCAAGTTGTGTGTTATGCATAGAATTGGTGTGCAAGTAGAAGTGGTGCGCCAATTGTATTTTTCATGCAATAATTATGTTTTGTGAACAAAGTATGTTGTGTACAATCTTTAAGTGGAAAAAAATTGTGAGTTGTGCACAATTGTGGAATGCAAGTAGTTAATGGTGCATAAGCAGGGAGGAGTGCAAGTAGAGTGGTGTGAAAGCATGGTGGAATGACAGTAGAGTGGCGACCAAGAAGGGAGGAACGCAAGAAAATTGGCGCTCAAGAAGGGAGGCGCACAAGATAGGAGTGACATACTAGATGGTTTCACTATGAGGTTTTTAGCAGCTTTTGGGTAGGAAAGTGAAAAACGTTATTGAGATATTTTATTTTTGAAAGTTTGTCACGAATCACATAAACATTTCATTATCCTATTTGTGCTAAGAGGAGGAAAACACAATATTGATTTTTTTGAAAGTGCTACATGAGTTTAAGGGAATATCCTACTCATTTTATTCCACATAAAAGGATTGTTTTTTTTGGTGGATTATGTGGCACTGGATTGTTTTCGTACCATAACAAGGACGTATCTACTCTTGTTGAGTAGTGACCCTAGTAAAAATTGTGCTTTTGTGGTTATGTGTGTTCAGCATGGACGGAACACTATAACAGGAGGTGGAGGTTGTTTCAAAAATAACGAAACATAAGAAGAAAAATATTTCACTGATTCACCCCCTTCTCCTCTCAGTGACAAATAGATCCTAACCGGTAACATTAATTGGTATCAGAGGCAGGTTTCCTTTGTCTGTTCTTTAATGAGATTGTGAGGGAGAATCTAAGTTCTATGAACAATAAGGTGATTCAGATATTTGATGGAATGAACTATCATATCAGGATTGACCTAATGATGGCTTATCTTATGTCTCTTGGGTATGATGTTCCTGAGACTACAATTAATGTATTTACTCCTATCGATAACAATGTTCCTCTTTCTTCTACTGATAAGAATAATCTTGAGACCAATGGAAGAGATAAAAATTCATTACCCTCGTCCCTTTATGAGAGTGAATTTGTAAGAGTGAGATGTGTCACTATAGCCAAAGGAATATTGGATATGTTAAATAATATCTATGAAGGAATTAAAAAATTAAAGAAGGTAATACTACAAATCTAGAGGCTGAAGTATGAAGACTTGAAAATAGAAATTTCTGAATCGATTGGGGGCATATTTACCTTAGTAAATGACATTTTCAATTTAATCAGGTGTCTTGGTGAAATGTTGGAGGATAATACAATTGTTGAAAATATCATTAAAATTATTCCTCACAAGATTGATGCTAATGTTTCTTTAGTATAATTTAGATACCCTGAATCATTATATCTAGATGATTTTCATAGCACTATCATTAAATATGAAATAATAAAGGAGAATTCTATGAAGATAAAAACAATAGTTGATAGAAAAATTTCATTCATGGATTTAAAGATATTGAAGTCATCAAAGACTCTTATTGAAGATGATGCTACTAAATCCAATTCTAAAGAATAGATATGTAAAAATTTGATGAAATTTTATCCTTGTTTTATAAGAATGTGAAAAGACGTATTGGGTAATACAAGGGAAAAATCCAATGAAATGTCTTAAATAGGGATTCATTGCTCAATTTGCGGCAAACTGTCCTCAAAAGAAGAAATAAGAATACAATGATGGGGATGACAGAAGGTCAAGAAGGTCATGGAAGAAACGAACTGAAAAAGATAAGCATTTTTGAAAGGGGATGGATAAAAAAGTATTCAAATAAAAAATAAAAATATTTTTATCTAAATATGATGATGATGAAGAAGATTGTGAAGCTGAATCCAAGAAATTTCCAACTAAGAAAGATAGAGAGAATACATTTATGGCAACCATGAATAGTGAATATTATAGGAGAAGTAGTTCTGAGGAAGAATAAACTCAACCTGAATATAATATTAAATAAGAGTTGAAAGAATGTTTGAGGAAGATTAGAAGGCTTGAGAAGGAACACAATATGTTGAAAAATTAAAATTCCATATTAAACAATCATGAAGGTTTTACTGATGAGAAAATAAAGATGGAACAAGAGATTGATGATCTGAATAATTTACTTGAGAATGCAAATAATAATAATGATCATCCTGAAGTGAAGATAAAGGAAAATGATGATTAGTTGGAACTTGTCCAATAGAAAATTCATAATGCTGAAAAAAGGAATATAAGTTTCAAAAAATATTTATCAGAAGTTGGTGAATGTTATAGTATGAATGAACCAAAGATGGATGAACAAAAGTTAACTTCAAATGTTTAGAAGAAATATGGAACTTGTTTAAATGGGAACAAAATAGGAAAGGATATATATGTGGTCAAAGTTAGCAATGCTGAAAAATACGATTTATATAAAAATACAGAGTCTAGAAATATTTCTACTAATTATAGTTCTAATATTTTGGAATAGAAATATTATCAAAACAAGAAGGATACGAATGAAAAGAAGAAGGTTGATGGTCAGTAGAGTTCTGTTAATAAGTGTGTTGAGTAGCATGTTCACAATTATGGTCAATATGGAAGTTTCATAGGAAAATATTATTTCTATGGATATATCTAGTATTGTGGTGGATTTTGAGACATGGAAAATATGTGTTGGTTCAACTAGTAACATAACTAATATTCCACAAGTTATAGAAGACAAGGCTTGAGGGGGAGTCAAACCTTTCAAAATAAGAAGTATGAGAAGAATGTTCAAATGAAATATGAGAAGGCTGGTGTGAATATTGAAAATAGGATTCAACCATTAGAATCTAAGTGTGGGAGATGTGAATAGACTAGAAAACTTTTTAAGTGATGTATTGTTTTATTTACAGCACAACAAAAATTTCTTAACAAACCCTAGAATTTGGAGTTGAAGAATTAAAAGGAAAAACACAAATCTCTTGTTGTCAAAACCACTATGAAACATACAAATGGAGAACATCCATGGATTCTTGATATTAATTTTTCTTCTCATATGATAGGAGAGATAATATTTATGAAGAATGTGAATGACTTTAAAGAAGGAATAGTGACATTTGGTAATGATGAGTCTCTGAGGATGAAAGGTGTTTGATTAACCATCATTAAGAAAGGAAAAATGAAATCCATGAAAACATTGTATTTTGATGGGATAAAATAGAATTTGCTACGTGTTTCAAAAATTTGTGATGAGGTGAAAAAAATTATCTTCCAAAAATATGGATTTGTTGTGACAAGTGAAAATGATGGAAAGTTAGTTACAAGTGGTCAACAAACAAAAGGGAACTTATTACATGTTTGTGAAGTACAGAAGTCTTGTTACATGAGTATGGTGGATGAAAGTCAGTTATGGTATAAAATTCTGGAAAATATGTGTGAGAGAAACATGTGTATGTTATCAACTCAATACAGTGTCCATGAAATGAATGATTTATCAAGAAGAAAATATTGATGTTGTGATATTTGTGAAAAATTTTAGATTACAAAATCTATGCATAAGAGATTTGAAATTAGTTCAAAATTACCCTTGGAACTTATACATTATGATATATGTGGAACAATGAGGATGTAATAAAAAATAGAGATATGCATTTCATTACTTTCTATGATGATTTTCCTTGCATTACTTGTCTTATGTACATGAGATTGAACACAGATGCGCTTAAAATGTTTAAGAATTGTATAATGTAAGAAGAAAATAAATGTGAAAATTTAGTAAAGTAGTTGAGAACTGATAATGGTGAACCGTATGAGAATGAATAGTTTGAATGTTATCTTGTGAAGCATGGAATTCTGCATGATTTCAATTCACCATACTCACCTCAAAACAATGGGGCTACAGAAAGAAAGAATATAAGTCTGGTGGAAATTGGGAGAACTATGCCACTTAAACCTGGTGTTTCTCATTATTATTGGAGGCAAGACATGATAAATACTATATATTATTTGAACCAGTGTTTTTATAGTCCAAATTTAGATATGACTCCATATGAAATGTTCTATGCAAAAACTCAATGTTTGAAACGCATAAGAGATTTTTGGTGTTCATGCATTATAAAAAGGAATGGTGGAAACCCTATTAAGTTTTATGAAAGAAGATATGATGTAATTGTTCATGTCTATGCTCTATAAGGAAGAGAAAATAGATATTTCAACAAATAAATTGGGAGAATTATTTATTCTTTTGAAGTGAATGTAATTGAAAATACTGAAAAATAAAAGGATGCTTATGATGAAGTGGAAGATGAGATGGATAAATACTGTTTTGTCAACTATTCTAAAAACATTATAGATAGTGGTAATCCTACTCTAGAATAATAAATAGACTCAAAAATTTCATGTGGCGAGGAATAAGTTCCAACAAATCATCCTAGGTTGAGGAAGTAAGTGGAATCTCATTACATTATTGGTTATCAACATCAGAAGGTTCTAATAAGAAGAATGTCAAAAGTTGTGACACAAACAACGTTGTTTTAAAAAGTTGAGCCGAATGATGTGAATGAAGATTTTGATCATCCGAAATGGGTTCAGGCTGTGAATGATGAACTTGAACAGATATAAAATAATGATACTTGGGAACTTGTACCCAATCCATTCAATAAGAACATTATTGGTACCAAGTGGTGTTTTTCGGAACAAGATGAATAAAGAAGGTAAAGTGATAAGAAATAGAGAAAGATTAGTTTGAAAATGGTATTTTCAAATTGAAGGCATTGAATTTGATGTAACCTTTTCTCTAGTGGAAAGGTAAGAAACAATCATAATATTGTATCCTACTGCTGCACAACGAGGTTACAAAATATTTCAAATGGATGAAAAATATGCATTCTTGAATGGTATCTAGATTTGGAAGTTTACATTGATCAACCTTGTGCATTTTTAATTGGTATGGATGAAATTTTTGTGTATAGGTTGAAGAAGTATTTTTATGGGATATGAAAAGGTCTAAAAGAATGAAATTCTTAATTAGATACTTGCTTGAGGGGGATGAATTTCAAGAAGGGTAATGTTGACAGAGACCTTTACATCGTGGAATTGTCAGGAGTTCTCTCTCATCGTAATTGTTAATGTTGATGAAAATAATTTTGCTGTAAATGGTGAAAGATCATGTGAAATATTTTTTGAGGAGATGAAGAATTCATTAGAGATTTCCATGATGGGAGAAGTGAAATACATTCTTGGGTTACAAATTTAATATAAAAGAAACCACATTTTTATTTCTAAAGAAAAGTATGCTAAGGAACATCTGAAGGAGTTTGGAAAGGAAAATTTAAAACTTGTTTCTACAATTATATCAGTGGTAACGAAGTTATATAAAGATATATAAGGCAAGGAATCTTATCAGAGAGTGTTTTTAAAGCTTATTGGATGTTTATTATATTTGAATTCCTCTTGACCTGAAATTTTTTATGTTTTTACCTTATGTGCAAGATTTCAGAGTGCTCCTGAATAATAAAATTTAATTGCTGGAAGGAGGATTATCAGATATATCAAAGGCAAAAAATAATTTGGAATAGTGTATGATGGCACATAAAATATTGATTTGTTTGGATATTCTGATGCAGATTGGGAATGAAATTTTGATGATAGAATATCCACATATAGTGGAGTTTTATTTCTGGGGAGAAGTTGTGTTATTTCGAATACAAAGGAAAATTGTTCAGTTACTCTTAGCATAGATGAAAGTGAGTTTGTGGCTGCCACACAAGCTGCTAGCCAACTTATGTGGATGTTGAATCAGTTGTAATATCTACTTGTTCAAGTGAAACTACCCTTACTCTTGGGATTTGATAAACAAGGTGATATCAATATTACAAAAAACCCAATAAAACATTATCATTAAAAACACATTGACATAAAGTACCACATCATCAATTACAATGTGGAGAAGAAATAATTGAAAATGGAGTGTGTTCCTACATTGGAAGAATTTGCTGATATATTCGCAAAATCATTACCGAAGGAACGATTTTTTAAAATGAAGTTGAGCATGGGAGTCAATACACATTCTCATCATGGTTGAGATACATGTGTCTTTCCCCACCCTCAAATTACCTTTGTATAGTGTTTTCAGGGTGAATAATTGTTTTATAAATCAATCCTTAGGGAAGGATGCATAAAGGTGGAGTTGTGGGTAAGCTTTTAATCAAGAATGTATGTTTGTGAACTATTCTAAATGTTTCTATTCCAGTAAAGATGATAAAGTGAAGATTTATGGGGTAGATGCATAGAATATGTTGATAAGAAGGCCGAGGGGATATGATAATTAAATTCTATAGTCCCTACTTTTGGACAACATGGTTTTGGCTGTCAATAATTCTTGTTTCCTACAATTAGTGAGCTCACATAGGCATAGAATTATTGATGACTATTCCTTTTCTTGAGTTTATGAAATTGAGTGATTTATGAATTTTGTTTGACTACAAAATCAAAAGGGGGATATTTTTGGGACCAAGTTGGATGGAGAAGTATGTTTGAAGAGTTTTCTTTTGCAGAGTATTGTTTTTTATTGTCAAAGAGGACAAATCAATTCACTTTTTAAAAGACATGGTAAACTATTTCGATGCATTTCTGATTTATATTTCAAAAATATCATATGTTTGGAGATATTGTGATTCAAGCCTTATGAAGGAAAGGGGGATTAAAGAAGTGTTTTTGGAGAAGGAAAGGAAGTATCAAGGAAGTTAAATAGTGGCGCACAAGTATAAGTGGAATGAAAGTGTAGAGTGAATGTATAAGTGGTGTGAAAGTGTATATTCTGTGCAAGTCCTATATAAAAATCATCACATAAAAATATTTCAAAGGAAATAAAGTGTCTCATATGTTAAAGAGTGTCACAAAATTAATGTAGCGATGGGTAAGTGATGGAGCAGAGCACATGTTATAGAAAGGCGTGAAAGGTGAGTTGCATGCCTCACATGTAGGGTAAAAAATGCCTATAAATATACGGATACTCTCCTCATTTTTTGATGCTAAAAACTTTAGAGAAAGTTTGATCATTGATTATGCAAGAAATAGAATGTGGTGCACATGCTAATGTGTCGCACAAGTTGTTTGTTATGTAGAAAAGTGATGTGCAAGTAGAAGTGGAATGCATGTCGTAAGTTCTGTGCAAGCAGGAAGTTGTGTGCAAGAAGTGTCTTGTGTATAAGGACGAAGTGGTGTGAAAATTGTGAGGTATGAACAATTGTGGTGTGTATTTAGTTAGTGATGAGTAATCAAGGAGGTGTCCAAGAAGAGTGGCGTGCAAGAAGGGAGGTGCACAAGCAGAGTGGCATGCAGGCTTGGAGGCGCGCAAGCAGAGTGACGCACAAGCAGGGAGGCATGCAACAAGGGAGTGACACACAAGATATTTTCACCAGTAGGTTCTTACTATCTTTTGGGTAGGATAGTGAATAATTGTTTTGAGAGATTTTTTTTAAAGTTTTTCAAGATGCACAGAAGCATTGCATTACCTTATTTGTGCTAAGAGAAAACATACATACTATTAGATTGTTTTCAAAGTTCTACACAATTGTAAGGGACTATCCTACTCATTGTATTCAATATCAGAGGATTTTTGTTTAGTTTATTTTGTGGTACAAGAATGTTTCTGTTCCATACCTATGACGTAGCTACTCTTGTTGAGTACTGAACCTTATAAATCTTGTGTTCCTATGGTTGTGTGCATTCAGCAGGGAATGAAATTTTTAACTTGAGGTGAATACTGTTTCAAAAATAATGAAACAAAAAAAGAAAAATATATCATGAATTCACCCCTCCCTCTCTCAGTGATACTTGGATCCTGTCTAGGACCTTCAATAACAAAGATGGTTCGATAAAGTTTTGTATTGATTATCAAGAACTTAGAAAATCACTATTGGTAAAAAGTATCATGTACCCTATATTGATGATTGTATGTTCATCAATACGAAGTTCAACATTTTCCAAAGATTTAACTTTAGTCTAGATATCATTAATTATGGTTCAGGATGCGGGATATGCCCAAAAAAACCATTCGTATGAGGTATGGTAATTATGATTTTATAGTAATACCATTTGGACTTGCCCATTCCCCCAATATCGTGATAGATTTAATGAATAGAGTCTTCAGATATTACCTTCATCAGTTAGTGATAGAATTTATAGATGATGTTATTATATATTCTAAAATAATAGAAGGTCATAAAGAATATTTGAAGATCATATTGAAGATCAAAAATAATGTTAAGGTGTATACTATATTTATAATGTTTGAATTCAAGTTATAGTAGGAAATATTCTTAGATCAAATAATCTCATGAAAGGGTATATCAGTAGATACTTAAATTATGGATGTTATTTACCTATGGCCCAAGATATCCATGTTAACTGAGATATTGATTTTTCATGGGTTTTAAAGGTATTATAAACTCTTTTTTAATAATTTTTCATTGATATCTAATCCTTTAAATAGGTTTACATAGAAGGGAGAAAGATTCCTTAAGAAAAATTAATGTGAGGAAACATTCAAGAAGTTTAGTAGAAGGTTGGAAGTAATATCTCTGAGTACACTAACATATAGTGTATAAGGTCTTATGATATATAGTTATGCATCAAATAATGGACTATGATTCAACATGATGAAAATTTACATGGTGATGGCATATGAAATTTTATGATTTAGAATTCTTGTGAAACATTACTCAATACACAATTTGGAGTTGGAAGTAGTAATTTTCTCATTGAAGAGATGGAGATTTTATCATTACAGTGAATGGTGTGACATATATATAGACCATAAAATATTGAAGTATTTATTCCAAAAGAAATATATTAATATATTATAAATAAATTTTTTATAGATTATTAAGGATTATTATTATTCTATACGTTAACACCTTGGGATGTAGAACAAGGTGGATAGTGTTCTGAGTTGAAATGACCATACTAATGTATATATAATGAGGATTATAAGAGATCTATTTTTTATGTATTTGAATAAAATGGATGTTGAAATCATAAATAAAGGGGAAATATCATATATTTCTGTGATTAATGTTAAATAATCCTTCCATGTGAGGAATTAAGAGGCACATTAAGTTGCAGAATGGTAGAAGAAGGTGAGAGATGTTCTGGAGTTCAACCATGAATATGATTGAATGATAAAGATTAAGAATAGTGTATGTGTCCATCAATATTAGATCTAAATAATGATTTTCTGGATAAAACTCATAGATTACCATTCTATATTCATCAAGTATGTATGAAGATGTATATAGATATGAAAGATTACTTACGGTGGAACCAAATGAAAAAGGATACCACAAGTGAGTATCTGAATGTATAGTATGTAAGTTACTTAAAGTTGTGAGATAAAAATATAAGGGTTTTTATAACCAATACCCATATGTGAATGAAAATGGGAAAACAATAACAATGATATGGTCATCATATTTCCCAAGATATCTAAAGGGAATAATGTTGTTAGGGTTAAAATTTATTACATTACAATGTTAGAATATTTCTTTTCTTTCAGATAGTATTTATCCCTTGATCATATTTACAAAATATAAATTAAAAAAGGGATAAGGTGGAATGGATTATCAAATTATATTATATCATATCATGATCCAATGATTACCTTGATGTTAATGAGATTTCTTATATAGGATCTTGATAGAGATTTGAGTTTTGGTGTTTCATCTCACCTATAGATAGATGTACAGACTGAGAAGACCGTTCATATTCTATATACATGTTATGATATTTTTCTTTGTATTTCAACGGTTTTTGGGATCACCCCCTTCCTTTAATGGAACTTATACTAAAATGATAACTTTCACATGGAAATTCAAACATATTCTTATGAAGTCCCATATGGTATAAAGTGTTTACACCCATCATGATAGGATGGAGTTTGTGTAATAGAGCTATTTGGACCTAATCTATCAAAGGAATTAGTATAGATGGTTAGATATATTCAGTAGTATATCAAGGTTAATCAGAGAAAATAGAAATGTTATATGGACAATCATCAATGCTATATAGAGTTAGAATATTTTGAAAAGGTATTCCTATTAATATCTAATTAGATTCAGGTTATGATATTTAAGAAAAAAAAAATAAAATCGAATCCAAGGATATAACATCGCTTTTTTAATTACTATTATGTAGAAATAGTTTCTTATCACTTGGTTCTTCCATGGAATCTCTATTAAGTTCATGATGTATTCTAGATATCTCTTATGTTGAAGTAAAAAACTAATCATTCATATATACTAAACTCATTGGTCATAACATTATAAAATGATATCTCTTATGAGAAACAACCAGTTGTGTTTTTTGGACTGAAGAGAGAAAGTTCTGTGAGAAGAGGAAATTGACCACGTTAATGTTTTCTTTCAAAACCATAATTTAGGGGAAGCTATATGGGAACCTGAGGATGTGATGAGGCAGATGTGTACTCATTAGTTTGTATTCGGGTGAAAATTTGATTTATTAATTATTTTAATTGTGTAGAATTTTAAAACTGAGTATTATATATATATATATATCCTGTGAAATAAATATGAACTATTCGATAGCTAGTTTTACATGCAACCCTATGTCCAAATGAACCATGTTATAGTTTACCATTATTACATAGCCATTACATTGGTGGTATAAATAGTAATAGTAAGATTATAAAGAAATATATATATAAGGTATTTATATTAGTCATATGTTTTAGTTAATACTTATCAAGTAACTACTCAATTTTCAATAAAGTCATTTTATGCTTCTAAAATATGTTCCCTTCAAAAACAAATTATAGAATTTTGAGTGTGAATAATATAATTAATTTCAAATAATTTTATAAATTTTCGATTCTTAAAAAGGATATAATTTGTAAAATTATCATATGAAAATTTTGTTAAGGTGAAATTTGGGAATTGTTTTGAAAAGATTCATTTTTCAGTGAATAGTTAAAATACCAATTTTTATAAAATGGTCATTTATTTCCATATTGCTGTCATAATATGTTTTTAATTTGATATTAAAGTAAAATTATTATCCATAAATTATAAACAACCTAATAAATTAGAAATAAATAATCATGATATTTAATTTTTGCATAAGTTCATTTTTCAGTATAATTATTTCTCTGAAAAACTATTTTTTTAAATTATTGGGTTTTTATCATAAAAATTTAAATTAATAAATATATAGTAATTATTTTACTTAAATTTATATATTTTATATTAAATAAATTATTTAAAATTCATCTAATGGTTTTTACATGAAATTGAATGAAGGTAAACTCAATTTTATGCTTAAAATTCATTTTTTTAAAATGGTTTTCATTATGTTTTGAGCACTTATTTTAAAATGAATTTATTATTTTTAAAGAAATTGAATCCATTAAATGGATTAAATATTTAAATATTTAACAAATAATATAATTTTTCATTTAAACATAATATTTGGTCATAATGAATTGCAAATAAAGTAAACTTTTGTTAACCTAATTTATTTTTAAACCGGATTATCAGGGGAGAACAATCTAAGATATAATTGTTTTGTTTCCATTTAAAATTATCAAAATATAATTTTTTTTAAAACAAATTAGACCCTATATCATATCACCTTAGAAAAAAATTCATTTGGATATGTTTTTATTGAACATGAAATGTTTTGATTTCAGTCTTTTGAAAAAAAATCTATTGTGTCCTCTCCACCACTTTTAAAAGGATACAAATTCTCCACTATTATCCATGCCTCATGTGAATTATATCTCAAGAAATACCTAAAAAAATAAAATAATAAAATTCCTCCCCATAACCTAGAGGTAGGTTTTATCATAATACCTTGATTTTAAGGCTTAAGGGGTAAGCTAAAGATGGTTTCGAATGAAGAGGAATAACTCTTAAACAAGTACTTTCAATTTTATTTATTCTTATAAATACTATAAATATATGATATAAAAAAATAATTATTATTTATTTATCCAAAATATAATTTTTTTATTATTATTCTATATAAAAAAGATATTTTCTATTAAATGGGAATGAAATTTTTCAGTCATGCGTATGTGTGGACTATTGGCTCAATATAGCGATATGATTCTTTATCCATCACTATAATTCATGGTTGGTTATTATTATGGATTTAATTTTTGTATATGTTATTTTTGACATAATTATAGTTTTTTATAATATTTTATCACCATTATAACCTTTCTATCCGTTAAAAAATTATAATGTCACTTTTGTGTATGTGTGGAGTACCACCTTCATGAAGCGATGCGATTAGTTTTTCATTTTCTATTTATGTGGATATAAAAGAATGATATATTTAATGAATATATTATATATATTTATATATATTGTTTAATAATTATTATGTGGTGTTTAATTAATATTTACCACTATTTAATTCTCACCATCAAAAAGTGGTAACATCACCCATGCATACATATGAACAATCTTCAATATGAAGCGATGTAATTAATTTTTCATTACTGTATAATATTATTAATTATAAAAGTGTATATAATAATTATATAAATTAATTATTTCATGATTAATAATATGGATATGATGAAACAATGACCAAGTTGTAAATATTATAACCTTTATACCAAAACACGCATTGAAAATAGATCAGTTTTTAGCAAGATGTGAATTTTCAATAAGTATTGTTAACAAATGGATAATTAGAAATTTTAAAAGTAACTGTACATATTAATTTAGTTATTAATATTATTATTTAATAGATTTAGAATAATTCTATATTTATTATTCCAGATTCGTGAATGCATATGAATCCAGATGATACTTTAGGTAAGGGATTTATTTTCCAATCATTTATTAATCAGGATTGTCTCTGATTGAATTTAATGCAAGGAAATTATAGAATTATTATCTGATAGAACCTTTTAATAATTATTATAATATTTTTATTTACATAAATGTTTTGTTTTAGTATCACTTGTCTCCCTTTGGGTCTCAAAAAGGTTAAGAAATTGTTTTTAAGAAAATCCCTCCTAATTTCTCCTCTCTATGTTGGAAAAACAATTTCTTCTATATTCATATATTGTCAAATGTTTTAAAGAATGTTTTTGAATATTCGTAAAAGATTTTTTTAAAATAATTTTACCGGTGTTTTAATCTTTACAAAAGTATTCAAAAATAATATTCTTATTATTTTATGAACAAGGTGATTTTTAATAAAGGTATGAAAAAAAAATATTTGTTTTAATGACTATGAATTAATGATATTTTACAATTTCATTAATGCTCAATGTTTTTTAGAATAATTTAAATTTTCCCATGGTTGTTTTAAAGGAATTTTTTTCAAATTTTTCAAATTTTTATATTTTAAATAAGGGATTTCAAAATAAAAAGTTTATTTTCATCATAAAATATTATTGTTATATCTTAAAGTAATTATTCATCAATTTTAAAATCCATTGATGATACTTATGTTTCACTGGGGATATGATTCAATGATACCATCCATATTCATTATAAATGTGGTTATTTATTATTATTATTATTAAATCTTGTTGAATCCCATTTTATTTTTTCTTAGGTAAAGTTATGATGATATGCAAAATGTTTTCATGACCTTGTGAAATACACTTTAATTTATATAGATTATGTGATGGTTGGGTCCATTAATACACTATAATGAGTTGGTTAATGTGATATTAATATCTCATAAAATTATAATGATAAGTGTGTACCTGATTTTGAATAGTATATTTAACATTTTTATGCATGTTTATGATTTTTTCTTGATTTTATAATAGTAATATGTATATAAATGATGGAAATATATTTTTTCTCATTTTGATTCATTACTATAATATCATTATAGATTTTCAATCCGGACTATGCAAGGACATGATTGAAAATAGGTTTTTCCAACGATTATTATTTCTTATTGTTATGATTCCATTATTCTATGTTATGCCTATATAGTGATGATTAATGATATGACACCCCAATTAATCATTCTTCTGTGTATGTACTAATTTTTTGATTTATGATCTGAGATTTTTTTGTGTGAATTTTTATGTTTATATCATGCACTTGATTATGTTATCATACCATTTTGATCATATTATGATTTATTATGGTCAATATCACCCATGTTTTACCTTATTGAGTATCTGATATCACCCTTTCTTATGTTTTCCTTCCACATGCTTTGATATAAGGTTAATAGAGTGATTACTATAAAAGGAAAACTTATGTAATTAAATATGTTTGAGTGGATGAAAATTTTACCTAAATAAAATGTTTAAGAATCAAATATCAAAGTACACTAATCTTTTACAGTTCTTCGGTATGTTTATTAGATGGATATATTAAATATTTATTGAAAATATATGATATATATTTTTGTTAGGCTTGGGTCATTATTGGAGTTTTGTCTCTACATGGAGCATCATTGATCACAAATTTTTCCATTAACATCTTGTGACAGACCATACCTAGAAATAATGGCCTTGCACGAACTCCCATACCAATTTATCATGTAAAAATTGTTTTTTGATATTATATATATTTTAGATTTTAGTATCTTCCTTGAATCACTATTTATCATCTTATATCCATGATGGTGAGAGAACAACATATATTTAGTTCCATGAAATTCTTGTAGTCCACTTACATCTGAATAATTTTGAAAATAACACATATGAGGATCCAAAACAAACTGATAGTCCTATTATATCTAAATTATTCATGAAAAAAATATGAGGAACCATATATAGCTAGACAACCTCCAATATCTGAATAAATTTGTGAAAATTGTATAAAAAATATTATAGCTCACTATTGTTCATCTTGTATCAGAATAATATCACAGAAAAATAACATGAACATCAAAAAAATCATACCCAACTATCAAATATTTTCTAATGTATCCCTTATATATATTTCCACATGACATCATGGGTCCTTGGCTAACAACATCCCTTAAAATGTTATATCCTTGAGCATAGATATCCAGGGCCTTTCACATTTTATCAATGATCATATTCATGATGATCAATCAACTTTAAGTCCATAATTGATCATTCCACACCCCTACACCAATAATGAGTTATGATAAAAAAGAAATAATACTATTGATTGTATGTATCACTCATTTACAAAAGAAATAATCTATATCCTCACAATCTAATGATCATAAAAAATGTTAATTCACATTGTTGAAGTTTCTTTTATTCACTTTCCAAATTCCAACACCATATTAGAAACTTTTTATAGGATGTAAACTCCATGGTCCTATCTAATTGGATAATCTTCACATATTATTCCACACATTAAATAACCCCTTAGAATATCTTTAGTAATTACTCTAAACTTGTAATGCCTATGGATATCCTTAACATGTTACCTTATCTAATCAATATTATGGTGATTTCTATAAGATTATCAAACCATGACTTAACTATCACATGACACACCACTAACATGGAAGCTCCTCTACCAATATATCAATCACTCCTCCCACTCCCATCACAATCCTTTAAGAAACTACATGATGCTATCCTAGAACCATTTCACATGAATTCATTCTTTGGCACCCAATAGGTTGATTTAGAAACTTCTAACCCATGTATTGAAAGGTGAAACAATTACCAAACAATTATGAGACTATTTTATTTTTGGAGGAATGGTCATTCCATTAATAATAAGTTCTACCATTTCATAAAATATTTTGAAGAATTTTTAGTACCCTCTTAAGTCCCATTGACTCAAGAATACTCTACTCTATTAACATAGTGGACACAAAAATACACAACAATCATGGATTATTATTTAATAACCATTTACCAAATTTTGGATTTATTCTTCATTTAGTCATGCTCTCCCAAGATCAAATCCATTATCCTACCATGAATACACACACTCCCGAGCCCTTATCTCATACCATAAACCAATATTAAATAACAAATTAATGTAAATCATAATTAATTTAAATATTTATTATATATGAAAACTCTTTATGAATGATATGACATTGAAACTGAAACCAACGATGTGTGAAAGGTCGATGGAATAACTTCAACACTTCCACATAAAAAATCCCTCTAATTTGAAACCAAATATATCAATGATTTATAATAAATATATATAAATACCTATAAAACAAAATAAGCTATTTATCATTATTGATTTTATGAGTGACAATGTGTGTGAATATTATTTAGGTATCTTTTATACTTCACACCAATATTATTCATCATTTGGGATGGATTTCACAACGTTACAATGAAATAAATCACAAATACATAACTAAAATAAAAAAAGAGGTAAAACACAAAGAATAATAATGGTGGAAGAAGAGGAGGGATTTCTTTACATTGGTAATATAAATATAGCTCGATCCACATTGGATCAAAAGAAAAAAAGGGGTAAAAGAGAGTGAAAGGAGGGTATCCTCGCCTAGTTTGGGACTGTCAAAGGAGAAGATCGATGAGGGGTATTATATTATATTGTTAGAAAATACCATAATTCCCCCTAAAATAATATCATACTAATACACTAGGTATGTATTTTGATTACACTAGGTACTTGATGGAATTACACTGGGTATCCAGTGGATTACATGCCACTAGATTTAGAGCCACTGAATAACCAATGACTCATCCAGATGTTTGTCCACCCCTAAAATGGAACTAAATAATTAGTTCCTCATTACAGGGTATGCGGTGATATCTGATTCCATATGGAAGTGAAATCACCTCTTGAATAGTATAGAATTATAAATATTCCCTACACTATATCCAAAACTTGAAAAACTCATTCTTAAATTTATTCCCATATATAAGTGATTCAATATAAATATTAAAAATATGAAAACCCTAAATATAAATCAACATGATTTAAAAGTATCTCATGTTCACCAAAATATAATAACATAGGTCTTTATAGGTTACCCATAACGAGTCAAAAGATTATACACCTTGTACTAAACAAAGATATCAACCTCTTTATCCTTAGCCACGATAAATAACTCTTCAATGTTTCATATATCATTGAAATAAAAGGATGACTATCCATAGATGAGTTGGGAAACCATTCAAGACCTCATAAAATATTATGAGAGGAACAAATATGATCTATCAAAACATTATAAAATTAAATGTATATCTATACAAAACATTATAAGCATCATAATAAATTATAAAACCCTTTAAACCTTATTCTTAGAAAATCTAAAATGAGACTCTATTTCTCAATAATCCATAGAAGAGTTTACTATCAGCTGATACATGTAATTTATAATATTAGCTTATCCCCTATTGATATTTATAACCAAAATTTCATTCCATTGTCATCCTTTCCTCACCTAGATCCCAAGACACATCATGTTATGATCTCTGGCTTACAAAATATTCCACTACATTACCAGATCTTAGATTATAGATTACGCCCAAATTTTAATCAAATAAAAACTTCACATATATACTATAACTAAAGTTTAATAAATTTTGAAAAATATATTCTTTTGAATATCATGATCCTTATAGATCACAATGAAATCCCCAAGACATTACAATCTTAAAATCATAATTAAAAAATGAAATTTTAATCTATAAATAATGAGTTGCATAGTTACACCCATGAGAATATAACATTGTAGAAATATAAAAAATAACCAATCATTAATATTTAAAAATACATCCAAATACGTGATGTGATATATAAAAATATATAAAAAATTGATTCTATTACTCAAAAAATTTATTAAATGCGTTAAATATGATTTTTTGAAGTAGTTTTAAATTCCATGGGGAAATTTAAAATTTTATTTGGAGGATGTGAAAATTATAAAATTGAGTCTTAGAAAGTGATTTTGAGTGTTGGTACACTTGAATGTTATTTTGGATGAGTTTAAAGGCCTGATAGTTTTCTCAGGAGTTCGGATGAGTTTTCATAGCCTCAAACACTAAAAAATTCACTTTTATGGAGAAAGAAATAGGGTTCATGGTTTGGTTAAACCATGTGACCTCTTAGGAGAAACAATGAGGACCTATAGAAGGTGTTACATGGTTTAAAAAAAATTAAATATGGGGTTCGTGGATGTGTGGATTGTTGATAGTAAATTGTAAAGGTGGGAACATGAGTTGTACATGGTTTCCAAAACTGTGTGCCTAGATACATTGTTAGTGCCACTTAACCAGCTGAACCACATGGTTGGCCCATGGTTATCTTAACCATGTACCCACACCATTTAGGGTATGGATATTGAAAATTATAAACTTCAAGGTTGGTACATAATCATAATAACCATGTAGACTAATTGTGTACCTCATTAAAGAGGCTTGAAATTACCAGTTTACCCATCAACCTTATTTATTTCTTCCTCCTATTTCTCTGTCTTTACTCCCACACCCAATCCCCTCGATCTCCCCACTTCTCTTTGGATAGACTTCCATACATCTTCCCAATTAAATATTATAATATATTATAATTGGTTGTGTTGGATACGTATTGGAATGATCTCGATTCCAATTCCTTAATATTTATTTTTCTCACACCATATAGAATTCTAATTCCATTCAAGTTATCTTACCATATCTTCATGTAATTTTTAAATCATTAATTTTTTTTTCATTTCAGATCAAATTGAGGATCAATATTGGATAAGTAATAAATCCTAAGAATGGGGTGCATAGTCTATACCATTTTTCCTTAATGTTTCATGGTCTATATAAAATTTCTATTATAACTCATTCCAAACTCTTCTTTGTGTTTCTCCCAATGTATTTAAGGCCTTAAATTAACTAACTAGACCTTATTTAGATGTTCTATAAAACCCATGTACATGGATGGAGGTTGAAAACCACAACATGAACTACAATTTAAGATGAGTTAACCCAATTTTCCTTATAATAAATGATTTATTAATTGACTAAACCACCACATTGGGTGTGTTGATTGATGCACATATCTGCACAACCCTATTCTGGTTTGGAAAACCCTTAATAGGTTTTATGACTATCATTCACAAAATAAATGATTAAATTGAATTACATAAATGATATGATGATGATTATTATTTTTTATAATTAATCCATCTTTGGGGTATGTTTTCATAAATTTTAAAAGGGGACTATTTAATGAGAATACTCATTTGATATATGACATATTTACACACATGGAATCATTTATCATATAAAATTTAATTGTTGTGTGTCATTTTCACGTACATGAAATATTTTTATTACTGAACGAACCAAATTGATTAATTAAAATAAGTGGACTATTAATGTTATGACCATCTAACTTACACCTTCTTAGAACTTATAATTGAAATGATAAAATGTATTATCTTGAACTATAAATGTGAATCGAATCATTTATGTGATGACTTATGGGCATGGATTCCTAAGAAGTATAATCCATTATATTATGATATAATGTCATGCTGAACCTAGGTATAGAACGCCATATGTTATCATTTATGTGAATTGTATCCCTTAGAATGAAATCCCCAATATTATGATTCAAGGGAATTTAGACCCTAGGCATGGTAACAATTATATTATGATTACGGGTGTGGAACCCAAATCATGCAATCACTTATATTATGACCAACATGTATGGAACTCTGGGCCTGATGTCCCTTATTTGATATGTGACATACTAAGGTGGATTCCTTGGAATTAAACCTTTATTACACACATGTTCAAGTACACCGATTAATATGATTGTCTTACATATTAATATATATATATACATATATACATAATGATAGGTGTTTAGAGATTTTCCAGAATAGGATGAAGAAAGAATGGTCAGCCATGTGTCTTTGAGGAACTTGAGATTGACTTGTTTATATATTCATTTATTGTACTATCATACTTTTTTATAACTACATATTATTATATTTATAATCTTGAACTTGATTATTGTGTATACTATTGGTGGTGGCCTACTGAGTATATCCCATACCCTGTTCGAGTCACCATTGGTACCCAAACAAACCTCATGTTTTTAGGTTCATGATCATGGATTAGGCATGCATGATGTTATCCTTTTAGGAAATAAAAGAGTAAAAGAGCATAATACTAAGCTAGTTCTCATGATTCTATTGGATATAAGATTTTTTTTTATTTATTCATTTACCTTTTTAGTCTAAAATTTTTTATTATATTTTATGTATGATAAATGTGTGCCTTATATTTTATTAGTTATTTAATTTGAATTATAGAATTTTCAATAATGGTTATTTATTCATTTGATTATGGATTTTGATTTATTATTATTATCTCCCAATTCTAGGTTGTTTATCTGTCACTATTTCTTAATTACTTATACTAATTCTTCTATTTTATTTCTGATCCCATGTTTATAATTTCCCCATTATTCCACCTTTAATCTCTCACTACTTATCGGTAGCCTTTTCCACGTGGGAAGGCGAACCTGAGGCCCAATGTCAAACCAAATCAGGGAGTTATTATAAGTGAATCCTATGTCGAGGAGTTACACAAGGTATATGAGATTATTTTCATTTTTTATAACTATTTTAGATGGTAGACAATATACTACAATTTTTGAGAATATTCCATGTTATTTGTATCCCATGTTTATGTAATGTTTTTTCATGATTTCTAGTATAACATGATTATGTGGTTTCATACATATTCATGGGATTGCCATAATTATTTCTATTATTTCATATATTTTTCAGTTATGATATCATTCTGTTGTATGATTTTGATACGTGGTTGGTTAAATAATGTCTCAACATCAACCAAAAATGTTTTTTTCCAATATATCATGATTTTGGAAGTCTATTTACAAAACCAATTTGATATTTTTGAACCATTTCAATTAATTTCGTGATAATAATAAATTATGATTTGATTAAATGGGTGAAAAATTTTCAATTTTTAATGTGTATGGGTGGTTTATAAATTGGAGAATGGTGACCCATATAATCAAACTATCTCATGTATACTTGTCATATTTTGAAATTTGATGTAGTAATTTGGTTACAATTATATTAAAACTAATGGTTAAATTTATAATTATTAATAGAATTTATAAAATATTTAATTAAGAACCGTGTTATTGAGCAATTGTGTAGGGACTATTATATTCTGTGACCACAAAAAAACCTGTTTGTAGTTAAGTGAATAAAAATTGTACCTTATAAAGGAAATTATCTTTATAATTTTGGATTATTGATTCTCTAATTTAACAATGATATATATATATATATATATATATTTTATTGGTTGAAATTATTATATAAAATAATTACTTTTAAAGAAAGATGTAAATTGTAAATTTATAAAGGATTATTCCACAATAACATGGGAATGATGACTTGTATAAATAGAATCCTAAATACATAACATGACCCAACTAAGTATTTTGAGGAATTCTTCTTATGACATAAACACTCTAAGGGTGTATTATAAATAGTGAATAATATGATGGTACCCTTGTAGGTCACCTTACATCTTTTATACATTAGTATATAACCCATGGCGGTATTCCTATGTGAATGAGATAGTTACAAATGTTGTCGAAAACTGGTTATATAGTATTACATATAAAACAATGGTGGAGGCATATTTTAATAGTTTTTTTAATTACTAATATCCTTGTTTCATACTTTTGAGATTTATTTTTCAGAGGTAGTAGTTAATTAAAATTCTAATTAGAAACTAATGGGTTTTTACACTATATCGTGGTGTTGAAATTTTCATTAGCTATTTTTTTAAATAATTCCATGGGTAAATAAATGAAAATTTTAAAAGTTTAACGTGATTTTTTGATATAATTTTCCAATAAATGAATAAAATCACCTAAATAAAGTGATCACTATAGTTTATTTTAGAACTGGTACATGATATCCCCTGAATACAAGCAGTTTAAATTTTTGTAACAAATAATAGTCTTTTAAATTCCATAAAATAGAAACCATTTTGAGGTTTTTATGGTATTAAACCTTTTTTAAGGGATATCCTCATTTTTACCTTGATTTATTATTTAACATGGAATGTGTGAATTTCCTATATTCATATTTTATTATTTTTATCGTTGGTTATAATTGATGGCTGGGAGAGAGAACCCAATGATATTTTTGGTGTTACTCTAGTTTTGAAGTTGATTCCCTATGTGTTAAAGAGGGACTAGCCCATTTTATGTTGTTCTCTCTTAGGTTAATTAGCTTTTGTATATTCTAGGTTCTAGTTTCTAGATGTGATGTGTAGTTTGGGTACCTGTTTTCCTAGGTAGAACCCTATGTAGTGAAAAACTTCCTCTGGTAGATGGGTGAATTTTTGGTTAGTTGGTAGTCAAGGGGCATTTACCATATACTGATATAACTAATAATATTATCCGCATACCTAACAATAGAATTGTTACCTTTTTTGAGAACTCCCGAATTCAAATTCATAGAATGAAAATCCCTTATAGCCCAATGTTAGTAGGTGTTGTCGTTATGACAATGTCAACCAGTTTTAATCCTTGAGGGTAAGTGTTTCATTATTTATTTCAGTGTAAATTATTTTAAATAGAGTTATAAGAACATTAGCTGTCATGAATTAGATTCCCATTAGTGGGTAATGGTTATTGGGTGTGAAAACTTAGATATAGGTTGGATACCATGATGCCCTTATTTTTTATGTGACCCTCATAGGTCACTGACATTTTTCTATTAGCGAAAACCTGCAGAGGAAGATGGACTAGGGTTTTCATTTTCCTTTTTTGGGGTAAGAATCAGTTTATGGATATTCTATACAAATTCATAGTAGGCCGCTGATTCTTTTTATTTTGGAAGGGTGATTCCCTTAATTTTTAAAATAACACTTTTTTTATTATTTATGAAAACTAGTATAAATTTTTCAAACTATTAATATTTTTAGACTAGTTGATTAGTATTTGTTGGTAGGTTGATAGGTTATTCTCGGAAATGATATTGTTAGGTGGGTGTTTGTTTTATAATTAATGGCCAAGGTATGATTCTTGATATTGGAGAGAGGCTCCAAGGGAACTTATAACTTAATGAAAATTATGTTCTCTATAAGACGATCATCTTGATCTTGTTGAAGGAAGACTCGTAGTAGCATGTTTTGGGTTTGAATCAAGTGATACATGATGTATACTGACTATGTATTGTAAATTTAGCTTCATATATTTCCCATGAAAACTATTTAGAATTAGGAATCTATGAGGGTTCACGTAATGGTTTAGTATTGATGGTTTTGAATATGACACTTTTGAGTAGGGTGAAATAAATATTTGGGTAAGATTAAAAGGAGGTTCCCAGTGATGATAGTTAATCGGGAATGGGCAAGGTGATGTGATATATTTAACCTTTTAATGGAACTAGGAACCTATTTTTACAATAAATAGTTTTTGGATTTTGAATAGGAAAATATATCTTATTTGATATGACTGTGGATTTGTTGGAACTATACAAACCATTTAATGGAAACGTGGCATACTCGTTGTTACATGTGATATTTTCTAATATCATTCCAATTCCTTGTGTACCCTAAGAAAGTGTCGATTTTATGATAAGCTATTTAGATAAATATATTTTACGAGCTTATGGAAGAACACATTGAGAGTTGTTCTCAAGGAGTGATTCAATTGAAATATCAATACTGAATAGTACATCATTGACCATTGGAGGATGATGACCCTCATTATGACATAAATTCAACATTGTCCATGAGAACCATTTTTGGGAAGTGCAAAATATTCATTGTTGAAATTTACATTACCTCTCTGGATGTGTGGTTTCTTATCCATGTATGTTATTATATCTATCCATGAGTAGTGACAATCATGGTCAATTTTTAGAGCAATGATGATGACGCTCATATTGTGGGGAGCGAGACTGTGGTCACTAGTGGGTAACCCTCAAGTAAAAAGGGTTGTGAGACCCTGATACTAGTTGTATGGTGGTATTTTTGGAATTTATTTTCCATTAAACAAATGAACCAATGTACGACTATAATTCTTTGTAGGTTTTAGGTATGGATTTAATCATGGTTTTGGGTGAAATGAAAATGTGGTCATTATGCATGTATTAGCTTCTGATTATCCAGAAATGTTGGAACATGATAATTGGTGTTGGTGCTATGGAAGATGATGTTTCCCTTTTGGGAGATGATTTAGCTTGGAGAAATCACCATAATACATTATTGGATTTGGTGAGCTTGTAAGGACCCAACATTAAAACATTATTTAATCTTGAGTTAAATCAAGAATTAACATTGAGGATATTTTTAGGTTTATTATTTTAGGTAATTAGGCCATAACTATTACATTACATCTCAAAAGATTTAAAAGTAGAAACTTCTACTCTATCCAATTTCTTTTACAATAATAAAACTCCTTAAATAAAACAAGAATTATTTTCTAGATATAAATTTTATGGAATTATTCCTTTCACATACCCTTCATTATACCAAGTGAAAAACATTTTAAAAACATGGGATGAGCGTAAAAATCTCAGTAAGGGTTATAAAATAAATAAGGAATGCATTAGTCCATCAATACATACAAGTCAATGAAATCATACTTTTGAATCATAAAACATAATCTCTTTAACATACCTCTTGAAATCATAAGATTTATGAATAACACATAGTAATCACAACTCATAAAGGAAACTTGTGGAATCTATATCATACTTACATTGTTTCTTTCACAACTACATAGTGAGTTACGTTTGGAATACCCATCATATTATATTCCTGAAACCTCATAAGAGAAGTATTTACATCTACAAACATCATATTACCCAATGAAATGGAGAGATATATTGGGATCACCCACCCTAGGATTATCATGGAACCACCCATATACATAAACAATTCCCAAGAACCATAACCCAATCATAACACATAAAGGAAAGATAACATTTCGTCATAGAAATCTCAGGATATAATTTCAAAATATTAACATAATCAATCCATTATCAAAACCATTATCAATACCAACAAACAAATAAAAGGGTATATGGAATTTATTTTAATTTTAAAAACATTATGTCTTGTAAAGGAATCTAAATATCAAATAATGCTCACAACAACAAAAAGGTAGTTGTCACTACGTTCATTAAAAAGAAACATTCCCTTTATAGTTTAGTAAAACGCTACGTGGAAAAAATATTCCCTTTGAATGATATTAAAATTCAAATGGGTTTGTACACTGTATAAATGAATGTTGTGTATAAATAAAAATATTCCTCAATGAAAGGAGATTAAGATGATGTCCCTTAAGAAAATTCGGCATCCTAACGACATCACATAAAATTTCAGAAAATCTATTGATGAGAGTTAAAATAGTATCTCATCACTTGAACATAAAATGTAAAGAAATAAATATATTTAAGAACTTATCCCAACATTATAGAATGTAAATTATATGACATAACATAAAAGAAGTATTTGACTAAATGAATAAGTGAAAGGTCCGCTTATAATGTTCATTTTGTAAATAAAATAGATTGATTATGTGTAGTCACTCTAAGTACACATAAACAAAATATAAATACAAGACCTGAGACCAATAGATATTTCTCACATAATCGTATCACAACATAATTAAGAATAACATTATTTACCCAATGAATGGAAATTGGGTTTAGAAGTTCCATTACCAAGTGTCTGACTTGTCTTGTTCGTTCTTTATCTCCCTGAATAATAAACAGAAGGTAATTATACATGATTTAGAACCATTTTTAAATTTTTTATTACTTTTATATCACTTATTAACTTCCCATAAAAATGATATAATTATTCATGTTCATATCGGTCTTTTGTCGATGTTCTGTGTTTGAGTCATAATTGAACTTTCTATTGTTACAAATCGTCCATGCGGTCAAAGTTCCTTTATCTACAGAATTGTATTAATGATTTAAATATCATATATATCAATTATATATGTATTTAGATTTATTATATATGTATTTATTATATTTCATAATAATTGGTTATAATAAAATGAAATACACTGATCAAGGAGACGGTAAGCCGTACATACACATGAACTCTACTTTCATATTGTTTTCATTTTTAAGGGAATCAAAACTAAAATATAAATAAGTATATTATAATTAATGTATAATAACATATTTTATATATGTTACATAATTTCATTAATTCCATCCTTTATACATTCCATGTATAGCCTGAACGATTCATATCACTTTGAGGGGGCGGTAGTCCGCACTTCATCAAATAAAAAGATCATATTTATACAACATGGAAATCATAAAGGTATGTTCTTCATGATAATTAAAGAATCATAGAGACAAAATAAATATAATGGATATAATTTATAATTACAGTTCCATCAAAATTTCCACCACGAGAGGTGGTAGGAGATAATTGAACAATCATTGTTTTATGAGGCAGTAGGTTTCCATCCACATAAACAATATCTACTAAATCCATTAGATGGAGGTGTGTGTGAAGTTAGTTCGAATCCTTCTCATAAAAATATCCTAGTATATTGAGGATACTATATTTGTTATTTAATAAAAGAAAAATAACTGAATATGGAGTTAAGAAGTAGAATATTGGAATGGAATTTTAAAGAAGATACTACTTCTAAAAACATGTAACTCTCTTGGATTTGATCCAAAATACTTTCATGAATTTCCTTATACCTAGGGAAAAGATTCTAGAATTAATAAGGGGATTTTGGGATCTTATTGGAGTAGAGTTTGAATGATCCAATAGTCTTGAGAGATGTGTGTATTGTGCTATAGGTTGTGTCCTTTTATAAGAGGGAGGAAGGTATATTTAGGAAATTTTGAAAGTATTATTTTATTATGAAATTATTTTCGGTTTCAATTGGTAAAAAAATAATTAAATTCGAATATAAGATGAATATAAGTTGAAATAAAATCATCCAATAATAATTTACCATGTTTTGGATATTATTTAAACATAATGTTTTATATTTTACCCCTTTCTAACTATTGTCATTTTATCAAGGATTTAACAATTTGAAAGTCCAAATATTTACCAAAATAGAACAAATATCAAATTAAAGAGTCATTAATAAACTTTTAGACTTATGAAATCTATTCTTCCAAATTTTATATTTTTTTTATAATTTTATAATATATAATAAAATATTTTATATTTTAAAATATGAATTATGTCAATTTTAACACTATTCATATCATGACTTTTTAAAAAATACAAAACAACTTGATTGATTATAAAAAACTTCATTAATAATAATATAAAAGGTAAATATAATCCAAAAAATTCTTTTATGATATCAAAATAACAAAATTACATTTATTTAAACATTTATAATATCATTTATTTGAATCCATTATTAAAGAAGCAATCACTACATCACCATTGTGTCAGATTAAATATATTTATTTAATGTCTAAAAATTACACAAAAAATATTATCATGTAGGAAATATTTTTATATTTATAATTTTAATTTATAGTAAAAAATATCACTTATATAACCCCATATAAAAAATTTATTACTAAAAGATATATGTTTATGTAACATTTTCCTTAACTTTAAAATAATTTTTACGAAATGTTATTTTCACATACAATTGGCTACATGGGGTCCCAAAAATCGACCCAAGGATTCCCATTGTATGAAATATCTCATAAAATAGTGTTAGGACATGTTTTAGGGTAATTTAAAATTATTATAATATTCTTTTTACCCTCATTTACCATATTTTACCATTTACCATGGAAAATAAAATATTTACTAAATTTATTATTCATAATTTCTAAAAAAAGTTACCTATTTACACAATTTGGACCTCATGATTCCAAATATGGAATCCATTATTTTCCAAATTCAAAACACAGAAGTTGCAAAATTTAATTTATAATTAATTCTTGTTGTCAAAACCAAAAAGTGTGTTTTTATGAAATAAAAATACCAAAAGACTGACATGTGTTCATGTCCAATTTCAATATAAAATTACTTAAACTGAGAAAAATTGAATTAAATGATAAAAATAGAATATAATTATAATTTAAAATCAATTAAAACGACAATATAATCATATAAATAATTTATAATAAAAGGATTTTTTGAATTAAAATTCAGTATTTTTTACTATTCATTTAAAATGAACTTTATCAGAAAAATACCGATATTTCATCCAATGTAACTTTTGATGCCACGCTTATAAGGAAGAATATATATTTTTTCAAATACAACATATAAAAGTGACAAAAACAATATTTAAAAAGGGTTCTCCATCAAAAGGCAACAAAACAACATTTAAAAATATTTGTGTTTTTCCTGATTAAAATCGGATTCATTCTTATTTTAAGCATCTAAAATTTATTAGATTGGTGTAAAGATATTTAATAACCATATTCTAGTAATTTATGTTCATTATTTCCAATAAAATTATTATGAGTTAACTGTCATTTAAAATAATTATAATATTATATTATTTTTTGGGTATAACTTAATGTTGTGTGAAACATAAGATTTCAAAGAAACTCATTCATATATGTTGAGTAAGATATTGGAAAAATAATCCCCTTTAACATAAAATTAATATCTTATTCATAAGTATTAATATAAATCATAATGTATTATTTTATAAATACCTCTATTATTACATCCTTCCCCCCTTTTGGAAATTGTGTCCTCACAATTTTAAAATTGGGCTTGGAAACCTCATTGAAAGTCACACATTAGAATAGGAGTAAAAAAACTATCACATTAAAATAAATAAAGATAAGTACAAGGGTCACCTAAAATAAAACATACAAGGATTCCATGAAAAAAATGATATGGAGGATAAACTATGTTTTATGTTTTTATGGAGAGTGATAGAAAACATAATCAGAAGAAATTTAACCACCAAAAAACCACAAACTTATGATAGGTAAAATGGTCATTAATTCCCAAGTAAGAAAAGTAAACATACAAAAAAAATTAATTTTAGGTTCCCTTTAATAATGATAGATAATTTATTTATGATATTTAATAAGAACATAAGGAAATATACTTATTTTTGAAGTAGAGTTTCATCCTTTAATAAGTTTCTACAAAAAACTCATCTTTGTTCCAAATGATGAGTATTCAAGATGACTTGGTCACACCTAATTTTATGGAATAAAATTTTAGAGAAAAACATGATAAAAAAAAGATGAAACATATATTTCCCATGTCTTTAGACATTAACCAGAACCAAAAAGGTTAGTACATGATCAGATAATCCCCAAAAAGGATAATCTTTTTGAAAAAAACAAATACTAATCATAATCTCCAGAATTGATCAAACAATACCCAAATCTCAACAAATACCATTAAATACACAATTGTCCTTAAAATCCTTTAATATAATCAAAACTAATATTGAAACCCAAAACTAAAAAGAATTTAATTACAAAGTCTTCCATAGGAGAATCATAACATTTTTCTCCAAATAATATCAACTACACTTAATGTCTCATACTAAAATGCAATTAACCTAATCACATTATCCAAGATAGGTTACTCATTTTCATTAATAAAATTAATCTCTATATGTCCACAATAAAAATGTAGATTCATCCAAAATAAAATTCCACCAATACTCCTCAATGGAAATCCCAATGTATTCTATTTTTCTTAGGCATATAGTGTTCCCAAAAGAGAAAACATTTTCCAAAATAACCTTTATCACTTAATCAGCAAATCATTTTCTTGAACTAAGGATATCCATTTGATAAATCATAAGACCCCAAATTAACTTATTATTGATAAATAAAATCATTTCACTAATATTAATAAGTTATACAAACCAGCAGCTTCAGGTAGGATTATGGTAGGTGATGCACCCTTATTTCCCTTCGGTTGTGGGTTTCATTACTGCTGCCTCATCAGATTCAATGGGTTGTCACACATCTTGTGTGATGTCACATTTTATAAAACTCAAAAATAACACTAACATGATTTACCATAATTGGTTTTTTTATACCTCTCATTTTCATCCCAACTCATAATGAACTCAATATCTAAATTACAAATTTTTACCTCCATAAAATAATATTATTCCCAAAGAATGAACATTGTACCTTGATCTTTGTGTCCACCGAGTTTCATTGTCATCTTTTTTACGTAGATATATGTTCCATTCCTTGAAAAAATTATTTTATAGATTCTTAGAAATCATCTCCTTCCTTTATCCAAATACACCTCATACAACATGTGTCGTATGAGTGTTCAATAAAATATAGTTTCAGAAAATAATCATGTATGACATATAATTTCTTAAAATATGATAAAACATGATTTTTATAAAATATCCAAAGAGATTTTGAATTAAAAAATTCAATAAATGGTCCTTTTAAAATACCATAAGTATGTGATGAAATAAAATAATTTAAAAGAAAATAGAAATAGGTTGTGAAAGGTTTTATTTCTTTATCACCTTTTTCAAAATCCTAATATGCTTTAAAATCTTGTTATAGGGTAAAATATTGTAAAATTCCTTGATAATATTTACCTTTCTAAAAAATATGAGGATATTGAGAAAATATGACTTTATTAAATACAACCCATGATCCACGATGGTATTCATGTATAGAGGAGGTGTTTGGTATCTCAAAAAATTTCTTGCATGTGAGTTGTATGTTAGAAAATGTTTGTGAATCGTCTGTACATGGCTTTGCAATAATTATTGCAATAATGTCATAAAGAAGAGACATGAATGTCATTTGAGATCCTCCACCTTCTATTTGTAATAGAAATTCCTTGATCTGAAAAAGTTTCAAAATAAGGATTTAACATAAATAGTAGACATAGAGACTAATCATGTGTCTAACAAAAACTATTAATCCCTAAAGTTATCTAATCCAACCTCTAATACCAACTATAAGGCTACATCCTTAAAAAAATTACTTAATCATGAGATAAATCATGAATTAATAGTGGGGGTCTTTTCAGGTTTAGAGTATTAGTGAATTAGGCCATAACTATTAGATTACATCTCAAAAGATTACAAAGTAGACACTTCTATTCTATCCAACTTCTTTAACAATAATAAAACTCCATAAATAAAACCTGAATTATTTTATTGATATAAATCTTCATTAATTCTTCCTTTCTCTTACCCATCCTTACACCAAATTAAAAATAAATCATAAACATGGGATGAGCATAAAAACCATAGTAAGGGATATAAAATAATGACAGAAAACATTAGCTCATGAATACATACAAATAAATTGAATCATACTTTTCAATCATAAAACATAAGATCTTTAACATTCCTTATGAAATTATAAGACTTATGAATAACATAAAGTAATCACAAATAAAAAAAGGTAACATGTTGCATCCATATCATACATACATTGTAGCCTTCAGATCTACATAGGGAGTTACGTTTGAAATACCCAAGTATATTCCCTAAATATCTTTGGAGAAACATTAAAATTTACCTCCTTCATGTTACCCAATTCATTGGAGATTTATCTCGGGATCACTCACCCTATGTTTATCATAGAACCACCTGTATTTGAAAACAATTCCCAAGAACCATAACATAATTATAACACATAAAGGAATGATAACATTCATCATTGAAATCACAAGATATCAGTTCAAGATATTGGCATAATAAATCCATTATCAACACCATTTTCAATACCAAAATACATAAAATGGTATATGGTATTTATTTTCCAGTTAAAAACACTAAATATTGTAAAATAATCCAAATATAAAATAATGCTCACAGTGGAGAAAAGGTCATTATCACCATATTCGTTAAAAAGAAACATTCCTGTTGTTATTTAGTAAAATGATACGTAGAAAAAATATTTCTTTTTAATTAAATTATAATTCAAAGGGGTTTATACACCATATAAAATAATGTCATGTATAAATAAAAATATGCCTCAATGAAAGTATATTGAGATGAAGTCCCTTTTGAAAATATGGCAGCCTAAAGACGTCACATAAAAATTCAGAAAACGAGTTGATGAGAGGGGAAAGGGTATCTCATTACATAGAAATAAAATTTAAAACAATAAGGATATATAAAAATATAATGCAACATAAGAAAATATAAATTAAATGACATAACATAAAATAAGTCTTTAACTAAAAGTAGAGGGTGAAAGGTTCCCTTACAAAGATCATTTTATAAATAAAATAGATAGATTATTTGTATTCACTGTAAGTACACATAAATCAAGTATAAATACAAGAAATGACATCAATATATATTTCTCACATAACCATATCACTACATAATAAATAATTAGAATATTAACCCAAGGAATGGAAATAGTGTTAAAAAGTTCCCCTACCTTGTGTCTGACATGTCTTGTTTGTTCTTTATCTCCATGAATAATACAAAAATGTTAATTATACTTGATTTAGAATCATATTAAAGTTTATTATTCTATTTATATCACTTATTACATTGCTATAACAATCATATAATTAATCATGTTCATATCAATCTTTTGCCGATGTTCGGTACTTGAGTCACAATTAAACTTGTTGTAATTACAAATTGTCCATGTGGTCAAAATTCCATTATCTCAAGAATTATATTAAGTATTTAAATAATATATATATATATATTATATATGTATTTATATAAATTATATATTTATTTATAATAGTATATAACATTTGTATATAATAAAATGAAATTCACCATTTGTGCAGACGGTAAGCCGTACGTATGCATGAACGCTACAATTATTTCGTTTTCATTTTTAATGGAATGAAAAGTAAAATATCCATTGGTATATTATAATTCTTGTATAATATCATTTTTATATATGTTACATATTTTAATTAATTACATATTTATACATTCCATGTATATCCTGAATGAGTCATATCACTTTGAGGGGGCAGTAGTCCGCACTTCCTCAAATGAAATTATCGTATTTATAAAACTAGAAAATCCTAAAGGTATGTTATAAATGATAAATAAATAAGAATAAAGATAAAATAAATATAATTTATATCATTTATAATTAAATTTCCATCATAATGGCCACCATGAGAGGTGGTAGGAGATTATTGAACAATCCCCATTTCTTGAGGCATCAGCTCACCATCCACATAAATTATATGTTCTAAATCCATTAGATGGAGGTTTTTATGAGATTATTTTGCATAATTATCACAAAAACATCCTATTATATTGATTATGTTGTAGTGTTTTTGTAATTAATGAAATAGAATAGAATAGGGAGTGAAGAAGTAGAATAATGGAATGGAATTTTAGAGAAGACACTACCTCTTAAAACATATAACTCTCTTTGATTTGAGCCAAAAAGAATTCTTAAATTGACTTCATCCTAATGTAATGCTTCTATGAAGAATAAGGGGATGTTGGGAGATTATTGGAGTAGAGGTTTTATGATCCAAGGGGCTTGATATGTGTGTGTTATGTGTTAGATGTGGCGTTCTTTTATAAGGGGGAGGAGGGGCTCTTTAAGATGTTTGAATGTATTATTTTAATATAAAATGATATTTAGTTTAAAAAGTTCAAAAAATAATTAAATTATAAGATAATATGAATATAAGTCGAAATAAAATCATCCAATAAGAATGGTATAAGGTTTGGATATTTTTTAATCTTTATCTTTTTTATTTAACCCCTTTTATACTCTTACCGTTTTATCATGCATTTAACACTTTGAGAATTAAAATAGTTAAAAAAAATAAAAAATATCCATTTAAAGAGTCAATAATAATATTTTAGACATATGATAACTATTTGGCCAAATATTAGATATTTTTTTTATTTTAAAATTTTTAATAAAATATTTTTTATTTTAAAATATGAATTATGTCAATTTGACACTATTCGTAGCATGACTTTTTTATAAATCTAGAACAACACTATTGATTCGAAAAAACATCAGTAATACAAATATAACATGTAACTGTCTTCCAAAAACTTTTTGGATGATATCAAAATAACCAAATTAAATTTATTTTAACATTTATAATATCATTTATTTAAATCATTTATTAATGAAGCAATCCATGCATCCCCATTGTTTCGTAATTAAACATATTTATTTAATGTCTAAAAATTACAAATAAAATACCATGATGTAGGAAATCACATTCTATATCTAAATAATATTTATAGTTGAAAATATCACGTGTATAACCGCATATAAAAATTTATTTACAAAAACATATATATTTATGTTATATTTCCATAACTTTAAAATAATTTTTATAAGATGCCATTTTTACTTACAAGTGGCTCCATGTGGTCCCAAAATCGACCCAAGGATGCTCATGGTATGAAATATACCATAAAATAGAGTTAGGACCAATTTTTGGTAATTTAATATTAATATAATATAATTTTTTTCCATTATTTTCCAGATGTACCCTTTAACCATGGTAAATAAAATATTTACTGAAGTTACTATTCATAATGTCTAAAAAGAAAAGTTACCTATTTAAAAAAAATTTACCTCCTGATTTTAAAATATGGAATCCATTTTTTCAAATTTAAAACACATAATTTGCAGAAATGAATTTTAAATCATTTCTCATTGTCAAAACCAAAAATCATGTTTTTAAGATGTAAAAACTATCAAAATATTGACATGCGTTTATATCAAATTGAAAAGTAGAATTGCTTCCAATGACAAAAAATGAAATAAATGATAAAAATATAATCTAATTATAAATTAAAACTAATTAAAAGGAAATTATAATCATATAAATAAATTATATTAAAAGGCTATTTTGAATTAAAATTCAGTATTTTTCACTATTCATTAAAAATGAACTTTATCAGAAAAATACCGAAATTTCATCCAATGTAAATTATGATGCCCCACTTCTAAATAAGATTATTATTTTTTCAAATAGAACATATAATAGTGAAATAGACTATATTTAAAAGGGTTCTCCATCAAAAGGTTGTAAAACGACCTTTTAAAAATATTAGAGTTTTTCGATCTTAAAATCGGATTCATTCTTATTTTAAGCCCTTAAATTTTATAGGATAAGTTTAATGAAATTTAATAATCATAGTTTATTTAGTTATGTTCATTATTTCCAAAAACACTTCTTAGAGTTATCTATCATTGAAAATAATAATAATAATATATTATTTTTTTGGTATAACTCAATGTTGTGTGCTACATAAGATTTTAAAGAAACCTGTTGTTGGGTGTTGAGTCTGCTATCGGAAAAAACATCACATTTAACTCAAAATTATTATATTATTCCTTTGTATTAATACAAATCAGAAAGTATTATTCTATAAATGCCTTGGAAATTATAGAGATTGCTTGGGAAATCTATTTACGACATTGGATAAGGATTTAAAATCGATTTTAGTGGTGTGTTACCTGTTAAAGCTGAGAATTTTTTAAATTTGTCCACAAGAGGTAGATCAAATTGTGTTTCCTCAACAAGATTTATGTGGTCGATGATGAACCTCATTTATCATACTATCTCAATGAGGTGGGTATAGTATAATGGAAGAATGTGTTTTTCAATAAAAACCTAACATGACCAGTCTATGTTTGGTCAATTAGAGTTCAACTGATTTGATCAACTAAGGATGGATGGTAGTTTAATCTTATGTAAATTTATTGATAGTACATATGTCTCTATAAAACTATATGGAATTTATTTTATAGGAAATTATGATGGTGGGTCCATCTTAACATAGAATTATCCTTCATCAATCTAGAACCTTTTGTAGGAAGTGTTATAGGCTGGTTCATAAAATAGGCAACAACATGATCATGTTTCTAGGATGACAGGTTTCTGTAAGTGTCATTTTAATGTTTCAATAATAGTTTTTAGAGTATTATTGAGTTTAACAGTTCAAGTACAATATTCTTAATGTATCACTTACTGGTGCATTAGGATTTTGTAAATGTTGTGAAGCTATTTGGATGAAACCTCACAAATCAGGTAGGGCGGGTGATTATTTCATTGTTCCCAACAGATTCTTGGGGATGATAATTTATATGGTCGGGAGGATATAATGTCCATTATTTTGAAAAAAAAATTAAAATTCCAGGGGGGGATTGGAAATTTAATTTTTTATATGGGATAAATGTTAAATTTAGTATCAGAGAATGATTCTAAGAGTTAGAACACATAAATATGTTGTATCTGAATGAGGTTAGAGGATCTAAATTGGTCTTGGGAGGTTTGATGAGTTTAATATCACCAATCCATGAAATTATCACTCTTTGGTATAATATCGAATGGAAAACAACTTCATTAAACTATACATCCCCTTAGGAGAACCCATGTGTCTCTGTTATGGGTGTCACATGGTTTGTTAAATCAAGAAAGGTGGGGAACACGCCTGTAAAAAATGATTGAAGTAAATTATAGAGGTAGGAACATGGGATGGTCATGGTTTACCAAACTATGTGCTAATATGCATGCATAGTGCCATGTAACCTATATCAATGCATGGTTGGTGCATGATTATCCTAAACTATGTGTCCAAACTATCCATGGGCTAGCTCTTGGACAGTATGATATGCATTATTGGAACATGGGTAGACAAAACATGAGGCCTAACTATGTGTCGTATTAAAATGGGTGAAATGACCATTTACCCCTAACCGTATTTATATCTTCCTTATAGAAACCCATACTTTACATACATGGTTATTACTTCAGAATTGGAGCATACTTATTACAACATATAACAAAAACATGATAGGACTGTATAGGTATAGTGTCTTTAGAAACTGGGAAACATAAAAAACTAGTTTATAATTCATCTACATTGTCTCCTGTTTATTTCATCATATCTAGAGTCACTTTTGGAATATCCTACTTAATACCCTTCTTCCTAACCTGGGGAAAAGAAAACATACAAAAGGGTGATCTCAAATGCTCAGTAAGGGTAAACAAAAGAAATATCAATCATATCATATTCATAAGAAGATAACATTTTGAAAATCTTAACCTGCAAAAGAGATCATAATATCATAACATGGGATAAATAATAGTAGTGAAATGTAATACCAATAATCATTAATTAAAACATGAAACTTTTTTGAATACACACATAATTATAGAAAATAATTTCATATTAGTTAAGGCTCGTTTCCAAGACCATCATAGAGGACAAAGTCCATTACTGAACCGAGTTCACTCCTCATTCCAGTCCTGTATCACTGAACTGGATTAAATTGTAGTTCCATCCATGTCTATATCATGATATATAAATCTTTAACCAATTCATTGGAGGGAGATATAGGTCCCACCCATCTTATAATGTAACCATTCTTATGTGTGCCACAAAATCATAAATCGTACATCATAGCATAACCCATGTAATAAAAATGGGATTCTTAAACATCATGCCATTATAACATTATCCATATATGATAAAAGGACATCATAAAATTAATTACATCATAACATAATCAAATAAATTTAAAAATATGGATATAAACAGAACCCTATATTATCTTCTATGGAAAATAATTTTGATAAAACACTTGAACTCCATTCTTGAGGAAAATATCCTTTCCACTTCAAAAACATTTTTCCTTTCTTAACATGTCATACAATTGTAAACTAAAAGAAGTTGATTAAAAATAAAAATGAAACCTATAATGGATGCTTCATAGAAATAATGTTCTATGAAATCAGAAAAATCCATTCATGCCGTACAAGTTAAAAAAACATTCTTCTCATATTTGGACGAAAAGGTCAAAAAGTTCTTCGTACTGAAAACGACAAAATATTCCATTCATATTTTACTAAAAATTCACCAATAGTTAATATTTAATTTAAAAAAATTTATGAGGATAAAAATAATATCACATATTGAGGAAAAATGGATGTGGATGATAAATATGCCCCAGTAAATACCAAGGTATAAAAAATCTTGGATTAAAATTGAGATTGCGAGATTTTCCCTTACCTCGGATCTGATTTGCTTTGTACGTATCTGAACCTCCTGTATAATTATTTAAATAATTTCATTGAATTATTACAGAATCATATTCATTTTAATGATATCATATATGGTTATATTATTATCTTCTTATTAGTAATATTTCATTTCTACTTGTTATTTGAGTGTTCATTGCTTTATGTTATTATGCATGTTTTGTCGAATAAATTCTCATTCTTATTTTTAGGTTATAGATACCTCATTTAAATAATATTATTAGTGTAATATATATCATCTTTATTCATTCATTTCATTTATATAATCATTATTCAATGAAGATCATGTAGAACGAGTCGCATCACATCGTGGAGACGGTAGGCCGTACGTACGCACGAGCGATGATATCGTTCCCATGATCGTGGAATTGTATTGAAGTGTATGTATACTATTTCAGAATCAATATCTCTTTACAATAATCATATATAGTTATTCTTTACACCATTATACCCATCCAGGTATGGTGGTGGCGGAAAACAGATTACACCACGGTGTGGAGACCTTATTCCGTATGTACGCACACGTAGTGATTTCATTTTTCATAGGATGGATAGAAGTTAAATAGGGTTGTTTCATATTTATAATAACATATCAGTATATTAGTGATACTGATGTTATTACTTCATAATGAAAAAACTAAATAAGAGGAAGTATAAGAAGAAATAAATTGGAAAGAATCGGTAACGGATATTACCACTTCTTCGACACGCCTCTTTGAATCCTACTCATAGGGCACTAAAATTGGTCTTTGAAGAAAACCAGGACTTCTTGTATGTTTCTAGAGAAGTTGAGAAGGTAAATGGGTATGGGTATTCCAAGCTTTCAGGCTCAAAATTGTATGAGGAGTAGTGGGATGAGGTTCCCTTTTATAAGGGAGGAGAGGGGAACCTTAGGAAAAACTTAAAATATTATTTTATAATAAAGTCATATTCGGTTTATAATAGCTCCAAATTAATTTACATAGAAGGTAAAGTGGGGATGGGTAGAAATACTCTCATCCAATAGGCTTTAGACAAGTTTAGGTTACTATTTAAATCTTATAATATAGAATTAACTCTAAGTTAAATAATTTAATTTTTACCGTGTCTTCTTGTTTTCTTACACTATATGGTGAATAAACTTACAATAACAAGCCAAACGAACCCCAAGTGGTTAATTATTAATATATATAACCTTATAAAATTAATTTGGGTGAACCTTAGATTTTTAAGAATATAATAACAATTAATAATATAATATTTTTTTAAGAACTATTTTATGTCAATTTTGAGACTATTTGGTAATTGATTTTTTGTAAAAATAATAAATGCCTGATTTGTTCGAAAAAAGTTAATTAGATCAATAAAATATGTCCTATTAACCTATAAAATTAGTTTAATTCATAAAAAGTCTCAAATTACATTTATTTCGGTATTTATAATATCAATTATATTAATATTTCATAAATAAGGTAATTACTACATCATTATTGTTTCATAAATAAACTAAATTATTTAATATCTAAAAATTATAAATAAAATACCATTATATAGGAAGGCTTTTTAGATTTATAATTAATATTTATTGTCGAATTTATCTTATGTATAACCCTACATTAAAAATGTTTTTAATTATTAAACATTGATTTTAACTATTTTAACACTTCCTTAAAAAAAAATATCCTAATATAATAAAAGTGGACCTAAAGGGTAATATTTTATTCCTAATGTTTTTTTGGTTGAATTACACTTATCCAATAGAATTAGGACATGTTTTAGAGTAATAATAATATCATTTTTACCATTAATTACCCTATTTACTTTTAACCGTGGTAAATAAAAGTAAAAAGTTACTATTCGCAAAAAATTATTTTTATCTTATTGAACCACATTTTACTCCTTTATATTAACCATGTCTCTTGGATTTTCGAAATTACACTCACAGAAGTGGTAAAATTACGTTTTATGTACATTTTCAAATTCTCCTAGTAGGTGGGTAAAAAATGGTGAAAAGTTCAATAAAATTTTTATATATCTAAAATTATTATAAAATGTCTCCAATGAATTACATTGATATTATATAGGTATTATGTATAAATTTTGACCTAAAATAAATTTAAATAAATTAAATAATTATTTAGATAAAAAGTCTGTTTTTAAATAGTAACCCAGTGTTTTCACTATTCATCACAAATTAAAAGTTTTCAGAAAAATACCAAAATTTTACCCTAGTCTATTTTCGATATTCCGAATCCCAAAATGAAGTCCATTTTGAAAGATAAAATTTAAAAAATTTCAAAAAGTGTGTATTACTATTCATAATGGCTAGTTTATATAATATTTTAATAACATGTCATTATTTAGTGAAACTCGATATTGCGTAAAACACACGATATCGAGGAAGGATGCTCTTATGTATAACGCAAGACAAGATAGTGTTGTGTGTAATGAAATATTCCTTTTATGTTGCTTATAACATAAGACATAAAAAAATATACTTCTCATAAAATATTAGGGTGTTACATTCTACCCCCATTAAAATGAAATTCTCCCTTGAAATTTGTCACTTTGTAACAAACAGATGAGACTTTTGGATTGTGGTTTGGTGGTCGTTGGGTTTCCAGGTGCTACCTGAGTCGGTATTTCTTCCTTAGTCTCTGAAACCGCTCTGACCTAGTGTTCCACCGCTTCTCTCCATGTAGGAGATGGATTGATGGGTACACCGGGTTTTGGGTCATACGGTTTGCGGTAGTGGAGGTTTCTTTTGGGTTTTCTACCCGGTCTTCTTCTGGGTTCCATTTTGTGTTTTTCTTCTTTCTTGATGGCGGTTTTTTATTTTCATCAGTGATCTCATTCAGAGATGCTAGAGGTTGTTTGTATGGATCTGGTGGAGATTTTCGATGGAGTCGATGAAGAAGTTGTTGAATAGATGAGGATGATGATGACGGTGTCAAAATCATCGTTGATGAATTTCAATGTTTGTGATGTTCTTGTTTACAGCGGCAATGACGAAGTTCTCATATGGTGTTTTGTATGATGGTGTCTTTCTTGGAGATAGAGGAGTTGATCGGTGTTGGCCGTGAGGAGCGGCCGACGATGGGGGTGTATCAGCGCTATGTGTTCCGATAATCAGCTCCAGTGGTGATGTACAGTGGCGACAAACAAGGTTGTTTACTGACATTGATGGCGGAAAGTGGAAAAGTGACCGGCTGATGTGGTGCTCACTGTTCAAGGCCGCTTTGGTAAGGTGGATTCATGATGGTAATCGATACGTGGATCGAGGAAGGCATGTGACACGCGGTGGATCAGTTTTTTTTTAATTTTGAATGTTGTGGAGTTTTTGAATGCACTAATAGCGGTATGGGATCGACAATGTGTTTAATTTTGAAATTTGAATGTTTTATTCTGTAATTTTCTTGTTGGGTTGTTTCTGGTGTTAGGGTTTACACTTACCCCTTAAAAGTGTCAGTATAAAATACAAAAAATATGGATTGTGGTGAGGATACCTCTCTATCATAATAACCTCAAGCTCCCATGTAGCTTCTTCTAATTGGTGGTTCCTCCATAAAACATTCACTAAGAAAGTGGTCCTCTTCCGTAGAACTTTTTCTCTACGATCCAGAATCTCTATCTTCTATTCTTCATACGAAAGATCTTGCTCCAACAGTTCAACTTCTAAGCTTAGTACATGTGAAGGATCGGGTATGTACATTCTCAGGAGAGATACATGGAACACATCATGAACTTTAGAGAGATTCAGTGGAAGCACCAATTGGTAAGCTACCTTCCCAACAAGATCCAGTATTTCGAAAGGACCAATATACCTAGGGCTCAGCTCTCCCTACATTCCAAATATCATTACTCTCTTCCACGAAGATATTCGTAAGAACACTTTATCACCCACTTCAAACTCTAGGTCTTTTCTTTGGTTGTCGGCATAACTTTTTTGTCGAATCTAAGCTTCTCTTATGTGTTGTTGAATAGATATAACCTTTTCTTCAATGTCATCAACAAGATCAGGTCCTAATAGCTTTCTTTCCCCAACATCATCCCAACAAGTCGGAGTCCTGTATTTCTTCCCATAGAGAGCTTCATAAGGAGTCATCTGAATACTGGAGTAAAAGCTATTATTATAAGAAAATTCCACTAAAGGTAGGTGTCGATCCCAACCACCTTTTAAATCCATAGAGCAAGCTCTCAACATGTCTTCTAGAGATTTAATTGTCCTCTCAGATTGACCGTTTGTCTGAGGATGATAAGCAGTGCTGAAACTCAACTTTGTATCTAGAGTATGCCAAAGACTTCGCCAAAACATTGAAGTAAACCTCGGATCCTGATCAGATATAATGAAAAGTGGTACTCCATGAAATCTTACCACTTCATTTACATATATCCTAGAAAGCTCATCCAGAGAGAAATCTCCTCTAATAGCAACGAAGTGTGCCGACTTCCTAAGATGATCAACTATGACCCAGATAGAATTATTTCCTTTGTATGTTTTAGAATGTCTTGTGAAAAAGTCCATAGTGATGTTTTTCCATTTCCATTCAGGTATGGCTAATGGTTGTAACATCCCCTTAGACTTCTGTCACTCAGCTTTAACTTGATGACAAACCAAGCATCAAGAGACATATTCAGCAAAATCTCTTTTCTTGTCATCCCACCAGAAGTACTCTTTCAGGTCCCTATACATCTTTGTGCTTCCAGGATGAATAGAGAATGAAGAACTATGAGCCTCATCCAGAAACGCTTTCTTTAATTCTGTGATGGAAGGAATACAAACCCAATTCATGAACCTTATTATACCATCACAATCAAGGTTGAATTCAGGAACATTTATTACCTTCTTTTTTAACTCTGAATATTCTTTTTGTGCCTCTTTACTTATCACATGTATAGATGTTTGAACATTCATTTGAGAAAGATAAGATTTTTCTGCTTCGATTATAATCCAAAGATCCATCCTTTGTAAATCCATAAATATTGGATCTTTTGTGATCCTCGTCACGAATAAGCTAGTATGGTCTTATCGACTTAATTCATCTGCCACCTTGTTTTCTTTCCCAATGTGATAATGAATTGAGCAGTCGTAACCCTTAACCAGCTCCAACCATCTTCTTTGGTGCATATTCAGCTCCTTTTGTGTGAAAATATACTTTAAAATTTTATGATCAGTATAAATATCACACTTTTCACCATAAAGATAATGCCTCCATATTTTTAATGCAATGATTACCGAAGATAACTCCAAATCATGAGTTGGGTAATTTTGCTCATGGATTTTCAACTGTCGTGAGGCATAAGCTATCACCATATCATTTTTCATGATAACACACCCTAGTACCTTCTTGGATTCATCATTTTAGATCACAAACCTTTCTCCACTATACAGAAATGTGGGCATAGGTGCACTTGATAACCTTCATTTTAACTCTTTGAAATTCTCTTCACACTCCGTCATCCACACAAACATAACTCCTTTTCGAGTCAACCTGTTGAATGGATTAGATAACCTTAAAAAATCGTTCACAAAACGTCGATAATATCTAGCCAGACCAAGAAAACATCGGATCTCAGTTACTGTCATTGGTCTCGACCATCTTTCAATAACCTCTGTTTTTGCTGGATGCACAGATATCCCCTCTTTTGAGATTATGTGACCCAAAAATGAAACTTTTTGAAGCCAAATTTCACACTTGGTAAATTTGTCATAAAGCTTCTCCTTTCTTAGGGTCATTAAAAAAATTCTCAAGTGATCTTCATGTTCTTCATTTCTCTTTGAATAGACAAGAATATCGTCTATAAATACTACCACAAACTGATCAAGATAGTCTCTAAAGACTCTATTCATCAGATCCATGAAGATAGCAGAGGAATTAGTAAGAAGAAATGGAATCACTATAAATTCATCGTGTCAAAACCTTGTACGAAAAGCCATCTTTGGTATATCCTCATTTTGACCCTTAATTGATGATACCCTGAATGAAGATCAATCATGGAAAAGTATTGAGCTCCGTGTAGTTGGTCAAATAAGTAATCAATGCATGGGGGAAGATATTTGTTCTTTATAGTGAACTTGTTATGTTCTCAATAATCAATGCAGAGTCTCAATGATCCATCTTTCTTCTTAACAAACAAAATAGGTTCTCCCCAAGGTGATGCACTAGGGAGTATGAATCCTTTATCAAGATTCTATTGGAGTTGCTTCTTCAATTCATGCAACTCAATTGGGGCCATTCTATATGGTTTCTTTGAAATAGGCATAACACCTAGTATGAGTTCTATTGAAAACTAAACTACACGATTTTGTGGAAGACCTGGAAATTCCTCTGGAAAGACATCATCAAACTCCCATACAGTGGGAATATTCATAATTGTGAGTTTCACTCCAACAATTTGAGATGAATAACCTTCATTTTTTGGAATCAAGACCCATAAGATGGAAGAAATTTACACTAGAAGGTTATATTCATCCTTGCATCGATAGATGATATTAGATTGATCAGGAATATTAAATGTGATTTCCCTTCATTGTCAATTGATATGAGCTTCGTATAAATAAATCCAGTCCATGCCAAGAATAACATCAAATTCCACTATAGGAAGGATCACAATATTTGTAGGAATCACTTTCCCACAAACTTCAATCAGATAAGAATTAACTTTTGATGCGACTATTATGCCATTAGGGGTTGTAACAGCTAAATCAATATCTATCTTCTAAGTTAATATGGAGATACCCTTATAAAATAATTTACAAATAAAAGAGTGGGTGTATCCAGAATCAAATAAAACATTTTCTACTTTAGAGTGGATGGAAAGTGTACCTTTCACCACTTCGTTATCATACTCCACATCGCTGATAGAAATTGAAAGTGACTTTCCTTTGTCTTTGGCCTTCAGAGTTTGTTGAAGTCGATCATCATCAACAACCCTTGGATTAGGGCAATGATTGGAATAATGCCCCATTTCCTTGCACTTGAAACATTGAAGTGTAGGTGGTTCATTCTGTGTATCCTTTTCTTTGTTCGCATCATTAGACATCTTCTTCCCATTATTTCGACATTCAACTGCCCGATGACCTTCTTTTCCACACTTAAAACATTTACTTGTCCCTTTAAGACAATTCCCTCCATGTTTCATTCCACACTTTGAGCATAAGGGAAAACTCATCTTATTTTCAGTTTTGTCTTTATATTTTCTCTTTAATTTCATTTTACTCTTCTTATCAAACCCATATGAATGATGGCTTACTCCAATCTCCATCTCAACCTTGAGAGCACATAGAACAATTTCCTCGTAGCTATTGAAGTCCCTTATGTCTAATGCCCTTTGAAGACATGGTTTTAAGCCACTAAATAATTGATCGATCTTACTCTCAGGTTGGATAATAATTCTGGAATCATACCTTAAAAGTTTTGTAAAATTTGCTTCATTGGTACCAACCGATTCATCATCCTTTTTCTCAAATTCAAGAAACTCCTTTTCCATCTTTGTTCGAAGAATACAAGGGACGTACTTATTGAAAAATATGTTCTTGAACTTGTCCCATTCCATGGACTCAATTTAATCCCTTTGCCTCGTATTCTTAATAATATTCCACCATTGATCAACTTCACCTTTTTAATGATATACTACTAAGATGACTTTATCATGATCAGAACATTTCAGGACTGAAAATATCTTTTCAGTGGTACTCATCCATTGTTCAACCACTAATGGATCAGAAGACCCGCTGAATGAAGGTGGACACTGCCTCATGAAGGATTCAACAGAATGTTGCTCCTTACTTTGATCGTTTGGAAGTCCATTATGATTCATATCTTGAGAAATTTGTGTGAGCATGGCTACAAGATTTTTCATTCCATCTCCCATAATGTTTGGTTGCTCAGGGGGATAATCATTGCATTGCCCATTTCATTCAACATTAACACGGTTCCTTCGGGTTCCAGCCATTGACTAAAACCCAGAAGCATAGTGTGAGAAACACTAATCATAATAGGAAAACCACATAATAAAGAATAAAATTTCACACTTTAGGTCTTATCATAGGTTTTTCATGGCCATTTCTAAAACAGTAATATTGTGTTCTATGTTTAGACATATCCTTAGACTTCTAACTAAGGGTTTCACATCCTAGTTTCCAAAGGTTGACTATACCTTTCCTCTGATACCAACTATAACTACTCATACTTTACATACTTGGTTATTACATCAGAATTGAAGAATACATATTACAACATATAACAAAACCATGATAGGACTATATAGGTATAGTGTCTTTAGAAATTGGGAAACAAAAACAACAGGTTCATAAATCATATACATTGTCTCCCGTTTATTTAATCATATCTAGAGTCCCTTTTGGCATATCCTACTTAATACCCTTCATCCTGACCTGAGGAAAATAAAACATACAAAAGGGTGATCTCAAATGCTCAGTAAGGGTAAACAAAAGAAATATCAATCATATCATATTTATCAGAACATAACATTTTGAAAATATTAACCTGAAAAATAGATCATAATATAATAACATGGGATAAATCATAGTAGAAAAATGTAATCCCAATAATCATAACATAAAACATGATACTTTGTGGAATACACACATAATCATAGAAAATCATTTCATATTAGTTAAGGCTCATTTCCAAGACCATCATAGCTGACAAAGTCCATTACTGAACCGAGTTCACTCCTCGTTCCAGTCCTGTATCACTGAACCGGAATAACTTGTCGTTCCAGCCATTTCTATCTCATGAGATATAAATCTTTACCGAATGCATTGGAGGGAGATATAGGTCCCACCCATCTCATAATGAAACCATTCTTATGTGTTCCACAAAATCATAAATTATACATCATAGCATAACCATGTAATAAAAGTGGGATTCTTAAACATAATTCTATCATAACATAATATATATATGATAAAAGGACATCATAAAATTAATTCCATCAAAATATAATCAAATAAATGTAAAAATAGGGATAGAAAAATAACCCTATATAATCTTAGATGGAAAATATTTTTGATAAAACCCTTAAATTCCATTCTTGAGGAAAATATCATTTCTACTTCAAAAACATTTTTCCTTTCTTAACATGTCATACAATTGTAAACTAAAAGAAGTAGATTAAAAATAAAATTGAAAACCTGTAAAGGAAACTTCCTGGAAATAATGTTCTATGAAATCCAAAAAATCCATTCATACCGTACAAGTTAAAAAAACATTCTTCTCGTATTTGGCCGAAAAAGTCAAAAAGTACCTCGTACTGCAAACGGCAAAATTTTCCGTTCATATTTTACTAAAAATTCACCAATAGGTAATATTTTATTTAAAACATTGTAGGAGGATAGAAATAATATTACATATTGAGGAAACATGGATGTGGATGATAAATATGCCCTAGTAAATACAAAAGTATAAACAATCTCGGATAAAAATTGAGATTGCGAGATTTTCCCTTACCTTAGGTCCGATTTGCTTTATACGTATCCAAACCTCATGTATAATGATTTAAATAATTTCATTGACTTATTACAGAAACATATTAAATGTTATGATATCATATATGGTCATATTCTTATCGTCTTATTAGTATTATTTCATTGCTACTTGTTATTTGGGTGTTCATTGCGTTATGTTCTTATGCATATTTTGTCAAATAAATTCATATTATTTTTTTTAGGTTATAGATACCTAATTTAAAGAATGATATTAGGGTAATATATATCATATTTATTAATTAATTTCATTTATATAATCATTATTCAATGAAGATCATGTAGAACGAGTCGCATCACATCGTGGAGACGGTCAGCCGTACGTACGCACGAGCGATGATATCATTCCCATGATCGCGGAATTGTATTGAAGTGTATGTATAATTTTTCAGAATTAATTTCAATTTAAAATAATCATATATAGTTATTCTTTGCATCATTATACCCATCCAAGTAAGGTGGTGGTGGAAAACAGATTACACCATGGCGTGAAGACGGTATTCCGTACGTACGCACGCGCGGTGATTTCGTTTTCCATAGGATTGATAGAAGGTGAAATAGGGTTGTTTAATATTTATAATGAAATATCAGTATATGAGTTATACTGATGTTATTACTTCATAATGAAAAAACTAAATAAGAGTAAGTAGAAGAAGAAATAAATTTGAAAGAATCGGTAACGGATATTACCTCTTCTTCAACATGCCTCTTTGAAAACTCCTATTAGGGCACTAAATGTTTCCTATGAAGAAGACCAGGACCTCAAGTATGTTTCTAGGGAAGTTGATAATGAAAATCAGCCGGGTCTGGCTGAGCTTTAAGTCTCAAAATTGTGTGAGGAGGAGAGGGAGTAGGTGCCCTTTTATAAGGGAGGAGAGGGGCACCTTAGGAAAAACATAAAATATAATTTTATAATAAAGTCATATTCGGTTTATAATGGCTCCAAATAGATTTATTTCTAAGATAAAGTGGTTATGGGTCTAAATACTCTCAACCAACATGTTTTAGACAAGTTTAGGTTACTATTTTAACCTTTTCATTTATATTTAACTCTAAGTTAAATATTTTAATTTTTTCCGTGTCTTCGTGTTTTTTACACTATATGGTTAATGAACTTACTATAACAATCCAGAGGACCCAAAGTGGTTAATTATTAATATATATAACCTTATATAAGACATTTTTCCAAACCTTAGATTTTTAGGAATCGAATATTAATTAATAATATAATATTTTTTTTAAAAACTATTTTATGTCAATTGTGACACTATTTGGTAATTGATTTTTTGTAAAAATCATAAAAGCATGATTAGTTCAAAGAAAGTTAATTAGATCAATACTAACATGTCATAGTAACCTATAAAATTATTTTAATTCATAAAAAGGCTCAAATTACATTTATTTGGGTATTTATAATATCAATTATGTTAATATTTAATAAATAAGGTAATTACTACATCATTATTGTGTCATAAATAAATTATATTATATAATGTCTAGAAATTATCAATAAAATACCATTATGTATGAAATCAGTTTACCTTTATAATGAATATTTATAGTCAAATTTATCTTATGTATAACCCTACATAAAAAATGTTTTTATTTATTAAACTTTGATTTTAAATATTTTAACACTTCATTAAATTAAATAATAATAATTGTTCTAATCTAATAAAAAGTGGACATAAAGGGTAATATTTTATTCCTAAGGTTGTTTTTGGTCTAATTACACTAATCCAATAGGATTAGGACATGTTTTAGGGTAATAATAATATCATTTTTACCCTTAATTACCCTATTTACATTTAACCGTGGTAAATAAAAGTAAAAAAGTTGCTTTTCACCAAAAATTATTTTTATCTTATTGAACCACATTTTACTCCTTGATATTAGCCGTGTCACTCGGATTTTTTCAATTCCTCTCACAGAAGTGGTAAAATTACGTTTTATGTGCATTTGAAAATTCTCCTAGGAGGTGGGTAAAAGACGGTGAAAAGTTCAATAAAATTTTTATATATCTATGATTTTTATAAAATGACTCCAATGAATTACATTGAAATTATATAGGTATTATGTATCAATTTTTACCTAAAATAGATTTAAATAAAATAAATAATTATTTAAATAAAAAGTCAGTTTTTAAATAGTAACATAGTGTTTTCACTATTCATCAAAAATTTAAAGTTTTCAGAAAAATACCAAAATTTCATCCTAGGCTATTTTCTATATTCCAAATCAAAAAATGAAGTCCATTTTGAATGATAAAATTTATAAAATTTTAAAAAGTGGGTATTACTATTCATAATTGCTAGTTTATATGATATTTTAATAACATATCGTTGTTTAGTGAAACTCGATATTCCGTACAACACACGCTATCGAGGAAGGTTTCCCTTTCGTAAAACACAATCCAAGCTAGTGTTGTGTGTAAGGAAAGATTCCCTTGATGTTTCATATAACAAAAGACATAAAAAAATATACTTCTCATAAAATATCACAGTGTTACATTCCTCGTCATCCTCCTTCTCTCATGTGCCGAGACCGCTCAATATCTCATGTCCTCCTTAGATAGGATTTCATATATATCCCCCCATTCAGGCTCAAAATTTCTTTCAGTTGGTTGTGTTAGATCCATATAATTAATCTATTAATTAATATATCTTATTATTTCATTTTACCATTCTATAAATAAAGTTATTACATTATGAGCTATGTTTCCCTATTTTCAGGTCATTTATATAATTATCTAATTTCTATAATTTTAGATCAAATCAAGGATCACTATTTGATGAGTGGACCATTTTATGCTTGAGGTACATGGTTTATAAAAATTTACCTTAATGTTGCATGGTTTGTATAATATTTATAATATCCTAAATGATGGAGTTTTATGTTACATACTAATAAATTTTAAAACACCTTAAATTAATTACCAATGCCATTTTAAACATGTTATCACACCCTGGTACATTCTTAAAGGTTTCTGAACTCAACCCGAACCACCATGTAAGTTGAGTTTAACAATTTTTTGTTAGAATAAATGATTTAATATTTTACTAAACCACCCCCTATGGTGTTGATTGATACACAAGTTTATACAACCCTATTCACATTCTAAGTCACCATACTAGGTGTGATGACAATCCTTCATAGACTAAATGATTAAATTGACTGAAATTAATGATATGATTATTATTAATCATATTTTTATTAAAACACCTTTGGGGAATGATGAATTATCTAATAAAAGGGAATATTTAATGAGAATACCCAGTAATTGTATAACATGTTTACATACATGTTTTCCTTTATCATTTATTATTGATTTTTACTATGATAGGTTACTGTACATGGAATATTTTCTTACCAATGAATGAACTAAATTGTGTAATTGGAATAAATGAATTGTGACTTATAATACCGTCTTACTAACCCCTTCTTGGAACATAAATTTACAATATAAAAGGTATTTTTATAAACTATAATTTTGAATTGAATCCCTTATGTTATGATTTATGGGAATGCCATCCCTGGGCCTAACATCCCTTATGTTAGTATATACATGAATATAGTCCCTAGGAATGGAAACAGTTATGTTATGATTTATGGGAATGGTTCCCTTGGTCATGATGTCCTCTATATATTGATTTATTGTAATAGTGACCCCATGAATGGTATCCCCTATATTATGATTGTGGGTATGGAACCACGAGCATGGAATCATATATATTGTGATTGATGGGTATTTTAAAGACCAAAACCCAATTTCCTGGAGTCAGTGCCTTATTTTATTTCACGGGAATATAAATAAGGAATATGCATCCCAATGGACCGAGTAGTTTAGTAGCTTTGGAAACAATATATATACACAAGCTCCACATTACAATTTTAAATAAAAAAAATAAGTTCTATGGGAACATCTACAATTCTAATGTTATCCCTAAAAACCAATCATAATAGACCTATTCATGTCATAAGAAAAATGATACATATGAAGCGGTGACCTCAGATGCTTAGTAAGGGTAAGCAATATAGCAGAAGATATCATAAACATAAACATTAGTTATTGTGAATAATTTAAAACACATTCCTTAAAATACATTAACAAAATATGGTAGGAAAATGGGATAAGAAAATATTACCATAGCAAAACATAATTATGGGTATTCTATTAGTTGAATAACCTCATGAACTATGAATTTATAGCTTCATAATGTGGAAAATGAATATAATATAAATTATGAAACATATTGTTAAGGGCTCATATAATACATCTAAAAATGATTAAGACTTCGTCCAAAACCATATCAAAAAATGGGAAAGGCCTCAACCAAGTCCTTATCTATTTTAATCGTGAGACCTACTGATGTATCGATGGGTTATAACATGCCACACCCACCACATAATAATTATAATTTCTTCCCTATGTTATTGAGGATAAAAATAAACAACATATACATTAAAATTGAAATTAACAAATTAAATGTAACCAACTTTCCCCAATCACTAAAAATAAACACTAACCATTCAGAGTAAAATGGGGAATGGTTTCAAGATAGAACATCCATATTAAAACTAATAATAAACCATTAAAAAAATATGGTAGATGATATCATAATATATTAGTTCTAGTTATACATAATAATCAATAAGTGTGTTGAAACAAATGAAAATATTTGTATAAAAGCATCAAGTAATTATTGAGGAAAATACACTTTTACTTTGAAATGAAGATTTCATTTCGAAAAATAATTGTCTAAAACCAGATGTGAAATAATACACTTTTTCATAATAGAATTAGTGTTTTTATATAAATAATGGTTGCTTAAAATAGATTGTATAGTGCCCTTGAAAATAGGTAAGAATTCGGAATATTCCATTGAAACAAGCTTGTGTTTTAGGAAGAATTTTTTATGGATCCTCATATAACTACCCATATATGAAGGCATGATTCTGGTTGAAAAATATGTATAGATAATTTTCACATAAATCATTTGGAGTAAATATTAATGAATAATATTTTAATTTAGGTAAGTATATAATAAAGTAACCCAAATGAAAATGGATGTTTGGGTGGAAAACCCTTACAACATTGCAATCAATTGAATAGTATGGAAAAAAATTAATAATCCAAAAATGAAACATTGAATATCAAGAAAATAAATAGATTAAATATATAGAACATAAATGGAATGTATACATACACCATAAACAAGTAATAGTAGTGAATGCGGAATATCTCACAAAAATGGAAGTGAGATTAAGAAACCCCTTACCTTGAGTCTGAAGGGGTTCCAGACTTGTTCTTAATGACCTAAATAATCAAATTTATGTTCCTAAATTAATGAATCAAGAACCTACTCTATATTTAATTTACTTAGTATAACTTTAGTTGGTTTATCCATGGTCTTTTGATGGGTTAAGAGATTCCACTTCATTGTTTGGGAGCGTTTTCTTCCTTGGTTTTCATTATTGGCTTACTTATATTCATGTAAGGATAAAAAATTAGAATGAGTATGGCTGAATAGAATATAATTTTTATGTTATTAGTAATAAAACAGAAGATTACATGATTTTAAATTCCTTTTGGTTATTGTCAGTGAAGATGAATCGTTATATAAAACTTTAATGAAAAATGTTTCGATTAATTGGTTGTTTTTCATCAAAATGACCTCATTTTAATTTATAACATAATATCATGTGTAAAAAGGTATTATAAAACCTTAAAAAAGTTTTAATAAATATATTATAGTCTTTTTAAAACATCAAAATGGTTTCAAGACCAGAATTGAAGGTGGTAGTATAAATTGAAATCACGTCGTCCTTGAATATGGTTAATTAACACATCTCCGGTGGTGTTTTAATGTATAGTATCAAAGATGGGGAAAGGAGAGATTATAAAGAATTATTATTCTATCATAACAAAATTATAGTACATGAATTTTAATATATTCATCATAAAATTTGGATTAATAGTATGTGAAGAAAGAAAAAGAAAAGAAAGGGACTTTAAATAAATGAAATGAAAAGAGGAATTTTCCTGTTGAAGTTATCTTCCTTGAGAGCCTATTTAGGGGAGATGTTTTGTCTTTTTATGATACAATGGGAAGTTGGATGTGGGGGAGGATCTAGGGAGGTTATTTGAGAATAATTTATAAAATTAACAAGGCTTGTGAGGATTCATGAGAATATGGAATGAGGGGGTTTTATAGTGGAGGAGAGGAGGGTTTTCCCATTATACTACTCATTATTTTATTATTTGAAAAAAGACAACAAATAGTATTGATTCTTGTGACAAAGAATATAAATATGGTCATGTGAGTTCAAACCAATTGTTCTTACATTAGTCATTATTCTAGGAATAGTGAATTTAACTAATAAAGTATATATACAATAAATTACCGAATTTTACTATTCATCAAAAACTCCAGTATTTTTGAAAAATATCAAAAAGTAACCTTAAATATTTTTTGATGTTCATAATTCAAAAATGAACACCATTTTTTGAAAATAATTATCTAAATAAAATTAATTTAATTTTTAACTATAATCATAATTTATTCGAGAATTAACAATTTTAAAACTGTAATTTTTTTATATCACCATGAAAATTTAATCAAGATCCCATTATCATATAACCATAAGACAATAAAATAATATTATTATGTTCTATTCATAAGGGTCATATTACTATTAATATTACTATTCATAAGGGTATGTAACTATTCACCACAAATTAAGTTTGTCTTATCAGACTATAAATATCTTACTGAACGCAGCTGTGTATCTCAGTTTATTGAAATTCAAATCACATAGGTGGAAAACATTTTTTTACTCAATATATTATAATAAATAGGTGTATTTAAATAATAAATGTTTCATGCATTCAATATTAAATTTATTTTAAAAATATTGGGGTGTTACATAATCCCTTTTGCTACAAAATTTTTTTCTCGAAATTACCAAAATGTTACCTCAAAAAGGAATTGGGTAGTTCTTCATTATAAGCTCCTCAGGATCCCATGTCTCCTCATGGATTTTATGATTTTTTTCCAATGTATCTTTACCAGTCAAGTCTTTTGATTCCTCAACACTTCTTATTTATTGTATAGAATACAAAAATGCTCTACACAGTTATATAGGTTAGGTTCCAATTCTAAACATTTAAAAGTGAGGACATGCATTGGGTTTGACATGTACCTTAATAGCAATGAGACCTAGAAAAAAATTTTCACTTTAGACAGAATAGGTGGTATAGCCAAAAGATATGCAACAACCCCAATTCTCTATATAATTTAATAAGGTTCTATGTACCTTAGGATCATTTTCCCCTTCTTCCAAAATCTTATAACACCCTTCGATAGATAAATTTTTATGAAAACATGATCTCCCACTTGAAAGTCCAAATCCTTCCCTCAGTTATTAGAATATTTTTTTCTGCTTTGAGCTTTGTTGATATGTCCTTGAATAGTATTTACCATTTTGGTTGTTTCCTCCACAAGATTTGGTCCCACAATCTTCCTTTCTCTAACTTCATCCCAACAAGTTGGTGAATGAAATCTCTTTCTATACTATGCTTCATATGGTTCCATTTGAATACTTGAATGGATACTATTTTTGTTGGAAAACTCCACTAAAGGTAAATATTGATCCCACATTCCTTGAAAGTCAAGTGAGCATGATCTCAACATGTCCAATAAGGTTTGGATCATCCTTTCTAATTTCCCATCAGTATGTGGGTGATAAGCAGTACTCAATCAAACCTTAGTATCCAAATTTTCTGAATACTTTTCTATAATTTTGATGTAAATCATGGGTCATGATTAGAAACAACAGAGAGAGGTGCTCCATAAAGTCTCACAACATCATTGATATAATGTCCTGCTAGGCACTCTAATGGAAAATCATCCCTTATACTGACAAAATGTGCAGATTTCGTAAGTCAATCAGCAATTACACATATTGCATCATTATTTCTCAGATTTTTGGGTAATCCGGTGAAAATATCCATGGTGATGTCATCCCATTTCCATGTAGGAATAAGTAGGGGTTTCTGGCTCCTTTAGGATGTTCTCATTCATCCTTCACTTATTGATAGACTAAATATCCTTATATATAATTAGTAATTTCCCTCTTCATCTTATCCCACTAGAAATGTTCTTTTAAATCACTATACATTTTAGTGCCACCTGGGTGAATAGTGAAATTTGAGATTTGAGCATCATCCAATTACTCTCTTTTTATCTCCGGTAGAGAGGAAATACATATCAACTTCAAAAATATCATAATTCCTTCTTCACACATGATGTTATCCAACTTCCCATATTTCACAGCATTAATTTTATTTTGAATATTCTTTCCATCAGACTGTGAAGCTTCAATTATTTCTAATATCGACGGTTGGTAAACCATTTGAAAAAGAAGTGATGATTCACCGTCTTTGATTATTCCTGTATCCATCCTCACTATATCCATATACATATAATCCTTGTCAATCCTCAATTTTTTGATAACTCCATGATCCTTCCTACTTAATGAATATGCTACCTTATTTTCCTTTCTTAGGTGGTAGTGTATGGAACAATCATAATCCATGAGTTGTTGGAGCCATCACCTTTGCTTCATGTTGAGTTCCTTCTATGAGAAGATATATTTTAGACTCTTATGATCAGTATATATCTCAAATTTTTCTCCATAGAGATAATTTATCCATATCTTTTGAGAAAATATGACCTCTACTAACTAATGATCGAGAGTAGGATAGTTTTGTTCAGGAATTTTCAATTTCCTTGATGAATAAGACCGAACTATATCATTCTACATAAGGACACAACCAATTCCTTTATTTCATCAATCAAAGTAGATCAGAAACCCATCATTCCCTAATGGAAGAGTTAGGATCGAAGAATTCACTAAATGTCTCTTAAATTACACAAAATAGTATTCACATTATTTATTTAGACAGTCTTACCCCCTTTACGTATAAGCTTGATCATTGGGTTGGCTAAACGAGCAATTTTCTAAACGAAACACTGATAATAACCTGCTAAACCAATAAAACTATGTATCTCATATTTGTTAGTTAGATTAGGCCATTCTTGTACAACCTAATTCTTTATAGGATCAACAAATATTACTTCCAGAGAGACAATGTGTCCAAAAAAAGAAATAGATTGAATCCAAATTTAACACTTGCTAAACATCCCATATTATTCATTTCTATAAAGAGTATTTAGAGTAGTGCTCATGTGATTTTCATGATCTTCATATCTTTTGGAGTATAACAAATATCATCAATAAATAGCACCAAAAATTCATCAAGATATTGCTTGAAAACTCTATTCATTATATCTATAAAAACAATGGGTTCATTAGTTAGTCCAAAAGGCATTACTTTAAACTCGTAATGCTCATACCTAGTTCTAAATTCTATATTTTGAATATCTTCCTTCCTAACACACAAATGATGATATCCATATCAAAGATCAATCTTTGAAAAATATTCGTCTCTAAGAAGTTGATCAAATAAATCATCAATGTGAGGAAGGGGATACTTGACATTTATTTTAATAGCACTGATCTCTTTGTAGTCGATGAAAAAACTAATAGATCCATGTTTCATGATAATGAAAAGAACGGGGGCTCCATATGGCGAAACAGTAGGCCGAATAAATCATTTATTACACAATTCCACCAGTTATTTCTTTAGTTCCACTAATTCCACAGTTGCCATTCTATAAGGGGTCTTTGATATGGTCCTTAAACCAGGAATTAAGTTAATGGAAAACTCAGTTTCTTGCTATGGAGGATGTCCAGGTAAATCCTATTGAAACAAATCAATATATACTTTCATAGTAGTTACATACTTTGTTTGAACATTCCTTTCCTAAACCAGAGATATTGCATTCCTTTACTCTCCAATAATTGAATTCAGTAGAGCTACTGGGGGTGGATCAAGATGAGAATTAGATAGTGATGTATCTTCTCTAAAGATAAGGGATTCCACATCATCCTAAAAATTTGTATCCACCTTCTTCTTGCAATAAATTTTTGCGTCATGGTTAGAAATATAATCCATACAGAGGATTATATCAATTTCAATCATGGGTTTGATAATAAAATTAGCATATAAATCACATTTGTATGCCTTAATGGGGACATCCTGACACCACCTTTTTGTAATTATACTTTCCTTAGGAGTTTGGGATGAAAACTCCATTATTAAATCAAAATGTAAATATCTAATTTTCCTATAAAAAATGGAAGATATGAAAGAATGAAATGATCTAGAATCAAATAATGAATTGGATATGTTTGAGGAAATAATTAACGTACCTTCAACCATATCATTAGAAACTTCAATATCAGCAGTTGTGATCGCATAAGATTGTCCCTTCTCCCTTTCCCTTTTCTGAGTAACCTTTCCTTGAAACTTTTGATAATGAATAGCATAGTATCCCATATCCCTACCATTATAGAATCAAACATTAATTGATTCTTTGTTCCCCTTGAAGTCACCATCATGATGGCCTTTCTATCCACACTTGCAGCACACCCCTTTTCCTTTTAAGCAGGCACTAGGGTGTTTTCTTCCACAATTATTACATAATGAAATGTAAACTCTTCCATTATTCATCATTTACATATTTAATTTTCAGGGGTTTTCAGCAACCCTCTTATTATATTTCTATAAGAACCCAGTGTTTACTTTAAGGATCATGTTTCTTTTTCATTCTAATTTTGAGTAGTTTTTGAGAAATCTAGGAGAATGGGATATGTTTTGGGAAATAATTGGACACATGGCATGATATTGGGATTAGACATCGTGTACTCCAATGTAAACATCATGTAACCTTATCAGTGTGTGATGGCCACACAAGGCCTGTGGGGATGCCGGTGAGGAAGTGATGAAAAACAATGTATACACTGTGTACTACCTAGTACACACCGTATAGTCATGTTAGCAATAATTTTGATGACCTGGAAAGCATTTCAGTGGAAAATGACCATCTTTACCATATACATGGCGCGTATATCAATATACATGAAATGAACATTCTTTTTTCACTTAAAATCGGCAGTTTCTTTGTTTATTTTGGTTCTAGATAGAACCCTCCTAAACCAGTCCACCTGAACTTCATTTTGATCCTAATTCTTTGTCTGATATTGGATTCAAACACCATAGAATCCATTATAACCCCCTTCGTAAGCTCTTGATTCCTCTTGAGACTTTGGTCTTGATTTATCATCTCTATAGAGTTATGTGAGGTTGAGTGTTTTGTATCATTTTGTAGATCTACCATAATTTAGACAATGTTATAAGCTATTATTGGATGTGGATCATCGTATGAGTACAAGGTTGGTGGTTCATACACGGTTTTGTGTTTTTTTGTCATTTGGGGTCTGGTATTTTTAGCGCAAGGTCATGTTTTGAGAGAGACCAATGTTTATTTATATTAAATTGGATATATTCTTTATGGGAAGTCATTGGGAATTACCATACCTTATTACTCTTGAGCCAGGATGAGTTTGAGTTTGTTGACCATTTGGGGAATTTTGGCCGGGGGTTCCAAAATGGTTATAATTGTTTTTTTATTAAACTGTGAATTTAAAACTATTTAAGCATGATTATGTTTATTAGAGTCTTTCAATCCCTGAATGATGTTATGGGAAAACTCATTGCTAGTTCAATTCATTGGTTAAATGTTTTTCCTATTTAAAGTGATTTTTTATTATATATATGTGTGTGTGTGTGTGATGCTTGATATTGTATATGCTAGAACCCTTGAGTTTTATTGGGCATGGCCCATATATTCTTGAGTGATGTTGATGTTATGTTTGGTATTGGCCTGGATTATTAGGGTGGTTTGATGATGGGATTGGGTGTCATGGACATCAGATTGAGGCAGTGTGACTATCATATTGGGCATGGACCAGGTTACTTGGATGGTAAGGCCATTATATTTGGAGCGACATGGTCACAAGGGAATGAGTTTTGAGAGTGGTTGTGTCTTGGGTTATAAATTTTGGTGATTACCGGTCACCCTTTATTTGGGTTGTCTTCAAATAGAGGAATCTATGATGAGGTGATGTTGAACGCTTATGTGGGTAGAGACACTGTATTTTTGGTTATCTGATTTTGGTTTGGGGGTGCTAGCTGTGGAAGCCACGTGGAAGGTGAGGAGCCTTCATATTGTTTGGGCGCGCCTACGGGATGTCAGTAATTGAGACCCAGGGTGTTAGGAGGCACGTGGTCCCATGTTACTATTGTTTGGGAGTGCCAACAGAATGTCGGTACCTAATAAATGAGGTGTCATGAGGCATATGGTGCTAGGTTACTATTGCTTCGGTGTGCCTTCGGGAGGTTGGTACTTGAGACACACAGTTTCAGAAGGCAGATGGTTCCAAGTTATGTGATTGAGATTTTGGTGTTGGAAGAAGAAGGTGACATTTCATGGAGGTTACTGAGCACTAGTGGAGGTTTTGTTTACATTGTGCATTGTACTGTTTACTTTCCTTATATATTAATGTCTGATTAAACACCAATACTCAGTATCCACCATTGGGTGGTATCCTGCAGAGATTCATCTCATACCCTACACAATCCATTTGGGACATGTGTAGAAAATATTGTTTTATGTACAAGTAATGGATCAGCCTTAGGAGTTGGATCGTAGTGTTATTTGGCATGGAGATGGTATAGACCTTGAGATCATGCCTATCTGATGTTTACTTTTATTTTAGATTTCATTCTGTATCAGTGTGTTTAATTTTGTATTGTATCTATTGTTGGTTATCCATTAACACCCTTTTTATATTGACACGTTTGACCTGTTATGGACATAAGCATTGTTTGTTTAGTAGTTACAAGTGATGTTCAACATGTTGTTCTATTTACATTATGTTGTACTTGTTGATATTTTTATTTTGCTATTTGTTGATATTGGATGTGCTTCTGCTATGCCGATTTGGTTCGAGTCTACTAATTCATTTATTTTCATTGTATGTTTTATTATAATAACTGGACCAATACCTTTATTTTCCTCTTTACCCATGGTTATAGCCTCCAAACTATACCTATTAAACCATGGCTCTTATTTAGTAGCCTTTGGCATTCGGAGAGGTGCGCCAAAGGTCAGTAACACACAACCCATTTAGCACTGTTCGGGTCGCTGTTCAGTTTGAGACATTACAAATTTGAATCAAAGGATGTTGTTCTTGACATAGATTTAGTAGAGTCTATTGACTAACTACTAATGAGATCGATACATCCATTTTTTTCTGGTTTTACTATTTGGGATATGGTATACAAGAGAAAGGATGTTATTGGAACTGGGTTTCCAGCTTGTGCTTTGGTGACTTCAACCCCATATACGTGGGATGAACCAAGTTTCCTTGGGTGGGAATTGCTATTTTAATTTTTCTCAGATTAAAGATTATTTGGTTTTCACCATGGTGTGTCACTTGGTTTATGATGATTATTGGTTGCGATATGTGACCCTTAACTCAATGAGGTAACATAAAAATAATTGGACCTTGGCCCAGTATAGTAAGGTGTTTTTTCTTTTCTTTTCATAGGAACATTGTTATGGTATTTCAATTTCATATTTGCATGCATGCTTCATGAAGTGACAATACCATGTGAATAACATGAATTTCCATGCTATAGATGCTTTGGAAATATGAAAGGTGATATTCCTGATAGAATTTCATTTTTATTAAAATGTAATATGCCATGATTTAAATTATTTAAATTTCCAAGTGGCATGAGATTTTGGCCAGCCTCGAACATTAGAAGACATGTATTATGAGTGAGGTGATGTTGATCACTATGATTGGGTTCCATTAAAGTAGTTTTGAGGTAGTTTGGCTATTAGTATTGGGAAACCCATTTGTCAGTTTCAGAAAACAATGGTTGTCGGTACAGGCATGGGTTGAGGTACTTTTGATACTAGGCTCTATTGAGAGATGGTAAGGAGGCCATGAGGTCGGGATGTCACGGGGAATGTTTGATATGGGGGAGAGTAAGGGTTGTTGTTTTGCACTCCTTTGTACTACTTTTCTTATCTGCATGAATATATTGTTATATATGTATATCAGATGTCTGACCATTGATGGTATTCAACGAGTTCCTCTTAGATGACCCGTTGGAGCGTCAGGTGTGGGATGGTACAATGCCACAGTAGCACAATCAGGTTCGGACACTAGAGCGACAAGCAGAGCATGAGCCAAAGGTGTAGGATTAGGGACAGAATTAGGTTCTAAATCTAGTGTCGGCCAAGAAGCAGCTGAGTTTCATAGTGTTTGGGTAGTGGCTCGATTAGTAGCTCTGATCTAGTCTGGTACGTGTCTTGAAGGGGATTGAAATAGGTGGGAAGGTAACATATCCCTCTATGTAATATCTAATGATGGAGTTCCAATCGCAGCACCCACCACTTTTTCAGGGTGAGAGTATTCCATAGGAAGCTGAGAAATGGATAGAGAGCATGCATAAGATATTTGAGTATCTCGAGACACCCACAGGTTAGAGGGTCAATTTGGTGATGTACATGCTCAAAGGACTAGTGAAGCGCTGGTGGGATGTGCAGGTTCATGCTCACAGACAAGAGGGACTAACTTGGAAATTTTTAGGATAGGGTGTTTGAGGTCTTTTTCCTAGAAACACTGATGGAAGAGAGACCATGGTAGTTCTCGAGCTGACATTTGGGTGACCTATCCATCATGGACTATGAGTCTAATTGCACTCAGTTGTCTTTCTTTGCACTAGGTATGGTAAGAGATGACACCTAGAGTGTGAGGCGCTTCAATGAATTCTTACGGCATGCCATATGGGTGCAGGTCCGGTTTGAGTCAGGTGGGGGCTTCCGATGATGGTTCAGATAGCATGAAACAAGGTCAGGATGAATTCCAGTAGGGCAGGTAGGCCAAGGACTCAGCTAGACCACCTCTCGGTTGTTCTATAGTGGTTTTATTATAGTTTAGGCATTAAGGGCATGTCCAAACTCAGTTTTAAAAGCCTCCAAAGGATCTCCAGGCATGTGGACAGGTTGGGCATCTCAAGAGGATTTACGGATAGCTAAATGGTAGGGACTGAGAAAAAATGTTGTGCCTTGGGTTATATCAGGTTCGGTACTAGGTGAGGGTAGCTGAGGTTCAACTGCCTGCAATAGATGTGGCAGTGAATGTGGGACCCAGTTGTGGGGTTAACGGCCTTTGACTGGTGCATCACCACCGAAAGGACATGCATTAAGAAGTTGTGTGTCAGGCCAGAGGAATAACATGGAGCAACCAGAGGTTGAGAAGAAAGTTGAGCCGATGATGGTCAGAGGTACTCCATGGGTGTGGCTATGATTTTCTTGATTTCTTTTTGGCATGGCCTTCTAATACCTGTCTATTTTGAGTGCATGAGGTGCACAAGATTTTTGGGGACTGACCCAATAATGTTCAGTGGGATTGTCACCATTTCAGGTGATTGATATATATATGAGGTGTCATCGGCATTAGGGAATCGAGGATGCTATTTACTTGATATGTAATGGGCATCGGGGCATTGAGGATGCGGGTTAAATGAGGTTCATGGAACTAAGTTTTGTTTTGAGAAACCATGTGATTTATGAACTCATTAGGGTAGACAGTGATGCGGTATCAGGCATGCATGGGTGTCGGTAGCGATACGATTTCACCTTATGAGTTGAAGTGGTGATGATACATCACGGGAGGACCATGGGATCAATAATAGGTCGGTGAACCTTTGCATGATTTGAGTTTTGAGGCCAGAGTTATCTGGATGTTTTCTTCACCCCCTGTAGAAGGGCATTTCGGGGGAGAATTGATTTAAGGGATGATGTTTGTAAGATCTTGATTATTACATTAAGTTCTAGGAATATTTTTCATTCTATTTTTTGAGTTGTTTTGGGGAAATCTGATAGAATTGTCTATGTTCTGTACAAAAACTGGACACGTGGCATGATTTTGGGGTTACATGTCATGTACTTCAAAGTACTCACTGTGTACCCTTATCCACTTGTAATGGAAACACATGGAAGGTGGGGATGTCAGTGAGGAAGTTAAGAAAAACTATGTACACATCATGTACTAGCTAGTACACACTGTGTAGTCTTTCCATCAAGAATTTTAATGAACTAGAAAGTAAGTCAGTGAAAAATTACCAACTTGATAATAAACATAGTGTTTATATCAGTATACACATAGTGTGCTTTCTTTTTTTCCTTAAATCGGGGAGTAGCATCTTTTTTCTTGTTCTGGATAGAACCCTCAAAAACCAGTCCACATGAACATCATTTTGATCATGATTATTCATCTTAAGTTGGATTCAAACATTGTTGCATCCATTGGAACCCCCTCCGTAAGCTCTTGGTTCCCCTTGATCCTTTTGTCTTTAATTATCCTCCTGACTGGGTTATGGGAGGTTCATCATTTTGGATCATTTTTTTTTATCTAAGTTGTTATAGACCAAATTAGAGGTTGTTACCGAATGAGGATCATCATACAAGTATGAGGTAGGTGGATCATACCCTATTTTGTGTTTTTGTGGTCATTTGGGGATTGTGGCATTTTAGCGCAATGTTGAGTTTTGAGAGATACCGCTGTTTCTTTATATTGAATTGACTATATGCCTTATGGTATTCCATTGGGCATTCCCATACCCTATTACACTTGAGAGAGGATGGGTTAGTGGTCATTTCTCATTTGAGGAATTTTGGTATGGGGTTTTAAAATGATTATAATTGAATTTTTTTGATTAATGTAACACCCCGATATTTTATGAAAAATACTCTTTTAATTTCATTAATGTCTTGTGTTGTATTCTACACCAATATTACCTTGTGCTATACGCAACACCGTATTAGCTTGCAGTATACGCAACACTATTTTTGGATCATGTTACACACAATTTTGATAATAGTTATTCTACGCAACATTGAGTATATATATATATTCAATGTATAAATGAAATATGGTTGGATTCTGTTATACGAAACAACGAAGGATTCTTTCACAACACGCAACCCTGACTTGGCTTGCATTACACGCAATCACGACCTTCCTCGATAGCATGTGTTGTACGCAATACCAGGTTTTAATAAACAACGATATATTATTATAATATTGTCATGAACTAGCCGTTATGAATAGTATTAACTAAATTTTGAATTTTATAACATTATTATTCATCTTACACATTTTCTAGAACATGGTATAAGAACAAAATAAATTTTTCGGGTAAAATAAGTATTTTTAAAAAAATGTTGTTTTGCTGCCTTTTGATGGCACACCCACTTTAAATCTAGTTTTTGACATTTTTATATGTTCAATTTGACAAAATAAAATTCTTCTTTTGAATCAGGATATAAAAATTTACATTAGATAAAGTTTTTATATTTTTCCGATAACTTTCATATTTTAATGAATAGTAAAAACACGCTATATGTTAATTAAAAACAACTTTTTTTCATCGTAATATCTTATTTGGTTAAATTATAATATTGAATGGTTTTAAAGTATAAATAGAATATATTTTTACCATTTAATATAATGTATTTCATTATCATTGATTTTACCTTGAATTCGTAGGTTAAATCGATTCAATCTTTTGTAATGTTTGAAAGAAAAACCCGTTTTTTTCGACAACGGGATTAATTTTAATTTAATTTCTGCATCTTTTGTGTATTGAATTTGGAAACATTGATTCCATATTTGGAATCAGTGGGTCCAAATTATTTTAATAAGCTACTTTTTATTTTTGGGCATTGTGAATAGTAATTACAGTAAATTTTATTTACTATAGTTAAAGGTTAATCGGGTAATTAAGGGTAAATATAAGATTATAAAATTACCCTAACACTTGGAAAAATCCTATTGGATGGCTAAAAGTAGACCCATATAACCTAAGGGTCGGATTAGATTCATTTTATGTACTTTTGTCAATGAAAATAATTTAATTATTATTAAAACCAAAGAATGTGGCAACATGTCACTTTCATAAATATTATAAATATAATAATTTTAATTTAGTGATAAAATTCATGAAACTTAAAACATGAATGGTCTCCAGAACGATATTACAATTATATACATCATAGGAATTTATTCATAATTTTTAGGGATTAAATAATTATCATTTAGTATGACACAAAGACGATGCAGTAATTGTCTTATTAATGAAATATTGACATAATTGATTTTATAAATGCACAAATAAATGTAAATTGAGACTTTTTATGACTTAAATTAATTTTATTGGTTAATATGACATGTTATTGTTGATATAAGTAACTTTTTTAGAACTTATCATTCTGTTATAAATTTCATAAAAATCATGTACCAAATAGTGTCAAAATTGACATAAATTAGTTTTTAAAACAAATATAATATTGTTAATTGTTATTTAATTCCTAAAAATCTACGGTTCGGACAAATGACTTAGAAAAGGATATATATATTAATAATAAACAACTTGGGGTTCGTTTGTCTTGGTACGGTAAGTTTATTAACCATATAGTGTAAGAAAACAAAAAGACACGGTAAAAGTTAAATTATTTAACTTAGAGTTAAATATAATTGATAAGGTTAAAATTATAACCTAAACTTTTCTAAATCCTATTGTATGAGTGGATTTCGACCCATCCCCTCTTTAGCTTTGAAATAAGAACCTTTGGAACCATTATAAACCGAATTTGACCTTAATATAAAATAATATTTTGAGATTTTCCTAAGGTGCCCCTCTCCTCCCTTATAAAAGGGCACCTCCTCCCCCTCTTCCTCACACCACTTTGAGCCTTCAGGCTCGGCCAACCCCTGACAAAATCTCTTCTCCACTTCCCTAGTATCATCCTAGAGGTCCTGGTCTTCTTCAAAGACCATCCTTAGTTCTTTAAGTGGAGGTTAAGAAAAGGCGCGTCAAAAAGAGGTAATATCCATTACCGATCTTTTTCAATTTCTATCTTCTTCAACTTATTCTTCTTTAGTTGTTTCATGATAAAGTAATAACATCAGTATTTATTATATACTTATATGTTATTATAAATATGAAACAACTCTAATTAACCTTCTATCCATCCTACGGAAAAAGGAAATCACCGCGCGTGCGTACGTACGGAATACCGTCTCCACGCCGTGGTGTAATCTATTTTCCTCCACCACATTAATTGGATGGGTATAATGGTGTAATTAGTAACTATATATGATTATTATAAAGTGATATTTAGAATGAAATTTTATACATACACTTCAACACATGAGAACGATATCATCGCTCGTACGTACGTATGGACTATCGTCTCCACGACGTGATGAGATTCATTCTCCACATTAACCATTCATGAATGATTATAAAGTATATATAATGAATAATAATGAAATATATTACATGTTAAATCTAATGGATTTATGTATATATATATATATGTATGTCATCTACTTACTTCCATTCAAGACAATAAGGAAAGGAAAACAGTGTTCATGCGTACGTACAGACTACCGTCTCCATGAACGGTGTGTTTCATTTCATTTATCTATCTATTATATATATATATAATGAATATATATGATATATAAATCATGTTTTATATTCTGTAATTAAGTAAATCATGAAATAAGTAATAATAATGTCAAGAACAACAAGTCCAAACACCTACGATAAATGAAACGATTTTACCCAAAACGCTTCTTTAACATGGAATTTACAAAAGAAAGGGTAATATAAAGTCATAAGTGAACCATATATGATATAATAACAATGAATATAATTCTGTAATAAGTTAATGACATTATTTAAATCATTATACAGGAGTTTCGGATATGTACAAAGCATATCAGACATAAGGTAAGGGAAATATCACAATCTCATTTTTATCCGAGATTGTTTATACTTTGGTATTTACTAGGGTGTATTTTATCATACACATCCATGTTTCCTCAATATGTAATATTATTTCCATCCACCTACAATTGTTTAAAAACAATTTTACCCTTCGGTGAGTTTTTAGTAAAAGATATGAAAGGAATCTTTTGTCGTTTTTCGTACGAGGTACTTTTTGACTTTTCCGACAAAAGTACGAGAAGATTGTTTTTTAACTTATACGGCATGAATGGGTTTTTAAAACATTATTTCCAAGAAGATTCCTTTTAAAGTTTTCATGTTTATTTTTAATAAACTTCTTTTAGTTTAAAATTGTATGACATGTTAAGAAAGGAAAAGTGTTTTAGAAGTAGAAGGGATATTTTCCTCAAGAATGAAGTTCATGTGTTTTAACAAAATTATTTTCCATATAAGATAATAAAGGGTTATGTTTTTATCCCTATTATTAAATTGATTATATTATGTTGTGATGGAAATATTTTTATGAATTCCTTTATCTTATATGAATTGTTTTATGATGTCACGATGTTTAAGATTTCCATTTTTATTACATGGGTTATGCAATGATGTATGGTTTATGATTTTGTGGCACACATATTAATGGTATCATTATGAGATGGGTGGGACATATATCTCCCTCAAATGCATTGGGTAAATATTTTATATATCATGAGATAGACATGGCTGGAACGGTAGGTTATACCGGTTCAGTGAAACAAGACTGAAACGAGGAATGAACTCGGTTCAGAAAGGGACTTTGTCCACTGAGATAGTCTTGGCATTGAGTCTTGACTAACAAGAAATGATTCTCTATGATTATGTGTGTATGCCACAAATTTTCATGTTTTAAGTTATGATTATTGGCATTACATTTCACTACTATTATTTATCCCATGTTATGAAATTATGATCTCTTTTGCAGGTTAAGATTTCCAAAAGATATGTTCTTATGAATATGATGTGATTGATATTTCTTTTGTTTACCCTTACTGAGCATTTGAGCTCACCCTTTTATGTTTTTTTCAGGACATAAATAAATTAATTAGGTTTAAAAAAAGGAGATCTTTATAGGATATGTTGAAGATCTTTCACCACGATTAGAAGATTATATCCTGAGTTTCCAAAGACACTAAACTATTACGGTCCTTGTGTGTGTGTTTTTGTTATGTACTAAGTATTCCAAAAAAGTAATTTTAATGTCCATGTACATCAGGCTTCAGGTCTCTACAGTTGGTATCAGAGGAAAGGTTTAGTCAACCTTTGGAAACTAGGATGAGAAAACGTTAGTGAGATCCCTAGAGATATTTCTAAGGTAGGTCTAGAGATGTCCCTAAGGATAAGTATACGTATAGGATATAGTCCTAGAACTACGGTAACGATCTTAGAATTTAACCTAAGATGTTAGATATTGAGGGTGCTACCCCTTTACTATGTTGTTTTACCTAGCATGATTTTTGCCTCTCACACTATTCTTTTTGGGTTTTAGACGATGGCTAGAACCCGAAGGAACCGTGTTGATCACTATAATGGACAATGCAATGATTGTCCTCCTGAACAAACAAATGTTATGGGAGATGGAGTGCAAAATCTTATTGTTATACTTACACGAGCTATGAATAATTATGGACTTCCAAATGAGAAGAGAAGGGAACAATATTCTATTGAGGCCTTCATGAGGCAACATCCACCTTCTTTCAGTGGGTCTTCCGATCAACTTGTTGCTGAACAATGGATCAGTACTACTGAAAAGATATTTTCAGTTCTTCAATGTTCTGAACATGATAAAGTCATCTTAGCAGTATATCGTTTGGAAGGTGAAGCTGATCAATGGTGGAATCTTATCAAGAATACGAGGCAAAGTGATGAAATTGAGTCCATGTAATGGGACGAGTTCAAGAACTTATTTTTCAATAAGTACCTCCCTCATATTCTTCGAACAAAGATGGAGAAGGAGTTTCTTGAACTAAAGCAAAAGGATGATGAATCTGTTGGTATATACGAAGAGAATTTTACAAGGATTGCAAGGTATGCATATGGATTTATCATCCAACCTGAAAGTAAAGTTGATCGATTCTTCAGTGGCTTAAAAGCAAGTCTTCGAAGGGCATTAGCTATAAGAGACTTTAGTAGCTATGAAGAAATTGTGTGTTGTTCTATCCTGGTAGAAATGGAAGTTGGTATTACATATCCATCTAATGGTTTTGACAAGAAACAAAAGATGGAGTTCAAGGAGAAATCTCAGAATAATGGGGAAAAGAAGATGAATGTTTCCTTATGCAAAAAGTGTGGAATGAAGAATGGTAGAGATTGTCTTAAAGGGACTAGAAAATGTTTTAAGTGAGGAAAAGAAGGTCATCGAGCAGCTGAGTGTCGAAGTAATGGAAAAAGGGTTTCTAATGATGTGAATAAAGCAAACACTGTAGAGAATGCACCACCAACACTTCAATGCTTCAAGTACAAGGAAATGGGGCATTATGCTAATAAATTCCCTAATCTAAGGGTTAGTGATGATCGACATGAGAAACTGCTTAAGGCAAAGGACAAAGGGAAGTCACATGCGATCACTATTGGCGATGTTGAATATGACAACGATGTGGTGGAATGATTAAGTGTTTATGTAATGGGATTACAAAATAGTATCATGGAATCTCATTTATGACATTGTGGAATTTTGGAATATCTATGTATTGGGTTTCAATAATTATATGATACTGGTAACCAGGAAAAAAAAGTGATTGAAATATTTTTGGAAAGTAGATGATATGCGCATAATGAAAGGACAAGAAGATAATGAGATGTTTGATTGTATTCATGAGCTCATGATTGATATAAGGACTAAGTATATAGAATTTTGAGGATTTTGGTATGTGGAAAGAGTTATCTTTTGAAATCACTCATGTTTTGACTAAGATTCAATGGGTATTCATTTTTCAAGAGATTACATGATTATGGTATTCACATGACTGGAATGTGATGAACAAGACATATGAGGGATAAATGATGGCATTCACGTGATCCTTTTCTCTATACTATGAGCTTGGACCGAAGTATTTTAGAAAAGCCTAAAGATTGGAATGGATTATGTTGGACATAAGTTAGTATTGTTTAAGGATAAAACCTTGTTTGATATTGTTGATGGGATGTTATAATAATGTAGTTTTAGAAAAAGGACAACCTGCAGGATGTCCGACAACCTATCGCGTCGGCCAAGGCTGTGGGAATCGAACCCACAAGTATAGTGCGGTGGGCCTTTATTGCATACCACTGGCCTACAGAAAGTTCCTGGTTAGTAGAAACTAGTTTTATTTTATTTAGCGGTATAATATATGAAGTATAAGTTCATTTTTGGAATCGTATATGATTAACCTCACCAAAGACGGACTTATGTATATTTGATAACTATTGCTAAACATTTGTTTGAAACAGATGGAATGACCCATAATTCTATCACATGATCTATTAACACTCCAAGAATAACAAATTCAACTTCATTTCTTTAAGAGTTGAAGTGGAAATTGTTCAAAGAATGAACAACAGTGAGATTGTACCAAAATCAAGTAAGTATTTCTTCTAATTCAAATTTTTCAACTTTAGGGAAATGATATTGAAAACCAAAAATGGTGTCCTAGGGATCTTATATATGATGACTCAGATGGTACCCTAGATCATCACAAATTTATGGCTTTGCGATTGTTGGCTTTTTCATATCCATGTTATCTACCACTCTCCATCAGAACTTGATGGTTAGATTTGTCTTCCATATCCATATTTTCACCTATGTTCTCCTACGTGGAAACCCAGTGTTGAGTTAATTTGGGTAACCGTTACATTTCATACTTTAGTTTTTAAAGCCATGTTTTGGTATTCCTTTTTACGATTTGGGTTTCTATTAAACAAACTTTCGAGTAGTAAACCATTTATAACCCCGACGAATTTCGAGGGAGAAATTCAATTTAAGGGGGGTAGAATGTAACACCCCTAGATTTTATGAAAAATATTCTTTTAATTTCATTAATGTCTTGTGTTGTATTCTACACCATGATTACCTTGCGCTATACGCAACACTGTATTAGCTTGCAGTATACGCAACACTATTCTTGGATCGTGTTACACACAATTTTGATAATAGTTATTCTACGCAACATTGAGTATATATATATATATATATATATATTCAATGTATAAATGAAATATGGTTGAATTCTATTATACGAAACAACGAAGGATTCTTTCACAACACGCAACCATGACTTGGCTTGCATTACACGCAATCACGACCTTCCTCGATAGCGTGTGTTGTACGCAATACCGGGTTTTAATAAACAACGATATATTATTATAATATTGTCATGAACTAGCCGTTATGAATAGTATTAACTAAATTTTGAATTTTATAACATTATTATTAATCTTACACATTTTCTAGAACATGGTATAAGAACAAAATAAATTTTTCGGGTAAAATAAGTATTTTTAAAAAAATGCAGTTTTGCCGCCTTTTGATGGCGCACCCACTTTAAATCTAGTTTTTGACATGTTTATATCTTCAATTTGACAAAATAAAATTCTTATTTTGAATCAGGATATAAAAATTTACATTAGATAAAGTTTTGATATTTTTCCGATAACTTTCATATTTTAATGAATAGTAAAAACACGCTATATTTTAATTAAAAACAACTTTTTTTCATCGTAATATATTATGTGGTTAAATTATAATATTGAATGGTTTTATGGTATAAATAGAATATATTTTTACCATTTAATATAATGTATTTCATTAGCATTGATTTTACCTTCAATTCATAGGTTAAATCAATTCAATCTTTTGAAATGTTTTAAAGAAAAACCCGTTTTCTTTCGACAATGGGATTAATTTTAATTTAATTTCTGCATATTTTGTGTATTGAATTTGGAAAAATGGATTCCATATTTGGAATCAGTGGGTCCAAATTACGTTAATAAGCTACTTTTTATTTTTGGGCATTGTGAATAGTAACTACGGTAAATTTTATTTAATATAGTTAAAGGTAAATCGGGTAATTAAGGGTAAATATAAGATTATAAAATAACCTTAAAACATAGAAAAAACCTATTGGATGGCTAAAAGTAGGGCCATATAACCTAAGGGTTGGATTAGATTCATTTTATGTACTTTTTTCCAAAACAATAATTTAATTATTATTAAAACCAAAGAATGTGACAACATGTCACTTTCTTAAATCTTATAAGTATAATAATTTTAATTTAGTGATAAACTTCATGAAACTTCAAACATGAATAGTCTCCAGAAATATAATACAGTTATCTACATTATAGGAATTTATTTAGAATTTTTAGGGATTAAATAAGTATCATTTAGTATGACACAAAGATGATGCAGTAATTGTCTTATTAATGAAATATTGACATAATTGATTTTATAAATGCCCAAATAAATGTAATTTGATACTTTTTATGACTTACATTAATTTTCTAGGTTAATATGACCTGTTATTGTTGATATAAGTAACTTGGTTCGAACTTATCATTCTGTTATGAATTTCATAAAAATCATGTACCAAATAGTGTCAAAATTGACATAAATTATTTTTTCAAACAAGCATTATATTATTAATTGTTATTTAATTCATAAAAATCTAAGGTTCGGCCAAATGACTTAGATAAGGATAGATATATTAATAATAAACAACTTGGGGGTCTTTTGTCTTGTTATGGTAAGTTTATTAACCATATAGTGTAAGAAAACAAAAAGACACGGTAAAAGTTAAATTATTTAACTTTGAGTTAAATCTAATTGATAATATTAAAATAATACCCTAAACTTGTCTAAATCCTATTGGATGAGAGGATTTCGACTCATACCCACTTTAGCTTCGAGATAAGACGCTTTGGAACCATTATAAACTGAATTTGACCTTAATATAAAATAATATTTTGAGAGTTTCCTAAGATGCCCCTCTCCTCCCTTATAAAAGGGCACCTCCTCCCCCTCTTTCTCACACCACTTTGAGCCTTCAAGCACGGCCAACCCCTGAAAAAATCTCTTCTCCACTTCCCTAGTATCATCCTAGAGGTCCTGGTCTTCTTCAAAGACCATCCTTAGTTCATTAAGTGGAGGTTAAGAAAAGGCGCGTCAAAAAGAGGTAATATCCATTACCGATCTTTTTCAATTTATTTCTTCTTCAACTTCTTTTTCTTTAGTTGTTTCATGATAAAGTAATAACATCGGTATTTCATATATACTGATATGTTATTATAAATATGAAACAACTCTAATTAACCTTCTATCCATCCTACGGAAAAAGGAAATCACCGCGCGTGCGTACGTACGGAATACCGTCTCCACGCCGTGGTGTTATCTATTTTCCACCACAACCTTAATTGGATGGATATAATGGTGTAATGAGTAACTATATATGATTATTATAAATTGATATTGATACTGAAATAGTATACATACACTTAAACAAAAGTTCACGATCATGAGAACGATATCATCGCTCGTGCGTACATACGGACTACTGTCTCCACGACGAGATGAGATTCATTCTCCACATTAACCATTCATGAATGATTATAAAGTATATATAATGAATAATGTTGAAATATATGACATGTTAAATCTACTGGATTTATGTATATATATATATATATGTATGTCATCTACTTACTTCCATTCAAGACAATAAGGAAAGGAAAACAACGTTCATGCGTACGTATGGACTGCCGTCTCCATGAACGGTGTGTTTCATTTAATTTATCTATCTATTATATATATATATATGCTGAATATATATGATATATAAATCATGTTTTATATTCGGGAAGTAAGTAAATCATGATATAAGTAATAATAATGTCAAGAACAACAAGTCCAAATACCTACGATAAATGAAACAATTTTACCCAAAACGCTTCTTTAACATGGAATTTACAAAAGAACGGGTAATATAAAGTCATAAGTGAACCATTTAGGATATCATAACAATGAATATGATTCTGTAATAAGTTAATGACATTATTTAAATCATTATATAGGAGGTTTGGATACGTACAAAGCATATCAGACATAAGGTAAGGGGAATATCACAATCTCATTTTTATCCGAGATTGTATATACTTTGGTATTTACTTGGGTGTATTTTATCCTCCACATCCATGTTTCCTCAAAATTTAATATTATTTACATCCACCTAAAATGGTTTAAATCCAATTTTACCCTTCGGTGAGTTTTTAGTGAAAGATATGAAAGGAATCTTTTGTCGTTTTTCGTACGAGGTACTTTTTGACATTTCTGACAAATGTACGAGAAGAATGTTTTTTTAACTTATACGGCATGAATAGATTTTTAAAACATTATTTCCAAGAATATTCCTTTTAATGTTTTCAAATTTATTTTTAATCAAGTTCTTTTAGTTTAAAATTGTATGACATCTTAAGAAAGGAAAAGTGTTTTTGAAGTAGAAAGGATATTATCCTCAAGAATGAAGTTCAAGTGTTTTATCAAAATTATTTTCCATATAAGATAATAAATTGTTCTGTTTTTATCCCTATTATTACATTTATTTGATTATGTTGTGATGGAAATATTTTTATGAATTCATGTATCTTATATGAATTGTTTTATGATGTCACGATGTTTAAGATTCCCATTTTTATTACATGGGTTATGCAATGATGTATGGTTTATGATTTTGCGGCACACATAAGAATGGTATCATTATGAGATGGGTGGGACCTATATCTCCCTCCAATGCATTGGGTAAATATTTTATATCTCATGAGAGAGACATGGTTGGAATGGTAGGATATACCGGTTCAGTGAAACAGGACTGAAACGAGGAATGAACTTGGTTCAGAAAGGGAATTTGTCCACTAAGATAGTCTTGGCAATGAGTCTTGACTAACAAGAAATGATTCTCTATGATTATGTGTGTATGAAACAAAGTTTCATGTTTTAAGTTATGATTATTGGTATTACATTTCACTACTAAGATTTATCCCATGTTATGAAATTATGATCTCTTTTGCAGGTTAAGATTTCCAAAAGATATGTTCTTATGAATATGACGTGATTGATATTTCTTTTGATTACCCTTACTGAGCATTTGAGATCACCCTTTTATGTTTTTTTTTCAGGACATAAAGAAAGGAATTAGGTTTAAAAAAAGGAGATCTTTATGGGAGTTGTTGAAGATCTTTCACCATGATTAGAAGATTATATTCCAAGTTTCCAAAGACACTAAACTATTACGGTCCTTGTGTGTGTGTTTTTGTTACGTACTAAGTATTCCGCAAAAGTAATGTAATGTCCATGTACGTCAGGCTTCGGGTATCTACAATTAATCTTCCTAATTTAAATTGTTAAATAATTATTCTGTTTATTAGAGGCATTCAAGACCGCAGTATGGGTATGGGACATCACATGGCTTGTGCAATTCAACTATTTAAATTATTTTTCCTATTTAAAGTCATTTTTTATTTTACATATATATGTTGATCTAGATATTGCATATACTAGAACATTTGGGTTGTGTTGGGTGTGGCTTGTATATTCATAAGTAATGTTGATCACATGTTGGGCTTGGACCAGATTATTTGGGTGGTTTGACCATAGGATTGGGCGTCATGGAAGGAAGATTGAGTCAGTGTAACTGCTAGGTTTGGCATGATGTGGGTTACATGGATGGCATGTCCATTTGATTATGAGAAACATAGTCGCATGGGTATGAGGTTTTATAAAGGTGGCTTGGGTTCTAAATTTTTGTGATAAATGATCACCCTTGATTTGTGTCATGGGCACCCAGTTGACTCTGGGATGTGGTGGTTTTGACCAATCTTGTGGGTAGACTCCCCAGTAGTTGCAGTTATGTGATATTGGTTTGTGGGTACTTGTTGTGGAAGCCACGTGCAAGGTGGGGAGCCTTCATATTGTCTGGGAATGCCTATGGGATGTTGATACTTGAGACATGCAGTTTAAGGAGGCACATGGTGATGGGTTATTATTGTTTGGGCATGGCTATGAGACATCAGTACTTGAGAAATGATGTGTCAGGAGGCACATCGTGTTGGGTTACTATATCTTGGGAGTCCCATCTGGATGTTGGAACTTGAAACACATGGTGTCCGGTGGCACATGGTTCTTGGTTACGTGACTGAGAATCTATCACTAGCTGAAGTAGGTGACACTCCATGGTGGATGTTGGGCACAAGTGGATGTTGTGCTTACATTGTGCATCGTACTATTTACTTTCCTTATTGATTTTTACCATCTTAAACAAAAATATATGGTATGAACCATTAGTTGGTATCCTACTTAGATTCATCTCACAACCTACATGGGATCTTTGGGATGTGGGTAGACAATATGGTTTTACGTACAGTTAAAGGATCAGCCTTAGTAGCAGGATGGTAGTGTTATTTGTCTTGGAGATGGCATTTACCTAGATTTCATGGCTAGTTGAAGTTTACTTTGATTTAGATTTCTCTCTTTATCAGTGTTATTAATTTAATATTTTAGGTATTATTTGTTAGACATTGGAAACATTTTTATATTTACATATATGTCCTTTTATAGATTTATGCTCGATTTGTTTAGTAGTTACAAGTGATGTTCAACAGGTTTTTCTAATTACTTTCTACTGCAATTTTTTATATATAGCTTACATAGTCTATTGTTATTAGATTTTCTTCTGCTATGTGGGTCTGGTTCATGTCCACTGAGTCATTTATTTCCACTTCATGTGTTATTATTATATTAAGTCCAGTACCTTTATTTTCCCATTTTCCAGAGGGTATACCCTCCCCACTATAGTTATTACACCATCGCTGCTAGTCGACGTCCTTTGGAATTCTGGGAGGTGCGCCTAAGGTCAGTAACGCCCAACCTATTTTCCATTATATGTGCGGGTGTTCTGTATTGGATGTTACACTTTCCTTCTTTTAAAGAACTATTTTTTAATCTTTATATCAAATGAGACAATATCTTTCTATGATGAGATAGTTTGGCAGACCAACACCATGGAAGGGCATTATTCCATCAAGGATTGATCAATCCTGATTCTTGTATTACTTATAAATTCCATATCATTCCTTTCTAACCTTGTTATGATAGCTTCATTCTTTGCAACATTCTCATATTCCTGTTTCCTCAAATTCAAAAACTGCCTTTCCATATCTTTCCACTGTTCATGAAGAATGTGTTTCTCTATGAATAATTCATTAAATTCACTTCATTAAATATTTTCTATCTCTTTATACACATTTTTATTTTTAATTAGTTACCGACATCAATTAGAATCCCTCAATAGATGATAAACTGCCATAAAAACCTTCTCCCTTTCGCTGCATCCCAAGGTGAGAAATACCATCTCTAAGGAACTTATCCACTCCTCTACTATGAATGGGTTTATAGTCCATTTTAATGATTGATGTTATTGTTTCATAATGTGATCTAACATAGATCCTCCACTTTGTGGTTTTGAAAGCTTCATATGGGTAAGGTTATTCTTCATAACCTAAGTATGTTGTCTCAGTATAGTTATAAGTTGCTCTGCCCCAGTTTCTGCTCTAGATCAAACATCATTATCTTTCATAGAAGGGAAATCCCAACATGGGATATGTGTATTCATGTTGTTTACATTCTATATACTATGATTCCTTTTTTAAATAATGGAATACACTAGATTAGGTTATGAGTCATAATGTATAATCTCGGCATAGAAAAATAAATAGCATAAACTGAAAATCTATAAATTTCTAATCTCATAATCATAAAAATGGTTTCTTTAAAGAAAAAAATTACATTTAAATACATAATAATGGAATATAAGTGAAAGGATAATTACCCTAATAATATTCCCCAAGAGTGTCAAACTAGGTGTCCATTAAGGCCTATTTTCATGTACCAGGATAACCTGGGTCATGTCTGAAACTCCTTGTTAGAGTTTGCACTCCTAGGTACATCCATGATAGAACTATGTATACTTATAGTATCCAGACAGATATATATTTTTTAAAAACATCGATATAATAAATTCCATTCAAAAATTCCATGATATTCTTGTATGTTTATCCTCAAATATCATCTTTGGTGTTTGTTCCCTAATCTATGTTTTCTAAATCTAGTTTCCTTGTTTTCTACGAAATTTGATCTGATACCAACTGTAATAACCTGACCCTGGTTACTTGGAGTTGGTGCCTTATTTTATTTCATTATCATATGAATAATTAATATGTATCCTGAAGGACTAAGTAGTTTAGTATCTTTGGATATAAGATACATACATAATAACCATAATACAATATGAAATAAAAAAACAATATTATGTTCTATGGGGAACATCCACTAATATAAGGTTATCCTATAATGAAAATCCTAATATACCACATCATGTACTTGGAAGAATTAAATATAATAAGGGGTGATCTCAGATGCTAAGTGAGGGTACGACATATAGTGGAAGATATCATAAACATGAACCTTATGCATGGTGAGTAATTGAATAAACATGCCTTAAAAACAAGAAAATAATTTGGAATGAAAATGTGGTGAGAAAATTTTACCATAATAAAACATAATGATGGATATTCTACTAGTTGAATAACCTCATGAATTATGAATTTCAAGAATTATAATGAGGGAAAGGAATATTCTTGACATTTCGAAACATACCTTCAGGGCCTCGGATAAGACATCTAAAAATATATAAGGCCTCATCTAAAACCATATCTAAAAATGGGGAAGGCCTCAGCCAAGTCCATGTATATTTGTCTCATGAGAACTACTAAGGAATCCATTGGCTATAGAGGGCTCCACCCATCACATATTAAGTAAAATTCATTCCTTATATGAACAATGATAAACAAAAACAACATATACATTCACATTGATACTATTTTATGATATGTAACTGACATTCCCCAATTAATTAACGTAAATTATAACCATTCGGAGTTAAATGGTGAATGGTTTCAAGATATGACATACATATTCAAAATAATAATAATAAACCATTTAACAAAATGTGGTAGATGATATCATAAATTATTTTTCCCATTTATACATCATAATCAACAAGTGTGTTGAAACAATTGAAAATATTCTTATTAAAGAGTCAAGTGATTCTTGAAATTTATACTCTTTTACTTTGAAAAGAAGAGTTATTTTGAAAAAATAATTGTCTAAAACCAGAAGTGAAATAATATAGTTTTTTCATAATATAATGAGTTTTTTTACAAAAATAATGGTTTCTTAAAAAATATTATAAAGTGTCATTGAAAATAGGTAATAATTCAGGAAATTCCTTTGAAATAAGCCTGTATTTAAGGAAGAATTTTTGAAAGATCCTTTTAAAACATATAACTTCATATAAATAAAGGTATGATTCTGGTTGGAAAATTTATATAGCACATGAAAAAAATTTACGGGGAGTAAATATTAATGAACGAAAATTTAATTAAGGTAAGTAGATAATAATAGTAACACGAATAAAAAAGGAGGTTCAAGTGGAAAAACCCTTACACTATTATAATCAATTGAATCGTATGGACCAAAATTAATAATCATAAATTGATACATTAAATATAATGAAACTAAATATATTTCTAATATGAAACATCAATGGTATGTATACATACACCATACAAAAGTAATATTATTGAATACGTAATATCTCACAAAAATGGAAGTGAGATGAAGAAACCCCTTACCTTAAGTATGAAGGTGTTCCTCACTTGATCTTATGGAACTAAATAATCAAATTCAGGTTCATAAATTTAAGATTCCAAAAAAATTTATTCATTTAATTAATTTATTATCACCTTATTATGTTTATTCATGTCATTTTGATGGGTTAAGTGATTCAATTTCATTGTTTGGGAGAGTTTTATTCTTTGGTTTTCATAATCAGTTTAATTATATTCATGTAAGGATAAACATGTAGAATCAGAATAGTTTTTCAGAATATTGTTTTTATTTTTATTAGTAAAAAACCAAAATATTTCATGGTTAGAAAATTCATTCAGTTATTAGGAGTGATGATGAATCATTATATAAAACGTTAATGAAAAGTTTTTGGGTTAATTGGTAGTTTTTGATCACAACAAACTCATTTTGATTTATAAATTAATATCAAGGGTACAAAAGGATTAAAAAAATAAATAATTTATAATTCATATATTATAGTATGGTTCAAGAATTAAAATGGTTTCATGACCGTAATTGAATACGGTAATTGAAATTGAAAACTCGTCGTCCTTGAATGTGATAAATTAACACTTCTAAGACAATGTTTTCATTTCTAGTATAAAAGAAGGGTAAAGGATAGATGATGAAGAATTATTATTTATCATAAAAACATTCCAGTAGATGTATGGTAATGTATTCAACACATTATTTGTATTAAAAGGATGTGAGGAAAGAAAAATAAAAGGATGGGATGTTGGAATAAAAGAAATGAAAAGAGGAATCTACCTCTTGAAGTTATCATCCTTGAGATCCTCTTTATGAGATAGGTTTTGGTGTTTTTATTATAAAAAGGGATTCTGGAGACTTTAGAGGATCTTTGGAGTTTATTTAATCATAATTCAGACAAGTCACAAGGCATGAGAGGAGTTAATAGAAGAGGGGTGAGGGTGTTTTTATAGAGGACAATAGGGGGGGTTCCCATTACATTACTCATCATTTTTTTATTTTGCAAAAGAGAACCAATAATATTGATTCATAAGACCCCAAATTGTAACATGTGTATGCGAGTTCTAAATATATATGATTAAATCATCAATGATGCTAGAAATAGTGAATTTAACTGATAAGGCATATATACTATAAATTACCGTATTGTATTATTCATCAAAAATATGAGTATTTTAGAAAAATCCCAAAAAATTACCCAAATCATTTTTCAATGTGTAGGAGTCAAAAATGAACTCCATTTTTGAAAAAAAATCGAAATTTAATTAATTTCATTTTTTAATAAAGTCATAATTTATTCAAAAATAATAATTTTAAAACTATAATTCATTTTATATAACCTTGAAAATTTAATCCAGATATCATTATCTTATAAACATAAGAAAATAAAATAATAAAAAGATTTATTATTCATAAGGGTCATATTACTATTCATAAGGGTATGCTTCAATTCACCAATAATTAAGTTTGTCAAATTAGATTATAAATATCTTACTGAACGAAATTGTGTATGCCAGTTTTTCAAAATTAAAATCCTTGAGGTGGAAAAAATATGTTTACTCGCTAGGTTATAACAATGTGGTGTTTTTTAAAGACTCGGTGTTTCATGCATTTAATATTTAATTTATTTGGAAAATCTTGTGGTGTTATAGGTATAGAACCCTATACATTATGTCCCTTATCTGATATGCGATCTAATTAGGTGGATCCCTTGGTACTAGAAATAATATCAACCCCAATTCAGGTTTATTTGTTCCTTATATTATCTTAAATATTCATATATATATATATATATATATATATAAAAATGATGGAAGGTGTTTAGTGATTTAGGATGAAATAGGTACCACTAGTCAGGTGTCCCCGAGGCTCACCAGCCCAAATTGTTTATAATTACATTTATTTCACTACTTTACATTTGGTATACCTATACACTAATTTATGTATAATAATGAATTGGATTAGTGTAGACATCATTGGTTATTTATTCATTTGATTATCGATTGTTATTTATTGTTATCATGTTCTACATCAAATTTGTTTATCTTCCTCTATTTTATATTTATTTATACAAATTCTATTATTTTATTACTAATCCTAAGGGCATAGTCTCCCCATTTTTCCACCTTCAAATCCTCACTACCAGTCAACAACCTCTAGATTACGGGAATGTGTGCTTGAGGCCCGATGAAAAACTAGTTTTCAGCACTATTTTAAGTGGATCTATAGTAGAGGTGTTACCAAATAGATATGTAAAAATATTATTTAAAATATCTAAATACAATTGGTACTCATTCAGAAAGATAAACACATTACATTTCTTAGTAAAATTTAATAAAGGTGTCCCGTGTTGAGAAAAATCAAGCATAAACCACATATAATACCTAGATAATCCTAAGAAACATCATACCTTAGAATCATTGTTTGTGAACCTTTGAGGGAAAAAATTTATTTTCAATAAATATACAACAACACCTTCTTCGAAAAGATAATGTCCCAAAATTTTAACATTAGATGTCAAAAATCTATAATTTTATAATTTAATATAAAAATAATAATTATTTAATAATTTTAATACGAATATAATATGTTAAACATAATACTCCTATATATAATAAGAACTAAGTGTGAAATCAATGATGTATATATATAATATAAGAACAAAGTATTGAAACACCAAATTCATCAATCCAATAAATATCACTATATAATTTATTACATAAAATAGAATCATAAACAATGTAGAGTGTTCATACTGACATTGAAATGTCATCTTAAAAATATCTTCATATTTAAATATCATTTGATGGTAAATATATGATAAACCAATATTCTGGTTCCAAAAATTACATTTTAATAAATCTAAGTGATCTTGAATATGAGTTATTATATAATATATTTCAGGATTTGAATTCACTAGAACCCTTAATGATTATTAGAAAAGTTGATGGTTACCCATGAACCCTTCCTCTAGAATTCCATTGAGTGTAAATTAGTGTAGATAGAATATAACATATAAAATAGGAGACATTTCCCTCTTTACACTAGGTAATAATGAATTATACAAACATACCTCAATCATCAAAGGTAGAATTATTCGAAAATAAAAATAGTTACATGAATAATCAAGATATTTCAGGAAAAAAAAAATATAAAAAAGATAATACCAAATAAAATAGTAAATCCCACATCATGATCTTGTATGGCACAACCCATTCTCAAACAACATTCTTCAAATTTATAGATAAAATATATAGTATTTTTTCTAGGTATATAAGTATACACATTAGGTTCCTGTATAAAAACATGCATAAAATTGTGAAAGAAATATACTAAAATTCAATGAGTAAATAAAAAATTATAATGTACCATCCAATGTTATATATAAATTCCATTCTCACAAAAAAATCACCCTCTAAATATTTATATAATATAATTATTGTAAGCTATGAAATTATTGAAAAGGAGGTATCTCGAATCCACTTCCCTTCGATACTAGTCATCCTCATGTCCTAATGGAATATGTGTTGGTTATTTCATCCCTTAAAATTATATATTACTCATCCTCATATCACAACTGTATACTATATAAATATATAACAACTATATTATAGAACCATATACCAATACCATATTCCACAACCACATGACATATGAATGTTTACCACATACTACCACAACCATCATAACTACATACCACCACATAAAACAAAAAATGGCTTAGCTACAATAGAAAGATAATGTATGAGAGTGGTATTATTTATCTACTTGATTCACTCAAATCAAATATTTTGGGTGTTACATTGTACTCAAAAACGTATATGGGTATTGATTGAGTTTTCCAACTAAAGTGATGTTATATAAGAAATAACCAAACATACAATAATTTGTAATATTTAAAAAATTTATTCTAGAATCAAAATCATATAAATCATATCTTAGGACATACCAATGCCTAAATCATCCCTATCACTCAACTATTGATTTTTCCTTTAAGAATACTTGAATCCAACACAACAAATCTAATATCCTAACAAAAACTTTCATGTATAAACCCTTGTTTATTTTATATTTCATTATCATTATCATTTATATTTCATTTTCATGTTGATTCATGATTTATTACATCCTATTTGAGCCTTCATAGGGGTCAATGGTGTGTTTTGAACCTGGATAGGGAGGTCGGGAGATAGATTATGAGCTTTAGTTTGAGAGAGGACAAGAGCCTATAGCCAAAATGGATATAGGAGGTCCACTAGATAACCAGTGAGGGAAAGTAGGAATCCAATGGAGGGATTATATTATTAGTTCCTATGTGAAATAAAAAAGCTAGATGATGGGGCATATAGAGGACTATGTATTCTTTTAGGTTCCATTGTCTATATGGTGGAGTACATCCGCTAGTTGATGCCGCCAATCACTATGAGAAATAACATGGTCACTTTGGAATTTTCATATCATTTAATCTCTATTTAAAAACATAATCCTCTTATATAAATTCCACTAAAATAGATACCCATTAAATACCCTCTATAGATGAATTTAGATATATTACCCTTGATTATTCATGGATATATTTTCATATATATGTGTTGTATCTCTTCTGGTATGTGTAACATCTTTCGATCACGAATTCTCCTTTCATCTTGTCTCTCTCTTTTCATGAGTGGTGGATCCTTATGTATTTGATGAGTCAAGATAGTTAATTAAATAATTTTGGTTCTATTATTATCCCTTAATCATTTTATACATTTACTCTTTATTGGTGGATCCCATGTTGGACGATTATTGATCTTGTGATTCAGGTAGGTGGTTTCTTAAGAAACTTATTATTGTTTGAAATAATTATTCCATGAATAATTTGAATTATAATTATTAATGATTTCTAAATATTGATTTTAGTCCTTTGGTAAATGGATTTCAAATGGAATGGTTGGTATTTGATGAAATATGTTTAAAAATATTCTTGAAATAAATATTTATTGGCCAAAAATAATCTTGCATCAGAATGAGTGATTTGATGCATTATTTTGATGATGGATTTTTAAATGGAAATGCGTGAAATGTGTTATTATTTGAAATGAAATGGATTGAAAGGAAATGAATTATATTTTAATGAAATTAATTTAATGTTGGTTTTTGAAATTATGTGTAATTGTTAGAAACATGATCTTGGGACTAGTAGAATTGATTTTTTGAAATGAATGATAGATCTCAGTATGATTAATCCTCATGAAGAACATGGGATCCTCAATATTTTGGTGATAATAACACACAACAAGTATGTACTACCTCTACCTAGAAACACAATTAAATTTACATTGACAACTATACTATTAGAAGGTTTGATAGTTCATTTTGTATGGTGTTCTCCTATTCCCCCTAGGTTTGAGTTCTAGGGATGTTTTCACAATTGGAGAAAACATTTCCTGAGATGTATGATAATCCCTAAACTAATATAGTATATGGACTCTTAATCATTGTAAAATGATTTATTTGATTTATACATTCCAATGATTGATTATAATTCTTATTCATTAAAATTTATATAGAAATGATTTTTCATTCATATTTTAAAATGATACTTATATCTTGTTGATTTGATGGAAATGAAATTTTCTTCCAATTTTATATTAGGTATTGAAATTTATTAAATGTTTTTTGAAATAAACAGTTAAAATATTTATAATCTATGTTTTATTTTAAAATGGAAAAATTTGGTATAATTGATATGGGTTTTTTTTAGAATACTCAGTGAGAACCATTGGGATTTTTTGATCACACCATACCTTTACCTTTGGGAGTTTGTAGAATATATTATTATAGGTATAAGAAAAAGAAAGGAATATTTTATAGGTGCATGATGTCTTTTTTTATAGGGTCCTTGGGAGATGGGGGTGATTAGTGGATCATGTGATCCACTTAATACATAGTGATTCAGGGATTTTTTCATTGACTGATTGAAGTTAAAACTTTGGATGGCATAACATTTTAAGACATATTTTTGTCTATATGTGGTAATTTTCTATTTAGGAGTGTTTATAATACTGATTTTATATTTCTTCATATCCACTACATTATATTTAGAATTTATTCTTTTAGTGAAATCATTCTCACATGTTTTTCAGATGGCCATGGGAAAATCACTAGACTATTGGGATTGAGAATGCCCTTTAAGACATATTATAATTGATTTGGATACTGTTTAGGTGGGTAATTTGTGTCAGTTCATGAAAAAAACCACAAAAAAAGTTTATAACCTCTAAATATTTTTTCCTATTTCACAATTCATTACTAGTTTCACATTATTTATCATTAACCACTTAAATTTTATTTATATTCTTATGAATTAATTTTAGTACATGTATTCCCTCTTACTACCCATATAATAAACTAATTTTTTTTAAATAATTTATCAATACAATTAAATGTACATCTTAAGATCATTATGACATACATTAATAAAAAAAATTAAATATTTATCCCAAAATTTCACTTAATCATTATATTAATAAAATATAAACCATACAAATCATGAATTTCAACCCAATTATTACAATTATCAGTTACCTCATCAAGCTCTTAATTTCATTATTTATTAAAAAAATTCCACCAAATATATCTTCAATATAAAAAAACTCAATTCCAGTATGCAATGTATTACAAAATATATATTCCATTTAAAATTCTTCTTTTTCTTAATGAATTCCAAACATTAATTATTAACTATATAAAATTTCCATATTAGAATCTCATAAATCAATTCACACTAAATATCATATTTTTTTAACTTATTTTTTTCATTCCATTAATTATAAACCCATTAATTTATCCAATTCAACCTCAGTACCAAATAATATCAATTAAAAATTACCACACATTCAATATCAGTTCATTTATACACTAATAACATTTAGAAAAACACATAAAATATAATAATAATACTAAATAAATCACATATGTAACTCTAACTTCATAGATTCAAAATATTTTTGGATTAGTATAGAAAATTAAATCAATCCAATGAATATACTAAAAGAATAATAAATCATGATAAATATTTTGGAATAGTAAATCAAGAAAGGGAGAGTTCTCGAATCACCTACCTGAAATAGTACCTAGATAATAAAATCATTTATAGATAAATAATAAATTTTATTCCTACATATTCTTGAGATTATTATCCACTAAATCATTTACAAATCACAAAAAAAATCCTTCATAATATCCATTCAATAATAATATCCTATGAACCACCTAGAGTAAGGAAATAATATTAGAAATTAGAAATTAAGAAACATAAACCATTGATTTTGGTAGATTTATTCTGAAAAATAAAGGGAATCAACAATTCACAAAGATAAATTAAATATCCCTAAGGGAGGGAATTATTTAACCTATATATTACAAAAAAATATCATGTTAAATAATGATGATTAAATTTATATTTCAATATAGGTGGAATGAACTATGTAATAGTTCCCTAATATATGTGATTATATAGTTTAGTTTATTATGAAAAAAGACGGTGAAATATAAAATTTTAAAACCAATAATTTGTATAGGAAATTTTATTTGCTAAACACTGTCTTTTAATGAGAGCAAAAAGAAAAAAACAATTCATTATATTTTTTCATTGATTTTCATTAAAAAAATATGATAAACCCATGATGTATATTTTGTAAGTGACATTGTTTTAAACCATGTTTAAGAACCATGACTTGTTTCTTCCTCATTTTATATAGACACTTCATAGAACCATGCCTCCAAAAAACTTTATAAAAAATTTATATTCATTAAACCCCATTATGGTATAAAGAACCATGATGTAATATGATCATATTCAAGACCAAAGGTAACTATATTATTCCCACTATATATTGGTGACTATAAAATATAATAAAAACCTAAACCATAACCAAATATAAAACCATGATTTGATCACACTAAACTGTGATATGGTTTATCATAAAATATAAATTTTAGATTTTTAACCACGATTTACATCTTAACACACTCCCAGTATTACCAATATCTAAAAAAATGCAAAGGACAAGACAATATGGGACACTAATAAAATATTACACGATTTATAGTTTCAATTGTTAACAGTCTATGAATAACATTATGCTTCCATTTTCATACATATAATGTAATATAGGTGATAGCTATGGAGATACACTATTTAGATAAATAATTTATATAATAATTCACAATTTCAAAAACTTATCTCCTATAAATATTCTTGTTTAGAATAAAAATATTCCATCACAATGTATAAGACACCTGAGTATAACATTATCTAAATTATAATGTAATTCCACATGGGTAAATGCATAAATTTCATGGAAAAAACATCTGAAAATTGTTTTGAAACTCTATGATGATCCTCTACGTCTAACTCATATGAAAAAAGGTTCATTATCACCCTCTGAGTTGTAATATATTATGTCTTAATATATCGATTCCCCAAATGGATACCTCCATATCTAATAAAATTCACGTGATCCATTTCAAGGTCAATGAAAATAACCTTTTTTTATAAGAATTCACACATTGTTGTTCAAGATACAGCTAATCCATTGCAATTACGACATCATATGGTTTAATATATATGAAGAGTGGTGATGGGTTTCTAAGGATTTAATAACACTTATTATATAAGATAAAGGAAATTAGAAACTAAAAAATACAAAGATCCCGATTCTAGGAAATTAAATCATGTATAGTATTTAAAATAAATAACATCTATACCATACATCAATGTTTACTGATCCAATTTTCTACCATCATATGATTAATAAATATATTTTAGATCAACAAAATAAATCCACCTTCCTTGGTGTATCCATGGGATAAATTAAATTACCTAGTTTTATTGGGAGACTATAATATATCCCAATATACTCTAGTATATCTCATAGAGAAGGAAAAGTGTTATTAGATAAAGGGAATAGAAAATTGATGTAAATATTAGGCTGTAAGAACTACTATATCCATGGGTTTTCACACCTTATATAGGCATCAAGGATAATACATTATCTTTACATATAGTTACACATACATTACCAAACATAAGACTAAAAATTTGGTTATAAAATTTTTATAAATCTTGGATGATCATCCATTCAATTATTCTCTCATATGTTTCATCATATGAAATTATTATACTGATAGAATTATATGTAAGATTACATAAATATCAACACTTAACATCAAAAAACCTTATGAATCATTGGAATGCTTATGATTCCTACAAAATGTTTTATAATATCATAACACTTACAATATGGTCATATGACATATCTATATCATATGATATGATTTTATAGGAATTGACATGGAATCTATTATATCATACATTATAATATATGCATAGTATGGAATATAATATTCCAGGGTTTACTCCATTTCTACCACATGACATGTATATATTTGGTATTATGATATAATCTTGCAGACAACAAATTTATATATATTTTTGGGCTTATATCCATCAATCTCCCACTTATAATAAATCATTAAATTGTTTTTCCATTTCATCCTATGTTTTATCTTATATAATAACTCATAAATCCATATCCAAAACAAATGTAGTATATTCTAAAAAACAATTTGGGGAATTTATCATCGACACCACTATGTATCAAATAATATTCAATACCATAATCATTCAAAACTCATTTTAAATGAAACTCTAAACAACATTTAGATTATGTCTTCGAGTTTTTAAAAACTCAATCCCCACTAATTCAACCAAAAAGTGTGTCCCCATAGGACATTGTAGCAATGGAAAAAGTATGAATTCCTGAATTCGTAAGTGTAAAAAAAGAGTTTCACATAAAAATGTATCAATTATATTAAATAAAAAAGGGTTTTAATAGTCACCATCAAAAAAATGTACCTTAATACATGTTTCCACATATTGTATCATAAAAAGGAATATATTTTTATGTGATCTAATTTTTCTGAAACATTAAGTAACAAAATTACATAGAGTATTGAATACCATATAGATACTCTAATGATCATTATTGTTGGGGTATAAACTAACTCAATAGATAAACACATCACAGGTATGTCCTCTGATTAATGAGAACTATGAATTTCCATCATAAAATAGATAAGCACGTTACATATTAGTTATCTAGGTGTGACTATGCACCATACATATTTCTCTCAATTGAGGGACCATATGTCATACTCATAATCCAAGAGAACAAATACCATATTGGTAAAAATAAATAGATGAAATGTTCAATTACATGCCTAATAACCTTATGATTACCTCAAATATAAGGTTGGATTAAGAAAGGTATCAATGTATTAAGGTTCGCATGCTAAGTATATTTTTTAATCCCAACAAAAGATAAATACCAATATGAAACATGTATTTAAACTATGACTAATATATAGTGTTTGACACTATATGTGGTATACTTCCTGGTTTATCAAACACATAAAACTCATTCTGGTTCTTAAGAGAATATTCTATATCTTGATTAAAAATCGTACATATTCTTAACAAAAACATTTTCCCACAACCTATAATACTCCCTAAAAACATCATTTGAAGAATACTGAAGTCATATATTGAGTGGTTAATTATAATTTTATATAATGTGTAAGATGAAACCAACGTGAATAAAATATAAAGAAAATATGATTGGTGTTTACCATAGTACATTTTTTTATTCTTAATCTATTTTAGTACTATAGAATAAAAATTTAATATAAGTGATAGTATCATATATCATATGAAGGATTACTAGAATTCCATATATTTACTACATTTCATTTTTTGTTAAACTCAATATATCTCAAAAATAATATACCACATATCTATGTGAGTATTTTTTTGAACCTACTTAATATAATGCTCAAAAATAATGTTTAATATGTATATAATTAAGTTAATGTTTTATTATATCATTTTAATTTGTAAGGAAATCTGATGAATGTTATGCTATGTGTATGAATGAGTCACTGTTATTTTAGAATTTATAACTTCCATATTTGATCTATCATCAGACATGACTCACTGCCAACATGTTTCAATACTAGTTCAAATGTATCACATTTAGAATGTCTATCCCCCTAAGTATAGTCTTCTCTAGACTTTAGTGGTCACCAAACTAAGTCACCCTTAGTTGAATTATATCACCACTAGTTCATATGATTCACTTCCAGACTTATTCCACCACTAGAATGAGTCACTACAATGATCATTAACCACCATAGACGTCTAGCCACTAGACTAACATACCAAAAGAATTATTTAGTCATAGAAATATTTTACCACCAAACTGACTCACCACAAGGATGAGTTACCACAAGAGATGGCTTTGTACCAGAAGATCTATTGTCACTATTCAACTTAATTTCAATTAAATACTCCATATAGCTATATTATGGGTGTTAATGAAAAAAATAATTTAATGAATATTTCATTAACTATTACAGGGATGAATCAATGTCAATGTCAGATCTTATTATGAGAATCCATACGATCTATGATTATTATTGTTCAACAAGTGGTTGTAGTGCTTTATATTCTCATAATTCTCTCTCATGTGGGTGTACTAAACGTGATACTGTATGATCAACCATTCTACTTTCTGAATAATTGAATGATTATAACTTAATATCCTATATGTTTCATTCATATAAAATTTATTCTATGGAAGGGTGGGTCTCATTGAATAATAATATCCTTTACCACTGATAGAAAATAGAACCTTTGAAGAACCCTATTTTATTACTGCTTTTAGAGAAACCATATTATATCCTCATCAAGCCACATATGTGGGAACTCAAGCATTATAAGAACATCATACCAAGCAATATTAAATTTTCCAAATTTTATTACTTTATCATTATTTTATTTTATATTACATTCGAGCAATATGCTGTTTTCTATGTTTTATCTACACACACTAACTTGTAAACTATAACTGGGGAATAAAATAAATTCATACCTATCCCATTTAATCATCTTTCCCATGTTCTTTATGGAAGAGGTCCGTGTGTGTCCCAAGTTTGTTTTTATTCCCACGTATAACTTTAGAAATGTTTTTTGAGGCTATATAGAATTTCAGTTGTTATGTGTATCTACAATCTAGGTTTTGGAGAATATTTTATTTATATAATCTTCTAGGAAGCTGGTGATTTCCAAGGTGGTTGGATTATGTATCAGCTTGAGACATAGCCACTTATTTAATTATGTTACATGATTTTTTTTATTTTTATTCACTTCAATGATTTAAAATATATTTATATTAAACTACAAACAAATATTGTAATTTTATAGTTAAACATAACTAGTGTTTATATAAGTATTTGATTGAGTAAATTGATTTCAATAGTTAAAGTAATATTCATTTTATTTTAACTGACCACTAATCAGGATTTTAGAAATATTTTAAAAGATCAAAATTATATTAAAATACTCTTTTATTTAATTGAGTGATTTTTTTTCTTAATTGGGGGATTTTATATAAAATTTTTATCAAAATATTTATTAGGAACTCAATTCACCCCACTCTTGAGTTACTCACTCGAAAAAACATATGGTATCAGAGGTTAACATAGAAAAAATATTTAAACTATGAATTTGGTTTTATTTTAAATATCTCAAATTTATTTTAGTTCTAACTATAGTTCTTTAATGTATAATAGAAAATTATTTTTTTATACCTATAGACCACCCTTATTCAATGACACAATCTTTTTTCAGAGGAAAATCAAGATAAAAATGCATATTGAAAGTATGGGTTTTTAAATTTGGAATGCTTTTGTATACAAATATGAAATACCCATGACTTCTAGATATACATGTGATGATGCTTCTAAAAACGATTATAAAAAAATTATAAATCCATGAATTCCATGTATTTTTATTTAGGTGGTAGAGAATTGAATATAATATCTTCTGGAAAAACTACTTTTGAAATATTGGGTAGTTAAGCTATTTCACATGAGAAAACAACTAATATTACATAAATATGGTAAAATACATATACTATAAAATATATAATATTTTGGATGGAAATTAATGAAAAATTTCTAACATGTATCTCAGGTTCAATGATATAGTAAATACAATCCACTCTTTGGGAAATAATTTTTCTAAAAAGAATCAAGTATTGTGACTATTAAGATGCTTACCAGAAAGATGGATAATAATCATAGAATCAATAAGATAGTCATTTGATTTTATTAAGATTAAATTTAATTATATGATTAGAAAGTTTATTGTGTATGAATACGAACTTGAAGTCTACTAAGAATAGGTTGATAAACCTATAAGTCTATAACCAACAAGACTACTACCTCAAAATAGTAGGAGGGAGTTCAAGATGAAAGTTCATGTGATGAAGAGTCACTATTTTATAACAATGAGGATATTCCATATCTAAAAAAAGATTTAATATGTTTTAAAAGAAGAATAATTTCCTTAGGATACCATGATATAAAACAAAAATATGAAAATAGATAAAATTGTAAGAATAACTAAAAGGGAGATGACACTTCAAATGAGATCAATTTCTATGAATGTAAAAGGAAACGACATATTAAAGATAACTATCCCATGTTGATATAAATGAAGAAAAATGATGAAAATGATAGATAATAAAAGAAATACATTAAAGAAAACTGGAGTGAATTTTATGATATCTCATGTGATTCTGACACCACCCAAGAGGACAAATATGATAGTGAAAATATATTAATCAGGAAAAACACATCTTAGTTATCGAATGTATTTCGTAATTATCCTGTAAATATTTAAATTTATTTGGGTGATTAAAATGATGATGAAAATATTTTAAATGAGCAAATGTCTAAAAATTGTAATATTCTAGAAGATACTATTGATGAACTTAAATATAAGTACACAATTATAAATAAATGATATTATTTGACGATAAATTTTAAATATGATATTGTTTTATAAAAAGAAAAAAAGTGATCAATTGTTGAAAGAAAATAATGAATTTAAATTTTATAATGATAAAATATAGAATGGATTAGTGATATTTACTATTGGAAAAAATAATCTCACTCAAATACTTAGAATAATGATAGAAGTTGAGAACATTGTAGTTTTGAAAATCAACCTGGACATAGGATAAATATCAAGAATAGTTTCATTCCTAAGTCATGTTCTGGAAAATATGCTACTTGTTTTTATTCCACCAAACATACCAATGTATTTATTTCCAAAATAATATATTATACTTAAAATAAAACATATTAAATAATTGTGGGTTCCTGAAACCTTAGTTACATAGATTATTTGACCCAAGAATATTTTGGTAACAAAATAATTATTGGTATAATATTTGTTTTGTAGGGGATATACTTAAATAGCTATAGTAAATGTTTATAGTAAATAGATAGTGGTTGTTCCAAACAAATTATTGAATATTAATCATGATTCATAAATTTTATAATGGTTTATTGTAGACATGTCACCATTGCTAACATTTCTAAAAGAATAATAATTTCCATTTTCCTTATTTTAAATTATAATATTGTTTTAATTTCTAAATAATTATTTTTAATGTTTAAAAAAATAATATTCTTAATATATCACAACTATGTGATGATGGTTTTTATGTTAAATTTCAAAAATAAAATTATAGTTATTTATTCACATGTTCTTACTATTTACTTCATTTTGAAATGATAATGTTTATGCTATTAATATAGATTCTTTATTTTTTTCAAAATATATCTTTTTATGTTCCGTTAATAAAAAATCCTAGATTTATAATAGGATATTAAGTCATTGTAATATTCACTCACTTAAAAATATCATTGGTAAAGGGTTAGTCAATGTTCTATATAAAATTAAATTTTCAAATGATAAATTCTGTAACCCATGTTAAAAAGGGAAATGACACAATATTTCATTCAAATCAAAAAAAGGTGGATCAACTTCTCTACCCCTATATTTGGTTCACATGGATTTTTTGGACCGTCTAGAGTTACTATTTGGAATGGGAAGCACTGTGTGTATATCCTTTTAGATGAATCTTCTAGGTATACTTGGGTATTATTTCTAGCTCCCAAAAGCGAATCATGTTCCTACTTTACAAAGTATGCTAAATATATATATACTCATAGTGGACACATGATTAAAAAAATAATAAGTGATCATTAAAATGATTTTTAAAATTAATACATTGAATATTTTTTCCCAAAAATTATATAATCAAACAAATTACACTTCTAGGGCCCGACATCATAAAAGTGTTATAGAATGAAGAAATAAGATACATAAAGAGATTTCCCAAACAATTCCTAAGTAATATAACCATTCTATTCATTTTTGTAAAGATTATGTGAATACAACATGTTATATAATTAATAGTGTTTTAATTAGACCTATTTTAAATAAAACCCCTTTTGAAATTTGGAATAATAGAAATCATAAGGGTAATTACCTTTGAGATTTCAGTTTAAAAGTATATATATTTAACATGAAGGGTAATATTGAGAAATTTTCTTCCATGTGTGGTGAAGGAATTTTACCTTGTTATAGAAATACCATTAAATATTATAGATTGTTTAAAAAAATAACCAAAAGTACTAAACAGTATTTTCATGTCAATTTCTGATGAGATATATATACTAGAGCCAATAAATCCTTTAGAAAACCTTTTATATGATTTATGAACTCTAAAATTAAATTCTAAACCTTCCAAAAAATCTATGAAATAAGTAGAAAAATCATCTAGTTCTATGGAACATTGAAAATTTGATCCTTATTCTATAGAAGACCACAGGAGGACCAAAAATTATTTTCCTAGAGCAATTAGGACTCTTAAATTACATCCTCTACATGTTTTTAAAAGATACCTAGATAAAGGTACACATAGAAGAGCTTCTATTAATATTCATTTTGAATATCAATAATTATTTTCACATCTTGAACCTTATAACATTAATGATTCTATTAAAACTAAATACATGGTGATGAACATGAAATTGGAACATAATCAATATGAAATAAATAAAGTTTGGTAACTTGTAGATAGACCCAAAGACACTGTCACAATATACATTAAATGGTTGTTTATAAATAAGGTTGATGAATCTATCACTACAATTAGAATTAATGCTTTTTTGGTTTGACAAGGGTAAAATCAAGAAGAGGGTATTTACTATGAGGAAACAATTTCACCAGTGGATAGACTTGATGCCATCAAAATATGTCTTTCATATGAATAAAATTTTTATTCCAAGGTATATCAAATTGATTTCAAAAATGAATTCTTTAATGGTTATATAGTTGATGATATTTTTGTAAACAACCCCCTTTTTTTCAAAATCCAAATTTTACAAATCATGTTTTCCAATTATCAAAATATTTATATGGTTAAAAACATTCTCCTAGATCATGTTATGATATGATCATCTAATTTATTATTTATAAAGGTTTTTCAAAAGGTAAAGATTATCTGACACAATTTATAAAAATAATTTCAAAAGATTTTTTAGTGGTTAAAATATATATATAGGTGATACTATCTTTTGATATTATAAATTGTTTTTGTGTACTTATCTTTCAATAATGATGCAAAATTAATTTGAAATGAGTTTAGTTGGTGAAATTAAATTCTTTTTTGGTTTTCAAATTTTATAAAATAATGATAGAATTATTTTCAATAAAATAATATATACTAAATATCTATTAAAACATTTTTCTTTAGATAACAATAAAAGTTGTTACTCTTCTATGGGTACAACATGTAATTTTTATCTTGATGAATCTAGGACGTCAGAGGATCAAACTAGCTGCATAGGTATAATTAGAAGTATTTTGTACATAACATCCATCAAAATAGATATTATGTTTAGTGATTGTATGTGTTCTTGTTTTCATGAAAACCCTAAAGTGTCACATTTACCTACTGTAAAATGGATTTTCAAATAATATAAATACACAACCAATTTAAGAATTTTTGTAACCTAGATGATAGGCATGTGAATTATTTAGTTTTTCAAATTCAAATTTTAGTGTTTTTATGTTAGATATAGAAATAAACTCTCGAACATATCTTTTATGGGAATGACATAAGTATTTATGTGTCGTATGAAATGAAATCTAGTTTCACTATCTACTACTATTGATAAATACATAACTACAGGTAGTTGTTTTTCACATATTTTTTAATGAAACATAGTCTATAAGACTATGGATATCTATTCCGATAGGACCATATAAATTATGACTACAAATGTGTGATTAATATTTCTAAAAATACAGTGTATCATTCTACAGAAAATTATATTGATGAAAGGCATCAATTATTGAGGGATCATTTTCAAAAGGGGGATTTAAATATTGAATTTATAGAATCTAGACACCATCTTGCTAATATTTTTACAAAACCAATGAATTACGAGAGATTAAACTACATCAAATATGAATTAGGTAGGATTAATTCTTGTATGATTGTAAGTGTTTGGAAAGCTTGCATTGGAAATTCACCTATAGAAATCCAATATTGGATGAGATTCCATTATAAAATCACCATTGGCAAGTCTCCGATGGAAGTTCACTGTTGGGATGACACCATTAGATGAGACGTTGTTGGAGATTCACTATTACAAAGTCACTGTTGGTGGAGCCACCTTTGGACGAGCTATTGATGGAAAAGTCACCAGTGTTTATTTCATGTGCTTCATCCATGACTAATTTATATGATTTGATTTGTATTCATTTTTATGCATTTCATTTATGTTTTTGAATCACTAAATGATAAATCTGGATTTTATTTTTTAATCTGAGTTACTCTCTCTCACACGCCTACTCCCGAGCCATTTCACCTCCCTTATATTTTAACTTTCTGCCATTCTACATGCTTGATTCTCCTTATTTCAACTAAATTGGTAAGAATAAAACATGATTTAGTTTCATCTTCTGAGTAATTATGATCTACTAAGATATAAAAATGGGAACTGATACGACCTACTATCGAATCGATGAACCCAAATCCGGTTAATTAGGTAGTGCTTACAGAAAAGGATGTAAATTTCAAGTGGTTTCTTTCCAGCAAAATTTTAGTGTTAAAGGTGATTCAGAACAATTTAATGGAAAATTAGTTTTCCAAGAATGACTAAAATTTCAATCCTAGTTTGGATCACCAGTTCTATCAGTGTTCCATGTTCATCTTTGGAAAGAATAAGGATATAATGAAGATTATGATTGATGAAATGGAATTAATATTCTCTTCAATGGAAAACACCATGTTTTAAAAAGTACCTCATGGGGGATTTTTAACGGAATATTAGAGAAGGATTCCCTATTTAATTGAATCTTTTATATATGAGGATTCATTGATAGATTTGACTGTAGATAGAACTTTAAGAAGACCTACTTCTATAGAGTTAGCTGTTGAATGTAAGATTATGTTTATGTTGTTTCATCATTTGTTATGCCCCAGTAAAGGGGAATTAAATACCATGAGATATCAAAATTTTTACTTACTATTCCTTATGAAACGAGGAGACAAGATCAATATGTGAAGATTCATTATGGTACATATGAAGTAGATGTGTAAGTATTAATATATATCTAAATATTTGATTTATCATAATATGATTCCATACTTGTTGGAAATGTTGTATGATATCAATGAAGGAGAAGTCGTCGAGGATAAATGTAAAGTTTTATTACTGACTATGGTCATTTTTAAATTAATTAGGGTGATCTATAACTCTCGGATTAAGAAATAAGTTAGAGACAATGACAATATCTATGATTATTTTATTCCCATAGATCATCCTACCAATCCCAAGGACCTACTGAATCATATATTGGAGCTAAATGAAATAATGGTGTATTCTGATGAAGAATAAGAATATGAGTCTACTATTGATGAGGTGGTAACTACCTCAGTAGAGGAAAAAATTGATCTAGAGATATAGAAAATTCATAGTATGACCTTGGGTCTAGCTAGTACTCAAAGGTATCTTTCTCCCAGATAAACTATAACAATTTAAGAAGAAGATGATGATGATGAGACATATATTTATGGATATATACAGATCAAAATCTGTACTTGTAAATCATTAAATGTGGTTGTATATGTTTTTGATGATTATAATGAAAATATTGAAGACAAATAAACAAGAGAAGATTTTTAAGTTGAGGATGGGAATAATGATGGTGATGATTTGGTCTAGATCTGGATGCTGTTTTTATTAGGGAACAATCACTTCTTCCTTCCCTATATGGTTCGGTTCACCAGGTAGGTCTATAGAGATACCCGTATTACCTAGTCTTGTAAATGTGGAGAGATCGGTTTTAGGGAACCTTATTTTTGATGCTATTTCTTCAATATGAGAAAGTTAATTTCATATATGGGGGAACAACCCCTATGTTTTATCAGAGTGGTTACTAATCATGTCAAATGAGAGAAATTACTAGGTTATATAGAGCTTTTATTGGACAATTCCAAGTCCATTGATGTTCATGAGGAATTTAGAAAAGATAATGGGGTTGTATAGGCCGAGGGTGATGTATATAATAATGGGTATCCTTCCCCATGTTAAAATTTTATTAGTCTTACAAATTATTATTTATATAATGATCATAATAGTCCATGAAAGGATGGTGGACCAACTTTTCTAGTTCATCCTACCAGGTAAGAGCTTCTAAATGTTGTAGTTCATAGTGCTAAGGGGGATTTTTCGACTAGTGTTTAGCTATTTTTTTACCAGATACAATAGATACAATATCTATATCAGACATGGATTCCTTCTATGGGAATCTTCTTGCTGACTTCATTGTTCTTTTGAGGTCTTAGGTATCTCTAGTCTCTTAGCTGAGTGAGGTTAATGCGAGATACTTATTTGATCTGGTCATGTCTCATTTCCAGATGAATATGAATTATCACATAATATATGTGGAGATTGAGATCCATAGGTTGGTTAGTGAGGTGGGTTATATGAGTCATGTTATTGAGGACATGAGAACCTCTATTACTGTCATCCAGGATACTATGATACAGTGATTGGGGAGTTTAACTTTAGTGGCTTCTAATTGTAGTGCTCCTCCTCCCTTATTATGGGTAGATGTAACCTTGATGAAATCTATAGTTTGAGATGATTTTTAGGAATCATTATGTGATATTCCTGATCCTCATCTAGAGGGTTTGAGAAAAATTCACTAGCATGGTGAGAATATATAAAAACTTGATAGAGAATGTTTAAATGAGGCTAAAAGTGATCTAGAAACTATTACAAATCCTATTAAATATTACATTTACCGGGTGTATACCAAACATGAATTGAATAATCATTTAATGTGTGTGAATGAGAATCATATAATTCCACATTTAACCAAGTAATTCAAGGAGCAGGTAGAGGATTTGAATGTTTTGGCTCCCCTACTTAAGTCATTTACAAAGGAAAATAATGATTTTTTAGTGCTATAGACTGAAGAGATAGTATTATCAGGGAATTTTTCAACATGATGATGGATTTTATCCATATATAAGACACTAGTATTGTTTCTATAGAGGAAATTCTAATGACATTATTCATAGCTTCTCCTTCTTCATAGCATTGATATGCATAGAACCAGCCATTCATCATGACTCCCATGGATGTTGTGTAGCATCTTAGGCCAATCATTATTAGAGAGATGCTTACTCCTTATATACGTTTAGTTCATCTAACTATTACTACAGAAAAAACATCCTCTGTATCTATCCCTACTACCTTAATCAAGGGAAAGGGACTAGTAAATAATGCATCCTGAGATGAGATTTATTCTAATTTACATTAGTATTTGAATGGTATTTTTGTTGTACTTTCCCCATACTCTATTTGGACTTTAATATTATGAATATTTGTTCTTAATGAAATCTCTTTTTTATTATTAATATATTTTCTTTTTCTTCATTTGATATTATCTATAATTCTCATATTTATTTTACCTTTTTTATAATTCCAAATGGGTGTGAAAATGTTGGTTGGAACTTATCTTTAATACCTTATTTATATATCCTCTCATATGTTATATTTGATACCATTTTTATCTTTGATACTGAATTTTTCAGTTATTATTTTCTTTTGATGCCATATTTATTTGGAACTTTCTTTTGATACCGTTCTTATTTGTTCATTGATGTTATTTTTTTATGTTATTTAATTTTCCCTTGACAACCTTAATTACCCTTATCAGTTATTTATCTTTGATACCATATATATTTATCTTTGATACAAATATTACATTTGATATTTGAAATGTTATGTAGTATTTTATACTTTAAATACATCTATGTATCTCTAAACTTATTTTATTTATGGTTTATAAAAAAATAACACGATTTTTTATCATAAAAATTTGGAGATTATTGGAACATATTAATTTTAATGCTAACAAAATAATATTTTATATGTCTCTAATGATGTTACTATTTTATGATAGAATTTTACATTGTACTGTAATTTGATGAAAAAGATGGCTATGTTTTGGAATGAGTCACCATTATATTATAATGTTTAAATTACAATGTTGAACTTTCTCTATACTTGGATCACCGCTAGCGTGTCTCACTGCTACATCAAATGTCTCACTGTTAGAATGTTTGACTGGCAGAGTTGAGATACCTCTAGAATTGAGTGAACTGTAGAGAGAGTCACTGCTAGTGTGAATGTCTCACCACTAGTTCATGTGAGTCCCCACCATACATAAGTCACTACCATAATGAGTCACTACCAGACTCACTAACTGCTAAAATGAGTCACCTCTAGAGATATCTCACTGCCAGGCATGTGCTGTCAGGATGAGTCACTACCAGAGATGTATTTTCACCAGGATGACTCACCACCCAGATGCATCACTATTAGAAATGTATTATTTTTAGAATATCCACTAACAATGTCATTTCTAATATAAATTAAGAAATGAAAATGGAAATATTAAGGGTGTTAAATCAAAGGATTGTTTAATGATTGTTTTCTTAACTATTTAAAGGATTCATTAAATATAATGTTAGGTCTAATTGTGGGGATCTAGAAGATAAATATGATTATTCCTTAATGAGTTCTTATAGAGCTTTATATTTTTAGATTCCAATGTATTTCATGTGGGATAAAAGTGAGGACATATTAGCAAGCATTCCGATTTTTGAATACTAGAAGGATCATTAATTAAAAGACTACTTGTTTCATTCCTAATGATTTTTTTTGTGGAATATAGGAAGTCATTAAAGACTACGAACCTTTCCTTCTAACAAAAAATAAGACCTTTATGAAACACTATTTTAATTTTAATTTCAAAGAAATATCTCATGTTCTTCATCAAGACACATGTGATGAAACTAAAGCATGAGAAGAACTTCATACCAAGAAGCGTTACATTTTCCATATATTATTTCTTTCTATTTATATTATTTTCATTTATAGTTGAGTAATATTTTTTTCTCTATTTTATTAAAAACACTAGCTACTACACTATAACTATAGAATATAATATATTCTCACATATATATTTTAATTTTATTTTCAATAGTGTTTATGGGAGAGGTCCTTTTGTGGCATGTGATTGTTTTTATTCCCACGTATTATAGTGCAAGAGGACTTTGAGCATGGATAGCATGTCACATGTTTTATGAAAACCTATTCGAAGATGTGGATAAAATTATAGTTATATAATCTTTATGGTAGTGTGTTATTTTCTAGTGAAGGGTATTATGTATCTACTTGAAAATGATCCCCCTCTTTTATTCAGTTGCATGACATTTTTGTTTTATTCATGTAAAGGAATTAATCTTTTTCTGGATTAAATTGTAAAAAATAATTATACATTGGTAGTTAATCTTAACTAGTTTTTATATATATTTTTGATTGAGTAAGTATATTTTAAAAGCTGATGTAATTTTCATATTATTTTAATTAAGAAATAATCAATCATTGTAGAATATTTTAAATGGTCGAAATTATATTAAACTAATATTTGGATTAACTAGGATTTGTTTTTCTTAATTGGGTGGGTTTTATTTAATCTTTTTATGATAAATTTTAATAAAAACACAAATCACACTTATTGAGATACTCATTACCAAAAAATATATATAATAAAAATCTCCCATTAAATAATTTAGTTAGTAAATTATATGAAATAAATAATTTTGATTAATTATAATTTATAGAAATAATATTAAAAATATTAATGTCCTTGATCATTATATTATATCTCCATTACCTCACAACATCCATTGTTATTATGTTAATGAATTTTATTTCCAACTTAGAACACTTTTAATATTCGTCATCATCACCATATTTTTGGATTCATTTCAATTTTATTTATTTAAGATCATCATGGTAATAAAATATAACACAACATTATTTAACTATAAACATACCCTAAATTCAATTTTAATATTTATTGACATTCACTTTGATTCCAGAGTGGTATATTTTTTTTATTTTTTACTTTTTTACTTCTAAAATTTCAAAAATGCTCTCTCTATTCATGTAAAAACTACATTCTTTGTTGAATGTAATGCTAAGATTCTAAAACTCCTTTATGTATAGTAAATAACACTTATTTCAGTTTACAATAATATTTAACTAAGAAACTATTTCCAACAATATCTTATATGGTATTATATGTGATTTAGGAATTAATATGGAAAAAAATTCATTAAAATATGCCACAAATGGAGTTGTAATCACTTTTCCTAAAATTTTATCAAATATCAGGGAAAAATTCTATTACCCCAAAAAAATATTTTTAATCATTGTCTATTTTTCAATTATGTAATAGAGTTTGAAAAATCATAAAAAATTATTATCAAAACACTTTATCATTTTATTAGTAATAATTCTTGGTTAAAAAATAAATTTATTTATCATATAATAAAAATAAGACAAGAATAAACATCCATTATTTAGATTCATTAGACAATTAAAATAAACATTGATGTTCAAATACTTGATATAGAAACACTTTTGACTATAATATAAATAAAAAATGTAGGATCCATGAATTATTACATTTATTTTTAACTCTGAAATATTTATAACATTGTTAGAAAATATTGTTAGTGATAGATACAATTCAAAAACAAAGGATTGATTTTTATAACACTGATACCTAACATTGTTTCTCCATAAATTTTCTCAAATATGTTTATTTATTTGCAGAAATCTCATTCCATGAAAACATTGAACGTCCATTTAAAAACCATATTTTTTTGACAACATTTATTGGATATCATAATATTAACTATTGGACCATTTAATAGACTTTTCGCCTTTTTTAGTTTGAATTTTTACTTGTTTATTCTATCAATATAGCACTGAAACCATGAAATATCATTCCAATTTCATCTATCATTAAACTTTTTATGAAATAAAGTAAAACGTTAATTGAATTAATTAACATATTTAAATTCTTTCCAATTGAATAAATTTTATATCCAAATAAATCCTTAAGGGAAATATTCAGTCCTTTCAAGGTATAAATTTACTAAATAATTTTGTGTGTATGAGTATAGAAAAAAGTTCCTTTGTTTATCTCAAATCTATTTACATCAAAATGTTTAGTGAATTCATGGTTACTTATCATAATCACCATGATGTACTTATTGATCAAAACCAACATTTTGTTACTTAGGAAGGTATTTATCCAACACATTTAATTTTCTTTCCTTCATAATAAATATTCTTATGTATTAGTAGTGGCCACGAAAATTGACTACAATATGTTTTTCTTTTCATGTATTGATACAAAAGGCTATGTTCATTGATGATGATGTTATTATATCTACAATAGAAAATTTTATAAGAAAAGTATCATGTCTTACATAAATTTAATAAGGTATTTTATTATATTTTCCCCAACCAAAATGATGGAAAATTTAATATCCATCATATCAATTATTGATCCATGATCGATATTTCATTAATATTTGGTTTTCTTTAGAGATTGTCCCATAACTTAGTTATATACATAGGTAATAATCTCCATTACATTAGATATGAATCTTGGATAGTTGAGTGGATAACTACTTATCCTAATACATCATATGGAATAAATCTGTTTTATTGTTATAGTATCAAAATACTATTAGAGTTTCAAAACTAAGTGTACCCTAAATATCACGGCAGATACATATTGTTTCATCAGATCCCAAAAATTTATTTAACATATCCTGAATGATAAATAAGGGTGGGAGGCTATAAATTCTCTCAATCTAGAGAGTTCACCATGAATTTATGATTTTTTAGGATAATTTTATATTTATTGTTGGGATATCATCAAGCTTGATCTAATTGAATAAATTTGTTACTTCTTCTATGGAGGTATTCTACCCGAGTGGCATGCTCCATAATGGTGGTTCTTATTCCCAAAGTGAAAGACCCATCCTGAATAAGATAGTTTAGGCCCATTATAATGTGTAACATCCCATATAAGATTTTGGAATACAAATTCAATAGAAGACTTTCTCATTACATTCAGAACTGGGTGTCAGAAAAACAACATGGTTTTATCCAAAGTTGATCTATTCAGGGTGAAATATGTATAGCATAAGAAATTATCAGAGATGTAAAAAAGTAAGTTATGAGATCCAATATTGTTATTAATTTTTATATAGAAAAGTAATATTATAGGCTCAAGTGTAATTTTATTATTCATGTGACAAGACACATGGGATTCTCAAACTAGGTTGTTTATATTTTCTTTCATTGGTATATATCTCTCTGGCCTTCCTTCCAATTTGTGGGAAGATAATTAGGTTCCAAAAATCCAATTAGGGGACTTTGATGGGGGGGGGAATATCTCTATACATCATCATTATGGTCCAAGATGACATGAGTTGATACATTTCATCCTTTATGAAACATAGAAAAAATCATCCATACCATTGAAAGACCAATTTCAGTGGGGTCTTACACCATATATGTATGGATGACTTGGTTTTCTTAATCAATCATTTTAGTTATTACATCTTGGGATTAAATTCCATTATGGAGGAATATTTTTAGTGAAGCCAAAAAGTGATTTATCATGGAACAATCTATGTTCTCTTCCCATCCTCAGGCCTAGATAGAAGAATTTAGATAATTGAATCCATGCTGAACATTAGAAAAAAAATTCAAGTAGAATACATGGGTTCCTCCTTATTCCAGGTAAATTCGGAATCCACCACTTTTATGGGGTCAATGACAAGATTAATGACAACACTACGAATTGGAAAAATTAGTTTCATTCATTGGGAGAAGGAATCACCCTCATCAGCACTATTTTTCCTCTAACCCCATGAACATCCTCTATGTCATAACAATTACTAAAATAAATCAAATTTAAATTTAAAAACTCATATCAATTTTTATTTAGGATACAAATTGAAAAGGAATATTTTATTGGGTTTCCTATAAAAGAATATCCAAACCGATGGGAAATGATGGAATCAATGATAGAAATTTGCCGGGGGGGGGGGGGGTACTTTATTTTAGGGATATTGGATTGGGAGGTCATCAAAGGGAGATCAATCTAAATTAGATTTATTATCGAGAAATATGAAAGAGATTAAACTTCACCTAATGTATTTATATACCCTTTGTGGGAAACTATCTATCAGAATATCCCAACCTTTACTGTACACTCCCACTAGAATATCGGAAGTGGAAACTTCAACTTTTAGGAATACAACTGGGTGGGAGAGGTACATGGTTATCTAGGGTTTCTCATGCTAGATATGACCTTTATCCAGGATGGGATGCATTCCTCCTTCATCCAAGAGATCACGAACCAAAATAAAAAAATATACTTTTGAAGAGATTAGAATAGATGTCACCCAGAATACATGAATATTAATAGGTTTTTCATCTGGTGTTTTTTTTCTACCATGAGATATAAAAGATAGAAGAAAATACTTCAAGGAAATGATGAGTGTGGGAGTCAAATATACTACGAGGATATCCTGTCAAATTATAACCTCTCAGTTTAGAGTCATAATAAACATGAGATTCCCACTACTACATATGTGAATGTAAAGAGGGGTTTCATATCCTCAAAATGTTAAGGTTATATGATTAATCAAGAGAAAAGTCTTATGCAACTTTTTTTTCTAATATATTCCTTTAAAATGACATGGGAATTCACTAGGGATCCCAAAAGATGTTTTTTTTGTGACATATCATGAGGAAATTATTAAACTATGGTACTGTGGGGTTTGAAAGAATAGTAATGAGAGGAAAATAATCCTATTTATCTTTTGATAGGAAGTGGGTGTATATGGGATAAAAGGAAAAAAGCTTTTCACAATGTCTCCCAGTAATCTTCTATCACCAGGAACACGAGGGCCAAGTACCTCTTGGTTTAGGTCTCTTGTCTTCTAAATATTTGAGAGGAGGAACCATCACTTAAGAACTAACTAGAAAATAGTTCTTATCCAATGTTGAATAACTTTTCTATGGGGTATTGGTTGTGTTAGAACCCCCAAACCATCGATTGAAACAAAAAATGATAGATATTATAGTCAGAGTTCTATACGGGGGGGGGATTCATTCATAGGTCATTTTTCCTGGTGATTTTGTAGAGACCCAAAGCTTGACATACATGGAAATTACATTAATTTTGCAGAATACTTAATACATAACAAAAACCAAAACTCAAGGACCATAATATTTTAGTGTCTTTGGAAACTCAGAGCACAATCTTCTAATCATGGTGAAAGATCTTCAACATCTCCTATAAAGATCTTCCCCTTTTTTTCTTACCTAAAGACTTTATTTATATCATGGGGAAAAGAAAAAATATAAAGGTTGAGCTAAAATTCTCAGTAAGGGTAGTCATGGAGAAAATAAAACAAACCATATACATTTTTACTTAAAAACATGAACATAATGTTTAAACATCAAAATCTTGAGCAATGAAATAAAACCTGGAAGTACGTAAGGCATAGATCATAATGGGACATCAATCATGATAAAATAGCATGGGAATAAAACATGTAATTGTGGAAAACCATTAAGAACTTGATATTATTTCCATAGTATCCAAGTCATTGCTGCCATGACCATCTTAGTGGACAAAGTCCCTTATGGAATCGAGTTCACTCCTCGTTCCAGTCCTGTACCACTAAACTGGATTAACTTACCATTCCAGCCATTTCTATCACATGCGACATAAATCTTTAACCAATTCATTAGAGGGAGATATAGGTCCCACCCATCTCATAATTAAATCATTCTTACGTGTTCCACAACATAAACATTAATCATTCATCATAACCCAAAGAATAAAATGGGTTTCATAAACATCATCCCATCATAATATAATCCATAAAAAACAAATGTATATCATTTCATCATAAGAAAAATGAAACCACGTAAATAATAGATACATTATAATTGAAACATACACATATGAAATAATGTCATCTTAGATGGAAAATAGTTTTGATAAAACACTTGAAATGAATTCTTGAGAAAAATATCCTTTCTTTTTCCAAATCATTTTAGTTTCACAAAATTCCATAAAATTTTAATAGAAAAGGATTTTTTTTGAAAATAATAATGAAATATTGTAGAGGAATCTTTATGAAAATAAGGATTTATCCAACTGTAAAAATTCTTTAGTTCGTATAAGTTAAAAAACATTCTTCCCGTACTTTTTTTCGGAAAATTCGAAAAATACCTCGTATGGTAAACAAAAGAAATATTCCTTAAAAACAATGTAGTAAAATTCAAAAATGGGTAAAAAATACTTTAAACGTAAATGAACCCATTTTTAGAAAATAGGGACATGGATGAAAAATATAACCCCAATAAATGCTTATGAATAAACATTCTCGGATAAAAATGAGATTGGAAAAGTTATCCCTTACCTTATGTCCGATATGATTTGTATGTATCTGAACCTCCTATATAATGATTTAAATAATGTCATTTACTTATTACATAATCATATTCATTTGTTATGATGTCATATATGGTTCACTTATGACATTATATTACCCGTTTTTTTTGTAAATTCATGTTAAAGTAGCGTTTTGGGTAAAATCGTTTCATTTATCATCTATGTTTTGACATGTAATTATTCATATGATTACTTAGATCATGATTACTTACATAAATAATCTAAAACATGATTTATATATAATATATAATCAGAATATACATATATATAATAGATCAATAAATGGAATGAAATACACCATTCATGGAGACGGTAGGTCGTACGTACGCATGAACGTTGTTTTTATTTCCTTATTAAATTGAATTGAAGTAAGTAAATAACACATGTATAAGTCCAGTATCATTAATATGTCATATATTTCATGATTATTTAATATATATACTTTATAATTATTCTTTAATGGTTAACAAGGGGAATGAATCTCATCGCGTCGTGGAGACGGTAATCCTTACGTACGCACGAGCGATGATATCGTTCCCATAATTTTTGAATAGAATTAGATTGGAAGATATAATATCTCAGAATTAGTATCATGTTATAATAACTATATATATAGTCATTCTTTACACCATTATACGCATCCATGTAAGGTGGTGGTGGAAAAACAGATTACACCACGGCGTGGAGACGGTATTCAGTACGTACCCACGCATGGTGATTTTGTTTTCTGTGTGATGGATAGAAGGTTAAACGGTGATGTTTCATATTTATAATAACATATAAGTATATTATTGATACTTATGTTATTAATTTTTATTGAAACAAATAATGAAGAAGAAGTTGAAGGAGAATGAAACTTGAAAGAATCAGTAGAAGAGATTACCTCTTTTTCGACGCACCTCTTTTAAGCTTCCTATAAAGGCACTAGAGTTGGTATTTTGAGAAGACAAGAACCTCCAGAATGTTTATAGGGAAGTGGAGAAGAGAAAATTTCATGGTTTGGTGGATCCTGAAAGCTCAAAGTGTTGTGAAGAGGAGAGGAAGGAGGTTCCCTTTTATAAGGGAGGAGAGGGGCACCTTTGAAAACCTCAAAAATATTAATTTATAATAAATCAAAACCCACATAAAAACTTTCAAAATGACTGAAATCCTAAGATTATATTATATAAGGTTGTAATATCATCATCAAATAAAATTTAGACATGTTGGAAATTTATTTTAAACCATATCAATTTCATTTGTCCTTATTTATTTTATTTAATCTTATTTGTGGTAATAATATTCTAGATTTTAAATTGTAATAAATAATTACTTATGTGTTGTTAATTATCCATATTTGGTACTTAATAAAATTTTAGACCATATAAATTTAAATTTATAATTTTTAAATATTTATGTGATTTTAATCAATTTAATAATGTGTTATTTTTATTAAATAACAATAGTGTTCATTTTGACACTATCCACTTATTTGAATTTAAATAAAATCCACACAGAGGATATGTAACATCCCAGGTAAATAAAGAATAAAGAATTTTCATATTTATTAATATTTACAAATTAAATATTAATTTTACTTTAAAGGGGTTTCTATGATCGATAGCGTACCTGATACACAACAATGAGTTCCTTTGAAAACTTACGTTGCACACTAGTAATAAAATAATATTATTTTAAATGTTAGTTAACACGTAGCCGTTGTACTAGCGGGAATGGATAGAAATACCAAAAATATGATTATATATGTTTGTTAAATGTTTTTACATTTATCTAATAAAGGATAAAGGCTTAAAATACGAAAAGAATTCAATTTTAGGCATTGATACACTAGTTTTCACTAAGGGTTCACCTATCACCTTTTGACGGCGAACCGTCATTAAATATAGTTTTGATCAATCTTATAATTTCTATTGGACCAAAAATAACTCTTATTTAGAATCGGGACATCAAAATTTACTTTGTGTAAATTTTTGGTATCTTTCCAATAAAGTTCATTTTTAATGAATAGTGTAAAATGTTGTATTTTAATTCAAAACCTCCTTTTAATCTAATTTATTTATATGATTAGATTATCATTTTAATTGGTTTTAAAGTGAAATTAGCATATATTTTTACCATTAAATCCAATAGTGGTCGTTGGAATTAATTTCACTTTGAAATCGGACATAAACTAGTGTCAATCTTTTGATACTTATTGTTTCATAAAAACACGCTATTTGCTCTGACAGTGGAAATTAATTATTAAATTAATTAATGCAACTTATATGTTGTGAATTTTGTAAAATGGAATTCATTTTTGAATTCAGAATATCAAATATAGCTTAGGGTGAATTTTTTGTATTTTTCTGAAAAACTTCAATTTTTGATGAATAGTGAAACCACTAAGTGGTACTTATAAAAACTGATTTTTCGTTTAAATAAAATTTTACCACTTATGTATTTTGAATTTCAAAAATCCGACATACATGGTTGTCATTAAGAAGTAAAATGTGGTTCAATGAGATAAAAATAATTTTTTGGTGAATAGTAACTTATTAAGTTTTTAATCGCGATTAGAGGTAATTAGTGTAATTTAAGGAAAAAATGATATTATAATAAAATGAAAATACCTTGACACATGTCCTACCCTTATTGGATGTGTCATGGCCGACCAAGACAAGACATGTGTCAACTTGGGGACTCCATGGAGCCACTTTGGTTGGGAAATGACATAAATAACTTTTTATTTAATGTTAAATTAAAAATGACACACACATGAAATGTTTTACTAAAACAATTTTTACATGGGGTTATACAAGTCAGATGTTTGACTATAAATAGTTATTGGAAAGATAAAAATATTTCCTACATCATAGTATTTGTTTTATAATTTTTAGACATTAAATAAATTAAATTATTTATGACATCATGATGATGCAGCGATGACCTCATTATTTAACGATTTACATAAAATAGAAAGATAATGTAATATCTAAGACCTAAACATGTTAAAAACCTATTGGATTGGTGTATTTAGAACCCTTATAACCTTATCCTCTAAATAAATCAATGTGGGACCTCTTAAATCCTAATACCAGTTTAAAACAAAGTGACTTTTCTTTACTTTCCAAGAGTGCCCCTCCTCTCCTCTTATAAAAGGCCCCCACCTCTACCTCCTTAACCACACTCCCAAAGCCTTTGGCTCAGCCAAAACCTGCCCATTTTGGCTCTCCACATCCCTCTATTACTCCTTTAAGCCTCACTTTGGGCATAAGTCTTCCCAAGGAAGCCTTTGAGCTCAAACCAAGGGGAGTTACCTGATTTTAAGGTAATGTCTTCTTTTGAGTCCTTTTGTTTTATTTTGCTTCTCCAACCCCCTAAACACTTTTTATTCTTCTCTTTTGTAACAACTCCAGTATGAAAAATATACTAGGATGTTTTTATAATAATTATTTGAGCTACACGTACACACACCTACATCTAATGGTTAACGAACATACTGTTTCCGTGGATGGCGAATTTCTGCCTCCCGAAACGATGATTGTTCAACATTATTTTAACACCTTCAAAGGTGGCAATTAAGATGAAACTATATTTATATATGATATATGATATTTTTATGTTTTCATTAAGCTTATGTATTTTTCATTTTGGTCATACCTTTATGGTTTCCATTATAGGTAAACACGATATGTTCATTTAAGGAAGTGCAGACTACTGCCCCCTCAAAGTGATGTGATTCGTTAATGACATATGTGGGACGTGTAAAAGAAGGATTTAAAGATATTATATATGATTTTATACTGGAATTATAATATAACTCTATATAATTATTATTTCTTTCCATTAAAGTATGAGATAGAAATGAAAGTAGCGTTCATGCGTACGTACGGCTTACCGTCTCCATGAACGGTGCATTTCATTTCTTATCCCCAAATGTAATGTACTATTAAACGTACATGTATATAATGGATATATATAATTAATGATATATCTAAATGATGAATTGCATTCTGGAATTAAAATATACACACCTCTCATTTAGTTTTAATTCCATTAATATGCAAATAAATGAAAGTATCGTTCATGCGTACGTACGGCTTACCCTCTCCATGAACAGTGCATTTCATTTCTTACCTCTAAATGATCATGTAATATTATAAATACATGTATATTCTGGATATATATGATATATATGATATCCAAATCAGGAATTTCATTCTGGATATAAAAAACCTTTGACCACACGAACAACATGTAATTGTAAGAAGTCCACTTTCGACTTAAGAACCAAATATCGACAAAACAAACATTGTTAACTTAAATGGTTACATAATGTTTATAACATGGAAATAAGTGATATAAAAGGAATAATGAAATTTAAAAAGGTTCTTAATCAAGTAGAAATTAACTCAAGTTTATTATTCAGGACGTTAAAGAACGATCGAGTCAAGTCGGACCCGAGGTAAGGGACTTCGTCTCAATCTCCTTTCATTGAGGCATATTTCGTTTTATACACAACTTTATTTTATACGGTGTATAAACCCCATTGAATTTTACTTTTATACAAAAGGAATCTTTTTCTATGAAGCTATTTACTAAACGACAAAAAGGAATGTTTTTTTAACGTACGCGGTGACAACGACCTTTTCCGCCGCCGCGAGTATTATTTGGTCTTTGGCTTCCTCAAAAAGCCGTAATGTTTTTAAAATAAAATAAATACCATATAATCTTTTATGTATTTTGGTATTGAAAATGGTTTTGATAAAGGATTCTATTATGATATATTGTGATTGAAATGTGGAAATGTTATCATTCCTTTATATTGGTTTTATGTTTTATGATTTTATATTGGTACTTGGACATTTGATGGGTGGTTACGTGATAAATCATATGACGGGTGGTGCCGTGAATACCAGGACGGGTGGTTACGTTATAACCTCCAATGCATTGGGTATGGAATTCAGCCGTATGGCTATTACATTAACTATGTATAGAAATTGGATGTATGGCTATTCCATTAAGTGATATGTTTGGAAGTCGACCGTATTGTTATTCCACTTAAGTATGTTTATATCCCAAGTTACCTTTATATATGTTATGTGTTCTTTTTATGGGTTTTATGGTAATCCTTTGGTTACAAAAAGGTAAGTAATGATACTTTATTCAGTGAAGTGTTTTTACTACTTCATGAAGGTGAAGGTATTACATTGATAGAGTATACATGGTTTACTTGATGTTTGAAAAACTAACAGTTTTTATTCTTTGTGTATCCCTTACAGAGCTTTTTATGCTCACCCCATGTATTTTTGAAATTTTTTTCACAGGGCTTAATGTGGAATAGGTCATGGATGTGATCAAGGGAATGTCATGCTATATAAAACATGGAACTAGACATGTTTCTTTTTAAGAGTTTTTTTATTATGGAAACTTAGTAGAAGTGTCTACTTTGTAATCTTTTGATATGTAATAGTTATGTTCTAATTCTATAAAATTTTAAACCTGAAAAGATCTTCAATGTGAATTCTTCATTTAATTCAATATTAAGTAAGGTTTAAGGCCGGGGCCTTATAGTTGGTATCATAGGTCTGTTTAGACAACTTTTGGAGTTAGAAAAGTGTTAAATTATAATATGATTGAAATGATATAGAATTTACAGATTACCATGTTGCTTCGCCTAAGATATTTCTATGTTCATAATGTTTTTCCGTAGAGGAAACAGAGCAGCTATGTTGGGACGACATCAGGAGGAAGACAACCTTCCTAATCAGCAACCTGAGATGGTCGGAATCGGAACTGCACAGTTTGTTGCACTGATGGCACAGTTGAATCGGGCTATAAATGGTGGTGGTATCCATGCACGAGATCAGCCAGATCAACCATAGAGGAACATGTCAGTGGTGGAACATTTCATGAGGAAACATCCCCCATCATTCAGAGGATCATCTGACCCTGTGCAAGCTGAAGGGTGGATTAAAGCACTGGAGAAGATTTTTGATGTCATGGGGTGTTTAGAACATCAAAAGGTTAGTCTTGATGTATACAGTTTTGAAGGTGAAGCTGATCAGTGGTGGTCAATGGTGAAAAATATCAAGGATAGTGATGAGATTGAGGATATTCACTGGGACGAATTCAAAGGTATGTTTCTTGAGAAATATTTTCCTAAGGTGGTTCCTCATTGGATGGAAAGACAGTTCCTAGAATTGAGGCAGGAGGATGATTCAGTGGCTTCTTATGAAGGAAAGTTCACTCGATTGGCAAGGTATGCTCCAAACTTCATACGAGATCTTGATAGTAAAATAAACCGTTTTTACTCAGGGTTAAAGCCAATGTATCGAAGGGCTTTAGATTCTTGTGAGTTCAAAAGTTATGAAAAACTTGTCCGATGTGCGGATAAGGTGGAAATGGAGTTTGCCTAAGATCAGGTGTTCTATGACAAACAACAGAATAAGAGGTCTAGTTGGCAGGCAAAGGGGAAGAATTCATCAAAGAAGTAAGGAGGTAAGAAAACCAAATATCCATCCTGTGAGAAGTGTGTTAAAATGCATCCTGGAGAATGTTTATACAATTCTGGTAAGTTCTTTCGGTGTGGTAAGTCTGGTCATATTGCTCGTAACTGTAAGGAAGATGATCAAGCAGGCAATGAAAAGACAATGGTAAGATGTTTTAAGTGTAATGAAATGGGTCATTATGCAAACGAGTGTCCAAAGAAGAACTCAACTGGGGGAATGCAGCCAGACTAAAAGCAGAAAGGGGTGGTGAAATCCTTTGCAACAACTTCAGTAGATGTTGGTCCATCGAATGAAGTGGTATCAGGTACACTGTTTGTTTGTTCAGATTATGCCAATGTGTTTTTTGATTCAGGGTCTACACACTCTTTCATTTCTGAGAAGTTTTCTAGTAAATTGAAAATTCCATCTCAGGATATGAACCCTGAACTTATGGTAAAAACACCCAGAGGGAACGTTGAGACAAAAAGGAATTATAAGAACCTTCCTATCCTTGTGTGTGGAAAGAATCTACCTGCAAAACTTATTGTTTTGCCTCTAGTAGAGTTTGATGTTATTTTGGGCATGGATTGGCTTTCTGTTTATCATGCTAAGATTGACTGCAGAGCTAAAATGGTTTCTTTTCAGAAAGATTTTCAGTTTGTGTTCAAGAATGAACCCTTGATTTTGATAACATATCAGGATGTTGAGAAACTAGTAAAAGATGGAAATGAATTTTACCTTGCACATATTGTTGAAAATAAAGGAACTGTTCAGATTAATGATGTGCCAGTGTTAAATTAGTATCTTGATGTTTTTCCTGATGAGTTGCCTCGTATTATTCATGACCAGGAAGTTGAATTTACTGTTGACTTAGTTCCTGATTCTAAGTCAATTTCAAAACCCGCTTATCGAATGGCTCAAGTTGAACTTTTAGAGTTAAAGAAACAATTGCAGGAGTTATTATATAATGGTTTCATTCGACCTAGCACATCACCATGGGGTGATCCTGTCTTGTTTGTTAAAAAGAAAGATGGATCAATGAGACTTTGCATTGATTATAGAGCCTTGAATAATATTACTATTAAGAACAAGTATCCATTGCCTCATATCGATGATTTGTTTGATCAGCTTCAGGGAGCTCAGTATTTTTCGAAGATTGACTTGAGGTTGGGGTACCATCAGTTGAAAGTAAAAGAAGCAGACGTTCCGAAGACTGCGTTCCATACTAGATATGGCCATTATGAATTTGTAGTTATGCCTTTTGGGTTAACCAATGCACCTGCTATATTCATGGACCTTATGAATAGAATTTTCCATGAGTTCTTGGATAAGTTTGTGGTTTTTTCATCAATGATATTTTGGTGTTTTCTAAAAGTAAAGAGGAGAATGAAATTAATTTAAGGGTTATCTTGAAAACCTTAAAAGAAAAGAAACTATATGGAAAATTCAGCAAGTGTGAGTTTTGGTTACAAAAAATTTCTTACCTGGGTCACATTGTTTCAAAAGATGGCATAACTGTTGATCCTACTAAAACAAAAGTTGTTGAAGAATGGCCAAGACCCACAAATGTAACCGAGATTCGAAGTTTTCTTGGTTTGGCAGGTTACTACCGAAGGATTGTTGAATATTTTTCACAGTTATCTAGTCGAATGACTAAGCTAACTCGTAAGGGTGTTAAGTTCATCTGGAAAAAAGAATGTGATGATTGTTTTTAGGAGTTGAAAAGAAGATTGGTGAATGCTCCAGTTTTGGCACTTCCTTCCAGGAATGGTGAGTTTTTTATTTACAGTGATGCTTAGTTGAAGGGACTTGGCTCTTTAATTATGCAGAATGATACGGTAATTGCTTACGCTTCACGACAGTTGAAAACTCATGAGGTAAATTAACGTACACATGATTTTGAATTAGCTGCTATTGTCTTTGCTTTAAAAATTTGGAGGAATCATTTGTATGGAGTAAAGTGTGAAATTTATACTAATCAAAAAAGTTTAAAGTATATATTCACTCAGAAAGAATTGAACATGAGACAGAGGAGATGGCTGGAAATAATCAAGGATTATGATTGTACTATTCACTACCATCCGTGAAAAGCAAAAAAATTGGCCGATGCTTTGAGTCGAAAAAGAAATGCTTCATTAACCATGCTACGTTTGGAATGAGAAACTTTGGTTTTTGATTTGATGAAATTTGGCATAGAAGTTGTTGGCGCAAGAAGTCCTTCTATTTTATTTCAGGTATCAGTGAAATCTTCTCTATCAGACAGAATCAAGCAAGCACAGTAGCAAGACAATGAGTTGCAGAAAATGGTAGAGCTGGTTCAGAAAGGTAAGTTGCCTGAATTCAACATTGATAATGATTGTGTTTTGAGATTCGGGAGGAGATTATGTGTGCCTTGTGATTCACAGTTGAAGAATGAGTTGTTATGTGAGGCTCATAGTTCCCCGTTTTCAGTTTATCCTGGCAGTACTAAGATGTACAGAGATCTGCGGGAGTATTACTGGTGGGATGGAATGAAAAGAGATATTGCTGATTTTACTGTGAGGTGTTTGACTTGTCAGCAGGTTAAAGAAGAGCGGCAGTTACCTAAAGGGATGCTTCAGCCTTTACCAGTGCCAGAGTGGAAATGGGAAAACATATCCACGGACATTGTTGTGGGATTACCGAGGACATCTCGAGGTAATAATGCAATCTGGGTTATTGTTGATCGCTTGACTAAATCTGCTCATTTCCTTGCTATACAAGATACTTTTTCCCTAGATCAACTTTCCCGTTTGTATCTTAAAGAGATAGTCAGGTTACATGGAGTTCCTCTCTCCATTGTATCTGACTGTGATCCCAGGTTTACTTCTAACTTTTGGAAAGGCCTTCAGAAGTCGTTGGGTACTGAATTAAATTTTAGTACAGCTTTTCATCCTCAATCAGATGGGAAGTCAGAATGAATAATTCAGACCTTGGAGGATATGCTACGAGCTTGTTCGATGGATTATCAGGGAAGTTGGGACCAATATCTTTCTTTGGTTGAGTTTTCTTATAATAACAGTTTTCATTCCAGTATACAGATGGCACCATTTGAGACATTATATGGGAAGCGGTGTCGAACTCCAGCATTTTGGGAGGAAGTGGGTGAAAGGAAGCTGATGGGACCAGAATTGGTAGAAGAGATGGTAGAAAAAGTTTAGTTGATTCAGAAGCACATGAGAACAGCTCAGAGCAGGCAGAAGTGTTATGCGGATAACCCGAGGAAGGATCTATCTTTCGAGGTAGGTGATCATTTTTTTCTCAAGGATTCTCCTTGGAAAAGCGTGATGAGATTTGGGAAGAAAGGAAAGCTGAGTCCAAGGTTTATTGGACCATATGAAATTCTGGAGATAGTTGGATCAGTTTCTTACTGAGTGGCTTTACCTTCAAGTTAATCTCAGGTACACAATGTTTTTCATGTTTTGATGTTGAGGAAGTAAATGCCAGATCTATCTCATGTTTTGAGTCAAGAGGTAGTTCAGCTGGAGGAGAACCTATCTTATGAAGAACAACCAGTCCAGATTCATGACCACAGGGAGCAGGTGTTACGGAATAAGGTGATTCATCAGGTAAAGGTTTTGTGGAAAAACCATGTGATTGAAGAGGCAACGTGGGAATCTGAAAATGCTATGAGGGATAAATACCCCCACTTATTTTGATAAGTAAATAAAATTGCGAGGACGCAATTCCCAAAAGGGGGGAAGGATGTAACATCCCCGGTAAATAAAGAGTAAATAATTTTCATATTTATTAATATTTACGAATTAAATATTAATTTTACTTTAAAGGGGTTTCTATGATCGATAGCGTACCTGATACGCAACGATGAGTTCCTTTGAAAACTTACGTTGCACACTAGTAATAAAATAATATTATTTTAAATGTTAGTTAACACGTAGCCGTTGTACTGGCGTGAATGGATAGAAATAACTAAAATATGATTATATATGTTTTTTAAATGTTTTTACATTTATCTAATAAATGATAAAGGCTTAAAATACGAAAAGAATTCAATTTTAGGCATTTATACCCTAATTTTCACTAAGGGTTCACTTATCACCTTTTGATGGAGAACCATCATTAAATATAGTTTTGAAAAATCTTATAAATTCTATTGGACCAAAAATAACACTTCTTTAGAATCGGGGTATCAAAATTTACTTTGTGTAAATTTTTGGTATCTTTCCGATACAGTTCATTTTTTAATGAATAGTGTAAAATGTTATATTTTAATTCAAAACCTCTTTTTAATCTAATTTATTTATATGATTATATTATCAATTGAATTGGTTTTAAAGTGAAATTATAAAATATTTTTACCATTAAATCCAATAGTGGTCGTTGTAATTAATTTCACTTTGAAATCGGACTTAAACGAGTGTCAATCTTTTGATACTTATTATTTCATAAAAACACGCTATTTGCTCTGACAGCGGGAATTAATTATTAAATTAATTAATGCAACTTATATGTTGTTAATTTTGTAAAATGGACTTCATTTTTGAATTTGGAATATCAAATATAGCTTAGGGTGAATTTTTTGTATTTTTCTGAAAAACATCAATTTTTGATGAATAGTGAAACCACTAAGTGGTACTTATAAAAACTGATTTTTCGTTTAAATGAAATTTTACCACTTATGTATTTTGAATTTCAAAAATAAGACATACATGGTTGTCATTAAGAAGTAAAATGTGGTTCAATGAGATAAAAATAATTTTTTGGTGAATAGTAACTTATTATGTTTTTAATCACGATTAGATGTAATTAGTGCAATTTAAGAAAAAAATGATATTATAATAAAATGAAAATACCTTGAAACATGTCCTACCCTTATTGGATGTGTCATGACCGACCAAGACAAGCCATGGGTCAACTTGGGGACCCCATGGAGCCACTTTGGTTGGGAAATGACATAAATAACTTTTTATTTAATGTTAAAGTAAAAATGGCACACACATGAGATGTTTTACTAAAACAATTTTTACATGGGGTTATATAAGTCAGATATTTGACTATAAATAGTCATTGGAAAGATAAAACGATTTCCTACATCATAGTAGTTTTTTTACAATTTCTAGTCATTAAATAAATTAAATTATTTATTACATCATGATGATGCAGCGATGACCTCATTATTTAACGATTTAAATAAAATGGAAAGATAATGTAATATATAAGACCTAAACATGTCCAAAACCTATTTTATGAGTGTATTTCGAACCCTTATCACCTTAACCTCTAAATACATCAATGTGGGACCTCTTAAATCCGAATACCATTTTAAAACAAAGTGACTTTTCTTTACTTTCCAAGAGTGCCCCTCCTCTCCTCTTATAAAAGGCCCCCACCTCTACCTCCTTACCCACACTCCCAAAGACTTTGGATCGGCCAAACCCTGCCCATTTTGGCTCTGAACATCCCTCTATTACTCCTTGAAGCCTCACGTTGGGCAGAAGTCTTCCCAAGGAAGCCTTTGAGTTCAAACCAAGGGGAGTTACCCGATTTTAAGGTAATGTCTTCTTTTGAGTCCTTTTGTTTTATTTTTCTTCTCCAACCCCCTAAACTCTTTTTATTATTTTCTTTTGTAAAAACTCCAGTATAATCAATATACTATTATATTTTTATAATAATGATTCGAGCTACACTTACACACACCTACATCTAATGGTTAACGAACATACTGTTTCCATGGATGGCAAATTTCTGCCTCCCGAAACGATGATTGTTCAACATTCCGTTAACACCTTCAAAGGTGGACATTAAGATGAAACTATATTTATATATGATATATAATATGTTTATGTTTTAATTAATATTCTGTATTTTTCATTTTGGGAATACCTTTATGGTTTCCATTATGGGTAAACACGATATCTTCATTTAAGGAAGTGTGGACTACCGCCCCCTCAAAGTGATGTGATTCGTTAATGCCATATGTGGGACGTGTAAAGGATGGATTTAAAGTTATTATATATGATGTTATACTGGAATTATAATATACCTCTATATCATTATTTTTTCTTTCCATTAAATTATGAGATAGAAATGAAAGTAGCGTTCATGCGTACGTACGGCTTACCGTCTCCATGAACGGTGTATTTCATTTCTTATCCCCAAATGTAATGTACTATTAAAAGTACTTGTATATAATGGATATATATAATGAATGATATATCTAAATGATGAATTTCATTCTGGAATTAAAATATACACACCTCTCATTTAGTTTTAATTCCATTAATATGACAAAGAAATGAAAGTAGCGTTCCTGCGTACGTACAGCTTACCGTCTCCATGAACGGTGCATTTCATTTCTTAGCTCTAAATGATTATGTAATATTATAAATACATGTATATGCTGGATATATATGATATATATGATATCCAAATCAGTAATGTCATTCTGGATATAATGAACCTTTTACCACACGAACAACAAGTAATTGTAAGAAGTCCACTTTCTACTTAAGAACCAAATATCGACAAAGCAAACATTATTAACTTAAATGGTTACATAATGTTTATAACATGGAAATAAGTGATATAAAAGGAATAATGAACTTTAAAAAGGTTCTTAATCAAGTAGAAATTAACTCAAGTTTATTATTCAGGACTTTAAAGAACGATCGAGTCAAGTCGGACCCGAGGTAAGTGACTTCGTCTCAATCTCCTTTCATTGAGGCATATTTCGTTTTATACACAACTTCTTTTATACGGTGTATAATCCCCTTTGACTTTTACTTTTATACAAAAGGAATATTTTTCTACGAAAATTTTTACTAAACGACAAAAATGAATGTTTTTTTTAACGTGCACGGTGACAACGACCTTTCCGCCACCACGAGTATTATTTGGTCTTTGGCTTCCTCAACAAGCCGTAATGTTTTTAAAATAAAATAAATACCATATACTCTTTTATGTATTTTGGTATTGAAAATGGTTTTGATAAAGGAATCTATTATGATATATTGTGATTGAAATGTGGAAATGTTATCATTCCTTTATATTGGTTTTATGTTTTATGATTTTATATTGGTACTTCGACATTTGACGGGTGGTTACGTGATAAACCATATGACGGGTGGTGCCGTGAATACCAGGACGGGTGGTTACGTTATAACCTCCAATGCATTGGGTATGGAAGTCGTCCGTATGACTATTCCATTAAGTATGTATGGAAATTGGCCGTATGGATATTCCATTAAGTGATATGTGTGGGAGTCGACCGTATGGTTATTCCACTTAAGTATGTTTATGTCCCAAGTTATCTTTATATATGTTACGTATTATTTTTATCGGTTTTATGGTAATCCTTTGGTTACAAAAAAGGTAAGTAATGATACTTTATTCAGTGAAGAGTTTTTACTACTTCATGAAGGTGAAGGTATTACTTTGATAGAGTATACATGGTTTAATTTATGTTTGAAAAACTAACAGTTTTTATTCTTTGTGTATCCCTTACTGAGCTTTTTATGCTCACCCCAAGTTTTTTTGAAATGTTTTTCACATGACATAATGTGGAATAAGGTCAAGGATGTGATCAAGGGAATTTCATGCTATATAAAACATAGAACTAGACATGTTTCTTTTTAAGAGTTTTTTTATTATGGAAACTTAGTAGAAGTGTCTTCTTTGTAATCTTTTGAGATGTAATAGTTATGTTCTAATTCTCTAAAACTCTAAACCAGAAAAGATCCTCAATGTGAATTATTTATTTAATTCAATATTAATTAAGGTTTAAGGTCGGGGCCTTATAGGATATATTCAAAAAAATATTTAATAGATTTCTCACATGTCATATTCATCTAACAAATTTGTGGAGAACATTAATTAGTTCATATAATGTTTATTTTAATATTTATAAAACCATTTATTTGATATTTAACATAATAAAACAATTACTACTTCATTTTTTTATAGTCATTTAATCAACTTAATAGTTGCATAAAAATTAATAATGAAATCCAATGATGAATATAAATATAATACCATTCATAATAATATTTTTACACGAATTTATGATCCTAAAATAACAACATTTAAATTGTTATATTTATTAACTTATAAAGGTGACATCTTTGACATCATTTAAAATCAAATAATATAAATGTTCTAATTGGTATTATAAGGCTCCAAATGGTCCAACAATAGACCCTTGGATGATTAGGGTATCGATATACTCGACCAATAATTTCTGTTAAGTTTCTGGTCCTTTTTATAGGTATTGTTATTTTAATAAAAACTATATTATTGATTTTTCACTAAATAAATAATTTCTACATCATTAATTTATAAGCTATTAAGGTAATTAAATATTTCTTAAAAATTAAAAATAAATTACCATGATAAAAAAACATTTTTCTTTAAAATTAGTATTTATAATTGAATTTATGTTCTTTATAACTATATATTAAAAATAATCTTATTATTAAAGTTTGAGTGAGACATTTTACTTACCTTTAAATAAACTAAATAAAAGGTCTTAATCAAATAAAATTGGGTTCCATTAGATTCCATTTAGAGCCAAGTATGATTTAGGGTAAAATATAATCATCCAATTATATTAGGACAAGTGTTAGTGTAATTTTATAATATTATATTTACCCTTAATTTCCCGATTTACCTTTAACTATGGTAAATAAAATTTACCGTAGTTACTATTCATGATGACTAAAAATAAAATGTAGAATATTAACATAATTTGTACCTACTGATTCAAAATATGGAATCAAATTTTCCAAATTCAAACCAAAGATGTTTCAGATATTAATTTGATATTAATCCATTTGTTAAGAAAATGAGTTTTAAATGTTAAAACATTGCAAAAGATTGAAATGATTTTACCTCTGAATTCAATATAAAATCAATGCTAATGACATAAATTAAATTAAATTTTAAAAATATATTCTATTTATAATTTAAAACCATTAAATATTATAATTTATCCATATAAATTATTACAATGAAAATAGTTGTTTTTAATTTAAATATAGCGTGTTTTTACTATTCCTTAAAATATGAAAGTTATCAGAATAATATGAAAAAATTATCCAAAGTAAATTTTTATATCCTGATTCCAAAGAAGAATTTTATTTTGTCAAATTTAAATTATAAAAATTTCAAAAACTATATTTAATGTGGGTTCTCCATCAAAAGGTGGAAAAACTGCATTTTTTGAAAAAAACTTAATTTTCTCGAAAAATTTATTTTGTTCTCACATGATGTTCTAGAAAATGTGTATGTTGAAATAATATTTTTTATAACATTCAAAATTTAGTTAATACTATTCATAACGTCTAGTTCATAATAATATTATAACCATATATCATTGTTTAGTGAAACCTGGTATTGCGTACAACACACGCTATCGAGGAAGGTCGTGATTGGTGTAATGCAAGGCAAGTCAGGGTTGCGTGTAGTGCAAGAATCCTTTGTTGTTTCATATAATATAATACAACCATATTTCATTTTTACATTTAATATATATATATATATACACACTCAATGTTTCGTAGAATAACTACTATCAAACAAACTTGAAATTGTGTGTAACACAATCCAAGAATAGTGTTGTATATACTTCAAGCTAATATGGTGTTGTGTATAGAGAAAGATAATCATGGTGTAGCGTGCAACAAAATATATTAAAGAAATTAAGAATATTATATCTCATAAAATCTCAGGGTTTTACATTATACCCCCCTTAAAATGAATTTCGCCCTCGAAATTTATCGGGGTTATGAATGGTTTATTACATGAGAGTTTCATTCATAGAAACCCACGTCGTAAAAAGGAATACCAAAACTTATATTTAAAAACTAAAGTATGAAATGTAAGATTTACCAAAATTATATAATCACTGGGTTTCCACATAGGATAACATAGGGGAAAATATGGATATGGAAGAGAAATCTAACCATCAAGTTCTGATGGAGAGTGGTAGAAGACATGGCTATGATAAAGCCAACAGTCACAAAGCCATAAATTTGTCCTGATATATGGTACCATCAAATTCATCAGATATGTGAGCACTAGGACAACATTTTGGGTTTTTAAGATCATTTCCCTAATGTTGAAGAATTTTTTGAATTAAAATAAATACATACTTGATTTTAGTACAATCTCACTTTTGTTCATGCCTTGAACAATTTCCACTTCATCTCTTAAATAAATGAAGTTGAATTTGTCTTCCGTGAAGTTTTAACGGATCATGCGATAGAATGTTAGGTCATTCCATTTTTCTCAAACAAAATGTTATAAAATGTAATTAAATATATATATAAGTCCATCTATAGTGAGATTAATCGTATATGGTGCCTAAAATAGACTTATAATTCATATATCATACCACTTAATAAATTAAAACTAATTTATACTAACCAGGGACATCCTGTAGGACAGTGGTAGGCGAAAAAGTCCTATCACACTTCAGTTGTCAGTTCGATTCCCACATCCTTCTTTGACGCGACGGGTTGTCGCTCGTCCTACAGGTTGTCCCTTTTTTTAAAACTACACTATAATAACATTCCTGCAATAATATCGAAAAAAGTTCTAGACTTAAACAATACTATCTTATATATAACTTAATTCATTCCAAACTTTAGGCTTATCCAAAATACTTCTGTCCAAGCTCATAGTATAAAGAAAACAATTACTAGAAATTTAATCTACCGAGAATGTGAATACCATCATTTATCTCCCATATATCATATGATATATCTTGTTGGTCACATTCCAAATATGTTAATACCATAATCATGTATTCTCTTTAACCATAGTAAAAAAATGAATGTTGTCACAAGGTAACTCATTCCACATACCAAAATCCCAAACATTCTATATACTCTAACCATGATATCACTTTTTCCTTATATTAGTCATGAGCTCATTAATACTATCAAACATTTCATTATCTCCATATCCCTTCTTTATGCGCATATTAGGTTCTTTCCAAAAATATATGAATAACAATTCATCGTTACTGGTACCATTTAATACATACATTCAAAAACATAAGGAAAAACAATAGTGTAACAATCCTTAGATGTCTCTTTATTCCACAGGACCATGAGATTACTTATACAACATTACTCTTGATAACCAAAACATATAATCATTCCACTACCTTCTTAAACCATTGACCGATCTTGAATAATTCTTTCATCTCACATATCATTCGTAGTCTCTTCATCATCAACAACATAAATACTACCCATATGACCATGCTGATTCTCTTCATTAGACATTCTCTTAGGGCATTGGTTTGCATAATTACCATACATTCCACATTTAAAACATATAACCGTTGTTGATGTCTTAGCAATACCATTATCCGTGTCCATGGGGTTAACTGAACATTTTCCTTCACAATTACTGGCTTTTTTTCCTTCTTTTCCACACCCAAATCATTTTCCAGTTCCTCTGAATCATTCTCCCTGATGCCTCTTCCCCCATGATTTACATGAGGGAAATTGAACTTTCTTTCCTCTACGATCATCATTAACTCCATCTTTCTCTTATTAGCTGAGTCAGGAAACTTACCAAAGTTGAGATTATTGATCACATTATGAGATTACTAATTAGGCATAATAACGATATGTGGACCTCCATATCTAATTTCATTTGGATTCTCATGAAGAATATCATTCCATTGCCCATCATATCCTCCATTATCACGAATCTTTCTGTTCCCATCCATTTTCTAAAACCCAAAAGAAATAGTGTGAGTGGATAAAATCATAATCAAGGGGGAGTACCTTAAATATATAACATCTTAGGTTTAATTATAATATTTTTACCGTAATTAGAGGACTATAACATATACTTATAATTAACCACAGAGACATCCCTAGACATACCTTATAAATATCTCTAGGGATTTCACTAAATATTTCGCATCCTAGTTTCCAATGGTTGACTAAACCACTCCTTTGATACCAACTATAGAGACCCAAAGCTTGACGTACATGGACATTAAATTACTATTTCAGGATACTTAATACGTAACAAAAACCAACACTCAAGGACCATAATAGTTTAGTGTCTTTAGAAGCTCAGAAGACAATCTTCTAATCTTGTTGAAAGATCTTCAATATCTCCTATAAATATCTTCCCCTTTTATTTTCTTACCTAAAGCGTTTCTTTATATCCTGGGGAAAAAACATATAAAGGGTGACCTCAAATGCTCAGTACGTGTAATCATGGAGAAAATAAAACAAACCATATACATTTGAACATAAAAACATGAACATAATGTTTAAACATCAAAATATTGAGCAATGAAATAAAACCTGGAAGTACGTAAGGCATAAATCATAATGGGACATAAATCATGATAAAATAGCATGGTAATAAAACTAGTAACTATGGAAAACCATTAGGCACTTGATATGATTTCCATAGTAGCCATGGAATTGCTGCCAAGAGCATCTTAGTGGATATGGTCCCTTAAGGAATCGAGTTCACTCCTCGTTCCAGTCCTGTACCACTGAACTGGATTAACTTACTATTCTAAAGATGTATATCTCATGAGATATAAATATTTACCCAATGCATTTTAGGGAGAAATAGGTACCACCCATCTCATAATTAAATCATTCTTATGTGTGCCACACCATAAACATTAATCATTCATCATAACCCAAAAAATAATATGGGTTTCATAAACATCATCCCATCATAACATAATTAATATAAAACAAATGGATATCATTTCATAATAATAAAAGTGAAACCATTTAAATCATAGAGACATTATACTTGAAACATTAACATATGAAATAATGTCATCTTAGATGGAAAATAGTTTTGTTAAAACACATGAAATGGATTCTTGGGGAAAATATCCTTTCTTCTTCAAAATCATTTAATTTTCACAAAATGTCATCCGATTTTAAAACAAAAGGATTTTTTTTTGAAAATAATCATGATCTCTTGTAGATTAATCTTTATGAAAAATATGGAATTATGAAACCGTAAAAATGCGTTCATGCCGAATAAGTTAAAAAAACCTTCTTCTCGTACTTTTGTCAGAAAAGTCAAAAAGTACCTCGTATGGTAAACAAAAGAAAGATTACTTGCATACCATGTAGTAAAAGTCAAAAAGGGTAAAAAAAACTTTAAAAATACATGAAACCATTTTTAGAAAATAGGGACATGGATGATAAATATAACCCCAGTAAATACTTACGAATAAAAAATCTCGGATAAAAACGAGATTGGAAAAGTTATCCCATACCTTATGTCCGATATGCTTCGTATGTATCTGAACATCCTGTATAATGTTTTAAATAATTTCATTGAATTATTACAGAATCATATTCATTGTTATTATATCATATACGGTTCATTTATGACTTTATATTACCCGTTCATTTATAAATTCATGTTAAATTAGCGTTTTCGGTAAAATCGTTTCATTTATCATCCGTGTTTTGACTAGTAATTATTCATACGATTACATAGATCATGATTAATTAAATCCAAAATATAAAACATTATTTATATATAATATATATTCAGAATATACATATATATAATATATCGATAGATGTAAAGAAATATACCGCTCATGGAGACGGTAGGCCATACGTACGGATGAACGCTGTTTTCGTTTCCTTATTAAATTGAATAAAAGTAAATAAATAACATATACATAAGACCAATATAATTAATATTTCACTTATTTCATGATTATTTAATATATATACTTTATAATTATTCTTTAATTGTTAACATGGAGAATGAATCTCATCGCGTCGTGGAGACGGTAATCCGTACAAACGCAAGAGCGATGATATCGTTCCCATAATTTTTGAATGGAATTAGATTGTATGTTATAATATCTTATAATTAGTATCATGTTATAATAAATATATATATAGTTATTATTTACACCATTATACTCATCCAAGTAAGGTGGTGGTGGAAAAATAGATTACTCCACGGCATGGAGACGGTATTCCGTACGTACGCACGCACGATGATTTCATTTTTCGTAGGATAGATAGAAGGTTAAATGGGGTTGTTTTATATTTATAATAACATATTAGTATATTATTGATACTGATGTTATTACTTTATAATGAAACAACTAAAGAAGTATAAGTTGAAGAAGAAAGAAACTTGAAAGAATCGGTAGAAGAGATTACCTCTTCTTCGACGCACCTCTTTTAAGCTTCCTATTAAGGCACTAGAGTCGGTCTTTTAAGAATACCAGAACCTCTAGAATGTTTCTAGGGAAGTGGATAAGTGAAAAGGTTAGCGTTTGGCGGAGCTTGAAGGCTCAAAGTGTTTTGAAGAGGATAGGAATGAGGTGCCCTTTTATAAGGGAGGAGAGGGGTACCTTTGGAAACCTCAAAAATATTAATTTATAATAAAGAAATCCCCACATAAAAACTTCCCAAATGACTAAAATTCGAAGACTAGATGATATAAAGTTGTAATAGAATCATCCAATAAAATTTATACATATTGTGAATTTATTTTAAACCTTATCAATTTGATTTATCCTTATTTAATTTATTTAATCTTATTTGTGGTAATAATATTCTATATTTTAAATTGTTTTAAATAATTACTTATGTGTTGTGAATTATCTATAATTTGGTTATTTATGAAATTTTAGACCATATAACTTTAAATTTATAATTTTCAAAAATTTATCTTATTTTTAATCAATTTAATAATGTGTTATTTTTATAAAATAACAATAGTGTTCATTTTGACAGTATCCATTTATTTGAGTTCAAATAAAATTCACACGGAGGATATATTCAAAAAAAATTAATATATTTGTAACATGTTATATTCATCTAGAAAATTTGTGTAGAAAATTGATTAGTCCATATAATGTTTATTTTAATATTTATTAATCCATTTATTTGATATTTCTCTTAATAAAACAATTAATACATCATTTTTGTATAATCATTTAATATACTTATTAGAATCATAAAAATTAGAAATAAAATTCTATGATGAAGATAAATATAATAATTTTCATAATAATATTTTTAATCTAATTTATCGTCATAAAATAACAACATTTAAATTGTTATATTTATTAACTTTTGAAGGTGACATCTTTGACATCATTTAAAATAAAATAATATAAATGTCTTAATCGGTATTATAAGGATCCGAATGATCCAACTATCGACCCTTGGATGATTAGGGTATAGATATACTCTAAAAATAATGTTTGGCCAAGTTTTAGGTCCTTTGTATAGCTATTGTTGTTTTAATAAAAACTATATTATTGATTTTTCACTAAATAAATAATTTCTACATCATTAATGTATAAGCTATTAAGGGAATTAAATATTTACTAAAAATTAAAAATAAATAACCATGATAAATAAAAACATTTTATCTTTCAGATGAGTATTTATTATCGAATTTATGTTCTGTATAACTATATATTAAAAATAATCAGATTATTAAAGTTTGAGTGAGTCATTTTACTTTCCTTTAAATAAACTAAATGAAAGGCCTTAATCAAATACAGGTAGGTTCCATTAGATTCCATTTCGACCCAATTATTATTTAGGGTAAAATATAATCATCCAATTATATTAGGACAAGTTTTTGGGGTAGTTTTATAATATTATATTTACCCTTAATTGCCAGATTTACATTTAATTGTCGTAAATAAAATTTAACGTAGTTACTATTCATAATGACTAAAAATAAAAATTATCTTATTAACATAATTTGGACCTAATTATTCCAAATTTAGAATCCATTATTTCAAATTCAAATCACCGAAGTTGCAGAAATTAATTTAAAATTAATCCTGTTGTTAAGAAAATGAGTTTTAAAAGTTAAAACATTGCAAAATATTGAAATGATTTTACCTATGAATTCAATGTAAAATAAATGATAATTACATACATTATATTAAATGGAAAAAATATATTCTATTTATAATTTAAAACCATTAAATATTATAATTTAACCATATACATTATTACGATGAAAAAAGATGTTTTTAATTAAAATATAGCGTGTTTCTACTATTTATTAAAATTTGAAATTTATCAGAATAATTTGAAAAATTTATCCAAAGTAAATTTTTATATCCTGATTCCAAATAAGAATTTTATTTTTTCAAATTGAACTTATAAACTTTTCAAATACTACATTTAATGTGGGTACTCCATCAAAAGGCGGCAAAACTGCATTTTTTTTAAAAATACTTATTTTTCTCGAAATATTTATTTTGTTCTAACACGATGTTCTATAAAATGTGTAAGATGAAATAATAATGTTATAACATTCAATGTTCAGTTAATACTATTCATAACAGCTAGTTCATAATAATATTATAACCACATATCATTGTTTAGTGAAATCCGGTATTGCGTACAACACACGCTATCGAGGAAGATCATGATTGCGTGTAATGCAAGGAAAGTCCGGGGTGTGTGTAGTTCAAGACTCTTTTGTTGTTGTGTATAACATAATATAACCATACTTCATATATACATTGATTATATATATATATATACACACACACACTCAATGTTTCGTAGAATAACTACAATCAAACGAACTTGAAATTGTGTGTAACACAATCCAAGAATAGTGTTGCGTATACTACAAGCTAATACGGTGTTGTGTTTAGCACAAGATAATCTTGGTGTAGCGTACAACAAATGATATTAAAGAAAATAAAAATATTATATCTCATAAAATCTCGGGGTGTTACATTCTACCCCCCTTAAAATGAATTTCGCCTTCAAATTCGTCGGGGTTATGAATGGTTTATTACATGAGAGTTTCATTCATAGAAACCGACATCGTAAAAAGGAATACCAAAATTTATCTTTAAAAAATAAATTATGAAACGTAAAGGTTACCCAAATTAGCTAATCATTGGGTTTCCACATAGGATAACATAGGTGAAAATATGGATATGGAAGAGAAATAAAACCATTAAGTTCTGATGGAGAGTGGTAGAGGACGTGGCTATGATAAAGACAACAGTCACAAAGCCATAACTTTGTGATGATCTAAGGAACCAAATTATTCATTAGATATGAGATCACTATGGAAAATTTTTGGGTTTTCAAGATCATTTCCCTAATGTTGAAATAAAATTTAATTAAAAAATATACTTAATTGATTTTAGTACAATATCATTGTTGTTCATTACCTGAACAATTTCCACTTTATCTCTTAAAGAAATGAAGTTGAATTTGTATTCCGTGAAGTGTTAATGGATCATGCGATAGAATTTTAGGTCAATATATTTGTCTCAAACAAAAAGTTGGAAAAAGTTATTAAATATACATAAGTCCATCTATAGTGAGATTAATCGTATATGGTGCCTAAAATAGATTTATAATTCATATGTCATACCACTTAATAAATTAAAACTAATTTATACTAACCAGTGACTTCTTGTAGGCCAGTGGTAGGTGATAAAGGCTTGTCACACTTCAGTTTTGGGTTCAATTCCCACAACCTTTTCCAACGCGATAGGTTGTCCCTTTTTATAAAACAACATTATAATAACATTCCTGCAATAATATCGAAAAACGTTCTAGCATTAAACAATACTATCTTATGTATAACTTAATTGATTCCATTCTTTAGGCTTATCCAAAATACTTCTATCCAAGCTCACAATATAAAGAAAACAATTACTAGAAATGTCATCTACCGAGCATGGGAATACCATCATTTATCCCCCATATATCATACAACATATCTTGTAGGTCACATTCCAAATATGTGAATACCTTAATCATGTATTGTCTTGAACCATAGATAAAACATGAATGATATCACAAGGTAACTCTGTCCACATACCAAAATCCAAAAAATTCTATATACTCTAACCATGATATCACCTTTTCCTAATATTAGTCATCAGCTCATTAATACTATAAAAAATTTCATTATCTTCTTATCCCTTATTTATGCACATATTAGGTGCTTTCCAAAAATATATGAATAACCTTTCATGGTTACCGATACAATTGAACATATACTTTCAAAAACATAAGGAAAAACAATAGTGTAACAATCCTTAGATGTCTCTTTATTCCATAGTACCATGAGATTACTTATACAACATTACTCTTGATAAACATGTAATCATTCCACTACCTTCTTCAACCATTGATAGATCTTGAACAATTATTTCATCTCACTTATCATTTGTAGTCTCTTCATCATCATCAAAATAAATACTACCCATATGACCATGCTGATTCTCTTCATTAGACATTCCCTTAGGGCCTTGGTTTGCATAATTCCCGTACATTCCACATTTAAAACATATAACCGTTGTTGATGTCTTAGAAAAACCATTATCCTTGTCCATGGTGTTAACTGAACCTTTTCCTTTACAATTACTGGCTTTGTGTCCTTCTTTTCCACACCCAAAGCATTTTCTAGTTCCTTTGAAACATTCTCCCTAGTGAATCTTCCAACATGATTTACATGAGGGAAATTGAATTTTTTTTTCCTCTATGATCATCATGAAACTCCATCTTTCTCTTATTAGCTGAGTTAGGAAACATACCAATGTTGATATTATTGATCTTATTATGAGATTTCTGATTAGGCATAATAACGATATGTGGACCTCCATATCCAATTTCATTTGGTTTCTCATGAATAATATCATTCCATTGTCCATCATATCCTCAATTATCGTGAATCTTCCTGTTTCCATCCATTTTCTAAAACCCAAAAAAATACTGTGAGCGGAAAAAATCATAATCAAGGGGGAGTAACTTTAATATCTAACAACTTAGGTTTAATTATAATATCATTACCATAATTCTAGGACTATAACTTATACTTATAATTAACCTTATAGACATCCCTAGACATACCTTAGAAATATCCCTATGGATTTCACTAAATAATTTGCATCCTAGTTTCAAAAGGTTGACTAAACCATTCCTATGATACCAACTATAGAGACCCAAAGCTTGACATACAAGAAAATTACATTAATTTTTTGGAATAATTAATACATAACAAAAAACAACACTCAAGGACCTTAATAGTTTAGTGTCTCTGGAAACTCGGAACACAATCTTCTAATCATGGTGAAAGATCTTCAACATCACCCATAAAGATCTTCCCCTTTGGTTTTCTTACCTAAAGCCTTCCTTTATATCCTGGGGAAAATAAAACATATAAAGGGTGATCTCAAATGCTAATTAAGGGTAATCATGGAGAAAATAAAACAAACCATATACATTTGACCATTAAAACATGAACATAATGTTTAAACATCAAAATATTGAGCAATGAAATAAAACATGGCAGTACGTAAGGCATAGATCATAATGGGACATAAATCAGGATAAAATAGCATGGTAATAAAACATGTAATTGTGGAAAACCATTATGCAGTTGATATGATTTCCATAGTATCCAAGGCATTGCTACCATGGTCATCTTAGTGGACAAAGTCCCTTACGGAATCGATTTCACTCCTCATTCCAGTCCTGTACCACTAAACCAGATTAACTTACCGTTCCAACCATGTCTATCTCATGAGATATATATCTTTACCCAATTCATTGTAGGGAGATATAGTCCTTACCCATCTTATAATGAAATCATTCTTACATGTGCCATAATATAAACATTAATCATTCATCATAACCAAAAGAATAAAATGGGTTTCATAAACATCATCCCATCATAACATAATCCATATAAAACAAATGGATATAAACTCTTCATAAGAAAAGTGAAACCATATAAATCAAAGAGACATTATACTTGAAACATTCACATATGAAATAATGTCATCTTATATGGAAAATAGTTTTGATAAAACACTTGAAATGAATTCTTAAAGAAAATATCCTTTATTCTTCAAAATCATTTTCTTTTCACAAAATGCCATCCAATTTTAAAATAAAAGGATTTTGTTGAAAATAATCATGAAATCCTGTAGAGGAAGCTTTATGAAAATAAGGTGTTATGATACCGTAAAAATTTGTTCATTCCATATATGTTAAAAAAACATTATTCTCATACTTTTGTCGGAAAAGTCAAAAAGTACCATGTATGGTAAACAAAAGAAAGATTCTTACATACCATGTAGTAAAAGTCAAAAAGGGTAAAAAATACTTTAAACAAACATGAATAAATTTTTATAAAATATGGAGATGGATGATAAATATAACCCCAGTAAATACTTACGAATAAACAATCTCGGATAAAAACGAGATTGGAAAATTTATCCCTTACCTTATGTCTGATATGATTTGTATGTATCTGAACCTCCTGTATAATGATTTAAATAACGTCATTGACTTATTAAAGAATCATATTAATTTTTATGATATCATATATGGTTCACTTAGGACTTTATATTACCTGTTCTTTTGTAAATTCATGTTAAAGTATTGTTTTGGGTAAAATCGTTTCAATTATCGTCTGTGTTTTGACTTATAATTATTCATATGATTACTTAGATCATAATTAATTACCTCCATAATGTAGAACATTATTTATATATAATATATATTCATAATATAGATATATATAATATATCGATAAATGGAATGAAATACACCGTTCATGGAGAGGGTAGGTCATACGTACGCATGAACGTTGTTTTCGTTTCCTTATTAAATTGAATGAAAGTAAGTAAATAACATCTACATAAGTCCAGTATCATTAAAATGTCATATATTTCATGATTATTTAATATATATATACTTTATTATTATTCTTTAATGGTTAACATGGAGAATGAATCCCATCACGTCGTGGAGACGGTAATCCGTACATACACACGAGCGATGGTTTTGTTCCCATAAATATTGAATGGATTTACATTGGATGATATAATATCTTGGAATTAGTATCATGTTATAATAACCATATGAGCAGTTATTCTTTACACCATTATACCAATCCAAGTAAGGTGGTGGTGGAAAAACAGATTACACCACGATGTGGAGACAGTATTCCGTACGTATGCACGCGCGATGATTTTGTTTTCCGTAGGATGGTTTGAAGGTGAAATGGGGTTGTTTAATATTTATAATAAAATATCAGTATATTATTGATACTGATGTTATTACTTTATATTGAAACAACTAAATAAGAAGACGTTGAAGAAGAAAGAAACTTGAAAGAATCGGTAGAAGAGATTACCTCTTCTTCGACGCACCTTTTTTAAGCTTCCTATTAAGGCATTAGAGATGGTCTTTTGAGAAGACCAGAACCTACATAATATTGATAGGGAAGTGGAGAAGAGAAAAGGGTAGGGGTTGGCAGAGCATGAAGGCTCAAAGTGTTGTGAAGAGGAGAGGAAGGAGGTGCCCTTTTATAAGGGAGGATAGGGGCACCTTTGGAAACCTCAAAAATATTAATTTATACTAAATCAAACCCCACATAAAAACTTACAAAATGACTCAAATTATAAGCTTAGATGAGATAAGGTTGTAATATCATCATCGAATAAAATATAGACATGTTGGGAATTTATTTTAAACATTATCTATTTGATTTATCCTTATTTAATTTATTTAATCTTAATTGTGGTAATAATATTCTGGATTTTAAATTGTTATAAATAATTACTTATGTGTTGTGAATTATCCATAATATAGTACTTTATGACATTACAGACCATATAAATTTAAATTTATAATTTTTAAATATTTATGTGATTTTTAATCAATTTAATAATGTGTAATTTTTATAAAATAACAATAGTGTTCATTTTGACACTATTCATTTATTTGAATTTAAATAAAATCAACATAGTGGATATATTCAAAAAAAAATTAATAGATTTCTAACATGTCATATTCATATTTAAAATTTGTGGAGAACATTAATTAGTTCATGTAATGTTTATTTTAATATTTATAAAACCATTTATTTGATATTTCTCTTAATAAAACAATTACTACATCATTTTTGTATAGTAATTTAATATATTTGTTAGTTACATAAAAATTAATAATATAATCCTATTATGAAGATAAATATAAAAACTTTCATAATAATATTTTTACTCGAATTTTTCATCATAAAATAACAACATTTAAATTGTTATATTTATTAACTTTTGAAGGTGACATCTTTGACATCATTTAAAATAAAATAATATAAATATCCTAATCGGTATTATAAGGCTCCAAATGGTCCATAAATCGACCCTTGGATTCTTAGGGTCTAAATATACTCGACAAATAATTTTTTTCATGTTTCTGGTCTTTTTTATAGGTATTTTTGTTTTAATGAAAACTATATTATTGATTTTTCACTAAATAAATAATTTCTACATCATTAATGTATAAGCTATTATGGTAATTAAATATTTCATAAAAATTACAAATAAATTACCATGATAAAAAAAATTTATATTTCAAATGAGTATTTTTAATCGAATTTATGTTCTGTATAACTATATATTAAAAATAATCTTATTATTAAAGTTTGAGTGAGACATTTTAATTTCTTTTAAATAAACTAAATAAAAGGTCTTAATCAAATACAAGTGGATTTAATTAGAATCCATTTCGACCCAATTATGATTTAGGGTAATATATAATCATCCAATTATATTAGGACAAGCATTAGGGTAATTTTATAATATTATATTTACCCTTAATTGCCTGATTTACCTTTAACTATGGTAAATAAAATTTACAGTAGTTACTATTCATAATGAATAAAAATAAATAAGTAGCTTATTAACATAATTTGGAACTACTGATTCCAAATATGGAATCCATTTTTTTAAATTCAAATCACAGAAGTTGCAGAAATTAATTTAAAATTAATCCCGTTGTTAAGAAGACGAGTTTTAAAAGATAAAACATTGCAAAAGATTGAAATGATTTTGCCTATGAATTCAATGTCAAATCAATGCTAATGACATAAATTATATTAAATGGTAAAAATATATTCTATTTATACTTTAAAACCATTCAATATTATAATTTAACCAAATAAATTATTACGATGAAAAAAGTTTTTTTAATTAAAATATAGCTTGTTTTTACTATTCATTAAAATATGAAAGTTGTCCGAATAATATGAAAATTTTAACTAAGGTAAATTTTTATATAATCATTACAAAGAAGAATTTTATTTTGTCAAATTGAACTTATGAACATGTCAAAAACTAGATTTAATGTGGGTGTTCCATCAAAAGGCGGCAAAAATGCATTTTTTGAAAAATACTTATTTTTCTCGAAAAATTTATTTTTTTATCACACGTTGTTCTGTAAAATGTGTAAGATGAAGTAATGATGTTATAAAATTCAAAATTTAGTTCATAATATTCATGACGTCCAGTTCATAATAATATTATAACCATACATCATTGTTTAGTTAAACCCAGTATTGCGTACAACACACGCTATCGAGGAAGGTCGTGATTGCGTGTAATGCAAGGCAAGTCAGGGTTGTGTGTAGTGAAAGACTCCTTTGTTGTTGTGTATAATAGAATCCAACCATTTTTCATTTATAAATTGAATATATATATATATATAAACACACACACACACACACTCAATTTTGCGTAGAATAACTACTATCAAACGAACTTGAAATTGTGTGTAACACAATCCATGAATAGTGTTGCATATACTGCAAGTTAATAAGGTGTTGTGTACAGTGCAAGATAATCTTGTTTTTGCGTACAACAGAAGATATGAAAGAAATTAAAAATATTATATCACATAAAATCTCAGGGTGTTACAAATTTTTTCCTTAACTATATTATAAGGGAACAATGACTCTCTCAGGGCAGAGGATAATTACTTGGTTAGTGTCCTTGACATTTTTGACTCAAAACATATTTCTCATACTGTAGTGAAGATAGACTTGAAGGTCATTTACTACTCTATAAAAGTTCAATCTTCCACCCACTAGCTGAAAATGTATTTTATATATTGATGTAAGTCCCTCATCACTTCTGATACATAGATTCTTCCCACATAGAGAGAAAGGAATTATGGGGATGACTTTCTTTTGACCAAGGCATCATATAGATTCCCTATTTTGGAATAATTTAGCATTGGATTAATCCCCCAATATTTACTAATTTAGTGATTTTGGATGCATTGGGGGGGGGGGCTATTAATATAGCCCCTAGACTGTTTTCCTTCATTATTTGCATGTCTATTTGTTTGTTTTTTTCACCTACTAATAAAAATGAATTTTTGATGGTGGATGATCCATGAGCCAATGAGATGATGATCCCTATTAAAAATTCAAATAGAGAAGATCTTATGAAAATTTATATTATGTATATTGGAAATAAAGATATTTTAACTCTTTTGAATAATAAGGAAAATGCAATAGAATCTTCCCCAATTAATGTTGTTGGTCTGAAGAGGAAGGATACAGATGTGGTGAAGGTGGCTTGCAGGATTTATTTATTAATTTTCAGTATGCCTCCACATGGAAGGGTGAAATATATTGGTAGTGTCACTCATGTTTTAAAGAATCAAGAAGCGATAGAATAACAGTTGAATCTATGAAGGTACCTGATCATTCTGTGAGTCTTGATTCCAAAAGATAAAGAAATATGGAAATCAAATGATCTTATTTGATGAATCATTCTGATATGGGGATTTGATGAATGGAGGATGATATATATGGGGTGAGGGTATAAGAATGTAGTTTCCCCTTCCAAAGAATATAATAAAACAACATATATCATGGTATTTGTATCCCTATAACATGTATTCTTAATCATAAATGAATAGGTTTATATATTTTATCCTACCGATGTCTGGAATACACATGACTAGGTATGGATCATAATGTGTTGGTTGAATGGGATTTTTTGGAACTCAATGATCCTATGGGACATTTCTTTGTCTATGGTAAATCCCATTTTAATGGGTAAATAGAAAAAAAATTGAAGGAATGAAAAATAAAAATGGATACTGGTGGAGGTTAAAATGTCAAACAACATGGTTTGAGAGTTATTTCATACAACAAAGGATGTCAACATGATATTGGAGATTTAATATCATAGGAATCCAATGTCTTGAACTAGTCCACGTACCCTGGTAAACTAATAGCCGAGCCGGCCATTACATTGCCCGAAGGGAATTCTCAATCCCTGTGGTTTGACGACCAGCACCTGGCATCGTACAACATGCATGAGGGAAGAAATTTTCCACAAAACATAATAGAAGTAAGACAAAAAAAGATATTATGAATATAAAAGAAACTCCACTTGGAGTAAGGTAACAAAAAAAAAGTATTAAATCCCAATGTACTACAACCCAAGTCCCAAAATAGGGAAAAATACCCATGTCCATAAGGACACAAATCCCAATGTCCACGGTTCAATAGCTGGATCCACCTCCCAAATATCCTTCCCACCTACTCGAACCTAGGAGTTAATCTATAAAAACCAGAAGGAACAAGTAGGATCTGAGATAAAAAATCTTAGTAGGATATCACCAAGGATTCTGTATCATAATGAAAATAATAGAATAACCAAAGGAATGATTTAAATTTCAGAATAAATTGGTTTTTAATTTTAATTAATATTTAAAAAAATCATGTCATACAATTAAAAATATGGGAAAATACCTTAAGAAACAAATTTATAAGTGATGGAATATGTAATGGACCAGTCTATCCCACGATCATGATATTGTCCACTTTGGGCCTAGCCTGCACGAATTTGTTTTCCTTGGGCGCTGCCCATCAGGAAACCCCCCAGGAAAAGGCCTCATGAGGGGAGAGGTATCCACACCACCTTATAAAGGGGTTCTTCGTGCTCCTCCTCCTTCGATGTGGGATTTCCCTAACCCACCCAGATGCACCCCGTACCCAGTTTTTCACATGGACTCAAGTGCATTTCACCGAACGCCAGAGGATGTAGACTAGTAGTGAGGGATTTGGGTGTGATTGTGGGGAAACTATGCCCTTTTTGGCAGCTTACAAAATGGAAGTAAACGATTACATACAATAGCAGAAGAAGTGAACATCCAACAGTAATATACAGTGGAAGACTGGAATAATAAATACAACTAGAGAACATATATAAACGATGCATGGTACATATTTCTAGGAAAGTATCCAGACAAGTCACAATGTGGGAATTCAAGTAGTACTAAACCAAGTAAAAAATAAAAGTTAAACAGCTCCTCAGCATCGCAAGCATATTCTTGGTCCCATGATCTCAATCTCCATAGCAAGGCAAGTACCTGAAGTAGAAGGGCGCTTTCCCTTATCTATACCTACACCAATATAATCTATTTGGGCCCAAAATCATTACCCAAATAGGGTGTGAGACTAAATCCGAGTGGGAAACCACCTGAAGATCAGTGCCTAATAGTCAGTGAGTATATGGCTAGTAAAAGTACAGAAAGAAGTAAACAAAAATGTACTAAGCAGTAAAAAATCCACAGTTTCAAATCAAGAAATAGTGAATCAAATAACTAAACCACAAATAGGTAACCCTCTTAGAAGTACTCACTGCCATCCCCTCTAGTCCTACATAAAAAGTATAAGCAACCCTCTTGGCATCACACTCGGTGTAACACCTCTAGTTCTATATATGAATATAATAAGACTCTCTGAGGAATCACTCACAATCAATCCGCTTATAGTATAAGGTAAAGCATGACTCTCAGAGGAAGCTCACACACTCCATTCCCCGTATAGTCTAAGGTAGTCAAGGAATCTATGAGGATGCTCACTTGGTCAAATCCTCTTATAGCCCCAAGGTGTAGGACTCTCTGAGGAAGCTCACTCGGTCAATTCCCCTTATAGCCCAAGTCGTTCATATACTCTCTGAGGAAGCACTCAGTGTCAATTCTTCTTATAGTCTAACATCTCAGAATTAAAATCAAATACTCTCTGAGGATGCTCACTAGGTCAACCCCCCTTATAGCCAAAAGTGCTCCAAGACTCTATGAGGAAGCTCACTCAGTCAATTCCCCCTATATTCCACTACACCAGGTTCTCACGACCCAGTGTATATCAATGAGCATAGCAGTTTAAAATATCCAAAGTAAACCTACAGAACTACATGGCTAAATAGTCTACAATATAACATGAAGGACATAATTACAAACTCTACATCCTACAACAAAAGGCATGGAAAATAGGCAAAGAAGCCAATTCTAAACTTGAAAAATGATCATAAATAGAAAAATGCATGGGAAAAACATGTCCAAGCACAATAATCAACCAAATTCATATCCAAATTCCCTCTACATAGGCCTACAGGCATGGAAGGAAAAATCAACAGGGGTAAATCGGTAAACACACAATACCCCGTTCAAGGGTATTGGTGGAATTTGCACATAATACTCAAAGAAATCGAATGGAAAGGAAAACACCACCTAACTTGGGGTTATAAGATCAATATACTTGAACCACAATGCTTGAGTCTCCTTGGTATATCATAGATCTATGAAAACATCCAAAATTTTCAAACCACAATAACATGGAAAAGAAGAGGAATTGGAAAACAATGCTCAAGTTGAAGAGATATCTCATCTATGCAAATCCAACGCAATAAATGGTGTTAGAATTAGAGGACATATGGAAGCTCAAGGGCTCGTCAAAGATCCGCAGTTGCTCGGCACTCTCAGACGAATAGAACCTAAAATAAGTGAGTTCTGTCCATCAGACACGCCCCGGTGTGTTTACTGAAAAAACAATACACGACACGTACTTTTAATGTACATGACGTGTACTTACTGTTTTTGTACTCCGCATTAGGAAGCCTCCAAAACACTCCCACACGGCCGTGTGTGTGGCTACTAGAAGACCAGCACACAGCCTACTATGGAAAGAAAGTACATGGCGTGTACTCATAAAGTACATGGTGTGTATCTAAAAATGTCAAGAAAATACTCTTTTCTCCAAAAATGACTAGAAAGGAAAATCATACCTGATAGAAGGTTTGGTTTCTTAGAAACTTCCCCCCATTAATGAAATTCATCCCCGAATTTCCCTAGCGCAGTGTAGAAGAAGAAACCCTGAATAGTTCTGACCACTATGCTCGTACATCAGCCTCCTTTTCCCAAGTCTCGTCCTGCACCCACCCATGCTACCATACCACTCATACCATAGGAACATACCGGCCATGGGGAACCCTTGTACTATAATCCACTATCCTGATAGGATACTCCTAAAATGACACATCTTCTTCGAGCTCAACCTCCTCGGGTTGAAAGACAAGAGACGAGTCTGAAAAGTAATGTCGGAGCTGAGAAACGTGGAAGGCATCGTGCATATCTCAGTACCTATGAGGTAACTGCAACCGATAGGAAACCAACCAAACTGAATCAAACACCTCAAACGGCCCGATGTACCTCATTGAAAGATTACCCTATCTCTTAATCCTATTGTGGCCCAACCTTGGAGCGACAGGAAGGAAAACATGATCCCCAACCTCGAACTCTAGATGTCTTCTAAGATGATTAGCATAAGACTTCTGTTGAGACTGTGCAGCATCCCTCCTATTTTGAATCAACTCTATCTGCTCTGAGGTCACCTGAACAAGACGATGTACCACCAAAGCTGCCTCTCTTGCCTCCAACCAACATAAGGGTGATCAGTATGGCCTACCATACAAAGCCTCACAAGCTTCCATCTGAATATTTGGTTGAAAACTATTGTTGTAGGAAAACATTACAAGAGGTATATGATTCTCCCAAGAACCTCTAATGTCCAGAATGCATGCTCGGATCATATCCTCAAGCACCTGAATCGTACACTCGGACAGTCCATCTATCTGAGCATGGTAAGTTGTACCCAAAAGTACCAGTGTACCAAAATCCTTCTAAAGCCCCTGCCAGAACAGAGAAGTAAAACATGCATCCATGCCAGAAACAATGGAGTGTGGAACTCCGTGAATACATACAATCTCACGAATTTACAACCATCCCAGCTCATCAAAACTGAAGGTGTCCTTGATCGGGAAGAAGTGAGTAACCTTCGTGATTCTATCAATGAAAACCCAAACTATGTCATTCCCTCGAGGCGACATTGGCAAACCGGTCACAAAGTCCATCGCGACATCATTCCACATCCACTCATGAATGGGTAACTGCTGTAAAATCCCTAATGGTTACTGAAGCTCTGCCTTCACATGTTGATAAGTAGAACACCTCATGACGAAACCAACAATGTCCCTCTTTATACCTGGCCACCAATAATGATAGTGTAGATCATGATACATCTTGGTGATGCCAGGATGAAATGCCCAAACTAAAGAATGAGAATCCTACATCAGCTCATCGCGTATGTCTGCTAGCACCCATACACGCCCTTGTAAACGCAAGATCTCATCCTCGCCTATAGTCTATCCAAAAATAGGTTCTTTTTTTGACACGCTTTCCTATAGTACAAGGCCTTCAAAATCTGTTAGCCGGATCATTTGAACTCGATCAAGAAGTGTAGAGGTAACAACTACCGAACATAGAAAAGCATGCCCCTGTCTGTCGTGCACTCCAAATACATCTCAAAGAACAGAGCCATAAGTTTCCACTCAATGCTGGCCTCCCGAACATCCTATATTAGAGTCCTCCTGCGCAACACATCGGCCACTGTGTTTCCCTTCCACGGCGTATAGGCAAGCTCAAAGTCAAAGGACTGTAGGTAATTGACCCACCTGTGCTGTCTCAAATTCATATCACGCCAAGTGAATATATACTTGAGACACTTGTGGTTGGTGAAAATCACACAGTTATCTCCTGAAAGATAGTGTATCCAATAGCGTAGGGCATGAAAAAGAACTGCCAACTCCGGACCGTGCATCAGGTAATTCCTCTCATGTGGCCTCAACTGCCAAGACCCGTACGCAACGACTCCATCTCTTTGCATAAGAACAGCTCCCAGCTCGATACCTAATGCATCACAGTAAATAGAATAGCTCTTTCCTAGCACTATCATGACAAGTATCAGTGCTGAATTCAACCTCATGTTCGGCTCTTGAAAGGCTAACTCAGAGGAATATGACCAAAAGAACTTCTCCCCCTTCTTGGTGTGACCTTTCTGTGGTGCTGTTAAGCATGAAAAGTCCTGTATTAAATTCATGTAGTATCCATACTTCCCTAGAAAACTCCACACCTCAAAGACATTCTTCGGCTACTCCCATGAAACTACAGATCTCACTTTTTCTAGGTCTACTAATACTCCTGCCTCTGAGATAACATGACCCAAGAAGTGAATATGATCCATACAAAAGAGGCACTTTGAGAGGATAACATATAACTGAAGCTCCCTCAGTGTACTCCAAATGATCTCAAGATGGGTAGCATGGTCGTGTCGAGTGTGAGAGTATATCAATTCATCATCCACTAAAACTACTATAAAAGAATCCATGTATTGAAGGAACACTCACTTCATGAGTTCCATGAAAACTGCAGGCACGTTCGTGAGACCGAACGACATAACCAAGTACTCATATAGACCATACCAGCTCCTGAGGGCTGTAAGAGGTATATCTGATGGTCTAACATGAAATTGATGATAACCAAATCATAGGTCAATCTTGAAGAACAACCAGGCTCCTTGAAGATAATAAAAGAGATCATCAATCCTCGCCAAGGGGTATCAGTACTTAATCGTCAACTTGTTCAACTTCCGATAGTCTGCACAAATCCTGAGGGTGTCTTCTTCCTTTTTCACGAACTAGACAGGCGAACCCCAATGAGAAGTACTGGGTCAGATGAAACCATTTTCCTGCAACACCTACAACTACTTCTTGAGTTACTGCAACTCAGGTGTAGCCATCCTATAAAGAGGAATGGACATCGGTGCCGCTCCAGGGACAAGATCAATCAAGAAGTCTACCTCAAGATCCGGAGGAAAACATGAAAAGTCTTCTAGAAAGACATCTCTAAAATGATCCACTACTGGAGGAAAGTCTAACTGAAAAGTCCCATGGTCATCCAAATAAATACTAGCAATCTTGGCTGTAACTCCTCCCAACCCATGATGCACTGGACATGCTCTACCTTCCTGGACATCACACTCGCCCCTATGAAGAAATGATCCACCCTCTGATGATATGAAACTCACCCTGAGGCGATAACAGTTGACGAATTCCTGGAATGGAACTAAACAGTCCATCTTGAGAATGAAATCATAGCATGTCATCTCTAGGACATAGAGGTCCCATAAGAAGTGACATCCCCCATCCTGTAGAGGGTACTCTATATACTGATTTAAACTATCCATTATAATCCCCAACAAAGTGTCTAGTGTCAAAACATCTACAGAATAAAAGATATAGAACCCAAGGATCTCCATGACAGAAATCGATATAATGCTATGGGAAGCCCCCATTTTAAAAAGAGCATAAGATAAAACTGAGGCTACTAAGATCGTACCTCTAACTGTAGAAGGTCTGGGATCCTACTCCTGCTGGGTTTGCTCCACCACAAAAGTCTGTTCTATACCGTAGCCCTGTGTCCCAGCCTTACCACTCTGAGTCAATTCACACTAATGTCACTGAAAATCGGGTGACTGGCTTCCCTGGCCACGACCTCCTCCTCGGCTTGAATGGTCAGAAGAACTCCAGTTTCCAGATTGGTGAGAAGATGGTGGCGCTTCTCCTGAATGAGGAGTCATAGAAGAACCCCTATCACCAGCTGCTAGTGAGAAGAACTAACAAAAGCATTGAAGGTGACCCATCTTTCTACAAGATCAGCACTCCACTAGGTCTCACGGGAAACATGGCATCATATTCCCGCTTCTCCCACACTTGTAGCACACCACCTGGCTACCGAAATATGCATCCCACCTTATCTGATCTACTCGTGTAGCCTCCCTATGGAGCTTCCTGCTATCAGTTGGCGGAGCACTAAATTTGGATGCTGAACCACCCTGGATCGCAGCTCCAGAATCCTTCAGATTGTGCTCTGTGATCAACGCCTGGTTGATGATAGAAGATATCGAAATCTACCTGAAGACGTTCACCTGTGACCGGATTTCGTGCCTCAGACCATCCTCAAACTTCCATTCAAGTAACAACTAATCAACTCCTGGAATAGGTGTCAAACTATGTATCTCAGTGAAGTGAGATGAATACTCCATAACAGAAAGATTACCATTCTCTATAATCATGAACTCCTGGGCTCGATCGGCCCTCAATGTCTCTAGATAGATGTAATCATAGAAGATGTGCCGAAACTCATCCCAAGCTATATTCTGCTAGAGAACCGCCTATGAGACCACATCCCACCATCTCTTGACAGATTCTCGGAGCATGTAGGTTGCAAGCTTCACCCTCCTCTCTTGAGGTATCTCCAGATGCTCGAAAATCGTCAGTGTGGCCTCGAGCCATGACTTAGCAGCCTGGGGTCCTCCATCCCCAGAGAAAGTAGGAGGATACTGCTACTAGAAGACCCACATCAAATCATCCATTGATGAGGTAGATGGTGGAGCTCCATGAAAAGTCTGCATCATCCTTAGAAATCCCTCCCTCAACTGTGTATCAACACCTATGTCAGGTACAACAGCCGGTGCCAAGGCTGTCACAATGGGATGATCTGCAGGTTGCCCCGAATTGTCGATGTGCAGTGTGTGATCACCATCTAGCAACTGGGGCACAACCATAGTATGTCCCAGTGGAATGACCCTGTAAAGTCAAGATCACACCTTAGATCAAGATTATCAAGGACTAAAAAAATGAGTGTAAGAAGGGAACCTAAGAAAGAAATCATTCAAGATTTACAAAACATGACTACACGGCATATACATTTCTTACACGGAATGTTCCCTGAAGTCATATACATGGATGTGTACTACTACCTAACCTGGTCGTGTAACCCCCCAAACACATGGCATGTACTTGAATCTTTTTTCCTTACTTGAGTCCTTCTACAGGGCTATTCCACACAGCTCTCCTAAGGCAACACTACACAGCATGTAACATACCTACACGACATGTACTAGATAGGCTTCACCTGGCCCTTGTTGTTAGTGACACAACCTGACACATAGATCAAATGACATGAAATGTTTTAGATGGACACGTCGCGTACAATAAGGGTATCACCTTCCCTCATTGTTCGTGACACAACAGGGTACCTAGGTCAGACCACACAGCATGTTCAAGGAGGAAACGACATGTATATGAAGGGTAACGTCATCCCATGTTGTTCATGACATGGCCGGGTACCTAGTTCAGACCACACGACGTCTTTTGACGGCCCACAATGTGTATTAGACACAACTCGACCAACCTGTGTTGTTAGTGATACAGTTGTGCACAGGGTTGACACGATACATTGTGTATGAAAAACACATGGCGTGTTCACTCCAGGTTTATCCCATCTTGTGTCTCTGTCCAAATGGCCTATGAAACAGTTTACAGTTGACACAGCTTTTATATAAGGTACACGGTGTGTACTTAAGAAAAAATGTTTCTTTTCGAACAGAAGAACACACGGAATGTATATAACATTACACAGCGTGTATTATGGGTTTTTCTGGAATGTAAGTCCCAGGAACTACTCCGGAACCTAGAAAACACTGAAACAAGTGTAGAAAATGCCAAATTCTGATATGTGAGGGCCCATACTCCCTGCAATTCAGTTTTTGGCATCTTATAAATATCATAGCAAGGAAAACAAGGCAATGATTCACCAAATTCTGGTCCATGAGGGCCCATAACACCTCAAGAACCAAATTTTGGCATTAATTCAAGAAAATATCTATACAAACAACACCATATCAAACAAAAGTAATTTCTATTAAGGAAACTATAAAAAAAAGCATATTTTACACATCATCAATCACAACAACATGCAATTACTAATGCATCCTAAATGGAAAGGAAAAAATGCATGGCATGTGATTTCTAGCAAGTGCCTATAAGATGCATGAGATGGAATACCCTCATCTCATCAGGTTGAAACGGAAATAGAACATCAATAACATCAACAATAATAGCACAAATCTTGTGTATCACTCAAGGTGAAATCTGATCAACTATAATAATTGAAAAACCTTAAAAATTACAATTAACGAGGTAGATTACCTTTTTTCCTGTACATGGGTTAGCTACTCCCTGGAACAACTTATAACCAAGTACTTATTCCATCATATCCCTCGATAAAGGCCCCAGATAGTAAATAATGAGAAAATAAACCCTCTGATACCACTTTGAAACATCTCGGTTTCGGAAGCCACCTAGAGGTGCCCCGTACCCAGTTGGTCACATGGCCTCAAGAGCATTTCCCTGAACACCAGAGGCTGCAGTCTAGCTGTGAGGGCCTGGGGTATGCTAGTGGAGAAGCTATGACCACATTGGCAGACTACACAATGGAATTCAACAATTATATATAGTAGCAGAAGAAGTAAACTTCCAAAAGTAGTAAACAGTGGAAGACTGGAATATTGAAACAAATGGAGCACATATATAAATGATGCATGATACATATGTCTAGGAAAGAATCCAAACATGTCACAATGCTGGAATAAATGTAATACTAAACCAAGTACAAAATAAAAGGTAAAAAACTCCTCATCATCGCAAGCATATGATTGGTCCCATGCTCTCCAACTCCATAGAAAGTCAAGTACCTGAAATAGAAGGGAGATTTCCCTAATCTATACCTACAGCAAAATAATCTATTTGGGCCCAAAAGCAAGACCCAAATAGGGTGTGAGGCTAAATCCCAGTAGGAAACCACCCGAAGATCTGTGCCTAATAGTCGGTGAGTATATAGCAGGTAAAAGTACAGAAAGTAGTAAACAAGAAGGTACTAAACAGTAAACAGTCCACAGTTTCAAATCAAGCAATAGTGAAGCGAAAAAGATAAACTAGAAACAGGTAACCCTCTTGGAGGTACTCACAGCCATCCCCTCTAGTCCTACCTAAAATGTACCAGAAACCCACCGTGCAGCACACACGGTCTAACCCCTCTGGTTTTGTATATTAATATAATATGACTCTATGGGGAAGATGTAACAGCCCGAGATTTTATGAAAAATATTCTTTTTTATTTCACTAATGTCTTGTGTTGTACGCTACACCAAAAGGAGCTTGCACAACACTCATCCTTGACTTGCCTTTTATTACACGCAATCGTGACCTTCCTCGATAGCGTGTATAGTACGCAATAACAAGTTTCACTAAACAGCGATATGCTATTAAAATGTTATTAAAACTAGCCGTTACGAATAGTAATAACCACTTTTTGAAATTTTTTTAAATTTTATTTTTCAAAATGGATTTCATTTTTGGATTCGGAGTATCGAATTTAGCCTAAGGTGAAATTTTGGTAATTTTCGGATAACTTTCAATTTTTGATGAATAGTGAAAATTACTAAATTTTAGATAAAAACAAATTTTTCAATCGAAATAATTAATAGTGATAAATTATTAATTTGAGTGGTTTTAAATTATATTTAGAATATATTTTTACAATTTAATACAATGATGGTCATTGGATGTAATTTCACATTTAAACTAGACATAAACAAGTGTCAATCTTTTGATAGATATTGTTTCTTAAAAACACGCTATTTGTTTTAACAGCAGGATTTAATTATAAAATTAATTAATGCAAATTTTATGTAATGAATTTGGTAAAATAGATTTCATTTTTGAATTCGGAATATGAAATATAGCTTAGGATGAAATTTTGGCATTGTTCTGAAAAACATCAATTTTTGATGAATAGTGAAACTACTAAGTGGTAGTTAAAAAAACTGAATTTTTCATAAAACTTAATTTTTCCGCTTCTGTGAATGGAATTTCGAAAATCCGAGAGACATGGTTAATATCAAGGACTAAAATGTGGTTTAATGAGATGAAAATAATTTTTTGGTGAATAGTAACTTTTTACTTTTTTACCGCGGTTAATAGTAAATAGGGTAACTAAGGGTAAATATGATATTACTATTACCCTAACACATGTCCTAATTCTATTGGACAAGTGTAATTCGACCAAAAACAAACTTAGGAATAAAATATGACCATTTAGGCCCACTTGGATTAGATTAGGACATTTATTATTAATTTATTTAAAGAAGGGTTAAAATAGTTAAAATCAATGTTTAATAAGTAAATCATTTTAATATGGGGTTATACATAAGATAAATTCGATTGTAAATATTCATTAGAAAGATAAAAAGATTTAATACATGATGGTATTTTATTTGTAATTTTTAGACATAAAATAATTTATTTTATTTATGACACAACGATGATGCAGTAATTATCTTATTAATGAAATATTGACATAATTGATGTTATAAACACCCAAATAAATGTAATATGAGATTTTTTATGAATTCCACTAATTTTCTAGGTTGCTATGATATATTAATGTTGATTTAATCAACTTGGTTCGAACATTTAATTCTGTTATGACTTTCAAAAAAATCATATATGAAATAGTGTCAAAATTGACACAAAATAGTTTTTAAATCAAATATTATATTATTAATTGTTATTGTATTCCTAAAAATCTAAGGTTCGGCCAAATGACTTAGATAAGGATATATATATTAATAATAAACAATTTGGGGTTCGTTTGGCATGTTATAGTAAGTGTATTAACCATATAGTGAAAGAAAACAAAAAGACACGGTAAAAGTTAAATTATTTAACTTAGAGTTAAATCTAATTGATAAGGTTACAATAATAACCTAAACTTGTCTAAATCCTATTGGTTGATAGGATTTCGACCCATCCCCACTTTATCTTCGAAATAAGACCCTTTGGAACCATTATAAACCTATTTTGACTTTAATATAAAATAATATTTTGAGATATTCCTAAGGTGCCCCTCTCCTCCCTTATAAAAGGACACCTCCTCCCCCTCCTCCTCACACCAATTTGAGCACTCAAGCTCGGCCAACCCCTGCCAAAATCTCTCCTCCACTTCCCTAGAAACATCCTAGAGGTTCTGGTCTTCCTCCAAGACCAATTTTAGTGCCCTAAGAGGAGGTCTCAAAGAGGCACTTCAAAGAAGAGGTAATTACCGTTACCAATTATTTCATTTTTATTTCTTCTTCCACTTCTTCTTCTTAGGTTGTTTCATTATGAAGTAATAACATCAGTATCACTCATATACTGATATGTTATTATAAGTATGAAACAACCCTATTTCACCATCTATCCATCCTATGGAAAAAGAAATCACCGCGCGTGCGTACGTACGGAATACCGTCTCCACGCCGTGGTGTAATCTATTTTTCACCACCACCTTACATGGATGGGTATAATGGTGTAAAGAATAACTATACATAGTTATTAAAACATCATATTTATTCTGATATATTGTATAATCCACTCCACTCCAATTCAATATTTATAGAAATGATATCATCGCTCGTGCGTACGTACGGACTACCGTCTCCACGACGCGATGAGATTCATTCTCCATGTTAACCATTTAAGAATGATTATAATGTATATATAATAAATAATAATGAAATATATGACATTATAAAGCTACTGGATTTATGTATATATATACATATGTATGTCATCTACTTACTTCCATTTCAAGACAATAAAGAAAGGAAAACAGCGTTCATGCGTACGTACGGACTACCGTCTCCATGAACGGTGTTTTTCATTTTATTTATCTACCTATTATATATATATATATACTGAATATATATGATATATAAATCATATTTTATATTCTGGAAGTGAGTAAATCATGATATAAGTAATAATGATGTCAAGAACAACAAGTCAAAACACCTACGATAAATGAAACGATTTTACCCAAAACGCTTCTTTAACATGGAATTTACAAAAGAACGGGTAATATAATGTCATAAGTGAACCATATATGATATCATAACAATTAATATGATTCTGTAATAAGTCAATAAATGATTTAAATCATTATACAGGAGGTTCGGACACTTACAAAGCAAGTCAGACCTAAGGTAAGGGAAATATCACAATCTCATTTTTATCCGAGATTGTTTATTCGTAAGTATTTACTGGGGTGTATTTTATCATCCACATCCATGTTCCTTCAATATGTAATATTGTTTCCATCCACTTACAATATTTTAAATCCAATTTTACTCTTCGGTGAGTTTTTAGTAAAGAATATGAAAGGAATCTTTTGTCGCTTTTTCATACGAGGTACTTTTTGACTTTTCCGACAAAAGTACGAAGAATGTTTTTTTTAACTTAAACGGCATGAACGGATTTTTACAGTTTTATAAAGCCTTATTTTCATGAAGCTTCCTCCAAAAGATTTCATGACTATTTTTAATAAAATCTCTTTCTTTTAAAATTGCATGATGTTTTGTGAAAAGAAATTGATTTTGAAGAAGAAAGGATATTTTCCTCAAGAATTCATTTCAAGTGTTTTATCAAAATTATTTTCCATCTAAGATAATAAAGGGTTCTGTTTCTATCCATATTTTTACATTGATTTTACTATGTTGTGATGGAATTATGTTTATGAATTCCTTTATCTTATATGAATGGTTTTATGATGTCATGTTGTTTTAAGAATCCCATTTTTATTACATGGGTTATGAAATGATGTATGATTTATGATTTTGTGGCACACATAAGAATGGTATCATTATGAGATGGGTGGGACCTATATCCCCCTCCAATGCATTGGGTAAAGATTTTATATCTCATGAGATAGACATGGCTGAAATGGTAGGTTATACCGGTTCAGTGAAACGGGACTGAAACAAGGGTTACTCGATTCAGAAAGGGACTTTGTCCACTAAGATAGTCTTGGCAATGAGTCTTGACTAACAAGAAATGATTTTCTATGATTATGTGTGTATGCCACAAAGTTTCATGTTTTAAGTTATGATTATTGGGATTACATTTCACTTCTATGATTTATCCCATGTTATGATATTATGAGCTTTTTTGCAGGTTAAGATTTCCAAAAGCTATGTTCTTATATATATGATGTGATTGATATTTCTTTTGTTTACCCTTACTGAGCATTTGAGCTCACCCTTTTATGTTTTCTTTTCCCCAGGATATAAAGAAAGGTTTTAGGTATAAAAAAAGGGATGACCTTTATGGGAGATATTGAAGAACTTTCACCACGATTAGAAGATTACGTTCCGAGTTTCCAAAGACACTACACTATTACGATCCTTGTGTGTGTGTTTTTGTTATGTACTAAGTATTCCGCAAAAGTAATGTAATTTCCATGTACGTCAGGCTTCAGGACTCTACAGTTGGTATCAGAGGAAAGGTTTAGTCAACCTTTGGAAACTAGGATGCGAAAACGTTAGTGAGATCCCTAGAGATATTTCTAAGGTATGTCTAGGGATGTCCCTAGGGATAAGTATACGTATAGGTTATAGTAATAGAATTACGCTAACGATCATAGAATTAAACCTAAGATGTTGGATATTGAAGGTACTCCCCCTTTATTATGTTGTTTTCCCTAGCATGATTTTTGCCTCTCGCACTATTCTTTTTGGGTTTTAGACGATGGCTGGAACCCGAAGGAACCGTGTTGATCAATGCAATGGACAATGCAATGATTGCCCTCCTGAACAAACAAATGTTATGGGAGATGGAGTGCAAAATCTTATTTCTATACTTACACAAGCTATGAATCATTCTGGACTTCCAAATGAGCAGAGAAGGGAACAATATTCTATTGAGTCCTTCATGAGGCAACGTCCACCTTCTTTCAGTGGGTCTTCTGATCCACTTGTGGCTGAACAATGGATCAGTACTACTGAAAAGATATTTTCAGTTCTTCAATGTTTTGAACATGATAAAGTCATCTTAGCAGTATATCGTTTGGAAGGTGAAGCTGATCAATGGTGGAATCTTATCAAGAATACGAGGCCAAGAGATGAAATTGAGTCCATGGAATGGGACGAGTTCAAGAACTTGTTTTTCAGTAAGTACTTCCCTCGTATTCTTCGAACAAAGATGGAGAAAGAGTTTCTTGAACTGAAGCAAAGGGATGATGAATCTGTTGGTACCTATGAAGCGAATTTTACAAGACTTGCAAGGTATGCTTCTGGAATTATCATCCAACCTGAAAGTAAAGTTGATCGATTTTTCAGTGGCTTAAAACCAAGTCTTCGAAGGGAATTAGCTATAAGAGACTTCAGTAGCTATGAAGAAATTGTGCGTTGTGCTATCAAGGTAGAAATGGAAGTTGGTGTTACATATCCATCTCATGGTTTTGACAAGAAACAAAAGATGGAGTTCAAGGAGAAATCTCAGAATAATGGTGAAAAGAAGATGAATGTTTCCTTATGCACAAAGTGTGGAAAGAAGCATGGTGGAGATTGTCTTAAAGGGACTAGAAAATGTTTTAAGTGTGGAAAAGAAGGTCATCAAGCAGCTGAGTGTCGAAGTAATGGAAAAAGGGTTTCTAATGATGTGAATAAAGCAAACACTGCAGAGAACGCACCTCCAACACTTCAATGCTTCAAGTGCATGGAAATGGGGAATTATGCTAATAATTGCCCTAATCCAAGGGTTAGTGATGATCAACATGAGCAACCACTGAAGGAAAAGGACAAAGGGAAATCACATGCGATCACTATTGGAAATATTGAATATGACAACGATGTGGTGGAATGATTAAGTGTTTATGTAATGGGATTCCAAAATAATGTTGTATCATTGAGTATTTCAATATTTATTGATGTGGTATTCAAAGTGATTGAGATATTTTTTGGAAATAAGATGATATGAGCATAATGAAGACGAGAAAATGAAATGTTTAATAGTATTCATGAGCTCATGATTGATATAAGGACTAAGTGATATCATGGTTTGAGTATATAGAATTTTGAGGATTTTGGTATGTGGAAAGTGTTAACTTTTAACTGCACTCATGTTTTCACTAAGGTATTCAAGAGAATACATGATTAAGGACTTTGAATGTTTGGAATGTGACCAACAAGACATATCTTATGATATGTGGGGATCAACGACAGTATTAAATCTATGGTAATCGTTGTCACTATATTATGAGAGTGGACTGCAGTATTATGTATAAGCCTAAAGATTAGACTGGATTATGTTGGATATAAGTTAGTATTGTTTAAGGATAGAAGATTTTCGATATTATTGATGGGATGTTATAGTAACGTAGTTTTAGAAAAAGGACAACCTGCAGGACGGGCGACAGCCCATCGCTTCGGAGAAGGCTGTAGGAATCGAACCCACAACCGAAGTGCGACTGGCCTTTATCGCCTACCACTGGCCTACAGGAAGTCCCTGTTTAGTAGAAACTAGTTTTATTATATTAAGCAGTATGATATATGAAGTATAAGCCCATTTTAGGAACCATATATGATAAATCCCACTATAGATCGACTTATGTATATAAATTTTGCTAACCTTTTGAGACAGATGGAATGACCCGTCATTCTATCACATGATCTGCTAACACTTCACGAATAACAAATTCAACTTCATTTATTTAAGAGATGAAGTGGAAATTGTTAAAGGCACGAACAACAGTGAGATTGTACCAAAATAAAGTAAGTATTTATTCTAATTCAAATTCTTTAACTTTAGGGAAATGATCTTGAAAACCAAAAATGTTGTCCTAGTTCTCTTATACCTGATGAATCAGATGGTACCATAGATCGTCACAAATTTATGGATTTGTGATTGCTGGCTTTTCCATAGCCATGTCGTCTACCACTCTCCATCAGAACATGATGGTTATATTTCTCTTCCATATCCATATTTTCACCTATGTGGAAACCCAGTGTTTAGTTTATTTGGGTAACCGTTATGTTTTATACTTTTGTTTTTAAAGATTGGTTTTGGTATTCTTTTTTACGATGTAGGTTTCTATTAAAGAAACTTTCGAATAGTAAACCATTTATAACCCCGACGAATTTCGAGGGTGAAATTCATTTTAAGGGGGGTAGAATGTAACAGCCCGAGATTTTAAGAAAAATATTCTTTTTTATTTCACTAATGTCTTGTGTTGTACGCTACACCAAAAGGAGCTTGCACAACACGCATCCTTGACTTGCCTTGTATTACACGCAATCGTGACCTTCCTCGATAGCGTGTATAGTACGCAATAACGAGTTTCACTAAACAGCGATATGCTATTAAAATGTTATTAAAACTAGCCGTTATGAATAGTAATAACCACTTTTTGAAATTTTTTTAAATTTTATTTTTCAAAATGGATTTCATTTTTGGATTCGGAGTATCGAATTTAGCCTAAGGTGAAATTTTGGTAATTTTCGGATAACTTTCAATTTTTGATGAATAGTGAAAATTACTAAATTTTAGATAAAAACAACTTTTTCAATCGAAATAATTAATAGTGATAAATTATTAATTTGAGTGGTTTTAAAGTATATTTAGAATATATTTTTACAATTTAATACAATGATGGTCATTGGATGTAATTTCACATTAAAACTAGACATAAACAAGTGTCAATCTTTTGATAGATATTGTTTCTTAAAAACACGCTATTTGTTTTAACAGCGGGATTTAATTATAAAATTAATTAATGCAAATTTTATGTAATGAATTTGGTAAAATAGATTTCATTTTTGAATTCGGAATATGAAATATAGCTTAGGATGAAATTTTGGCATTGTTCTGAAAAAACATCAATTTTTGATGAATAGTGAAACTACTAAGTGGTAGTTAAAAAAACTGAATTTTTCATAAAACTTAATTTTGCCACTTCTGTGAATGGAATTTCGAAAATCCGAGAGACACGGTTAATATCAAGGACTAAAATGTGGTTCAATGAGATGAAAATAATTTTTTTGGTGAATAGTAACTTTTTACTTTTTTACTGCGGTTAATAGTAAATAGGGTAACTAAGGGTAAATATGATATTACTATTACCCTAACACATGTCCTAATTCTTTTGGACATGTGTAATTCGACCAAAAACAAACTTAGGAATAAAATATGACCATTTAGGCCCACTTGGATTAGATTAGGACATTTATTATTAATTTATTTAAAGAAGGGTTAAAATAGTTAAAATCAATGTTTAATAAGTAAATCATTTTAATATGGGGTTATACATAAGCTAAATTCGATTGTAAATATTCATTAGAAAGCTAAAAAGATTTAATACATGATGGTATTTTATTTGTAATTTTTAGACATAAAATAATTTATTTTATTTATGACACAACGATGATGCAGTAATTATCTTATTAATGAAATATTGACATAATTGATGTTATAAACACCAAAATAAATGTAATTTGAGATTTTTTATGAATTAAACTAATTTTATAGGTTGTTATGATATATTAATGTTGATTTAATCAACTTGGTTCGAACATTTAATTCTGTTATGACTTTCACAAAAATCATATATCAAATAGTGTCAAAATTGACACAAAATAGTTTTTAAATCAAATATTATATTATTAATTGTTATTGTATTCTTAAAAATCTAAGGTTCGGCCAAATGACTTAGATAAGGATATATATATTAATAATAAACAATTTGGGGTTCGTTTGGCATGTTATAGTAAGTGTATTAACCATATAGTGAAAGAAAACAAAAAGACACGGTAAAAGTTAAATTATTTAACTTAGAGTTAAATCTAATTGATAAGGTTAAAATAATAACCTAAACTTGTCTAAATCCTATTGGTTGATAGTATTTCGACCCATCCCCACTTTATCTTCGAAATAAGACCCTTTGGAACCATTATAAACCGATTTTGACTTTAATATAAAATAATATGTTGAGATATTCCTAAGGTGCCCCTCTCCTCCCTTATAAAAGGACACCTCCTCCCCCTCCTCCTCACACCAATTTGAGCACTCAAGCTCGGCCAACCCCTGCCAAAATCTCTCCTACACTTCCCTAGAAACATCCTAGAGGTTCTGGTCTTCCTCCAAGACCAATTTTAGTGTCCTAAGAGGAGGTCTCAAAGAGGCACTTCAAAGAAGAGGTAATTACCGTTACCAATTCTTTCATTTTTATTTCTTCTTCCACTTCTTCTTCTTAGGTTGTTTCATTATGAAGTAATAACATCAGTATCACTCATATACTGATATGTTATTATAAGTATGAAACAACCCTATTTCACCATCTATCCATCCTATGGAAAAAGAAATCACCGTGCGTGCGTACGTACGGAATACCGTCTCCACGCCGTGGTGTAATCTATTTTTCACCACCACCTTACATGGATGGGTATAATGGTGTAAAGAATAACTACACATAGTTATTAAAACATCATATTTATTCTGATATATTGTATAATCCACTCCAATTCAATTCAATATTTATAGAAATGATATCATCGCTCGTGCGTACGTACGGACTACCGTCTCCACGACGCGATGAGATTCATTCTCCATGTTAACCATTTAAAAATGATTATAATGTTTATATAAGAAATAATAATGAAATATATGACATTATAAAGCTACTGGATTTATGTATATATATACATATGTATGTCATCTACTTACTTCCATTTCAAGACAATAAGGAAAGGAAAACAGCGTTCATGCGTACGTACGGACTACCGTCTCCATGAACGGTGTTTTTCATTTTATTTATCTACCTATTATATATATATATATACTGAATATATATGATATATAAATCATATTTTATATTCTGGAAGTGAGTAAATCATGATATAAGTAATAATGATGTCAAGAACAACAAGTCAAAACAACTACGATAAATGAAACGATTTTACCCAAAACGCTTCTTTAACATGGAATTTACAAAAGAACGGGTAATATAATGTCATAAGTGAACCATATATGATATCATAACAATTAATATGATTCTGTAATAAGTCAATAACATGATTTAAATCATTATACAGGAGGTTCGGACACTTACAAAGCAAGTCGGACCTAAGGTAAGGGAAATATCACAATCTCATTTTTATCCGAGATTGTTTATTCGTAAGTATTTACTGGGGTGTATTTTATCATCCACATCCATGTTCCTTCAATATGTAATATTGTTTCCATCCACTTACAATATTTTAAATCCAATTTTACTCTTCGGTGAGTTTTTAGTAAAGAAAATGAAAGGAATCTTTTGTCGCTTTTTCATACGAGGTACTTTTTGACTTTTCCGACAAAAGTACGAAGAATATTTTTTTTTAACTTAAACGGCATGAACGTATTTTTACGGTTTTATAAAGCCTTATTTTCATGAAGCTTCCTCCAAAAGATTTCATGACTATTCTTAATAAAATCTCTTTCTTTTAAAATTGCATGATGTTTTGTGAAAAGAAATTGATTTTGAAGAAGAAAGGATATTTTCCTCAAGAATTCATTTCAAGTGTTTTATCAAAATTATTTTCCATCTAAGATAATAAAGGGTTCTGTTTCTATCCATATTTTTACATTGATTTGACTATGTTGTGATGGAATTATGTTTATGAATTCCTTTATCTTATATGAATGGTTTTATGATGTCATGTTGTTTTAAGAATCCCATTTTCATTACATGGGTTATGAAATGATGTATGATTTATGATTTTGTGGCACACATAAGAATGGTATCATTATGAGATGGGTGGGACCTATATCTCCCTCCAATGCATTGGGTAAAGATTTTATATCTCATGAGATAGACATGGCTGAAATGGTAGGTTATACCGGTTCAGTGAAACAGGACTGAAACGGGGGTTACTCGATTCAGAAAGGGACTTTTTCCACTAAGATAGTCTTGGCAATGAGTCTTGACTAACAAGAAATGATTTTCTATGATTATGTGTGTATGCCACAAAGTTTCATGTTTTAAGTTATGATTATTGGGATTACATTTCACTTCTATGATTTATCCCATGTTATGATATTATGATCTTTTTTGCAGGTTAAGATTTCCAAAAGCTATGTTCTTATATATATGATGTGATTGATATTTCTTTTGTTTACCCTTACTGAGCATTTGAGCTCACCCTTTTATGTTTTCTTTTCCCCAGGATATAAAGAAAGGTTTTAGGTAAAAAAAAGGGATGACCTTTATGGGAGATATTGAAGAACTTTCACCACAATTAGAAGATTACGTTCCGAGTTTCCAAAGACACTAAACTATTACGATCCTTGTGTGTGTGTGTTTTTGTTATGTACTAAGTATTCCGCAAAAGTAATGTAATGTCCATGTACGTCAGGCTTCGGGACTCTACAGAAGAACTCATAATAAATCCCCTTATAGTCTAAGGTACAGTAAGACTCTCTGAGGAAGCTCACACACTCCATTCCCCATATATTCTAGGTCAGTTAAGGACTCTCTGAGGAAGCTCACCCGGTCAATTCCTCTTATAGATCCATGGTCTAGGAATCTCTGAGGACGCTCACTCGATCAATTCCCCTTATAGTCTAACATCTCAGGATTAAAATCAAAGACTCTTTGAGGATGCTCACTCAATCAATCCTTCCTTATAGCCAAAAGTGCTCAAAGACTCTCTGAGGAAGCTCACTCGGTCAATTCCCCCTATAGTCTACCAAACAAGGTTCTCACGACCCTATGTAAGTCAACGAGAAAAGAACTGTAACATAGCCAAAGTAAACCTACATAACTACTTGGATAAATAGTCTATAACATAACAAGCATGTCATAATTACAAACTATCCATCCTACAACAACATGCATGGGAAATAGGCAAAGCAGCCAATGCTAAACAGGACGAAATGGTCATAAACAGAACTATTCATGGGAAAAACACGTCCAAGAATATCAATCAACCCAATTATTATCCAAATTACCTATACACAGGTGTACAGTCATGGATGGAAAAATCAATAGGGGTAAATCGGTAAACACGCAATACCCCGTTCAAGGGTATTGGTGGAATTTCCACATAATACTCAAAGACATCGAATGGAAAGGCACAAACCACCTACCTTGGGTAAGGAGATCAATATACTTGAACCACGAAGCTTGAGTCTCCTTATAACATTGTAGATCTAAGAAACTTCCATAACATTCAACGCACAATAACATTGAAAAGAATAGGAATTGGAAAACAAGGCTTAAACAGAAGAGAGAAATCACAGATTTGATTCCAATGCAATCAACAGTGTTCAAATCGGAGGATGGATAGAGGCTCGTGGGCTTGCCAAAGATCTGTGGTTTCTCGGTGCTCTCAGACAAACAGAAGTTAAAATAAGTGAGTTATGTATGTCAGACGTGACCCCGGTGTGTTTAATGAAAACAAATACATGGTGTGTACTTTTGGAATACACAACGTGTACATTTTGTTTCTGTACTCCGTATTATGCGGCCTCCAAAACACTCCCACACAGACGTGTGTGTGGCTAGTACACGACCAGCACATGGCCTGTTGTGGCAAGAAAGTACATGGTGTGTACTCATAAAGTACATGGCATTTACATAGAGAATTTCTTCAAATTCATCTTTTCTCCAAAAATGACTAGAAAGGAAAAACATACCTGAATGAAGGTCTGGGTTCTTATAGAATATTTTAAAAAAAAATCTTAAATAAAATATTTATATAAATCAGTTTATATAAATCTAAAATTCAGGTCAATTCGTTCAACAACATTGGAATATATTTATATCTCAAATATAAAACAGGAGACCAACATGGTCATCTTCCAAATAGGTACGAAATTTTGATTTTGTAGGACTCCAAACTCACTATGTGATCAGGAAAATATGTATATACACTTTTCCCTCTAACATGGACCAAAATAGACTCATCACTATCCCATCAGGGATGTGACCAGCATTTATGATCTAGAATGTTGTATTAGCGTAGAGTGTGTCTAAATAACTCACAAACTACCTATGGATTCCATTAGATCTTACACAGTCAATTGTGTGAAATTTATTTGTAAGAATTATTATAATAAAATTAAATACCATTCCCCAATTTAAAATTTGAGTTTTCCATTTAATCTGAAAATAGGTTTTCATAAGAAAAACATTCCTCTTTAAAAAGATAAAACCAATAGGTATCCAAAAAAGCATTTTTTTTAATCCATTCTCAAAAGTTTTAAAAAAATGAAAAAATCCATAAATTTCACAATCCATATATATAATTATATCCAATTATTTAATTGAAATATATTCCATCGAATTTACAATTTAAATGTAACAATTTATATCAACCAAATTCCACAAACCCTTGTAATTAAAAGTAATTGATGATCTTCCTAATTTTCATGACAAAGAAATTTAAAATATCTAAATTCTCTAGATTTGGGTTTTATCCAATAAATTGAAAGAATATCTGTGAAATTTTATTTAAATTGACAATTTAAAATAATAAGAAAAATCTATGTTAATCAATTTTTCCGAACAGAATGGAACCACCTACCTTTTTCCTATAAACCACCACTCATAACAGAACCCATTGAGCGGAATAAAGGTTTATAAAACCTAGAAACCCATCCTAGAAATGATATTTAATAGTAAAAATAATAGATAAATAAATTTCAAGATGATCCACATAAATCCAAAAGGGGTTGAAAGAGAGAAAGATGAAGAATAAAGAGAACGTTTTCCTAGGAATCCACACAACAAGCGTAATGATAATTGAACATCCAATGAAGGAACTCGGAAGGGTTGGATGGATCTAAGATCACATGGGGAAGGTTTTTGTTCAAGAGAAAAGAAAATGGAGAGGATGGGAAAAGAGAATCGCAATCATGTTTACTGTTTAAAAACCACGATTTGGTTATTACTCGATGTGTATCCCACTAAACACCCTCAAATAGTAAGGTTTCATAACCACTGAAAAATGAGTCTGTTTAATTTGTAAAATATTCATTAAATAAGTAATGACATGTATAGGTACATCATGATGTCTATCCTTTCACTATTTGTATCTTATTAGGACATGAAACTTCTCAGGGAATGCACCAAGCAACCATTACACATTGTGTAACCTAGTTATATGACGTGTAACCCTATGGAAACCTATAGAAATGAATAGTTAAAGCTGAGAGTCAAAAATATATCTTACTTCACCATTATACGTTTTATCCCAATTCATTCTCAACAATACCCAGTCTAAAAAAGGGAAAAAATAGGAAAATTATAAAGATTTACCTGTTAGATTGGTAATGGGATGTTATAACCACCCCACCAAAAATCATTTTGTCCCTAGAAAGCCTATGATGAAGCTTCAATGAAAAAAATATGAGGCCATTTATCTCTTACCAGTTCCTCATATTCTCACGTCACATCGTTATCAGAGACATGCTTCCATAGAACATGAACCAAAGGTATCATCCTACCACAAAGTAACTGGTCTCAGAATCAACTATCCTAATTGGAATCCTTGTAAATGATAATTCATGTTCAATCCAAATATCACTCCAACTCAAATTATGATATGAATCCGAAAAATAAATTTTCAGATGTGATACATGGAATACTTTATATATCAACATTAGCTATGGTGGATGTTCTAAATAGTATGAAACTTTACTCACCTCCTAAACAACTTCAAAAGGTCCCAAAAAATAAGGATACATATTCCTTTTATTCCCAAGATTGCGATGACCCAACCGGGGTGAAACATTTAAGAACACCTAGCCACCAACTGAGAATTTGAATGTCATATAGTGATGATCAATATAAATATTTTATCATATCTATACTGTAAACATTATTTGGAGAATTATCTGATTAATTATTTTTGTCTCATTGACTAAACTTTTTTCAACCGAGGAACTTTCACCAATATTTGACCAACAAAACAAATATTTACAACAAAAACCATAAAATTATTTAAAATGAACCATTCTAATTATAGACTAGTATCTATTGTTATATGAAAATCAACCATACCCAATATACCATCCCAAGCCCCACCTATGTCGAGAACACACACATATAGAATATCCTCTATAATATATATATATATATATATATATATATATATATATATATTTCTTTCTGGACATCTAACTGCATATGGTAGGCCGTGCTCAAAATCAATCGAGATCATAGTACTTCGTAAAGGCCTCTCCAAAAGTGATAAGTGAAATGACGATCCCTATTAATGAATATCATTGATAGAACACCGTGAAAATGAAAAATCTATTTCCCGTAGAGATTTCTTAACTCGTCAGAATTGGTTGTATCACAGATGCGTATTAAGTTAGATGAATTGGTCAACCTAGTGATCACAAACCATATAAAATTACTCTTCTACTGGGTATGAGGCAACCTGACCACAAAGTCCATAGATATTTCATTCCACTTCCAAGTAGGGACTAGAAGTGGAAGAAGTGAACCTGAAGGATTTTGATGCTCATCTTGAACCTTCTGGAATGTGTATTAGTGGGAAACAAACTCAGAAATGCTCTGTTTTATACCAAGAAATAAGATGTGATAATATATTTCATAGACCATATTATTGTTTCTTGAGTGCACAAACTAATAGAAATTATAACATTCCCCCATCATAGCATCCCTTGCTGCTAATGACATAAGAATGTGATTACAATAACATATAACACCCGCTTTGGATAACAGACATTAGAAATATGGCTACCCACTATAAATAGATCTATAATGCTATGAAATTCATCATAAAGATGTTGATATATAATAATGATTTTTATAATACTATAATTTAGCTAAAATCTTTATATAGAAATGTTATCCTCTTTTTGTTGGACTCCAAAATGAAACTATTAAAAGAGAGACATCAAATTGTACTGTTCTGAAGATTCTTCCATCGCCTTGGAAAGATGCTTCATAATTAATGCATCCACAATGACATTCAATTTCCCTGGTTTTTAGGTGATGTCAATGTCAAAATATTTCAGGTAATCAACCCAATGTATCTGGTGGAGGTTCAAATATTTTTAAGAAAAGATATAACTCAAGATTTTGTGGTCGGAATATACAATAATCTTTTCTCAATAAAGTTATTTCCACCAACTCTTAAGCGTGTGCATCGCAACATCATATTCAAGGTCATGGGTAGGATAATTCTTATCATGTTTCCTAAGCTGAAGAGATCCAAAATATAATATGTGATCTCCCTATTCAAGACTCAACCCATGATAGAACCTGATGCATCACAAAAGACCACATAGCCTTGCCTGACCTTTGGAAGATTCAACACAAATGTATTTATCAAAATCCATTTCAGATGAACAAAAAGAACTATAACATTTATCATTTCATGAAAACATTACCCCTAATTAATTATAGCATTCATCAGAGATGTATACATCAAAAAGTAATTCTTGAACTGGCGATAATATTCGGGTAATCCCAATGCACTCCAAATCTCAAGGACTGTACATTGCTTCTTCAAAGTCATGACAGCCTTCGCATTCTTAGGATAAAAAATATAGCATTTTTAGAAACCATGTATCCCACGAAATTAAATTATCTAATCTAGAAATAACAATTTAAAAGCTCTGTATAATGACAGAGATTTCTCATAAGACATAGAACTATTCTTATATGATACATATGATCCTCTTTAGACATAGAGTAAATTTGGATGTCACCCATAAAGACTTCCAGAATAGTATCTATATACTCAATGAAAATCCTATTCATCAAGTCCATGAAAACATCAATATAATTTTTTTGACCAAAGGGAATAACAAGGAACTCATAATGGTTACATTATCTCTAAAAGGTGGTTTACTGAATGTTAGCTTCTTTTATCCTCACCATATTTTAACTAGATCGAAGTTTGATCATTGAAAACCACATCAACCCTTTAAAATGATTAAACAAATCATCAATCTATGTAAAAAGATACTTTTTATTTACCATAACATTAATGAAATTTCAGTAATCAACACATATTATAAGAGAACCATCAAAATTCATAGCCAAGAGAATTGATGCCTCCTAAGGTGACACACTCAGATGTATAAAGTCTTTCTCAAGAATCACATCTAACTGGGAAATCACCTATTTCTTTTTTGTTGTATAAATATGGTAAGATGGAATTGAAATAGGTTTAGTACCAAGAATTAATTCAATGGAAATCATGAACAACCTAATCATTTTCAATCCGAAGAAATCAGAAGGGAACACATTTGGAAACAAGTTGACAACTAGAGGTAGATCACTGCTCAATGTAGTCTTATCTAGATCCAAACCAAACACTAATATTAACTTACCCAACTATGTATAATAAGGTCTTTCCTTGCTAAACCGTAGGTCCCATTTTCCATGAACAGTAATAGACCTACTACTAGGTATAGTAAGGTAGTACCAGTGTATATAACAATCGATCGAGGATTTATAAAAAATAATCCAATATATTCCTAAAATTACATCAAGAGGTTTCATGTCATGGACTAGAAAATTCCACTTCTGCTCAACATCTAACAGAGGGAAGACACAAGAGGGACTACAAAGACCCTTCTCTCTATTCATTATAATGGGTATCGTAATATCTATATAACAAGATATATGGAATATAGAATGTTTTACTAGATTAATAATAAAGGTTGAAATAAACGAATGAGATACACGAATATCAAATAGATTGGTCACTAATGAATAATATATAGTAATGGAACCTCTCACGGTCACTAGACTCATATCAGCTTCCTCTAGAGACTCTTGTACTACATGAAGTAGATTCATTATAGATGATTGTGGGTTGAATACATAAATAATCTACTTTTTCCATAGTTTTAGGAGGATTTAATGATCCTATACAACTATACAGAGTAAAAAAATATGGATGAATCTATATAAGTGTCTTGAACATCTGCAGGAGTTACAATTCTTGGGAACCTTAGTGAATACCCTTTTAGAATGTCCTGGCTAGCCACACTAATAGGAAAACAAAGTAATTCCTCCTGGTACTATAGGAGGTCTAGAATGACCCCATTGCTAAGAAATACCATTAGAATCATCATGATTCATCTTTCCATTAAAGGAAATGATGCTATCACATGGAGAAAAAAGGAAATCCCATCAACCCTGTGTTTCCATTAAGACTCATCACAACCATAATCACCTTATCCAACACATCATAATAACTTGGAAGCATTAACAAGAAAACCTTAGAACATATATCTGATTTAAGTCCCAACTCAAACAATCGATCCTTCATCCTCTTGGTAAATAAAATCTTAATAGAAAACTAAACAAGTTTAGAAATGTGATTTGAATACACAGTCGTGTTTCTTTCAGTATACTCAATCATGTAAAACACCACATCCTTAGACAATACCACTAAATCTGGATAGAACTAGTTGGTGAAAAGAACATTTAACTCTTTCTACACTTAGTCCTCATGATTTTTATGTTTCGCCATCATGTCCTACCTTATCCTTCTTGTTCCTTCAAACACAAAGGTGGAAAACATCACCATGATATTGTATAGAGTCTCCAAGAACTCAAACAAAATTTCTATCCTACCCAACCATTCCTCATCAATTTGAGGATCAGTGGATCCTTTGAAAATTAGAGGCCACTAGTGAGGGATCTATTAAGAATATTTTCCAAGAACAACCCCCAGAGGATCCACATCTGGAGCCTGAATAAGGACTGGGGGTAGTGAATGTACTAATGCATGGACAATGTGCATAATAACATCAACTAGATTTGGATCCACATTAATATTCTCCCCCTATAGTTTAAAAACACCTTTCTATTGGATATGATTTTCACATCTTCTTGGATGTATGATGCCAAAAACATCAATAGACAACAAGGATGACAACAAATTTACACTCAAACTGAGCAATAAGGGAAACAATATCCCAACCGATAGAACAGACATGATTTGGATTTCACTCTATCAAAATAAAAATAAGGAAATTGATAAAAACTGTATATAAGACATCTACCCCTAACAACCCTTAGTGACCTATGATTCATTCTGGTAAGCGTTTTCTAGGTAGACAATCACAATAATCTCCTAAGTCATGATAAAATTTCACCATTCATATTGACCTCTAGACAAGAACATCAACAACCTCTCTCTGATACCATTTTTTCATGAACCATCCTAGTAACCCTAGTGACCTTATTACTGAGCTGGAAATTATATATCCCAAAGGGAATTCCTAATCCCTATAGGTTGGAAAATAACACCATTCATCATACAACAAGCAAGTGTGAAATAATTTTCCACAAAACATTTCTAAAGTAAGACAAGCAAGTAAATATGCATACAAAAGAAAATTAATGTGGAGTAATTTACTAGAAGACAATAAGTCAATAAATCCCAAAGTACTACATACCTAGTCCCAAAAAAGTGAAATAAATCCAAATACCCTAAGGACATTACTCACCACATCAAAGGATCAATAACTGGATCCACCTCCAAAATATTATTTCCCCAACTCAAACCTGGAAGGAGATAATCATCAAACACCTGAAGGGACATGTAGGGTGTGATCTTAAAATTCTAGTAGGTTCTCAAAAAGATTCCATATAAGGAGAAAACAATATATTAACCAAATTAATTCTTTCAATTTTAGAATAAATATGTTTTACATATTAAAGCATATTTAAACAAATCATGTTACACAATTCAAAAGATGAAAAAATAAGGTAAGGAACGACCTTACAAGGATTGTAATATTTCTAAAACAATTTATTAAATAAAACATTCATATAAAATTGTTTATATAAATCCATAAGGCATGTAACTAAGTTCAACAACATTGGAATATATTTATATCTCAAATATAAAACAAGCGAGCAAAATGGCCATATTATGAATATGTATAAACTTTCTAGGCTACAGAAATATGTAATATCTAAGTGATCATGGAAATATATTTATACACAAATCCCTTTAACACTTTACAAAGGATACTCATCACCAGCCCATCGAGGATTTAACCTGATTCATTTATACTTCAGAACATTGTATCAGCATAGAGTTTATCAAAATAACTCACAAAGTACTTTATAATTAGTTGTTCTCTTACATAATAAATAATGGGAAGTTTATTTTAAGATTGCATAAAGTAAAATTTAAACCCATTCCCTCATCTCAAATTCCAATTTTCCATTTAAAAACAAAAACAATTAACCAAAAACATGCCACTTTCACAAGATTAAACCATTGTATTTCTATCAATAAAAGTTAACCCATTATCAAAATTTTGAAATCAATTCCATCAATTTCAAAATACCTTTCAATAATTAAATTCATGAATTTTATGTAAATAGATAACATTAAAATTAAAAATAAAATTAAACAATTTAAATTAACCAATTTCAACAAATGCTTCTCAATTCAAAGGAATGGAGGTTTTTCCCAATTTTCACACCCCAAAAATTTCAAATATCCCAAATCACTGGAATTGGGTACTATCAAATTAATTAAATAAATGTTTTAGGAATTGAATTTAAATATATAATTGAAAAAATCAAGAAATTAAAGGTTAATAAATTTGTTCAAATGAACGAAAACCACTGATATTTTTATAGAAAACCAAAAATCATAATAGAATCCATAAATGAGAAAAAAATGATTATAAGACCTCGAAATTGAACCAATAAATGATATCCAACAGTATGGAGAATAGATCCATCATGTTCAAGATGATCTATTGAAATCCCAAAGTAGGAGAAAGAGAGAAAGATGAAGAATAAAGAGAATTATTACCAAGGAATTCAAACTACATTTGAAATTGTGATCGAACATCGAATGAATGAACCAAGAAGGGTTGGAGGGTTCTAATATCACTTGGGGAAGGATTTGGGTCAAGAGAAAAGAAACTAAAGAGAAATGGAAAATAGGATCTCAGTCATGCTGCCTATTTAAAAACCACATTTGGGTTATTACATGACATGTAATCCCACTACACATCATGAAATAGTTATGTTTCATAACCGCTAGGAAATTCATTACTTTGAATTCAAAACCATTCAATAAATAAATCACGACATGTAAAGGTCCATCACGAAATGTTCCAGTTACACATTGTGTATGCCTCTAGCAGCCTATAGAAATGTCCGGTTAAAGTTGAGACTCTAAAAAATGTCTAAATTCTCCATTATAGGTATCCCTCTAGTTCATTATAAACCATAGCCAGTCGACTAAAATGAAAAACCATGGTAAGGTTAATGAAATACCAGTCAGATCAGTAACATGATGTTGCAGCTGAAATTCTACGTGGGTTGCAATATCATTGGTCATCATATTACTAAATGTAACATGGACATGTAGTATATATTTTTCAAGGTGAAGGTCCATGATTATAGCATATTCCTAAGGAGTAAAGGGAATGATAAGGTAATACCTCCTAATACTCATAATAACAACAAGTCTAAATACTCAAAATGCGAGGAAGAAAAGCTTCAGACTAAGTAGTTAGAGAATACACAGATAGATAGAATTTGTGGGAAGTATGGGAATCCCTAATGATGTAAGGATATCGATGTCTCCATGGTGAAATATCCATACCCATAGGATAGATTTATAAGGAAACATTCTAGTCATAATCAAGTGATTTCCAACAATGATGAAGGAAACTTCTTATAGGATAATGTTGGAGTGGTAGAGGTATTTTTAGTAGCAAACCCATAGTAGGAATATATGGACACTCATTTAATCAGAAACCAAGCATAAGATTCTCATCATGGTCATAATTCATTAATTATATAGGAATTTTAAAATAAAAAGGCAAAAAATGCTTAGGGGGGATGAAAGTGATGGAGCCCAGGGCATCCCCACTGATGATGAGTTTACAATCATTCAGTAAAGAACTAGTATGTAATGATAGGATAATGGGACACCTTATATCTCCTTGGATTTACAAAGTGTTTACTATGAAATTTTCTTCCATCAATGTATGATTGACCACCATATTATGATGAATATTCATTCTGCACCTTCTACTGAAATACCCAATCCTCCATGGAGGATGACCCTTTCCAACAAAGACATCAACTGAAACTTTATAATCATATTCCACCTCGATAATAATGAATTTTTATAGTTTTCAAAATATGAGACCATTATCTATCTCTCTCAATTCTGCTTCAATGGATGTTCCCTACCGCTAAAAGGAATTGAAACAAAAAATAACAGAACCTTTGTTATAATGTACCAGACACCCACTTCTCATATCTCCATGTTAGAAAGAACCATCCACAATGAGTTTCTGCCAAAACATTGGAGGCCCCCAGAAAACCCACCTTCCCTTGTTCTTAATAGCTTGATTCCCCATCATGATGGATGTTCTTGGTATAAAATTGCAGATAGATGGTCCAAATGTTCTGTCCTGCAAGACACCTGTGAGATCTACCATGATAGATTTCACATGAATCTATATCCAATGCATCGAAATGTATTTTCCATCTTGAGCCTTGTTTATACCCTCTCAAAGAACCCAAAAAAACTGTGAAAAAAATCCAATGCACAACCTTCTCAGCTTATCTATGTCTTGCCTCTTGGAACCATTTCGTGATGAATTCAGAAATTAAAATCCTACCACCCCTATCTCTCATGTACCTCCCCATATAATAAATAATTCCAAGAACCCATTCTCCATTAAAGAGAAAATTCCATACTAATTCCTACCATGGAGTTATAAAACATCTATTGTGAGAGGAATTATGAATTAAACTCTTATAGACATTTTCATTGGTTGAAAAAGGAAGGTTACAAATCCTAAAAAGACGAAAATTCATCATCACAAGAACCTTAGCACCCCACAATTTAGATTCCCATGAATCATTGTCATTTCTCTCATTAATCACGTCATGTTAAACCTAACATGAATAATTATTAGAAGAAGATCCTGAAAACCCGCACCTATCCTCCTCCTCTATCAACTGAATATCAATAAAAATTTTCCTTTTCTGATCATCAAGTTTAGTGTTCATAAAACCAAGGTATTGAGATTCTTATTTGAATGAAATTATCAAGACTAGAAGTCCTAGAAAAAATAGTAGATTTCCATCCTAGTTATCCTTATAGTAATTGGTGTCATGTCTTCCCACCACCTAACACACTTTTTCCTCTAATCATTCCATAATCTCAAACATTATTTTTTCAAGGCTGGACATTCTCCCAACACTAAAATTTCATGGTTTCCTTTCTGAATTGTATCGATGCCTCATAAATCATTGCCATAATAATTTCATGTCAATGATCTCCCATTCCAGTTTATATTGCATGAAATGCATAGCTTTAGATACATCACATAGGCCAACTCCCCATTCATCCAAAAGTTTTTCCATTATCCTCCTTGAAGCCAAATTGAGTTTACCGGTTTGATTATAATACCGAATAAATAATTCACAAACCTTCTCTAGGTTGTCAATATTCTCTTTCATTGACTAAAAAACTAATAATATATGCATGGGAATAGAAGTCAAGATTCAATTCACTAAAGTGATTCACCCTTTGAAAGAAAGGCATCTATTTTTCCAATTACAATTTGGCCTAAAATACAATTTATAATACCATCAAATTGAACCTTCTTAATTATACCATTAAAGGTAAGAACATTGAGGTGTAACTATGGGAGTTGATGAGATTGCATACCCAGTTTATTTTGAATAGTTCTTATTTTCCTGGCGGAGTATATCTTGGATATGTAAACATTACTCCTTTACATATTGACAAATTTTACAATAATATGACCAAAAATCTAAAAAATTATGTTAAACCCATCAATAGGTCATTGGATTCTATTCAGTAAAATCAAAATATCATCACCAAACATCAAATAATATATAATACTATCTCCTACTCTAGTTTTCTATAGTTGGATAACACTTACCTGCATACATCTATTGATATTCCTAGAGAGTGCCTCCTGAGCAATAATAAATGTTATAGGGGAAAGCTGATCCCCTTTTCTGAGACTACCTATTTTCTTGATGAACCCAAAACTCATTCCCTTGAAAGATATCAACAACCATGGTGATGAGTAACATCTAAACATACGGTCACAAACCCATTATTTGAACCAAAGATTCCTCTTGACTTTGATAAAAATAATCCATGCAATTCGTTCATAAGCTTTATCCATATCCACTTTAATAATAATGTTGGATTCTAGATCCTTCTTGTTCAATTCTACCACAATAACTTGTGTGATTCCTATAGCACCTAAATGTTCCCACCTTGTATGAAACCATGCTTCTCATCCAGCACAATTCTAGAAAGGAAAAATTGCAGTATTTTATTTAACAATATTTCCAATATTTTTTATATGATGTCACCCAGACATATCGAATGATACAAATTTATGGATTTTGGATGAAGCTCTTTTAGAATCAAGACTACTCTGCCAGCAAAAATCGTTCACAGAAGAGGCCCCCCCACTTTGAAAACCTTCCTCAACACCTCTTTATGATTCACCTTAATAATATCCCATGCTTCCACAAAGAATTATCAGTGAAATCCATTAGGACTATGTGTGTTATCCTATATCCAACCAGTAAATTACTCATGAATATCCTCCTCTTCGGGTAAGGCCAATAACTGGTCATTCTCAATGTCATCCACCAATCTAGGAATACATTGTATAAATACCACCTCACCTATAATCTCTTAACCTCTATGGATCATAATGTTATCAACCCTTGCCAAAATACCTTCAATATTATCTAGTTCCATATTCCATTGCACTTTGATTTTGTCTATGTAAGAACCATTTGGATGTTATATGTTAACATTCTTGGTTTCCTTCCTTTCTTTAATGAAGGCATGGAAGAATGTGGTGTTGTGGTCTCCCTCTCGTAGACAAGTCACCGGGTCATATCCATGAAAATTATCTATAGTTCAAACATAGTTTCATCTCATATATTTTTTCTCGTTTGGGGTAATAAAATGTTCATCATCTTAATTTCAAAAAGTACTATCCTCCAAGGTGTCAATATCTTTCTGTAAATCCTCTAAATTAGCTTTATTGTTGGTCATACTCAACGCCCAATCTTATAATTCATTTCTTAGCCTTTTGAGATGTTTAGATAGAATAGACCATGTATCTCCCATCATCGGTTGATTTGAGGAGCTTTGAACCAGCAGATGAAATCCATCCAATCTCATCCTACTAGAGTAAAAGCTAAATCAATCCATTCTTCCATTTTCATTCTTAATAGATATTACTAAGGTAGAATAATTAAATAGGGATCGAGGGAGATGATATTTTGATGATTGAGGTAAATAATTCAAGACTTGTAAATTGATAAGGAATCTATACAATCTATTCCATATGTGATTGGTCCCTTTATAGTTATTACACAAAGTAAATATCATACTCATGAATTCGAGGTGCATTAGTCCATTGGAATCCATAAATAGAATGAATTCTTCCATGGATCTTAAAGAATGTCAAATACACCTCTTTTCTCTGAGATATCTACAATAACATTGAAATCTCTTCTCACAAACAATGGAAGGCCACCAGCATTATAATAATAAATGTCTCTCCACAACCCTTCTCTCTCCTCTAAATCCAACATTCCATAATCAAAAGTAAAAAAAGAAAATCTAATCTCCCTTGGATAATTTTGGTGGTTATATGGTGTTTTGAAGCTTCCAAACATTCCATGGAAGCCTATTTCTTCCCAAATACCCAAATATATGTACTACCTATTTTAGTCCTAAAAAATTCTAAAAAACCCATCAGTTGAGAAAAAGAATATGTTTGATCCCAAGTCTTCTTTGGTTCCCTAACTACTGTAACTGAGATATGAAGATGACAAGTTTCATTAATAAGAAGATAGTTTTTCCATCTGTCATAATCTCCTTGAATTACAGATAATTATAGAAGACATTAAATAAAAATAGAAGAGGTCTGAGATCCTGGATAATACCTGAAAGTTTCTCTTGAGTTGACACTCAGAGCTTCCTTACTTCGAGAATGGGTAACAATACCACTAAAGATAGAAGAAGTGAAGGCACGATCATCAACCTTCAATTCTACAAAACCTACCAGAATAAGAATTTTGGAATCCATATATTTTAGCACCTCTGACATGTTAGATGAGCCCCTAGATGGATCTATATATTCTTCCTCAGAATCCTTATAAATGAAACAATTTGATCACTGAGAATCCAGATACAAGTGGACACCACTTGAGACCTCTTCATCTGCCCCCTTGATATGAAATGATGCTATTAAAGCATGTACTAGACTATCTACCACATCAAAAGGAAAAATAACTCCTTGAATAATAGATTATCCCTTTGTACACATCATATTCTGGTAATGCGGGGAAGAAAATTGATTACCAGAGAGACTGAAAGAACAACCCAAAGAAAAAAGATATTTTTCTAAAACGAATAGCTTGAAAATAGTCACCAAAGAAAAAGGGGACCTATAAAAATCAAGCTTCAATATAAAATCACCAAAATGAAAAAATAAACTCTTCCTAAGATCATGTTTTGTACATCCATTAATACATTCACACCTCTGAGTGAAATTTTTTTATTATGATGAAACTTAGAGATCACCACTCCATAAGTAGGTTGATGCTCTTACAAATAAAGAAGAGGACAAATGTAATGATGAACGAATAGATAATGATAATACTTGAACTATAAATAAATTAGGATTTTATAAAACTCCTAAAGAATGGAGGCACAAAGAAATTAATGAAAAAGTAAAGGCTATAGGGATGTGGAATAGGATATAGGGCCCCTAAACAAGAGTAAACACATTTTGTAATGATGATATTTTATTGTAATTGTCATGGGATTGGGAATAAACCAATGGAAATGTCCATTACACATTATATATTGGACTACAAAACTATTCTTATTGAAATTTCAAATAAAAAAATTCACTTTGGGAAATGGGGGACCTTCAAGTAGGTCTCTCATGAATATAGGTTAGTTTCCCAAAATCTATAAGATATCATCGTGGATCGTCTATGGATCCTCAAGCATGAAGTAATTAACATAATCAAAAATATAAAATAATCATTGTGTATCTATGTCTCTCGAAACATCCAAGGATGAAAGAATTCAATCTCCATTGTCTATAACTCTAGAGATTACATTAGATGAAGGGCGTTATGGAGTGAGCTTGGGGAAATTTATAGAAATACAAATCCAAATTCAATGATTATTGGAGAGTTCAATATTATCCTAAATAGTTTGGAAAAAATATATTGAATTTTTATAGAAAAACATCAATGGAATTATCCTCATTCATTAATAAATTTAATCTTGTTGAAGTTCCAATTGTAGGTGATGAATTCACCTGAAGTAGGCACACTATTAATGGAGAGATGAAAAGAAAACAAGATGGATTTTTTGACTAGATGGATAAAATTAGTGTTGATACCATAATATTAGGTCACACACTTCCTATGAACCATTCATATCATAACCTCATCTTTTTTAAGATGTCCATTCATAATGTATGGTTAGTTCCCCTTCCATTTTGATTTAAAAATGGGTGTCTTGTTACTCCTCGATATAGTGAGATTATTTTGGAGGATGGTAGGATGGAACAACCTTATAGAACATTAAATATCACTACTAAAAATTTAAATAATTTCAACATGTTTATAAGAGATTAGAGTAGAAATTATTTAGCAAATATTGACTTTGAGATAAAGGCAGCTGAAGCAAATCATGGAAGATTCCCTATAAGAAATCATCATCAAAATATCCCCTCGAGAGAAGAAATACAATCTTTTTAAATTATTTCTGATCTTATAAATATTATAGAAAGGTTTTATTGAAACCATCTAGGTGTCAAATAGTTGAAGGATTTTTACCTAAATATGATATTATTTCATAGGACACACAAAGAAAAGAGAATATGGGAAGGAATAAAGTCCATTAGTATCAATGGATGTCTTCACACCTCCTAAAGAAAAATTTGAAATGTTTTGGTTAATTATTTTGATTGGATGTACTCTGATGATGGTATGTAAAACACATGTAAAATGATTAACAATATATCCCCTTTCATAGAGTATCATTGAAATCATGCTCATATCATTGGCCCTTCTAAATGGGGAATCAATGAATCACTATTCTCTCTAAATATTGTAGGTGATGCTGTTCTAGATTGATTTTACAACAATGTTTTATGTTTTATTAAAAAATACAACTAGATGAAATCACTAAGAGAATAATATATTTTTTAATTGGTCATATATGCCTTATGGGGTACACTGAAACATCATTGTTTTGATACCCAAGAAGTAGAATGCAATTGATATTAAAGAATTAATTCTAGTTTATCTTGGGAACAGTTTCCCTAAAGTCATTAGAAAAATCATGATGACTATAATGGGAGGAATAATTATGCAGCATATATCCTCAAATCAATCTGGGTTTGTATTTGGTAGGAGCTTCTATAATTGTCTATTCACTGAATAAGAAAGTATTAACCTGATGAAAAAAATGGAATCAAGGTAAACTTTCCATAAAAATTGATATCTTTAAGTAATTTGATACACTAAAATGGATCTTCCAAATTGCATTCCATAGAAGGTAAGGATTTTAAAATGATTATATCATATTAATTAACACTATTATTTGATCTTCTTGGCCTCCCATCCTAATAAATGGATCCCCTTTTGTTATTTTCAATGAACTAAGGGTGTAAGGAAGGAGACCCACTCTTAGGGATCAAGTTTTCCATCACTGAATACATCTTGAGTAGATTCATTAATTAAATCACATATATTAGAATCTTCAATAAAATCAAATATGGTTGGGATAATTTTATCCCATCACACTTATTATATACTAATGACAATATATTGTTTTCATTCCTCATGGGAAACTATCTCTGCTATTTGATATTTATTTTCCCACTATGATGAAGTGGTAGGTCATTCCATATGTAGGAAAAAATATTTCATTTTTTTAGATATGGTATATATATTGGTAAGCAAAATAGGTTCACCAAAACTCGTAGTGTGAATAGAGGTTCTCTTACATTCCATTATCTTGGTGTTCCCTTGTTTTGGGGTTTGGTGAGGAGGAAATATAATAGAGACATTTGATCCCTAATCATTAATCATTTCTCTAGGTAGAATGAGGATACTATGTCTCAAGTTGTAAGGTTGTACCTTATTAATTCATTTATAACCTTAAAATCTGTGTATTCATTTTCACCTTATAGATGGATAAGATGTCTCCTCAGTAATCTCAAATACATGATAAAGAACATCATTTTTATAGGGTAAGTTCATGAAGGGAAGATGAAAACTATACCTTGTTAGGAGTGCATCAAAATAAAAAATATGGGAGGCCTTGGAATCAGGGATCATAATATTTTCAATGATGGTCTTATTAATAAATTTATATGGAATATTCTATCCTCAAATGATTTATCGACGAATTAATTGTCATACAGGATAAAAAAAAGATTCCTAATGTGTATCCCCATTATCATACAAAATCGTTTACGCTTAATAAAGCAACCATTCACAACTATAATATAAAACTCAAAATGGTTGGTTAGAAGACAACCCAAACTTAATTTTAGGGATACTCCCTATATGGACAACTAACACTCACAATGAATGTTCCATCCAACATGCTTACAATAATTTTTTGTGGATTTCTTGACTCAAAATAAAAATATTGATGGAATTTTCCTACTCATGATTGCAAGGAAATACATAGTTACCCTTTCATGGATGATGACAACCTAATCTGGAGGCCAAACATAAATAGTCATTTTGATTATAAAGAATATTGTAGCTTGTAGTGTGATGGATAGATCAAACCAACAATATAGTTTCTTAATTTCAAGGTCCCCTTTGTCTAACCTTTAAAATATCTGTTTCTTTAGAGGATGTGGAAGAACTAATTTCCCACACATGATATGTTTAGGATGGATGAGCATCATATCTTCTCATTATATTATATATGTTTGAGGAATGCAGAATATGTGAAACACCTATTTATGAGTTTCACCTTTTCCCATTACCTATGAATTTATATTGGTATCTTGTTTAACATTGATAATTATAAACATAAGTAATTGAATGAATTTATGGTTTGCATCCGAAAAGGTTGGAGTGACCATATCCAAAACCTTCTTTTGGTGTCATCTATAGCTGTCTACACATCTATATTGATAGAAATAAGTAAACACTTGTTTGAAACCATTATCCATCTACTCTTGAAGGTACCCTAACTTTTCAAATGGATATACATGATACTTAAAGTGTAAAGTTGGGTTCCATGGACAATATCTTTAGGGATATGCCCACTCTTAAACTACTAGAAATATCAGGTAGACCATAGAGACCTCTAATGTTGAAAAGTTTTTGTTGGATCCCTCCTATATATTCATGCATTAAAGATAATGTTTATGGAAAATACAATGAAATACTGGGGACCTCATATTGTAGTGGGTTCTTTCATATACACTATGTATTTGTAAAAGGTTTCTTCCATCCCATTATTGGGAAGATAATAACATATAAAGATGAGGCATGGGCCCTCATTTATGTGATCAAGAATGAAATCTATAAATACTAGAACTCAATATGGGTTGAATTAGAAACTATAATTATTGTTAATTCCATAGAAGAATATACCAGGAATATCCCATGGAGAATCCCTTATTATTAGATTACATGTCTAAATCATGATAAATCTTTCAAGTTAATAGTTTCACATGTCTTTAGGGAAGAAAATCATCTGGAAGATGTATTTTTGAAGAGATAAATCAAGAAAATTATTACTATGTGATATTTTAGTACATACATTTACTTTTAACCAATGTAGGATGTAGATATGTAGGGATTAGTTCAGTCCTGCCTATTTAAACCCCCTTGTAATGCGGGACATTTTAATTTAACAGTTTTTTGGGAGGGCTTGTCCAAACCCTTGATCTTATTTGTGACATAGAATGTGTTACTAACTAAAATTAAAATCCATCTACAGATACTCTAAATATTCAAACATAAAATTTATATAAATTTTTCGGAATACTTAAATATTATACAAACATACATCCAAAGACCTTAATTGGTATAGTTCCTTTAGAAACATGAAAACCTAAACACTGGTTCGTAAATGAGCTACATCATCACCCACTAGGTTCTTCTTCACTAGAAAGCTTTTTATAAACCTAAAAAAATACATATCATCATAATATGGGGGAAAGGAAACATAAAAAGCAGTTAGCTCAGATGCTTAGTAAGGGTAAACAAGGGAGACGTGTAATCATAAACATGAGAATAAGGGAATGAGATTGTGAATAGGAAAATAGATGATCATACCATTCATATCAAAGATTATAATAGGAATCCTAGATTAAATATTAGAAGTTAATAAGACATAAATCATAATTAAATAATTGGAATAATCCAGGAAAGAATAACACATGAATAAAACAATGAATTTTATGACACATAAGCATATTGTATGATTTCCATAGTAGCCACAAAATCACTGCCAAGTCCATCTTGGTAGTATAGGTTCACTCCTCATACCATCTTAGTAGTCATGGTTCACTCCCATGACTGTCTTGGTAGCATGAGTTTACTCCTCATATATTCTTAGTAGCCATAGTTCACTCCCATGGTCATCTTAGTAGTCAAGGTTCATTCCCAAGACCATCATAGTCTATCTCATTAGATATGAATCTTTACCTAGTGCAATGGATAGAGATATAGGTCGCACCTATCTCATAGTGAAATACATCATACATATGCCACAACAACATAAATAGTCGTATCATAACAAATGAAATGGAATGTGTATTATAAACATGTAATCATATCATAAGCTAAGGAAAGAGACAGTTTTCAAAATCATTTAATCATAAACATAACTGATGGAATGAATTGGGTTTCTAAATCTATTAGCCATGTAAGTGAAACATTATTCATAAAAATCATACCATAAAAACATCATCAATTCTGAGAAAGAAATTAATGGAAGCATTGAATAATTTCCAAATAAATGAATGAGTAACACAAATGTATGTTATCACATAATGGAAATAATTTTGAATGATTTTTTGAAAACAATTCATGAATAAAATATTCTTTCTTCATTGAAAAACAGTATTTTTATAATAGAAAAAATTTGAAAAAACATTTATTCAAAAATAGATTTGAAAATATATATAAGTGAATCATTGAAAACAATAAAATATTTTTAAATTCCTTTTTCCCTAAAAATTAACATCAAGGATAATTATAAAACATTTATGAAAACATGGTTTTTTAACATAATTGAATTCTAACCAAAGAGAGAGAAAGATGACCATATTTTACTTACAAAATTATCTTAAGTTAAAAAGAGTGGAAAAAGTGGTACTAACACAAGTGTATATCTTGAATAAACATTGGAAAAAAAATCAGGAGTATTCTTGAGAGATTTATCAAAATATATCATCGATGGAAGCATAAACGTAATCCATCTTGAAAATCATTGAGATTGTCTCAATAAACTCTTTTAACCTGGTAACTTAGGATAATGATCTCCAAGTAAGAAAATAAAATTAAATGAGGCTTAAAATAGAATGAAAATAAATATATCCATCATATAACATCTAAAATAGAATTTTATGCACCTCAAAAAATATTTCAGGTTCATAACAAAACATGAGTCTCAAAGGAGGAAAATTAAGACAAAACATTTTTACTGATTTGGTATCTTTTCAAAATTAAACCACATGAATGATAGTTCATAAAATAGAAATTCTAATACCCATAAATTTAGTTATATTATATATAATAATAAATTCATGGGTATTACATACACCTCACAAAATTAAAGAGTGGGGATCATGGCATGTATCTTATGGGACTAAAAAGTGAGATGAAATCTCAGTAACTTGTTTCTGGAAAATCATTGTACTCGTACAAGACGCCTATCTAATAAATATATGTTTATTATAAATATTTTATATAAGAATATTATTTTACATAATACTGTGTATTTTTTGATTATAATCATATGTTACCATCCTGTTAACAATCTCGTGTTAATGTTTCACTTCAGGTAATATTCTCTTTGTTCTCCACATATGTCTTAATTTGTTATATCGTTGATCCATATAATCATATATTTATTCTAGAATGTAAATAGTGATATAAATATCACTCAAATCTAGTATATTTATATTATAATAATCTAAATCATAAATAAGTACTAGATTGAATACACTATTCAGAGAGATGGCAAGTCGTACTTACACATGAACATTGTTTCCATTTTAAATTTCATATTGAATGAAATGAAAGAAAATGAAAAAAGTTTATATGAATATAATATCATTAAATTAGAATTATAATGTTACATATATCATATAATTTCACTAATACCATATTTAATAAATTCTATATAGTGTGTGAAAGAATGATGCCGCTTCGAGGTGGTGGTAGTCCACACTTCCTCAAACAAAATTATAGTAATTACACCAAATGGAAATTAAAATATATGTGTGTTGTAAAAGGAATAAATAAGATTAAATTAATAATAAATACAATATAAGACACAAATAAACATATTTTCCAACATAATTTCTACCATGAGAGGTGGTAAAGGAGAATTGAACAATAAACTTGTAGTGAGACAGTAGTTGGCTATACACATAAACAATATGTTTGATATCAATTAGATGGAGGGGTGTGTAATTTTAGGTCATAACTATAGCATAAAATAACTAGTATATTTAGGATAATGGTGTTTTCATACAACAATATAATAAATATAGTGGAGTGATGGAGAAGGAATATAAAGGAAAGGAGCTTGAGAGAAGACATTACCTCTTAATCAGGTAACGCCTTCTAGATTTTGCCAAAAGGCTTCCTTGAGTAGTATTATGCACAAGGTAAGGCTTCTAAGAGAAAGTTAGGGAAGTTGGGATATTATTTGATCATAGTTTTTTCAAGAATATGGGCTTGAGAGGTGTGAGTAAATGTGTAGTGGGTGTCCTTTTATAGGGAAGAGAAAGGAAACACTTTGTATTTTTGAAAACAAGTTAGTTTTACCAACGTTTTTAAAAAACAATTTCATAAAAACCATCCAAAACAAATAATGTAAGGTTATTTGGAGAAAAAATTCATGTAAGTGTGTGTTGGAGAAGTTTCTAGGTTTTTTTGGGTCTTATATTTAATGTTTAGTACATTATTTACCTAATTTTTTTCTTTACTAAAGTAATTAATTTTAATCACTTTCACTAATATTTTTGGTAAAAAATAAGTTAAACATATTAGAGATTATAAATATGATAATCAAAATATGAAATCCATTTTTTCAAATTATAATCTTTTATGATTTAGAAATAAATTGAAAATTAATCCCACAGTTAGGTGAACCGTGAATGTTTTCAAAGTATTAATGATGAAAAGTTTGTTATGTTTTTAAATACAATTTTAATGTGAAATTAGTTCTAATGACCGAAATTTTATTTATTTTTAAAAATACTTTATAATTAAATATTTCAACCAATTTAAAATATAATTTATCTTTATAAAAAAAATTAAATTTAAAAGATTCTTTGAAGGAGGGAAACTGTATTATCCCTCTTTCAAGGGATAACCGAGAGGAGCAGGATAATGAACATGATGATGATGCTCCTGACTTGGATGATTCAGAGTAATCAACCTTTGAAAATAATATTTAATGTTAAGTGGATATATAATTTATGCATGAACAAGATTTTACCTCCTATAATAAGAAGGGTAAAGATAATTTAGTATTAGATTCAAATAATCCTACTAAGAATATTATGGTAAAAAACACCGGTTTTCCCACTATCACTCAGAATACCCCTTCATTAGTTGTAAATGACACCTTAACCCTAGAAGGTAAGAATTCCAATTTATCCAAGTCATTTTATAATGATGGGTTTTACCTGGTTTCATTTAGGAAGTACATCTCTCTTACTTTAAGGTATGGGCAGTCTCCTCTGTCTAGAACGCCAATAAATATGACTTTGACCATATTAACTCTTCAGATGCATCTATATTATAGGATTCATGTGTTTTACCCTTAGATTCATCAAATGGTATTTATTTCACTATGATTGATGTGTAGAGTAGGGGAAATCAATTTTTATAGTAGGTTCTTACCTCTAATATTTTTTATGGGCTTGCTCTACTCAATGAATGTAAAGAATTATCTCAAAGTGAAAAAATGAGGGTGGTCTTCCAGCATTTGTGGATGAAGGGGAATCTATATTTCACAATAATATATCTACCTCTAATCTTGCTTTGTATTCCAATATAGAAACCCTCACTTTTCATATATTAACATTACATAACATTTTTATAATACTTTAAAGATTATACAAAAATATTCCCAATGGTTGTAGTAGTCTAGTGCCTTTGGAAACATGTAAACATAGACACTGATACATTAGTGAGATAAATTATATCCATCTAGGTTCATCTTGACTAGAAACCCAATTAAACACATAAAACCTAATACATATCTTTATAACATGGGGAATGAAACATAAAAATCGAAGAGTTAAAATTCACTTTAAGTGTATATAAGGTAGATAAGTAAGAATAATCATGAGAATAAGGGTATGAGAACATGATAATAAAAATAGAAGATCATACCCTATATATAAAAGATCACACACATAAATGATGACATAAATCTTGGTAATAAATGAATCAGAATGAAATATAGAACCTAATCTATGAATGAGTAGCATACAAATGAAACATGGGATTGTGGCAGACACATAAGAATGTAATATGATTTCCATAGTAGCCAAGGAATAACTTCCAAGACTATCATAGTAGTATGGGTTCAATCCCTATACCATCTTGGTAGTCATTGATAACCCCCATGGTCATATTAGTGGCATGAGTTCACTCATCATGCCATCTTTGTAGTCACGGTTCCCTCCCATGACCATATTCATAGTCACAGTTCATTCCCAAGATCATCTTACTCGATCTCATTATATATAAATCCTTACCCAATTCATTGGAGGGAGATATAGTTTCCACCCATCTCATAATGAAATCACACATAGATGTGCAACAAGATTATAAATAATCATATCATAACCCTTGAAATGAATTTTTTATTCTAAATATGTAATCACATGATAAAATATGGAAAAAATAGGTTTCATAATTATTTTATCATAAAAATAACTTGTGAAAATAATCAGGTTTCAAAAGCATATAACCCATGAAAACAAATGAGTTTCAAAATCATATAACCTGGGAAAGAGAAATGGGTTTCATAAACATTATTCCATAAAACATAACCCATTAAAAAATATGAATGGAACTATTGAATAATTTCCATATAAAGGTGTGAGTAACACAAAAATATGTTATCTTAGATGGGAAATGATTCTGAAATATCTTTTAGAAACATATCTTGGGGAAAATATTTTTTCTTCATTGAAAACGATTTTTAGAACATTAATGGTTTTTAAAGCCTTTTTATTTGAAAATTGACTTGAAATAATATAAATGAATCATTGAAAACCATAATAATTTTAAAAAATACTTTCTTTCTGAAAATGTGCTTCCAATATATTTTGAAAACATTTTTTAAAACATGGTTTTGGAATATAATATATATTTTACTGAAGAGAGAGACAATTAAATTTTACATAAAAAATAATATTAAGTACCAAAGAATGAAAAAATGGAACTAACACAAGAGGATATATTGCATAACCAAAGGATAAGAAACTTCATGAGTGTTCTTGAGAGATGGATCATAATATTTCATTAAACAAGCATAATCATTAACAATTGTGGAAAACGATGATATTAATTCAATAAACTCTTACTACATGGTTACCTGGGATCATACACTCCATGCAAGAAAAATAATTTACAATAAGATTGAAATATCATGAAAAGAATTATATTCATGATATATTCTGTAAATTTGATGTATATAAACCTCAAAAATAATTTAGGTGCATAACAAAATATGTGTCTCAAAGAAGGAAAATTGGGACAAAACTATTTTACCGATTTGGTGAATTTTGAAATGTAAAACCCATTAAATAAAGAGAAGAAAATGGATATTTAAATACCAATAAATATATGTATAAGAATAAATTTTATATATTTATGGTCAGTACATACACCATTAATATGGAGTGGGTGGTTAATAAATCATGCATCTCACATAAACAAAAAGTGAGATGAAATCCCCTTAAAATGTGTTTTGACTCTCATCGTACTCGTTAAAACCACCTGTAAAAAAATATAAACATATTATAATTATTTTATAGAACCGTATTATTATATATAATACCATATATTGTTTTATTACACCCTTATATTACCTTCTTGTTAACCATATTATGTTCAGGATTCATTTCGGATAATATTCACTTTGTTTTTCGTATGGGTCATAATTTGTTATATATTTTATCCTTATAATTTCATCATGATTACATAATTTAAAACATGATAAAATATTATTTATATTGATTATATTTTTATTATAATAATCTATAGAATATATAATTATGAAATAAAATACATTGTTCCTGTAGATGGTAAGTCATACGTATGCTTGAACGTTGTTTCAATTTTTATTGTCATATTGAAAGATTCAATGAAAATGAACTATATGTATATATGTATAAAATATAATTAAATTATAATAATAATGTTATATATATTATATAATTTCTATAAACCCATCTTTAATATATTTCGTGTAGTGTGTGAATGAATCACATCGCTTTGAGGGGGCAGTAGTCCACTGTTCCTCAAATGAAATTATTGTATTTACATCATATGGAAAGTAAAAAGGATTTGAGTAGTAAAAGGAATAAATAATCATGAATACATAATAAATATAATTTATATCATATATAAACATAATTTTCATTATAATTTCTTCCATGAGAGGCATTAACCGAAAAATGAACAGTCATCATTTAGTGAGTGGTAGTTCACCGTACACGTAAAGAATATGTTCATTAGGAATTAGATGGAGGTGTGTGTATGTGTAGGTTAAAAAATTTGCATAAAAACAAAATATTATATTTATTATACTGGAATTGTTATAACATCATGTAATTAATTAATTGGAAGGTTTGGAGAAGGAAAATTAAAGAAAGGATCTTGAGAGAAGTCATTACCTCTTAATCGGGTAACTCCAATAGGTTTCGGCCAAAAGGCTTCCTTGGAAGACTTTTATAGCTAGATGGAGGATTAAAGGATGAATTTAGGTATGTTGGAACTTTTATTGTTCAGTTCTTTTCCAAACCAATGTGGTTTCATAGTTGAGAGGAAAAGGGAGAGTGGTGGCCTTTTATAGGGAAGGGAAATGACTCACATGGTATTTTTTAAAACAAGTTTGGTGTACCGACATTTTATCCTAAAAAAAATTCATATCAAACCCAAACTAACAAATTATATAAGGTTAATGGATGATAAATTTCCATAAAATGGGTTTCTTACATTTTTCTAAATCTTTATCTTCATAATGTTAAAGTTTAGTCCTTAGTTAAGCTTAATTTTACATTAGTATATGTAAATAATTGTAATAAATTACCCTAATATTATTGGTAAAATACTATTTTTAACTTATTAGAAATTATAAATTAGTCTAATTACAAATATTGAATCCATTTTTCCAAATTCAAATCACATAAGTGGTATAAATTCATTTAAAATTAACCACGTAGCTGGGTTGACAATGCAGTGTTTTGAAGTAAAAATGTTCAAAATTTGCCAAATATTTATATCCAATTTCAATGTGAAAATGGTTCCCATTACCAAAATTATATAAATTGGTAAAAATATAATATAATTAATGTTTTAAACTAAATTAAAATTATATTTAACCATATAAATAAATTAGAGGAAAAAGATGTTTTGAATTAAAATCCAGTATTTTTCACTATTCATCAAAAAATGATGTTTCTCATAAAAATACCAAAAATTTACCCTAAGATAATATTGAAATTATAAATTAAAAAATGTAGTTTATTTTTTCAAACTGAATATATAAACATGTCTCAAGTTAATTTTACTATTTTTCAGAGAGGTGTGTAAAATCAGTTCATTCGAGAAAACAGTATTTTTAAACATATAATGACTTTACCAAAAATAATATGTTTCATTATCAATATCTTTTATTTATATAAAAAATTATAAAAAATATATTAAATTTTTTTATTAATATTCATATAACTAAATTTAATTTCTACATTATAATTATACTGTTTAAATAATTATAATAATAAATTATTGTTTCGTAGAAGCATTGGTCTTGCGTGTATCACATGACAAGTCTGTGTTACTTGAAAAATTTTCCAAGTTGATATTTCATGTAACTTACACTAATTAGGTGTCGTGTGAAAGTAATTTTTGACTTAGTTCATTGTAATAAAAAAATTAAAATTTAATTTATTCGAAAAAAGTGTTATAAAAACATCGGGTGTTTAATTCAACCCAATTAAAATGATTTTCACACTCAAAATTCATCACTCTAGTAAAAAAATGTAGATTTTAATGCTTTATAATATCCTAAAGTTACCATGTATCTTCCTCTAACTCATGATTTCTCTACAAAACTTTTACCTAGTGAGTGGTCTTGTTTCATATAACTTTCTCTAATCAGTTCAGAATTTCACCTAGTTATTCATCGTAAGACAGATTTTGCACCAATGATATGATCTATGATTTTAGTACATGTAAAGGGCCAGCTACATACTTCCTTAGTAGAGATAAATGGACAAATCATGGACTTTATAGATATTTATTGTATTTTCCAAGTGACAGGCTACAATCCAGTTAAGATCAAGAATCTAAATGTGACCGATATTCCTAGTGATTAGTTCCCCTTTCATCCAGAATCTCATATCCTTCTTCTGGAATGAGATTCATAGAAAAAAAATTTCACAGACCTCAAATTCAAGATCACGTCGATGTTTATGAGTGTAAAATTTCTTCCAACATTGTACTACCTTGATATACATATGAATTGTTTTTACATTCTCGACCATTTATTCAACAATCTTATGTCGTAATAGCTTTCTTTATCTAACTTTATCCCATCACATTGAAGCTCAACATTTCTTCCCATAAATGTCTTCTTAAGGATCCGTCCAAATTCTTGAGTGAAATATATTATTATATGAAAAATGAACTAGATGATGTTGATTATCCCTACCACCTTTGAAATCTTGAGAATAATATCACAACATATTCTCTAGGGTTTGAATTTCTCTTTAAAACTGATCACATATCTAAGGATGATTAGTAGTTATGAAGCCCAATTATATGTCAAGTGCCCTATGAATACTTCACTATAACTTTAAGGTAGTCCTCCAATCCCATTATGATATAATAGAATGTGGTACACCATGAAAAAGTATGACTTCTTTAATGTATATATTGGAAAGAAGATCTAGAGATATGTCTTATTTGATAGATAGAAAGTGTGCTGACTTAGTAAGGAGATCAACTAACACACATATAGCATAAAACCCTTTAGATGTTTTGGGTAGACTAATGAAAAAATACATATTCATTTTCTCCCATTTCCTTTATGGTATCAGTAATGGATGTAACATCCTATTTCACTTTTTTCTTTTAGACATAACTTGTTGGCATTCCAAGCACCAAGATACAAACTCAGTGATATCTATATTCATGCCATACCACCATAAATATTCATTCATGTCGTTATATGTCTTTGCAATTATAATATTAATAGTGAGAAAAGAACTATGGGCATTCTCTAAAAACTAATCCATCAAATATGGTATGGAAAGAACAAATACATGTTTCCTAAATCTAATCATTACATTCAGATCATGGTTAAACTCGAGAACATTTCTGACATTGTCTTATAGCTCTTACTCGTACTTTTACATCTCCTTAATCCTCACTAGGATATAGGGATGAAAATTCCTTTGAGGAAGATAATATTATCCCACTTCCTTATAGATTTATAGATTAATCCTTAGGAAATACCAAAATATTTGATCTTTTGTGATTCTCATCATGGATAAGCTAGCATGACCTTTCTGACTCAAAGGATCAGCCACCATGTACAATTTCTTAGGGTGGTAATGTATTGAGCTGTCATAATCCTTTATCAACTCTAAGCATCTTCTATAGTGCATGTTAATATCCTTTTATGGGAACAAATAATATATAACTTTATGATCAGTATATATATCACACTTTTCTCCATAATGATAATTCCTCGATATCTTTAATGAAAAAATTACCTCTGCTAACTCCAAATAAATAGTTGGGTAATGTTTCTCATGAATCATCAGCTTTCATGAGGCATAATTAATAACCATTTTACGATTCATAAGAATACTTCCCAATCCTTTCCTGGATACATCACTATATATTTAAAACCCTTCTCCACTATAGTTAAATGTAAGCATCGGTGCACTAACCAACCTTCTCTTCAGAACCTAGAAATATTCCTCACATTCATCTCTCTAGAGTATCTTTAAACCCTTACTAGTAAATATGGTCAGAGGATTAAATAGTCATGATAAAATATCCACAATCCATTGATAATACTCAGTTAAACCAAGAAGGGTATGGAATCATAATCATAGTGGTTGGTCTAGGCTTGTATTTAATAGCCTATGCCTTTGATGGATATACTATTATACCATATCATGAGATTATGTGACCCAAAAATGAAAAACTTTTCCCAAAAAATTCATACATTGTAAATTTTACATATATATTATCCTTCCTTAGAGTCCTCGGTACAATTATTAAGTTATCTTCATGCTCTTCCTTACTCTTTGAAAAACAATAATATCATCTATAAATACTACCACAAACATATCGATGTAATCTCTAAAGACACTATTAATTAAATCAATGAAGATAATAGGAGAATTAGTAAGACCAAAATGAATCACTATATATTCATAGTGTCCATACCTTGTGTTGAATGTTGTATTGGGTATATTCTTTTTGTTAACCCTCAATTGATGATATCCAGAATGAAGGCCAATCTTGGAAAATTAATGAGCTCTGTGTAGTTGATCAAACAAGTCCTTAATATTGAGATTAGGAAACTTTTTATTGATTGTGATATTTTGAAACACCCAATAATAAATGGAGAGTAACATTAATCAATATTTTTTTTCATAAAAAAATAGTGAACCCATATGTGACACACTTGGCCGAATGAATCCCATATCAAGGTTTTCTTGCAGTTTCTTCATCAATTCATGCAAGTCAATCCAGGCCTTTCTATATGAAGTCTTTGAAATTAGTGAGGAACCTGGTATAAGTTCTGTCAAGAACCTAACATCACATTTTGGAGGAAGACTAGAAAATTATTCTGGAAAGACAACCCCAAACATAAGAACTACAAGAATATCCTTGATGTCAATCTTCTCCCCATCCATTTGATAAAAACAACCCTTTTGAATGGGAATTACTAAACATACTCCAGATGTAATATCCCCATAAAGTTCATTCATATAATTAAATTGATGGATGATTATAGGAGGGTCTGAAATATCAAAATTAACTTTCCTTCTATGATGATTTATGTGGGATTTATGTATAGAAATCCAATCAATGCCTATGATAACATAAAATTCAACCGAAGGAATAATGAATAGATTTTAAGGAGGAACATTCCCAAAAATTTCAAATAGAGAGGAATCATAGACATGAGATGAAATAATAGTTCCAGTAGGGGTTTCTACTACTAATTAAACATCTAATCATTCTGTAGGAATATTAACACCCTTTTTAAATTCATTAAATTCAAATGATGGCTGGATGTAGAATTCAATATGGCATTAACAGTTTTAGAGTGGATGGTAAGTGTACATTTAATCGTGTTGTTATCAAAACCCTCATAAAAAATATGTATTGCACAAGATTTCACCTTATCTCTCAGATTAAGAGGTTACTAACGTTGATCATCATCACCAGCCCCTAGGTTTGGGCAATTGATGTCATAATTACCATTCTCCATACACATGTAGCACTAAATCATGCGAGGTGCGTTCTATGCATCTTTTTATACATTTGCATTTTCAAATTACATATTACTATCACTTAAGCAATAAAATGTCCAACGACCTTCCCATACCCACTTAAAATATTTATTATACCCTTAAATAAATTTCCTCCATGCTTCTTGCCACACATAGAGCACAATGAAAATCTCATCTTATTTTCTTCATGATTTTTATATTTTTCAATTAAACTCTATATTTTGCTTCCCATTGCTAGTTAGGCAGGCTATAACAATGGTTTCAAACCATCGGTATATGGCGTAAAACTATTGGTATACCCTATACTAATGGTGTTCTAAAATATTGGGTAGCATGACATTAGGACAGGCCTATAAAAATAGCTTTTCCTAATATTTTTTTTATAGGGAAGTGTAGATTTCTGTATACAAATAGTTTTAAAAAATGAATTTGTATAGATTTATACCAATGGTTTATTAACAATTGGTATAGATTTTTAACAATGGATTTTTAACCATTTATATATAGGATTATTACACAGTTTAACAATGTTTGATAAACCGATGGTATATAATTTTACCAATGTTTTATTAAAACTCTTACTAAAAATATTCTATTCAACACTATACCAATGGTTTAAAACCGCTGGTATATGGTATTTCTAGAAATAATCACAACATCCAGTAGACTCTCTCCTTTTAAAACACTTAGAAACATAAAAAACACCACTACAATAGCATATAAAAACAACAAACTCCCCTTGGTATAGATTGTACAAATATTTTTTGGTCTATCCTCTTTGATCTACTCAAAAACTATTCCCCAAAAACCCAGTAAATCATGAACTATATAAATGTTGTTTTAGTTTTAGAATTTGATGACTACACCTTCTATCATAATATAATCCCCCTTATTCATTTAATATATTGATATTAAATTCTCTCCATGGAATGTACCAAAACATTGTATTCCCCATTTCAATATTCATATGAGAAGCACCCTTCCAACAAACCAATTTCAATTTCATTGGTGCATACATCTTGAAATTTCAAATTTACTAGAAATGACAAATATATTATATCATGGAGTAGTTAATTTCATTTTATGTTCCAAGGTACACACTAAAAAATTATCATTTATAAGGTGAAATCCTTGATATTATCCACTATCACTACAGGAAATATAGGCATTTGCGACGGGTCATTTGCGACGGGATCCCGTCGCAAATCGCCCGTTGCGGAAAACGCCGTCGCAACAAATTTTTTTTTGCGATGGGTCCATCGCAAAAACACTTATTTGCGACGGGAAAAGGACCCGTCGCAAATAGATTTGTGGTTTTTTTTAAAAACTTATTTGCGACGGGCCCGTCGCAAATAAGTTTTTGCGACAGGCCTTTTCCCGTCGCAAATACTTCCTTCGAAGCAACTATTTGCGACGGGCCCGTCGCAAATAATAATAAAAAATTTGAAAAAAAAATAAAAATTATTTATTAATATATAAATCAATAAACCTATTTATATTGATATAAATATAATATTTATTTTTAAAATATGTTTTAGAAAGGATGAATAAAAATCAAATATGAATGTATAAGATGTTCAGTAAATGTGGGTTATAAAATATTTTACAAAATATTTTTAATTAATAATTACATAATTTTTATCAATTAATAGTCATTTAATAACTCTTTGAATATAAAAAAAATAAAAAAATTAATGAAAGATGGAAAATAAGAAGAAAATGAAACCCAAACTTCAAACGGCCATAACTTTTGATCCGGGACTCCGTTTGAGCTCTACAGAATATCAAATCGAAGCTTGCGACGAGATATACAGCCCTGTGGACCGATGTAACCCATCCAAGGTTTTTTCGAGGCCCAAAAAGGCCCCGAAGGCCTCCAAAATTGAGTTTTTAGTCGGGGCACCCCGGTTTTTCACCGTTCAAACAGCTATAACTTCTGATCCCGATGTCTGATAAACCTATACCATATATAATGTCGAATATCTTTTAATGTTCTTCGATTTGACTGATTGTGGAGCTGAAACGGACTCCTGGATTAGAAGTTATGGTCCTTTTAACATTCAAATGGCTATAACTTCCGATCCGGATATCCGTTTGGCCTGTACCGCATATCATATCGAAGATCGTTTCATGTTCTTCGATTTGACTGGTTGTGGAGTTGAAACGGACTTACGGATTAAAAGTTATCGTCATTTTAACATTCTCAGAGGATTTTCACCCCCTCATTTCTATGTATTCATTCATAACTATACATATATATATATATATATATGTGTGTGTGTGTATGTGTGTGTGTGTATTGTATATATGTATTTATTTATTTATTTATAAATACACATAAAAACACATATTTTATAAATTTATTTAAAACTAAGCTTATAAATATATATTAATTAATATACAAATAAATATACGAATAAAAACTTATAACTGCATATATATATATATATCTATATGTATATATATATACAAATAGAATAAATATATATTAATATACGAATAAATATATATATTAATATATGAATAAATATATCTATATATTTATTTATTCATTCATTCATATAACCAAATATATTTATATTAATATAAATCTATATTAATATATGGCTAAATATTACTATATATATATATAACTATAATTATTCCTAATTATGACTAATTATTATTAATTATTCCTATTTATTATTAATTATTTCTAATTATTATTAATTACTCATAATTACCATTAACCATGAACAATGAATACTAATAATTTAAATTTATTAAATAACAAAACAATCTAAACATAATTAAATTACAACTAATTAAAAAAAATTAAAACTAATAAAAAATTAAAAATACATATTAAATTAAAAATAATATAAATACCTTCAAAATTGATCTGAGGTTGATCTCTGATAATTGTTGAAGACTTAAATATCAAATCTGCAAAAAAAATTAAACTTAAGAAACTGTGAACTCTAAAATTAGAGAAGTTGAGAGTGAATGAAAAAAAACAGCTGGGTTTATTTATAAGTTATATTATTTGCGACGGGACTATTTGCTACGGGTTTCCCGTCACAAATAATACTATTTTCAACGGGACCCGTTGCAAATACTTTAGCCCACATTTATTACGGTCAACGGTTAAATAGTTATTTGCGACGGGACCCGTCGCAAATAATAACCTGCAGACATACTATTTGCGACGGGGGTATATTCCCGTCGCAAATAGTTTCTACCGCCGCCGGTTATTTGCGACGGGGGTATATTCCCGTCGCAAATACTTTTTACCACCGTCGGTTATTTGCGACGGGTGGTAACCACCTGTCGTAAATAATTTTCCCGCGTTTTGGGGCGCAATGCGCGCCAACCCTTTTGCGACGGGTGGGATTTCCCCGTCGTAAATAAGTAGTTATTTGCGACGGGAAAATCCTCCCGTCGCAAATACGTTTTTAACAGGACTATTTGCGATGGGATTTATTCCCATCGCAAATAACCCGTCGCAAAAATCCCTTTTTCCCGTAGTGTATAGTGTGTTATCTACTACACCATGACATAGTTTAAACTTATTTTTTAGCAGATGACCTGAAAATGATCATTTCATGGGTTTAAAAACTCTTTTACATCCCATGTGACCATTATAAAATTTTAGATAAAATGTCAATGTAATATGGTCACCATGAATTCATTATTCTAAAAAATTGCCTCTAATATTCTTCTAGTCATATTCAATCAATCATGAACCATATAATGAACATAACCACACATGAAATAATATGACTCAAATAAGATAGAATAAAATTAAAGTATAATGGGTGTACTGATTTTTAATGATGTAGTCAAATGAATGGTTGTAATGAAATTTACTAGAATGATTACTCAATGAGATATTCAAGAAACCATCAATGAATTTATGGATTAAGGGAGCCATCATCATCACCCAGATGGTGAGAGACCAATATCCTTTGTAAAGTGGGAATGATACTAGATCAAAATAGTGTACCATAATTTAAATAATCAAATGAAAATGAATCAAAAGAATATTACTAAGATGTCTTATAATGAAAATGAATAAGATTATGTTCTTTAGACACGAGTTTGAGTGTATGATTTGGTGGATCACGTGACTCATCAAAGGATAACCGGGTAGTGTGAAGGGACATTAGGCATCCATTCAGAATCAAATAGATGTCAATGTGATAGAATTATTATTCATAATGATGTAAAATGATGTTTATAACAACAATTCCACAAGAAAGTCAATGAGTAGTGCAATAGTCCTCACTAACATGTCCTTGAAAATATGTCATGACACTATGATCTATCATATAGAAACTATAGTAGGATTAGAAATAGTATTTGACTTAAAAAGTTGATAATAGAAATAGGAGACACTGATTGTGGATGAAAATTCTAGATATCTATCCTAGAGGTGGCATTTTTGGATGTTATCTGATGAAGAAGAGAAAAGAGTGAGTATTTACCACTAAATGATAATCAAGATCCATACCCTCCAGAGATATAATAACTATCTTTCTGTAGATAGAAAAAAATTCATTGAAAAAATGATCATCCATAAGACATGTGGAGGGTTTGATGAGTTGTATAAGATATAATGCTTCCTCACAGGAAATAAAGGATACCAAAATCACTATAAAATGAAATTTTAATGAATAATATTTGTTGGTATGAAATAACTGGATGCCCAAAAATAGTGTTCAATTAAAGTTAGAAGGTTGGTTTTAACAAATGTTGTTAGTCACACAGAACATAGTCAGAGGTTGAGTCGTCATGATGGATGGGACAGTATGTGAACTAGTGGGAATGGATAGGGTGGGAAGGAGATAACCTGAAAGAGGATCCTAGGAGGGGCCATGTACATGGGGGGTTTTGGTAGGGAGGGTATTGCATTGGGATGAGTTTCGTGGATATGTTTGGGTAAGATTGTGAAATATCTTTGATAACATGTAAAAAGAAAATTCATAGAATCTGTACCTCTATGACTGGTAAAGATTTAATATTTATAGTTAAATAAATAAAGATAAAAATAACACCACCAAACCTAATCAATCCATTGAATGTTGAATAATATATTAAATATCCAAATACTCTAATTAATTATTCTTAAAAGATGACAATAAATTGGTAAAATGGTGTTGTGATAAAAATTATATTGTATTTAGGATACATGAGTCATGAATAATGTGAATTACCTAATCACACATATTTTAAGTTGCAAAAATTCATCAAAAATAAAATTCCAGCACTATCAGTCAAAAATGTGACGGATCATGCTATCTGCCATCAGCATCACTATCATCACTATCAACATCAACCTTCATACTTATCCTCATCATTGTCCCCATTTTTACCCATCCTTATCCCCATCCTCTACCTCAGTCTCATCCTCCCCCTCATACTCTGCCTCGACCTTCACCTTGGCCTCGGCTTCAGCCTTAGCCTCAGTCTCAACATCTTCCTCTTCCTGGACCTCTTCCTTGCCATCGTCATCACCTTGAAAGACCTCATCTCAACCAACAATAGAAATAAAACCTTGTTCACTATATAATGAATGCATTGATGACATATATTCATCACAAGATACATTGTCCTCGGGTATAAGTGATGGACATAAAAATTTAATCATTTTCATAAATTTAGTGTTTTCCATATGAACCTATTCGTCCACCCGTGTGACCCTTTTTTGGAATATTCTGCATGTGCATTACCATTTTCCAACTCAGTGGTAATAAAAATGGTACTTGACGGGGGAAAATACCTCATCTATACTATACTCTTCCAAGGTCAGCATCATACTGTACTAGAGTGTTCATCTCCAAACACCTAATATTAGTGATCATTTGGCCCAAAATTTTTAGGTTACAGGGAATCAATGGCCACCAAAGTAGCATGTTACAAATATTAATAGATTATTAAGATAAAAAATAGTTACAAATTTTTTATTAACAAAGTAAAACTTTTATTCTGATTTTTTTGGTTTATTAATTGTACTTCAGTCTTTTTTATTTCTACTCAAGCAAAAGAGTTTTTCTAGAGGCACACATCCATTAATATTCAATATATGCCTCTAAAATGATATTGAATGTAGGAAACAATAATTGAAAATTGGTTACCATTAATGAAATTCATAACTAAAATTATATAAAACCATTATAAATTGAAAAAAATTTATGGGAAATAATATAATGTTCTTATCCTAAATAAAAATTATAATCTACTATTGTACCTTCTTCCCCTTAAGATCTGAACTGTAGTTAACCCCAAAATGTGGAGGTATTTTTTAACATCAATTTTTTTTTATTTTTTTCCTTATTATTTATAAATAAAATTAAATAATAAAATATACTATTAATAAAAAAACATAAAAAGTATCATTTAAAAACCCCAAATGTGATTAATATCTTAAACTTGGTAGTTATCCAATGACTAATCATTTTCTAATATTGTTATATTGGACACACATTCCAAATATCTAATGACTCTAAATCTATATGAAATCTATCACACTAGCCAATATACAAATCATGTTTATAGGATCTATAAATCTCACCAAATTAATTTATACTTTATGTCCATATACCCTCACAACCAGGGAAATTAAACTGAATCTGACACCAAAAAATTAATTCATTTAAATACAAATATAATATTATGTAAAATCAAATATATTTCTTTACCCTTATCTTTTCCAAAGCATTATCCTTTACTTTGATTGGGAAATGTCTCCATGAGAGCAGGTTGACAGGAATTATGTCAGAGTATTTGGAAAGAATCGCCAAAAAACTCTGACATTACTACTATATTTTTCTATCATATGGTTTTCTTCATTGTATTCCACCATCAAATATGAGTGGAAGTTCCACACCGCACTCATGTGTGTATGCTGCCACTGCCTATCAGTAGATGTATATTTTATGAAAGAAAAATAAATCTTTTATCAAAACATGTTATAATGAAAATAAATTATGGTATAAATATTTTTTAGGGTTTTGACTTATACCTGTGGCAGTCTGACCAATGCGTGACTCTATATCCACAAGCACTGAAGGAACATCACCCTGTATAGGTAGAGTGGGTCCTGGTGTATTCTTAGTTGGCACATACTGTGTCAGAGTAGGAGTCAAAGAAGGAATTTAGAAGCTCAATGAGAAAGATGTAGATGGTAAAGAAGATTGCTTGGATGGCTGGACAAATACATGATAAGGATTAGAAGTGGGAATCATCATCGGATACAGTAAAGATGGTTGATAAGGCTTAGATATAAGTGTTGGTGATAAAATAGGAGTCCTAAATATCTCGTGTTTTTGTAATGACACAGTGAGATCAGAATGTGTGGAAGATGGAACATCATTAGGCGGGAAACAATCTAATCAGGTATGCCAACTAGAGATCCTAGCTCTCATACCACCCCCCCCCCCGCCTCATAGAACCATCCTAAGTACTGGGACTACTACTAGGCTACTCATAAAATAACTGGTGCCTAAGTTGTGGATCATGAATGAATGTTTAAAACAAAATTAATCACACGACATTTTATGTTGTTGATATATATATATATATATATATATATTTTAAATGAAATACTCACAACAAGATCTAATTCAGGAATGTCCATATGATTCATTCAATGATTGTTATCCGTTATCATTTTTCTTCACTACTCCCCAATAGGTTCCATTTCCTTCATTTGAAAACAGATATGTAAGTACATAGAAAAGGATATCTAATGTGTAACCCGAAATGATATGAGGCATTCATTATTTTTATTAAGTCATTTGGTTCATATTTTGGGTTTGGTAATTTATATATTTTTTGTTAGAACATTATTTTTATTTGTTTTGATTTTCATATCAATAAGTTTAATACGTCCAATTCAATTCTTATTTTTTTTAATCTAATTAAATTATTTTAGATGTTTTTTGTTTTTTAGGTTTTAATATAGTTGAATTCAATATTATAAAATTCAACTCAAATAAATCTGCAACCAATAAACACTGAAAATTAAAATTAAGGTCAAGTTAGATACAAAATATTTGTAATCAATATTAAATCATTATGAATTGTTCCCACCTTAACAACCCAATTCGAGCTAAACTAAAATAATTTAGAACACAAATGGATGATTCTATATATTTCCCAACACAAATTCGAGTTCACAATAATCTCTAACAAATGAGCTATTTGATTTATCATACGTAATAAATGGATTGGTTCCAATTGAAGTAGTGATGGTGTCCATTCCATCATCGCAATCATAAAAATCATGTCTTGGAATTAATTCAAAAATGAAACCAAATTTAGGTTGAAGAATATCTTTGACATAAAAAACCTATTTTCTCATTGATGCTAATACATATGGTTGATGGGTAGAAAGAGTGCAAGTCATGTCAACAACTCGAAATTGAAAATAACCAATAAAGGTACCATGCCTAATCATTGAATCATGCCACTTTTGTTTCATCATCATGACTCGACCATGAGAATAAAAATAAAATATTATTATTTTATCAAAGAATCCATAATAAGTTGTAATTTTTAAATGATTTATTTAATCTGATTCACTGTCATAACATTTGGTTTTGGTACTTAGCATAACACCATTATTCTGTGTTCTCATGTTCTTTGTTCATTTAGTGATAATAAATCTATACCCATTGATCATAATTGATTTACATTTTCGAACCACAATATTATGACAAAAATCTAGAGCACTTATTTCCTTAGAAAAATTGATGGTAGAAAAAATTGATGCCAAAAATATAAATGAATGTTAGACATAATTAAATATTTATTTAACTTATTTATTACAGCAATATTACTACATTCAATTTCAATCAAGAAGAAAAATCATTGATACTAAATTCTCTCTCCTTATAATATATAAAGAATTAATCTTTATATTTATTATTTTTTAATGTTCCCAATAGTTTAAAATCGAAATAGTATAACAGATAAGTAAAAATACAAGTTATGAGACATGATATACATGTTTAATTTACATACTTGATGTAGTCATCGAAAAAATCATAGTTGAGAAGCAAGGTGTGATGTTCAATATCCCGCTCAGAAGGTTTAATGTCATCAATGTATATGATCCGGGAATTTCACCTATTTGGGGAAGTGATGGAAAAATGGGTTCAATTTGATCATAATATTCTTATTCATTTCTCATTTTTATGATCGTTCTCATAGTAAGATTAGACAAATATATTGACTAAAATCCATATATTCTTGAGCCAATTAACCATTCATGATAGAACCTTTTGTATGATTCATATTCCATACAAAATATTTCAATGTGTACATATTTCTTTCAATTGGATACATCCAACGAAAATAAATAAGTATTCCAAGAAGTATTTCCATTGGAAGATGGATAGTTAGATGCAACGTGTTTGTGAAAAATGATGGAGGAAATATTTTCTCTATATCACACAATGTTAATGGTGTCTCTACCCACATGTTTTTCAATAATGACTTGGAAAACTTTTAGCACAAATATATATAAAAAATAGAACAAATGAATAACTAAAAACCTTACATTATTGGAAAGAAGATGATGGATTGTTATTGGTATAAACTCATGCAGACGGATGTGATAATCTTGAGTCTTCAAAGATTTTAGATTTAACTCTCTTCTCTATAACTGTGTTGATATATTTCTTGAATAGACATCACGAACAATAATAGACTATACTACATCTAGAAATTGACTTTTCTCTGCAATTTTCATCACATAATAAGCACATGGAACTTTCCATTTATTTTCACTCATACACAGAAGATTCAATTCTAGTCTGATCAACCAATCCACCATGTCACGTCGAGATCATAAATCAAAAATTTTCTTTCCCTTGACACTTAATATAATCAAAATAAATATTTCCCATATATTCTTTTCAATGTGCATTAAGTCTATACAATGACATAACAGATTGGTTAACCAATAAAGAAACTCAAAGAAGATATTCCTATTCTTTTAATTGTAATAGGTATCATTGGAAACATTATTACTCTTTGTAGATTTCATTTTACACTTCCTGAATGAAAAATTGAAATATTTCAAATCATTAACATCATTTTTAGACATACGATGAGGAGGATCATTGGCCTCAGAGGTATTTTCAAATATTCAATGATTATTTCAATATGAATGGTTCATTGGCAAGAATCGTTGATGTCCTATAAAACTAAAACTGTAATGATATTTTATTTTTCTAGATCAAGTATTATTTATAAAAAATTACATGATAGTTTTCCCTTTTCATTCCATCCAAAAATCATTGTACAAGTTTGAAATCATTGATCGTTTACATAAGCGCCGCACACATATGAAATATGTTTTTTGAACATGCATCCTATGTGCCTACACCCACATCCCAAATATGTTTTTTCTCTTCTTTTAAAGGTTTCATGTATATTTCTATATCATTTTCAGGATAAGAAGAGCCAGATATGAGTATACTCAGGAAAGTGTAATGTTTTACCATACACAATCATGGGGGAAGGTTATAAATGTGTATGAAATCCTGCCATGTGTTGTGTAAAGTAAGCATCTACCAAAATAGATTAAAACCATCACATGAAAGACCCAACCTCATGTTACTCATATTAGTTACAAAACTAGGATATATAGCATCAAATATCCTCCTTGAAAATCCATCTACCGGGTGAACCAAATCCTCATTATTCTTCTTTCTCTCAATATCAATCCATCATAATTTTATACATATTTCATCAGACATATAAAAATTTTGGTGTCTAGGGATAAAAGTAAAGTTCCAAATTACTTTCAATGGAACATGGGATGGAATTACATCAAATTTTGGCCTCCATTGGGATGTTCCACATTTTATAAAATCATTTCTTTTAGTAGTTTCCTCCTAGAATGACCTTTAATCTTTTGGGAAAGCATGAATTGTTTTTTTGAAAATATAATTTCTTCAACTAACTTCCATGATATATAGTGTATTGAAGGAATAACTACATAATCTAGAAGTAATTCCTCCAATAAGGAAATAATTTAACTAATGGAAGAATGATAAATCACATACATGGTTTTACCATGAAACAAACAGATTAAAAATTTCAGCCTTTTCATTTTACCACATTATCGATATAATGGAATTGTCAAAACGTCATTCCATTTTATTCACCCTGTCAGCATCGTCATTTTTATTAGACGCATCATGTGTGATCATATAGAAGTATTCTTGTGTCGGTATAATTTTTTTAGGATAAATAATAAATTTAAACTGGTCATGCATCAAACTCTCCATTACATTCCTCTCATTTGGATCATCATCATTTTGAGATTCCATTTTCTCCCCATTGTTATACAACACATAGTATTTTGTTTGAAACCCATATTTGGTTATATGGTAGCTAACTTTTTCACAGCTCAACCAAGGTCTTCGAACACAATTATAACATGAGTAGTGTATGTGACCACTATCTAAAGCATTTTCAAATGAGAAATCTTAAAATCTCTCCAATTTTCTTTGAAAATCACTTAAGATCCGATCAATTTCATACAACCAACTTCTATCCATTATGTAAAAAATTGTAATATATAACGACCCATACATTACATACATTGTTAATACTTCAAAATTGAAGCACACTTATTACAACATATGACAAAACCACAAAGGACCGTATAGGTATAGTGTCTTTAGAAACTGGGAAACATAAACAACTGGTTCATAAATATTCTACAGTGTCTCCCATTTATTTCATCAAATCTAGGGTCCCTTTTAGCATATTTTACTTAATATCCATCTTCCTGACCTGGGGACAAGAAAACATAAAAGGGTGAGCTCAAATGCTCAGCAAGGGAAAATAAAGGAAATAAAAATCATATCATATCTTTTTGAAAATCATAACCTGCAAAAGAGATCATAATATCTTAACATGGAATAAATCATAGAAGTGAATATGAGATCCCCATAATCATAACATAAAACTTTAAACTTTGTGTCATGCACACATAATCATGGAAAAACATTTCTTGTTAGTCATGACTCATTGCCAAGACTATCTTAGTGGACAAAGTCCCTTTCTGAACCGAGTTCACTCCTCGTTTCAGTCCTGTATCACTGAACCGAAATAACCTTCCGCTCCAGCCATGTCTATCTCATGAGATATAAAATCTTTACCCAATGAATTGGAGGTAGATATAGGTCCCACCCATCTTATAATGAATCCTTTCTTATGTGTGCCACATAATCATAAAACATACATCATCGCATAACACATGTAACAAAAATGGGATTCTTGAAACATCATGACATCATAAAACAAACCATATAAGGTAAATGACTTCATAAAAATAATTCCCTCACAACATAATCAAATCAATGTAATAATAGGGATAAAAACAGAACCCTTTATTATCTTAGATGGAAAATAATTTTGATAAAACACTTGAACTCCATTCTTGAGGAAAATATCCTTTCTTCTTCAAAAACACTTTTCTTTTCTTAAAATGTCATAAAATTCTAAACTAAAATAAGTTGATTAAAAATAAACTTGAAAACTTGTAAAGGAAGATTCTTGGAAATAATGTTTTCAAAATCCATTCATGCCGTATAAGTTAAAAAAAACATTCTTCGTACTTTTGTCGGAAAAGTCAAAAAAGTACCTCGTACGAAAAACGACAAAAGATTCCTTTCATATTCTTTACTAAAAACTCAACAAAGGGTAAAATTGGATTTAAAATATTTTAAGTGGATGGAAACAATATTACATATTGAGGGAACATGGATGTGGATGATAAAATACACCCTAGTAATGCCAAAGTAAAAACAATATCGGATAAAAATGAGATTGTGATATTTTCCCTTACCTTAGGTCCGATTTGCTTTGTACGTGTCTGAAACTCCTTTATAATGGTTTAAATAATGTTATTGACTTATTCCATAATCATAAATATTGATATGATATCATATATGGTCATATTCATAGCTTCTTATTAGTAATATTTCATTGTTACTTGTTACTCGGGTCTTTATTGCCTTTTGTTCTTATGTGTGTTTTGTCGAATAAATTCTTATTCTTCTTTTAAGGTTATAGATAACTTATATCCAGAATGGTATTAGTGTAACATATATCATATTTATTCATTCAATTCATTTATATAATTACTATGTAATGATGATCATGTAGAACGAGTCGCTTCACATCGTGGAGACGGTATTCCGTACGTACGCACGAGTGATGATATCGTTCCTATGATCGTGGAATTGTATTGGAGTATATATATATTATTTCAGTATCAATATTACTTTATAATAATCATAAATAGTTAATAATTACACCATTATACCCATCCTTGTAAAGTGATGGTGGAAAAATAGATTACACCACGGCGTGGAGACGCTATTCCGTACGTACGCACGCGTGGTGATTTCATTTTTCCGTGGGATGGATAGAAGGTGAATTAGGGTTGTTTCATATTTATAATAACATATCATTATGTAAGTAATACTGATGTTATTACTTTATCATGAAACAACTAATGAAGAAGAAGTTGAAGAAAAAATTGAAAAGATCGGTAATGGATATTACCTCTTCTTTGGAACGCCTCTTTGAATCCTCCACTTAGGGAACTAAGATTGGTCTTTGAAGAAGACCAGGACCTCTAGGATTATTCTAGGGAATTGGAGAGTAGAAAATGGCAGGGGTTGGCCGATCTTGAGTGCTCAAATTGGTGTGAGGAGGAGGGGGAGGAGGTGCCCTTTTATAAGGGAGGAGAGGGGCACCTTAGGAATATCTCAAAATATTATTTTATATTAAAGTCAAAATCGGTTTATAATGGTTCCAAAGGGTCTTATTTCGAAGCTAAAGTGGGGAAGGGTCGCAATCCTATAAACCAATAGGATTTAGACATGTTTAGGATATTATTTTAACCTTATCAATTAGATTTTACTCTAAGTTAAATAATTTAACTTTTACCGTGTCTTTTTGTTTTCTTTCACTATATGGTTAATACACTTACTATAACATGCCAAACGAACCCAAAATTGTTTATTATTAATATATATATCCTTATCTAAGTTATTTGGCCGAACCTTAGATTTTTAGGAATAAAATTACAATTAATAATATAATATTTGATTTAAAAACTATTTTGTGTCAATTTTGACACTATTTGATATATGATTTTTGTGAAAGTCATAACAGAATTATATGTTCTAACCAAGTTGATTAAATCAACACTAATATATCATAGTAACCTAGAAAATTTGTGTAATTAATAAAAAGTCTCAAATTACATTTATTTTTGTGTTTATAACATCAATTATGTCAATATTTCATAAATAAGATAATTACTGCATCATAATTGTGTCATAAATAAATTAAATTATTTAATGTCTAAAAATTATAAATAAAATACCATTATGTAGGAAATCGTTTTAGATTTCTAATGAATATTTATAGTCGAATTTATCTTATGTATAACCCTATATTAAAAATGATTTACTTATTAAACTTTGATTTTAACTATTTTAACTCTTATTTAAATAAATTAATAATAAATGCCCTAATCTAACCCAAGTGGTCCTAAATGATCATATTTTATTCCTAAGTTTGTTTTTGGTCGAATTAAACTTATCCAATAGAATTAGGACATGTGTTAGGGTAATAGTAATATCATTTTTACCCTTAGTTACCCTATTTACTATTAACCGCGGTAAAAAAAAGTAAAAAGTTACTACTCACCAAAAAATTATTTTTATCTCATTGAACCACATTTTACTTACTGATATCAACCGTGTCTGACCGATTTTTGAAATTCCATTCACAGAAGCGGTAAAATTAAGTTTTATGAAAAATTCAGTTTTTAACCTACCACTTAGTGGTTTCACTATTCATCAAAAATTGAAAGTTTTCAGAAAAATACCAAAATTTCACCCTAGGCTAATTTCGGTATTCCGAATCCAAAAATGAAGTCCATTTTAAAAAATAAAATTTAGAAAATTTCAAAAAGTGGTTATTACTATTCATAACGGCTAGTTTTAATAATATTTTAATAGCATATCGTTGTTTAGTGAAACTCGGTATTGCGTACGACGCAAGCTATCGAGGAAGGTCGTGATTGCGTGTAAAGTAAGCCAAGAAAGTGTGTAGTGAAAGATTCCTTTGATTATATAAAAACAAAATATAACTCATAAAAATCTCGGGTGTTACATTCTACCCCCCTTAAAAATAATTTCTCCCTCGAAATTCGTCACTTTGTAACAAACAGATGAGGATACTTCTCCCTCATCATATCCTCAAGATCCCATGTAGCTTCTTCAAGTTGGTGGTTCCTCCATAAAACTTTCACCAATCGAGTGGTCTTGTTTCGTAGGACTTTTTTGCTACGATCCAGAATCTCTATCGGCTGTTCTTCATAAGAAAGATCTTGCTCCAGCGGTACAACTTCTGAGCTGAGTACATGTGAAGGATCTGGTATGTACTTTCTCAGGAGAGATACATGGAACACATCGTGAACTTGAGAGAGATTCGGTGGAAGCGCCAATCGGTAAGCTACCTTCCCAACACGATCCAGTATTTCGAAAGGACCGATATATCTAGGGCTCAACTTCCCCTTCTTTCCAAATCTCATAACCCTCTTCCAGGGAGATATTCGTAAGAACACTTTATCACCCACTTCAAACTCTAGGTCTTTTCTTCGGTTGTCGGCATAACATTTCTGTCGACTCTGAGCTTCTCTTATGTGTTGTTGAATAGATCTGACCTTTTCTGCCATTTCATCAACGAGATCAGGTCCTAATAGCTTTCTTTCCCCAACTTCATCCCAGCAAGTTGGAGTGCTACATTTCTTTCCATAGAGAGCTTCATAAGGAGCCATCTGAATACTGGAGTGAAAGCTATTATTATAAGAAAATTACACCAAAGGTAGGTGTTGATCCCAACCTCCTTTGAAATCCATGGAGCAAGCTCTCAACATATCTTCTAGGGTTTGAATTGTTCTCTCAGACTGACCGTCTGTCTGAGGAAGATAAGCAGTGCTGAAACTCAACTCTGTATCCAGAGTATGCTGAAGACTTCGCCAGAACTTCGAGGTAAATCTCGGATCCCGATCAGATATAATAGAAAGTGGTACTCCATGCAATCTTACCGTTTCCTTTACATATATCCTGGTAAGCTGATCTAGAGAGAAATCCTCTCTAATAGCAATGAAGTGTGCAGACTTTGTAAGACGATCATCTATGACCCAGATAGCATTATTGCCTTTGGATGTTTTAGGAAGTCCTGTGACAAAGTCCATAGTGATGTTTTCCCATTTCTATTCGGGTATGGGTAATGGTTGTAACATCCCCTTAGACTTTTGTCTCTCAGCTTTAACTTGTTGACAAACCAAGCATTGAGAGACATATTCAGAAACATCTCTTTTCATGCCATCCCACCAGAAGTACTCTTTCAGGTATCTATACATATTCGTGCTTCCAGGATGAATAGAGAATGATGAACAATGAGCCTCATCCAGCAGCTCCTTCTTTAATTCGGGGATGGGAGGAACACAAACCCGATTCCTGAACTTTATTATCCCATCACAATCAAGGTTGAATTCAGGAACATTTCTCACCTTCTTTTGTAACTCGTCATCTTCTTTCTATGCCTCTTTAATCTTCACATGTATAGATGGTTGAACATTCATTTGAGAAAGATAAGATTTTTCCCCTTCCATTATAATTCCAAGATCCATCCTTTGTAAATCCATAAATATTGGATCTTTTGTGATCCTCATCATGGATAAACTAGCATGGTCTTGTCGACTTAATGCATCTGCCACCTTGTTTGCTTTCCCAGGGTGGTAATGGATTGAGTAGTCATAATCCTTAATCAGCTCCAACCATCTTCTTTGGTGCATATTCAGCTCCTTTTGTGTGAAAATATACTTTAAACTTTTTGATCAGTATAAATATCACACCTTTCACCATAATGGTAATGCGTCCAAATATTTAATGCAAAGATTACCACAGCCAACTCCAAATCATGTGTTGGGTAATTTTGCTCATGGATTTTCAACTGTCGTGAGGCATAAGCTATCACCATATCATTTTGCATAAGAACACACCCCAATCCCTTCTTGGATGCATCACTGTATATCACAAACCATTCTCCACTACAAGGTAGTGTGAGCACAGGTGCACTGGATAACCTTCTTTTCAACTCCTTGAAATTCTCTTCACATTCTTCGGTCCAGACAAACTTAACTCCTTTCCGAGTCACCTTGGTGAGTGGATTAGATAATCGTGAAAAATCCTTTACAAAACGTCGATAATATCCAGCCAAACCAAGAAAACTTCGGATCTCAGTTACTGTTGTTGGTCTTGACCATCTTTCGATAACCTCTGTTTTTGCTGGATCCACAGATATCCCCTCTTTTGAGATTATGTGACCCAAAAATGCAACTTTTTGAAGCCAAAATTCACACTTGGTAAATTTGGCATAAAGCTTCTCCTTTCTCAGGGTCTTCAATATAATTCTAAAGTGATCTTCATGCTCTTCCTTGCTCTTTGAATAGACAAGAATATCATCTATAAAGACTACCATAAATTGATCAAGATATTCTCTAAAGACTCTATTCATTAGATCAATGAAGATAGCAGGGGAATTAGTAAGACCAAATGGCATCACTATAAATTCATAGTGTCCATACCTTGTACGGAAATCCGTCTTTGGTATATCCTCCCTTTTGACCCTTAATTGATGACACCCTGAATGAAGATCAATCTTGGAAAAGTATTGAGCTCCGCGTAGTTGGTCAAATAAGTCATCAATGCATGGGAGAGGATATTTGTTCTTGATAGTGATCTTGTTAAGTTCTCGATAATCAATGCAGAGTCTCATTGAGACATCTTTCTTCTTAACAAAAAGAACAGGTGCTCCCCAAGGTGATGCACTAGGGCGTATGAATCCCTTATCAAGATTCTCTTGGAGTTGCTTCTTCAATTCCTGCAACTCAATTGGGGTCATTCTATAAGGTGTCTTTGAAATAGGCAAAGCACTCGGTACGAGTTCTATTGAAAACTCAACTTCATGATTTGGTGGAAGACCTGGTAATTCCTCAATAAAGACATCATCAAACTCCCGTACGATGGGCATATTCTTAATCGTCAGTTTCTCACCAACCATTTGAGATAAATAACCTTCATTTAGTGGAATCAATACCCATAAGATGGAAGAAATTTCCACTGGAAGGTTATGTTCATCCTTGCATTGATAGACGGTCGTAGATTGATCTGGAATATGAAATGTGACTTCCCTTCTTTGGAAATTGATATGAGCTCCATGTAGAGAATGTCAATCCATGCCAAGAATCACATCAAATTCCACTAAAGGAAGGATCACAAGATTTGCAGGAAGCACTTTCCCACAAACTTCGATCAGAGAAGAATTATAAACTTTTGATGCGACTATTGTGCCATTAGGTGTTGTCACAGCTAACTCAACATCTAATTGTTGAGGTAATACGGTGATACCCTTAGAAAATTTTTCAGATATAAATGAGTGGGTGGATCCAGAATCAAATAAAACATTTGATACTTTAGAGTGGATGGTAAGTGTACCTTTCACCACTTCGTTATCGTACTCCACATCGCTGATAGAAATTTCATGTGACTTTCCTTTGTCTTTAGCCTTAAGATTTTGTTGACGTCGACCATCATCATCAACCCTTGGATTTGGGCATTGATTGGCATAATGCCCCATCTCCTTGCACTTGAAACATTGAAGTGTAGTAGGTTCATTTTGTGTATCCCTTCCTTTGTTTGCATCATTAGACATCTTCTTCCCATAATCACGGCATTCAAATGCCCGATGACCTTCCATTCCACATTTAAAACATTTACTTTTCCCTTTAAGAAAACTCCCTCCATGTTTCTTTCCACACTTTGAGCATAAGTGAAAGTTCATCTTCTTTTCAGTGTGCTCTTTAGATTTTCCTTTGAATTCCATCTTCCTCTTCTTATCAAACCCATGTGACTGATGGGTTACTCCAATCTACATCTCTACTTTGAGAGCACATCGAACGATTTCCTCGTAGCTATTGAAGTCCCTTATGGCTAACGCCCTTCGAAGACTTGGTTTTAAGACACTAAAGAATCGATCGATCTTACTCTCAGGTTGGATAATAATACTAGAGGCGTACCTCGTAAGTCTTGTAAAATTTGCTTCATAGGTACCAACAGATTCATCATCCCTTTGTTTCAGTTCAAGAAACTTTTTCTCCATCTTTGTTCGGAGAATACGAGGGAAGTACTTATTGAAAAATAAGTTCTTGAACTCATCCCATTCCATAGACTCAATTTCATCCCTTTGCCTCGTATTCTTAATAAGATACCACCATTGATCAGCATCTCCTTCCAAACGATACACTGCTAGGATGACTTTATCATGTTCAGAACATTGAAGAATGGAAAATATCTTTTCAGTAGTACTAATCCATTGTTCAGCAACTAATGGATCAGTAGACCCACTGAAAGAAGGTGGACGCTGCCTCATGAAGGATTCAACAGAATGTTGCTCCTTCCTTTGCTCGTTTGGAAGTCCTGCATGATTCATAGCTTGAGAAATTTGTGTGAGCATGGCTACAATATTTTGCATTCCATCTCCCATATCGTTTGGTTGCTCAGGGGGACAATCATTGCATTGCCCATCGCATTCTGCATTAAAACGGTTCCTTCGGGTTCCATCCATTGACTAAAACCAAGAAGAATAGTTTGAGCAACACTAATTATAATAGGAAAACCACATAATCAAGGATAAAATTTCACACTTAAGGTCTTATCCTAGGGTATTCATGGCCATTTCTAAAACACTAAGATTGTGTTCTATGCTTAGACTTATCCTTAGGGTTCTTACTAAGGCTTTCACATCCTAGTTTCCAAATGTTGACTATACCTTTCCTCTGATACCAACTATAACGGTCTGTAATTACTTCCAGTGGACTATAATTGATACCTATCAGGGCACTCCATGGGCGGCTACACCCCCTGGGCGGGACACACCACCATCCCCAGTGGTAGCCATTTCCTCATGAAGCCCTTGGGCGGAGAGCCATGCTTCGTCCAACGCTCACATGTGAGAGTTTCCAAGGATCGGATACATTCCTACCTCCTTTGCCTCTGATACTAACTATAACAACCCATACATTACATACATTGTTAATACTTCAAAATTGAAGCACACTTATTACAACATATGACAAAACCACAAAGGACCGTATAGGTATAGTGTCTTTAGAAACTGGGAAACATAAACAACTGGTTCATAAATCTTCTACAGTGTCTCCCATTTATTTCATCATATCTAGGGTCCCTTTTAGCATATTTTACTTAATATCCATCTTCCTGACCTGGGGAAAAGAAAACATAAAAGGGTGAGCTCAAATGCTCAGCAAGGGCAAATAAAGGAAATAAAAATCATATCATATCTTTTTGAAAATCATAACCTGCAAAAGAGATCATAATATCTTGACATGGAATAAATCATAGAAGTGAATATGAGATCCCCATAATCATAACATAAAACTTTAAACTTTGTGGCATGCACACATAATCATGTAAAAACATTTCTTGTTAGTCATGACTCATTGCCAAGACTATCTTAGTGGACAAAGTCCCTTTCTGAACCGAGTTCACTCCTCGTTTCAGTCCTGTATCACTGAACCGAAATAACCTTCCGTTCCAGCCATGTATATCTCATGAGATATAAAATCTTTACCCAATGCATTGGAGGGAGATATAGGTCCCACCCATCTTATAATGAATCCTTTCTTATGTGTGCCACATAATCATAAAACATACATCATCGCATAACACATGTAACAAAAATGGGATTCTTGAAACATCATGACATCATAAAACAAACCATATAAGGTAAATGACTTCATAAAAATAATTCCCTCACAACATAATCAAATCAATGTAATAATAGGGATAAAAACATAACCCTTTATTATCTTAGATGGAAAATAATTTTGATAAAACACTTGAACTCCATTCTTGAGGAAAATATCCTTTCTTCTTCAAAAACACTTTTCTTTTCTTAAAATGTCATAAAATTATAAACTAAAAGAAGATGATTAAAAATAAACTTGAAAACTTGTAAAGGAAGCTTCTTGGAAATAATGTTTTAAAAATCCATTCATGCAGTATAAGTTAAAAAAAACATTCTTCGTACTTTTGTCGGAAAAGTCAAAAAAGTACCTCGTACGAAAAACGACAAAAGATTCCTTTCATATTCTTTACTAAAAACCCAACGAAGGGTAAAATTGGATTTAAAATATTGTAAGTGGATGGAAACAATATTACATATTGAGGGAACATGGATGTGGATGATAAAATACACCCCAGTAATGCCAAAGTAAAAACAATCTCGGATAAAAATGAGATTGTGATATTTTCCCTTACCTTAGGTCCGATTTGCTTTGTACGTGTCCGAAGCTCCTGTATAATGGTTTAAATAATGTTATTGACTTATTCCAGAATCATACATATTGATATGATATCATATATGGTCATATTCATAGCTTCTTATTAGTAATATTTCATTGTTACTTGTTACTCGGGTCTTTATTGCCTTTTGTTCTTATGCGTGTTTTGTCGAATAAATTCTTATTCTTCTTTTAAGGTTATAGATTCCTTATATCCAGAATGGTATTAGTGTAACATATATCATATTTATTCATTCAATTCATTTATATAATTACTATGTAATGATGATCATGTAGAACGAGTCGCTTCACATCGTGGAGACGGTATTCCGTACGTACGCACGAGTGATGATATCGTTCCTATGATCGTGGAATTGTATTGGAGTATATATATATTATTTCAGTATCAATGTTACTTTATAATAATCATAAATAGTTACTCATTACACCATTATAACCATCCTTGTAAAGTGATGGTGGAAAAATAGATTACACCACAGCGTGGAGACGGTATTCCGTACGTACGCACGCGCGGTGATTTCATTTTTCCGTGGGATGGATAGAAGGTGAATTAGGGTTGTTTCATATTTATAATAACATATCAGTATGTAAGTAATACTGATGTTATTACTTTATCATGAAACAACTAAAGAAGATGAAGTTGAAGAATAAATTGAAAAGATCGGTAATGGATATTACCTCTTCTTTGGAACGCCTCTTTGAATCATCCACTTAGGGAACTAAGATTGGTCTTTGAAGAAGACCAGGACCTCTAGGATTATTCTAGGGAAGTGGAGAGGAGAAAATGGCAGGGGTTGGCCGAGCTTGAGTGCTCAAATTGGTGTGAGGAGGAGGGAGAGGAGGTGCCCTTTTATAAGGGAGGAGAGGGGCACCTTAGGAATATCTCAAAATATTATTTTATATTAAAGTCAAAATCGGTTTATAATGGTTCCAAAGGGTCTTATTTCGAAGCTAAAGTGGGGAAGGGTCGAAATACTATCAACCAATAGGATTTAGACCAGTTTAGGATATTATTTTAACCTTATCAATTAGATTTAACTCTAAGTTAAATAATTTAACTTTTACCATGTCTTTTTGTTTTCTTTCACTATATGTTTAATACACTTACTATAACATGCCAAACGAACCAAAAATTGTTTATTATTAATATATATATCCTTATCTAAGTTATTTTTCCGAACCTTATATTTTTAAGAATAAAATTACAATTAATAATATAATATTTGATTTAAAAACTATTTTGTGTCAATTTTGACACTATTTGATATATGATTTTTGTGAAAGTCATAACAGAATTATATGTTCTAACCAAGTTGATTAAATCAACACTAATATATCATAGTAACCTATAAAACTTGTGTAATTCATAAAAAGTCTAAAATTACATTTATTTTGGTGTTTATAACATCAATTATGTCAATATTTCATAAATAAGATAATTACTGCATCATAATTGTGTCATAAATAACTTAAATGATTTAATATCTAAAAATTATAAATAAAAAACCATTATGTAGGAAATATTTTTATCTTTCTAATGAATATTTATAGTCGAATTTATCTTATGTATAACCCCATATTAAAAATGATTTACTTATTAAACTTTGATTTTAACTATTTTAACCCTTCTTTAAATAAATTAATAATAAATGTCCTAATCTAACCCAAGTGGGCCTAAATGGTCATATTTTATTCCTAAGTTTGTTTTTGGTCGAATTAAACTTATCCAATAGAATTAGGACATGTGTTAGGGTAATAGTAATATCATTTTTACCCTTAGTTACCCTATTTACTATTAACCGCGGTAAAAAAAGTAAAAAGTTACTATTCACCAAAAAAATTATTTTTATCTCATTGAACCACATTTTATTTACTGATATCAACCGTGTCTGTCGGATTTTTGAAATTCCATTCACAGAAGCGGTAAAATTAAGTTTTATGCAAAATTCAGTTTTTAACCTACCACTTAGTGGTTTCACTATTCATCAAAAATTGAAAGTTTTCAGAAAAATACCAAAATTTCACCCTAGGCTAATTTTGGTATTCCGAATCCAAAAATGAAGTCGATTTTAAAAAATAAAATTTATAAAATTTCGAAAAGTGGTTATTACTATTCATAACGGCTAGTTTTAATAATATTTTAATAGCATATCGTTGTTTAGTGAAACTCGGTATTGCGTACGACGCAAGCTATCGAGGAAGGTCGTGATTGCGTGTAAATTAAGCCAAGAAAGTGTTTAGTGAAAGATTCCTTTGATGATATAAAAACAAAATATTACTCATAAAAATCTCGGGTGTTACATAATAAGTCATTTTGTGATTTAAATTCAATATGATTGAAGTTAAATTGAAAATATATTTATGTAAATGATAATTTTTCACTTTATATAAAACCATAACTGAAACACTACTCTATATGAGAATTATAATATGAAATAAAAAATATTATATATATAAAAAAATAATTTAAATATAAAATAATGATATTGAATTGAAACATGGTGGATGTGATAAAAAATCATGTATAAATAATGATCTCTCCAAGATAGTTATGAGAAAATTGTTTTCATTAAGTCTAAATTTGTAGAGATCATTATATTTCATAATTAACGATATATTTGTAATTAATGATTTCATTTTAGTATTAGTGATTAGTGATATTTTTTATACAATGTGTTTTTTAAAAGTTATCCATATTGGTTTTGATGAACTAGAAAGATGTAGGTACTCAAATAAAATGATAAAAATACAAAAATATGCGTTATTGAAGGGTTCACATTCTTCATGGTATACCCAAATGTGTTATAGTTATCATACACCAATACATGCCAATGTTTTCAAGGGCTGCACCACATTAAGATGAGAAACTCATTCTAACTCTGTGGTCTTGTAATAGTAATTATTCTCCCATAGGATAAAAAATATTACTTCTAAAAATGATTCACAATGTTTAGAAGTGTGGGGTCATATAATAGGAAATATGATTTTACAAAAATATCCAATATCGAATAGATGCACGCATAAACTTCTTCATATAAAATATAAACATATTTCTAAGATGTTGGAAGTATGTAAGCTGAAATACAATATTTTTTTAGTACAAAAGTAATTATTTTAATGAATCATTGAGTAAAAGATATTGTGGATCAAAGTTGGGTTAATTCCGTCTCAAGTGGGTTCTGTAGCCTTGGACATGAATTTGGAAATGTTAAAAATTATATCCATGTACCACACATAGGTCACGTCTCCCAAGTGCATCCCACTGGTCACTTCACCAACAGGCCTCACATAGGGAATAAATTGAACTACTATTTTATTTTTTTAATGTACGTAATATTAGTGTATTGCATATAATTTATACATTAATATTTTATACATAGTGTACTACATATGCCAAAAAAAGATTTAAAACACTATTCTATGAAATATTAATTCAATATATAAAAGAAAAATAGATTACATACCTAATTACTATTTCATATAGTAGGGTATCTAATAAAAGTGTATTGGAGACACTCATTGGATATTACTATTACATTGTGTACTGAAAACAGATTTTCATTGCACAATTTATGTTGTATCTCACAATATAGAAAAAACTAATAGCATACTAATGCATATTGTAATAAATTACTATTAAACTATGAATTATAATTTATGCTTAGATTAATATTGAAAAATATATAATTAATATTAGAATAGATTATTATTGGGTAGTGTAATGAAAACGATTATATTTTTTATTCATAGTGTAATAACATAACAGATTACTTATTGAAATAGATTACTATTATATAGTGTAAATCATAATTGAGTACATATTTCACAGTTTGTGATGCATATTGATAAAAATTTCATATTCATGGTGAAATAGAGAAACATACTACATATTACCAAGTGTGCACAAATTACTTATTTTCTAGGGTATGATGCATATTGAAAAAAATTACTATTGGATGGTATAATAGAAAAAATATTACATATTTCATAGTGTATGCATCGATTATATAATAAATTTTTTGATTCATATTAAAACATATTACATATGAAGAATATAATAGAAAAACAGATTACATATTTCACAATGTATGGTTTATATTACAATAGATTTCTATTTCACAATGTAATATTAAAACAAATCCATTATACATATAAAAAGTATAATGGATTTATATAGATGTAATATATGTAAAAAATAGATGTAATTTATGAATACAAATGTAGTATATGCAACAGAATCATCATATATGTGTATAAATATGTTGTGTATCTATACAGTTGCTACATAATGGATTTATACTAAAACTAGTGTATATATGAGTATAAAAATGTCATATATGGATCAGAATTAGTAAATATATGTTTATACAGATATAGTATATTAAATATAATCAATACATCTAAATGATGATAGATTGTAGACTGATAGGGAAACCAAAAATAAATGGAAAAATTTGAACTCACCAATTTGAAGATAAACATAAGAAGAAACTGATTTGAAGTTGAAGAAACCAATTTAAAACCATTATAGACTACCTGTTGGAAGAGTGGTCGATGGCTAGGAGAGAGAAGTTCTACTATTAGGGAAAACAATTAGATCTATAATGGGGATGGGGGATCATCATTCTATTTAGGGGAAATGTTTCCCAACAGGGTTTTAAAATCATTGGGATACAACCTCTTTACAAATGGTAAATAAAAAGAATTGGCATAGACTAGTTTTTTATAACTCTATACCAACGGTTATTATAAATCATTGGCATAGACATCTCAGTGCCAATGGTTTTGTGGAAACCATTGGGATATGGGTACCTATCCCAATGGTTTTTGAGAACCATTGAGATATGGTCACTGGTATAGAGTAGAATTCCAATAGTATCCTGTCAAAACCATGATATTGATATAAGACTACAGACACCATTTTATCCTTTATTACACAATGCACAATATCTTCGTAGGTAATAAAGTATTTAATGGCCAACAACCATCTGAAACCAATCTTTAATCAACTAAAGAACTTATCAACCTTACTTTTATGTTGGATGATAATATCTAAATTTTTCCTCGTAAGTCTTGTAAAATTAACATCATTGGTACACAAATATTCATCATCCCTTTTCTTCAAAAAAATGAACTCTTTCTCCATCATGGTACGAAGAATTAAAGGAAAGTACTTATTTCAAAATAATTTCTTTAACTAATCTCAATCCGTGGATTCAATCTCATCATGTTGCCTTATATTAATGAATAGAGTCTGCCACTAATCTTATTCACCATCTATCCAATAGATAGTGATAATGAGTTTCTCATTCTCCAAACACTAAATAATGGATAATATATTTTTAGTAATACTGATCCAATTTTCAAAAACAAGTAGATCGGAAGAACCTCTAAAAGAAGGTGCACATTTCCTAAGGAAAGAATCAATAGATTGTTTTTCCCTTATGTTATCATTTGGAAGTCCATCATGATATATATCTTGAGAAATATATATGAGTATATAAATGAGGTGTTACATTCCATGTCCCTTAGCATTCAGATACTCCAGAGGAAAATCATTTCATTTTCCATCACGAGCACCATTAATGTAGTTCCTTCGGGTACCAGCTATTGACTAAAACCAAAGGCATAGTGTAAGAAATATTTATCATAATGAAGAACCACATGATTGTCAAAAATCACATATATGATGTCTAACTTATGAATCATTCCATAATATAGGACACCTTTGGTTTATCCTCAGTTATTCACATCTAGCTTATATTTAAATCCATTATAATGGTTCATGAAGTGTTTTTGAATTCCCAAATAATATCCCATAATAGTGTGAAACCAGGTGTGCAACAAGGCCCCTATTCATGTACCAGATTATCCCAAGTCATTATTAGATCAACTTGCTAGAGTTTTTACCCCAAGGTACATATTATCCATTGCTACATCCACTTGTAGTATCCAAAAAGATATGCATTTCTTGGAAATCAATCACTCTATCCTTCTCCAAAATTCCAGGATATTTTATTACACTTTCCCTTACCCTTATAAATATTCCTAGAAACATACTTAGGGTTCTCACTAATGATTTCTAATCCTAGATTCTGAAGGCAAACTGTACCTTTTCTTTGATAAAAACTATAATGACCCTGGATTTTTAAACATAAATATCAAATAACTTTTTTAGAATACATAAAAATTATAAAAAAACTCTCTCAAAGATCATAATTGGTTTAGTGTGTTTGGAATCATTGAGACATAAACAATATTAGATAAATGAGATACATCATCTCCTACTAGGTTCTTCTTGACTATCATCATTCATATACACCTAAAACATAATACATATCATTGTAACCTGGGGGGATGGAAACATAAAAGGGGTCAGATAAGATTCTCAATAAGGGTAAAAAAGGGAGATATGATATCATACATATGAGAATAAGGGTAGGAGAACGCGGTCATGAAAATAAATGATCATTACCAGGATATCAAAGATCATGATAGGAATCAAGGAATAAAGATTGGATATTCAAAAAAATGAATCATAATGAAATAAATAGAATAACCCATGAAATCATAATATAAGAATGAATCATAGAATTGTGGAACACACATGTACTTATAGTATGATTTCCATATTATCCAAGGAATCACTACCAATACCATCTTGGTAGTATAGGTTCTCTCTCCATTCCATATTGGTAGTCAAGGTTCATTCCCATGGCCAACTTAGTAGCATGAGTTCACTACTCATACAATCTTTGTAGTAATGGTTCACTACCATTGCTATCTTAGTAGTCAAGTTTCATTGCCAAGACTATCTTATTCTATCTCATGAGATATAAATCTTTAACCAATGCATTAGAGGGAGATATAGGTCTCAACCATCTCTTAGTTATATCATTATTACATGTGCCACAAGATAATAAATAGTCATATCATAACCAATGAAATTAAATCGGTATTATAAACATGTAATCATATAATAATCAATGGAAATAAGTAGGATTCATAATCATTTAATCATAAACAAAACGCCTGAAAAGAAGCAGGTTTCAAAATAAAATAACCTATGAAAGAGAAATAGATTTCATAAACATCATTCCATTAAATCATAATCCATTCAGTGAAATAATATGAATGGACACTTTGAATAATTTCCCCAAAATGGAATGAGAAACACCAATGGATATTATCCTAAATGCGGAATAATTTTTTAAGGTTTTTTAAAAAAATTTCATAATTAAAATATCCTTTCTTCTTTAAAAAATCATTTTATAACATAAAACCCTTTGAAAACCTTTTCCCTTGAAAGTAGATTTGAAAAAACTTATAATGGAATATTTGAAAACAAGAAAGCATTTTTAAATTTATTTTTTATTTAAATTTTTCTTCAAAGATATTTTGAAAACATTTTTGAAAAAATATTTGATTTTTTTTTTTGAATTCAATAGAATTCTGAGCGAAGAGGGAGAGAGAGACTGTCAAATTTTAATTAAACACATTATATTACATACCGAAGAGTGTAAAAATGTGGTGATATGAATTAATGTTATCTTTATTATAAATAAGAGAAGGAAACTTAATAGTATTCTTGAGATAAGTGTCAAAATATTTTACCAATGGAACCATAAATGTAAAAAATCTCGAAAAGCGATGAGATTGTATCAATAAAATATTATTACTTTGTAACATGGGATCATAAAATACATGTAAGAAAATAAAAGAAAATTATGCATAAAATATCATCAATATAATAAGATTCATGAAATAACATGTAAAATGGTATATATACCCGTCAAAATATAGTTTGGTTTCATAATAAAACATGAGTCTTAAAGAAGACAAGTTGAGACAAAACTTTTTTTCAATTTGGATAGTTTTGAAACATAAACCACATGAATGATTTTTCCTAAAATTTATATGTTAATACCCATATATTTAGTTATAATATACATATAATAAAATTATGGGTAGTACATACACCACACAAAAGGAATTAGTGGAAATCATAGCATGTATCTCACAAGAAAAAAGTGAGATGAAATCCACTTACCTTGTGTACTGAATCACTTTGTACTCATACAAGACTACTATATAATAAATATAATTTTATTATAATATTTAAAATAATAATATTACTATACATAATAATATTAATATACATATTACTATATATGGTTTGATTATGACCATATAATTCCCACTTTTTAACAATCCTATGTTATAATTTAACTTCGGGTAATATTCGCGTTGTTTTTTGCATGTGTCTTAATTTGTAACATCATTGGTAATTATAATTATATATTGATTTAAGAATGTAAATAATGAAATAAATATCATTCAGATTCAGTATATTTATATTTTATATATCTATATCATAAATATGTATAAAATGGAAAACGCCGTTCATAGAGATGGAAAGTTGTATGTTCGCATGAACATGGTCTCCATTTTAATTGTTATATTGAAAGAAAGGAAAGAAAATGAAATTAAAGGGTATAGGTATATAATATCATTAAATTATAATTATAATATTATATATATCATATAGTTTCACTAATCCCATCCTTAATACATTCCATGTACTGTGTGAACGAATCATATTGCTTTGAGGGGTTGTAGTCCACACATCCTCAAACTAAATAATCATAATTACACCAAATGGAAATTAAGAAATATGTGTGTTGTAAAAGGAATAAATAATCACAAATAAATAATAAATATAATATATGAAAAATATAAGTTGTGTATCTATAATAATTTCCATCATTAGTTCCGGTAAAGGATATTATAACAATCTTCATTTAGTGAGGTAGTAGATTGTCGTACACATAAAAAGTATGTTTGATTTCCATTTCATGGAGGTGTGGGTAAGTGTAGGTAGAAACCAAACTATATAAACATAATAGTATATTGATAATATTGGTGATGTCATACAAGAATGAAATATATATATATATATATATATATATTGGAGGGGTGCAGAAGGAAAATAACGGAATGGTGCTTGAGAGAAGACATTGCCACTTTACCGGGTACCTCTTTTTGGTTTGTGCCAAAAGGATTCCTTGAATTTCCTCACGGCCATGTAATGGATTCTATGAGAAAGGGAGGGAATTTTGAAGTATATTTTATCAAAATTTTCATGATCCAATTGGCTTGATAGGTATTAAAAAATGGGTATAAATGGTGGTCTTTTATAGGGAAGTGAAAGGACACAGTTGGAATTTTTGAAAACAAGTTAGGTTTTCCCACATTTTTACCTAATAAAATTAATAAAAAAAACCATAAAAACACTATAATTAAATATTAATGGCCAACTAATTTCCATAAAATGGGGTTTGGAAAATATTTTAGGTCGTTTTGAGTCTTATATTTATCGATTAGTACTTTATTGACCTAATTTGTTCTTAACTTATGGAAAATATTTTTAGTCACTTTCACTAATATAGTTGAAAAAAAACAAATTTGAACTTATTAGAAATTATAAATAATTCATAATATAGATATTGAATCCAATTTTCAAAATTATAATCATATAAGTGGAAGAAATAAATATAATAATAATCCCATAGTTGGGTCGACAATGTGGGTTTTCAAAGTAAAAAAATGATCAAATATTGTTTTAGATATTATTTCGAATTTCAATGTGAAATTGGTTAAAATGTCCAAAATTGAATTAATTTTTAAAAAATTATATTATTTTACTTTTAAACCAATTTAAAGTACAATTGATGCATATAAATAAATTAAATATAAAATAATTTTTGAATTAATATCTTTTCTTTTCACTATTCATAAAAAAATGATGTTTGTTAGAAAAATCCCCAAAAAAATAACCCTAAGATAATTTCGATATTATAATTTCAAAATTGAAGATTATTTTTTAAAATTAAATTTCTAAATGTGTATAAAATTAATTTTATTGGTTTTCACAGAATGACATTATAATTTGTTAATTAGAGAAAATAGTATTTTTGAACATAGAGGGACTTTACCAAAATTCATATATTTTTTTATCAATATGTTTTATTTATATGAAAAAAATAAAAAATATAATTGAAAATTAGATATTAATTTTCATATAACAATGTTTAATTTCTAGTTTATAATTATTTAATTTTAAAAATTAGAAAAATAAGATATGTTTCATAGAAACTCAGTGTCCAACGTATTGTACCCCAACATAGTGTTATGTACATCGTACACAAACTTTGTGTTGAGTGGATCATACACCAAGCTGATGTTTTTTTAACATAATACAAGTTGGTTCCAAGTGAATGGAATGATTGAATTAAAGCATTGGATGATATAAATTAAAATTTATTTTATTTGAAAAAAGGTCCATAAAAAATCAATGTGTTACACCCACTATATTTACACACATCCATGAACTTCAGAAGAATAAGGTACATGAAACATGTTCATGTAATGGATTAAAATAAAATGAAATTGAAAATCCACATAGGATTAAGCATTGAGTGACATGTAACCTACCCCCATTTTTATATAGAATCCCAATCTCCTAGCCTTGTGACCAGTCTAACCCAAATTCCCTTCTACCCATGATTCTTTACTCAAGAGAGATTTCAATTCCATCATAACTCTAATACATAATATGTATAAAATACAATTAAATCTTTTTATTCAAGGTAAAAACAAAGTACAATATAATTTTATGTTTAAGAAAATGAAATCAATTATTATTCATAGAATCAAAATCTTGAAATGAATGTATGGTAATTTATAGAAGAATTTTAGTATTTTAAACTAAACAATACATACATTCATAATATAAAAAATTTATTTTTATGAATAAAATAAAAAATTGAACCTAAAAATAGACATTTCCTAAATTTTTACAAGATATAAAATAACTATGACCAATTCATTAATCAAGAAATTATTAAAAAATTATAATTTTAAAACACATTATGGTTATTACATAATGAATTAAATATATACACATTAAATTTAATTCTAATGAAAACAACTTCATATTATCATTTTATATTTTATTTAATTAAATATATGGTATTAAATGAAATAAAAACACAATATCTTCCAATTAAATAATTTAAACATTTTATAAATTCTAAATATCATATATTTAATATTACTTTAATATTTATCATTTCAATTATCAAAACTCCATTTAATATGTTTCAAGTCACGTATAAAATAATACATTTTAATTTGAACATATCAAATTAATTCATTTGAAAAATTCAAAAATCAATATAAAATCCACAATATTTTTTCTTATATTATAATGTATAAATACCTAATAAAATATCTTATAATTCTTTATAAACACATTATATAAGAATTAAAATTAATTCCATATAAATCAAAGGGATTTACATTAATAACTAATATTATGTATATTAACAAAAAAATGTTATATAAACATTGGTGAATTAATTAAAAACTATTTATAGTTAATTAATTTATAAATAATTTATATATTAAATAAATTTTAAAAAATAAATTTTTCATTAATTTAGAAGAAGTATAAAAGTTATATCCTTCAAATTCATAATTAAAGAATTAGAAAAATATATTTTCATTGTATATTATTTAATGATACATGATATATCATATGTTTCATTTCATTTCAAAACTGATATATCACCTTTTGACTGGAACATCATGGTCCATGAAAAATGATACTATATCTTTACATCTCATTGGATAATGCACTATATTTTAATCTGTGGTATAATTCAAATATTATATTGTGTCTTATGATAGGGGGTGCAGTGGCCTCTAATATCATCCTTCAACCCCTGGGAATTGTATTGTATGAAATATAGTACATAGTATTGGAGATGCAAGTCTCTATTTTCAAATATTTAAATAGTGTACTTAGACTCTATAACATTATATGACTCTATATATCATTTTTTATGATATATAAAAAATGACAGGATTACACAGTGTTTCTTATTATGAAATCATATATCATATAATGATCCCATTAGAATTTATGATATCATATATCATAAAACCAAGCATAATTCAAATACATTATAATTTATTATTTTATCTTATATAATAAATAATTTTTCAATATAAATACAAAATCATATTTAATGATCTTGAATACAATATATGTTATCTTCATTTTAAAAAATAATTCCATGAATCATTTAATGAATGAAATTGACCTTATTATACTGATCAATATATAAGGATCTAAAATAATTAAGGAGTAGAATACAATATGAAACCAAAAACCCATGATATACGTTCTATGAAATTTAAACCATGTGAAATATATAAAATTAAGAATATGTGCAGCTTACACTGATGTTTGAAAATCCTAGTATATCCAATCACACATTTGATGAAGATCTAAAATGAGTAATCAAATGACTCATTCCTCTATGGTCTATCCATGGGATAATATAAATCAATTATTTTTTGGGTTGGATCCTCCTCATATACCAAGGTATTTTAGTACCTCTCAATGAAAAGGAAGAAGGAGAAGATACAAATGGAAAGGAGAATTAACAGAAGTCTTGGGCTGCTTGGAAAAACATCTCAATGTTTTCAACCACCTTATATAGGCTTTAGGGAGGATCCCCAATCCTAGACTATGAAATTAATATTATGATTTATAATATATACAAAAATAATGAGATAAAAATGGTTTTAATCTCTCTACTATAAATGCACTCATTTTTCTTCTAAAATAATCTTACAATTCTACCATGCATTTCATCATATAAAAGATCATAATGATAGCCTTATGGGAAAAATTACTATAATGTTAAAATTTAATGATAAAATTACTTATGAATCATATAATTCCATATAAATTGTATAATATGATTCAGAAAATCATATCACTTGTGGTATGGTCATATAATATATCAATATTATGTAATATTATTTTTTAGGAAGAAGCATGTTATATATTATATTAAGCATTAAAATATACCCACACTAAGGAATAAAATATTCATTAATTTCATGTATATCATACAATAAAACATGTATATATAATATATTTTGATACAAAAAAACACATTCAATGTATATAGTCATTAAGGAATATCTCTAAAAACGTTCTGACTTTAAAAAACCCTTACCACCACTAGCTCACTCTGATAACGTATCTATAAAAATATCAGTTAACCCCAACAATATTTTTCAATTCAATTGGTATATGAATAATTTATATTAAACTATTTATGCCCTTTATAATGGTAGTATAAATAAATAAATGAAAATATCACATATAAAACCAAATAAATGTACGGTTAAAAGTGGTACAAAACCAATCTATGACTAACTTTGGTTCCTTCATCTCATCCAACATTACTAAATGAAGCTATATAGATATAACTATAACTCATAACTAAAAATTATATCCACTTACTCATTACCAATGAAAAAATAGTGGTTCCTAACTTCAAGGAATGTCACTAAGATAACTCCAACCATCACTATCCTGATTTGGTGGTGTTTGTTGTTTCCGGTCCCACTACCATTAAAAATGTCTGATGGAAAATTATTATTGAGGATGCCTTTAGAAATTATTTGTTGGTTTATCATATACCCCATTATTTATATTTATCTATGAATAGGTACATATATACTAAATATGGCCTCTAATACAATATATATAGACAATAAACCATAGAGATATGAAAATGATTGATAACATCCAATTCCTGATGCTTACCATTGCCCCGATAGTCATTCAACACTCTATTGAATTCAAGGTTATATTAAAGGGAAAAATCTCGCATTCTATGGTATGTTATTATAATTTCTACCATTTCCTCTAAGTGGTTCCTCACTATTCATGAATTCATTCGACCATATGTACTATTTCCACCACCTTTGAATATATAATCAATCTGTAAGAACTCAATAAATTCTAATTCTTTGGTCTAAAGGCTAACATTAACTATCAACATCTTATATAATAACCATAAATAATGTCTAGATAATATCATATAAGTATGATGAATATTTTTCTAAACTGTAGAATATATGATATCACCTTGTAAATGTATGATAGATCTAGTCATTAATTAACATTGTGAGTCCCTAATTGAAATTATTTCTTGAAATGATTTTCAAAATCAGATAATGAAATCATATGTTCATCTCTCTTACTATCATAAATACACCCACAACTGTACAGTAGTGTTACAAAAAAATATCATGACCCTTGAACTATGATACTCACCCATATGTTTTATAAGATAAATGGATAGCCCACATTATCAAGCCAGCACAATATCCTACCTTAACAAGTAGGTTACTCGGAATTTGATGAAATCAAATTATAGACATGTTATAATATTTAATCACATGTTTTTTCAACTCAATATCATATATATTGTTCTTATGTTACCTCCTATAGGTCAACAATGTGATGAATTCAACAATACATATCTACAATCGAACGTGAATCCATCTACATCACCACATAGATATCAATGTATAATAAAATATATTATATGATGATCTACCTCATGAATAATTTTCTATAATCTGTATCACACACAACCATCAAAAAATTCATAATGCTTTTCCAAACATATAATAGTACGAAAAAGATAATAAATCATACCTTAGGGGAAATTAGTAGAAAATTAAGGTCACTACATAGAAATACATTATCAGCAAAACCCTTTTCTTGTTTCCCTAATTTTTGATAGATTTTATATTCACATTTAATATTTCTTTACCTATAAATGGTAAACCTCACTAGGTCTCATTCAAAAATATATTCCAAAAAATATCTCACAGATACCGCTTAGTTGTGAATTTATAATATTGTGACTCCTTCTAAGTTGTTAACAATACTAAACATGGAATATATGAATTCATATAAAATTAAATGGGGTTGTGACTAAAATTGAGGTTATAAAACTCATGAAATGGGTGGAATTTACCTCTATACATAAAGAATACAACCACCAATAAATAAAAAAAATAATAACTAAAATTATCTCTAATAGTATAAATGAATATTTCATGCATCGTGATAACCTACAATGTGGCGAGTTAATAACATAACATGCAATGGTCTTCCTAAAAAATTAAATATATATAACCTTTTATAAAATATCCTCAAATTTGGGATATTAGTGACCATATCCTCGACTAACATACTCTTCAAAATCCAAAAAATACTATATATATATATATAGTTATGCGGATGATAAACATTCTTAATAAGTTTTTTCCCAAACTAACATGTGTCAATATTCATTGTACATACCAATATATTTGGGAAATTTTGAGATAAAAAATATTAACCATTGATAAGTTTCCTAATATTTAAACACATCTCGCTATAGGAACCCTCACCACAAAAGTATGTGTATTAATATAATATGTAATAAACTAGAAATATGTAAAAATAAATGAATAGGAAGTGTTCCCATATATTAAATCCCACCAAATATCTTACCATGGATCAAAAAATAAAAAACTTGTCTCTAAAGATCGAATCCAATATTGAGAGACGGGAAGAAAAAATAGAGTGGCTAGAAATATAGTAATCCCAATCTACCACATGATATTTTTCTCATAGAGCTGTAAAACATTGGCAGTGCTATAAAAGTGGATAAGAAGTGAATGTAAATTCTCAAATAACATAAATATAAAACTATACACGCAATTACCATCCCAATATATCCACCAACCTCAATATATATAAGACATATTCTCATAACATTGTTATGTATAACAATATATAATTAACATAGTTTATATTCACAAATACATTGTGTATTCCTTAAATTTATCCCTAATAACCAATTATTATTAATTGAAAACACTTTTGTTGACTATTTTTGATGATTTTATCATGGAGCAGCCACCACACGCATTGTTGTAACGTTAAGTTATGCATTTTTCCCTATATTCCATCTTTCCATATGAATGTGTAATTTGTCACTTTCTCGGCAATGTATTCTCCTTGATTGAAACTGGATGATTAGATGTATATTCCTCCTTCCATGGATTCATCCTTGGAATTTATTTCATAGTATAGGTCTCCCTCATAGATTAATAAGTGATCCATGAAGCTCATTGCTAGTTCCATCTCTATGTGGATGCTGGTTAATTATGCTACTTCTATCTGGACATTCCATGGGGTATGATAGGGAAACAACCTTAGCTTAGGGGAGTTGACACATTAGGCGTCATTATAGAATTTCTTGATGCTAGATCATTGGTCACCAGTATTCCTCCTCACAAGAGGGATTATCAAGGGTGTGTAACCCAAGGAATCCCATTTTGGTCATGATGTATATTATGATGGTGGCATGAATTCAAGTCTTTCCTCAAGAATGCAATGTTTAACACGAGTTAGGCCATTAGTATAACATTTTTTAAGATAGAGAGAGGCTCATAAGAATTACAGAGGGAGGAGAATCAAATAGTTGTATCCCTAGGAGGGTGTTCTAGGAGGGTTTACGGGATGAATGGATCAAAAATATTTTGTAGGTAGACACTGGGTTGTGTGTCTCTTAAAGATATGGTATCATACCATGAATAATGATATGGGACCCACTAAGTGTGGATCAGATAGGTGCATCCTAATGTGGGGAACACTAAGATTTATCATTACGTGGGATTGAACCTCATGGAGGTTTCCTACATGCCCCATAAAGAATCTAGGGATCAAACCCAACATAGTTAAAAATGGATGGTGTGGGGATTATGCATGTGAGATACCCTTCGTAGTAGGATTGTTCATGGTTGAATGGTTTCAATTATTTTGGTCTTATATATAGGAACAATCCATAAAGATTGAATTATCTCACTGAGATGTGGTGTTCTAGATAAAACAAGGATGGTTATGGTTGAAGTGTGAGGGGTGTTGGGAATGAACCTTAAGGTCGTTTCCTACGTGTCATAGTTAGTTGGGAATCAATGTCCATGTAGTTTTGAGTGGTTAATTGGGGATTACACTGAATCAGATATCCTAATAAGTGTAGAACATTTTGTCGGGACTTATACCTAAGGTAGAGACTCATGGGATGAGACATATTAGGGATTATATATAGGAAAATCTCGTTCAGATATATAGACTAGGGATTACTCCATATGGGATGAAAATTTGGGGTTGGAAGGACGTTTTAGTCACTAATTACCTAAAATACCACATGATTCATGATTTGTCTACGAAATAAAAGGAAATGGTAAGCCATCCACTCATGTTTCAAAAGAAGCATCAGTGAGAGCTTGTGTGGGGATTACAAAAGTGAGTTATCTGAGGAGGATGTCATTATATATGATGAGGATTACATTTAATGTGAGGAATATCACATTCAATGTCAGTTATAAACAAATAATCATATCATGGATGATCTAGGTCTAATGCATAAACTAATCGAGGCACACATGACGACAAAGACCAAAGGGAGAGAGATAACTAATTGAGAACATGAAATATGGGAGGTTATCAATTCCCATACCCTCTCTAATCTTGGCTAGAGGATATCATTCCATGTGATTCATACATATAGACATCATGGGATGTCCTAAAAGAGAAAGATAATAGTTTAACATTGTGTTTTTAGGACATTGGTGCTAGGATGTCTGTCATCTTGCATCTCATACGTGGAGGACTGACTCCTTTCCCCTTGTACTTACATTACCATTTCACATCAACCCTTCAGAAAATGAAAGTATCGGATGTCCCAGAAGGCTAGGGTGTGGAGGAGTGGACGATAGTGGGATCCATGTTAGCATATATATGCTGAAATCAAAATCCATTAGCAAAACTATGCTGAAAGAAAATAGGCAGGGCATCCGAACATGGAACACCACATGAGTGACCAAGAAATGACTACACACAATCTTAGAGGGCGACACAGATGAGCTTCACATATGAGATGATGGTTGTGAAAAATATGGTCTAATACATGGTTATTTGACGTATAGGAAACCTATGGAGCATTAATGAATGTGTGCACAATTGTTTGGATGTTTATGTGAAAAAGGAGATGGGTGAAGTCCAAGTCAGGTAGTGAACAAGGAAAGAGGTGCATGCAACAGGTGTATTTTTCACACCATTCCCTTGGTTTCAAGAAAGAAGATAGTGGGACAAAAAATAGTGTTCCCATATGAATGATGACCCCCATGTAACCTGTCATGTAAAATATTTTACCTTGATATTTCTATGGATTATGTTCCGTTATGGAAGAGGTTTCTAAAGCACAACAACGAGACACTTTTACTTATATAGGATAACCATAAAGGGGGGGGGGGTGAGATTTTATATATATAGAAATGATTCCATGGTGGAATTCATGATTCAAGTCATGGAAGATTTCTTTTTTTCATCTTTTCCTTCATCCCATGCCAAGTGTTCACACAAAGGCTTTTTGAAGTCACATTGGGCGCATAGGGGTCTTTCGAATGAATTTCAACCTTGGACACACACATTAAATCATAACCACACCCCCTTGGTATTCATTTGATGTATAGTTGAGTCATAAGGTTACCTTGGTTTACTAAAATATTTCTATTAGGGTCTTTATGAAATTCAGTGCCAATAAATGCTCCCCTCGGAGTTTGATCTGAACGAGGACCAGAAGGTTAGTTTCTAAGGGAAACACCGAAGTAGGGGTGCATATATGGATGTGAACAAAAAAAGTGAGGCCCACCATGAAAATGACCTTATACGAATGTGGATGACCCAGTCTATTCCTATATATTTTTGGGGATCATATTTACCATACCTTATCTTTTCGTACAACAGATTATTTTCTCTCGCATGTTATAGTATGTGAATCCCACACTAAAAATTGAAACTCGGTTGATGCCTTACTCACATCCCCCACATTATTCTGTGAAACTTAATGTTTCATAAATCATACTATTTTTTTGATCACTGGATGTTATTATGTGTTGTGATTCCTATTTTTCTCCACTATCCAATCCTTCCATGCTTTTTTCCTTTGTCTTCCCAAGATCAACCCAAATGATCGGTGAACAAGTTGATGTAGAGAGGGAAGCTTCCCATGCATTGTGGATAACAGAAATGATTGGGAAACCTCAAATCCTTCACCCTAGGTGTTTTATGTCAGACAGTCAGATGATATTGTGCACATTGACACATCATTTAAAGGATTTTGTTTTTAGTCTAGTTCATGTGTGATGATAGTATTATTTGGTATAACATCAATTTTTAAGGCCATTATTTAAAGGATAATCGGGATATGGATATTTATGTATTGAATGAAAAGACCAAGATGATCATAGGAAGCGAACTAGAGGTAGAGGAATCCCCCAACCACTATGTTAGCACCTTCCATAGTAGCATGAGGGATGAAAGTTATGGATTGAAAAACAAATAGGATTTTAGGATTTCGTGAAAGATTACAAGATAATGAAGATTGATATACTGGGTATGCTACCCATGTGAGGATTTTGGAGAACAGATGCACAACATCGGGTTACATGAGGCCATGTGGTTGTCATAGTTCTATTTATACCATTAGTAGGAACTCATGCTGGAGATGTTCATCCAGTTGTCTACAGATTAAAACATGTTACACCACCACCATGGGGAGGTGAAAATTATCTTTTGGTTTGTATATTTTAGTAGTGGAATTCCTCTATAGGGATTCCAATATGATGTGTTCCTTCCACAGGAAAAAACATAGATGAACTGTGTGTTGATATCAATATTAACATCGAATCTATTTGAGGGGACAATATAGAATATAAATATCAAGAATATCTATAAGGATAACGCATTACTATCTTGTTTCTACCTATTTTTCATGAAGTATGAGAAGGTTAGAATGTCAGTTCAAGTTAAATAGTGTCTGAATTAAATTTATAGGGAAAATGTAGGATCATACTAGGTGGTCTTGGAGGAAAGAAAAATCTAACGTGGGGGCACAAAATGGATGAGATCTGAGACCTGTAGGTTCGATAAACAACATCCCTTGATTAATTCCTAAGTGGGTGGATATTACAGTGAGGTACATGAGAATGGTGGTCCACCTTGGAAGTCTAGTGATGGTGGGATCATCGATGCTCGTAAAAGGGTTAACCAATGAGTGAATGTATTGTAAAGGCTTTATAGTATTATGGGAAAAATCACCAGGGGATGCATTCCATGAAGGATCTACGGGCCTTTCCAGATCTTACACTTCTAGATTGTAGATTAACTTAGAAGATATGATTTCTGAAATGTAGTTCAACCTCCATATGCCAGTCTATTACTATCCCTCATGAACATTATTGGGGTTTGACCATGAACTTTACATTGTGATGCAGTCTTGGTTCGTATAAGCATCCAAAATTTTTTAAGCTTCCGCCCCTTTCTCACTTAGTTTGTCATGATGATGGATTAAATTTTAGGATAATGGGAGTATAAGTAGTATATACAGAGTTTCAAGAGAATTTTTCAAGTTGATAAAATTGATGGAAAGATATTATATGAACCATATACTCTATCTTCCTATGTTATGTAGTTCATATGCCTTCAATTGGTGGTGAAGAAAATATATATAGGGATCCATGAAGAGCCACACCAATGCATTATTTTCCATCTGTGGTACTCGATGAAAAATGATGGGTTTGGAGAGACAATCACGCTTCAACCTGTGTTTGTTGATATTAGCTTTTCAATTGAATATGCAATGCACTGGGTGTCAATATACCCAGATTCAATCATGTGAATATACTTTTAGATGATCAAAGTAGCAAGCGTGGAACTAGAGAGGTGGGTATGTGGGAAGTATTCCACCCAAGTGTTGATCTAGGAGGCAAGCCAAACCATTGTAGAGGTATATTGTAGAACAAAAATAGTTTATACATCACAGGGTGAGGAAACACTTACACCTTCTGAAGAGGGGTGGTCCTAGAAGTGGCCCTGAGGACCAAAAGAAGCAGATGACTACTAGGATATCCGATCTCCCGGTTGAGTGGCTCAAAAAATAAAAAAGAGATGATGAGATTTATCTGGTATACAACAATGGGTAATAAGAGATTAAGAGGAGGAAATAAGTCTAGGGGGGTACAAACCAAAGGTTGGAGGATCTGAAGAGGGTGATTGTTGAGGGAGATCTATAAGGGTTATTTCACCAAAAATCATAATGCTTTTAGATAACTTATTGTCTGTATGAACGCATTTCATTTCTTGCATAAATTATAGAACATTAAACATGTTTTTGATATAAATAATGAACAATTACTAGTCTCATGTGGGGAATTCATGATTTGAGAAATAAGGGATGATCATATGACCATTCACTTTTCATGATAGTGATAAATAATAATAGAAAAACCGAGGTATTTTATTACTGACTGAATTCCTAGAGATTTCATGAAGAGAGAAGTTGTGGATAGATAATAGGGATCCCTGAGAATCCAACATGCTTTCCTGGTGTGTTCTAGTGCACAAAATGGATAACTCTAGTGGTTTTAGAGTCGATCTTAATAAAGGGTGATGAATATTGAAAATTATGATGACAAAAATTCAAAAAACAAGGAGGATGGAACGAAATTACAGGATGACTACTGACCATCTTCAAAATGTAATATCTATAAATCTAGAATATTATGGGGATAAATGAGTGTTGATTGTTGACCATGTTCAAAACATGGATCCTAAATCAAAATGTCATCTTATGCATTCTAGAATATTGTCCAATGATGGTAGGTGATCCAAAAAACCATAACAAATCCTTTATGGGGTCCAATCAGACATGAAAGTGGATAAAAATCCAAATGAAGTGCTTGTGAAATGTGGGAATGGCATGATAGAAATTTCAAATAGATTCCAAAAATCACAAAATTATACCATTGTGGCTTAGATAATATCTGTGTAGCACATTCACCTGAATAGATATCAAACCCATCTTCCATTAAAGACCTCTCTTGTGTGGTCGTAGGATGCCTTGTGGTTTTATGTCATGAAAATGAGGATGAATAACACACTATTTTACATCACCTGACTAAGAGGATACAAGGAATAGTTTAACTTCGTTTGATCGGGACATCTCCTATAGTATAATATCATGTGACTAAGAAGTTGCACATGGTTTAATGTCAGGTTGCCTAGACCCTAGAAATGTCTATTCCCAATAAAATTATGTGGCGTGATGGAAGTAAAAAAAATGTGACTGAGAAAAAAGAGTCTTGTTTAACACATAATAAGCTAGAAAAATATGGATACTAGGAATATGTTATATGGTGAAGGGAAAATACCATAGCGAGGATCATAGTATAAGTTCATATAGTATGGACCATAAAAGGGGGTGACTAGTAGGTATGGGTTGGTCGTTGAACATGTTAAAAAACGATGACAATTACCATACCAATCTGGAGGGTTTGAACAAATAAAAGGTCAACAATAGACCATGATTGATAACAAATGATCTATAATTTATTATTACAAATCCATTAGAGAGTTGTCCCAGGACGAGAGGTGAAACAAAGGTAGAATGAGAACTTCTTCATTGGGGGGTTTTTCTGCATTTGAAGTAGTATGGAAACCCAGACCAAGAAATTTTCAAAGTGTGGAATGAAAAGGTAACAGAGAATGGGAATCAAACCCATGCATTGTAGATAGTTTAAAGTTGTAGTTCATGGACCATGATATATATTTTAAATTTTTGTAGCATGGACTATGAAAAGGTTCATCCCAAGGGTTCATATAAGGATCTTAAGATATAAAAATCAATGTGAATGATGTCCAAGGAGGCCCAAAATCCATATGGACACCTTAATACGATCTTCATATAGTTTATGGTCATATATCTTGGACCGTAAAAGGTCCAAGAGGTCATATATATTAGAGGAGATGCAACTGGGCTCAAAGATGAAATGTATGGGCATTAGTATGTATCCCATGAAGATTCAAATCAAGGCACACATAGTTCTTGAACACAGTGTGGAAGGTGACCAAAACTGATAGGAATAATTCCCCTCAAGATAGGGGAACTAAGGTATACCATGATTATCATGGCGAATCTTGAACATTATCAGGGTATGATTATAGTTTAACATCATGCATTGAGGAAATGAGTCCTTAGTTTAAGGTCATACAACTCAGAACATGGGGAGGGTATCTTAAATGGGTGTATGTTTCATGGTTCCTTAACTTAACCAATGTGAATGAGGATTGAGAAGGCCCAAAACCACACAAAACATCCCAAAATAGGCACACACATGGTTTAAAGTCTTGATGTCGGGACATGAGCATCTTTTTTAAGGTCTTAGAGCTCAGACCAAGATGGAGAACATCTTAAATAGACTTTTATAGCATGGGATTAATAAGAAAACCATATGAATGAGGCCAAGGAGGCCTAAAAACACATAATATATTATAGAGAACATCCCATATATATTTTAATGTCATGTAAATTATACTATTCTGAGGCCAAGGGGCCAAAATATTTGAGGATCTATTGTTGGGCCCAAATATGATATGTAAATGTCTCCCTCCATATCTCATGAGGATGGGAATCAATCCCTATGTTGTTCTCGGAATACCTTTATTTTTAATTTCATGTGATATGTATTAAGATTAACCAATGTAATATTAAATAAGAGACTTTTTTGGGCACAAAATTGATGATATGGGTGTCATAATCTATCTCGTAAGGATGAGAACAAAGCCATATGTGGTTCTTGGGAGTGATATCACTAGGTTGGTATGATATGTGCATAGAGAGGGGGCATGGTCATTAGAGAGGCTGGACAAGGTTTAAGAATTTGGTAGTCACTATGTATCTTACATGAACATGAATCAATCCAAATGTAGTTCTTAAAGATGGAATGGTAGAAAACTGATGCCAAAGTTTATGTTGTCGTAGTTGAAGGGTATGTGAAAAAATCAGTGCAGGAATTTTAACTTTAGGATGTAAAGATGTTGGAAGGAGTGTTCTGAGGATGGATTTTCATGGTAAATCCCTTATAAAATGACAATGATGTGGACCTACGAGGCTCTAATTCCACACTATGTTCTCTCAAATGAAAATTAGGCTAGGGACTGGAAAATCAGATTTACAACTATGACTAATGAAATGATGTATGGGAATTCATACGTATCCTATAAGGATGATAATCAAGCAATACGTAGTTATTGATGATTTAATTGTAGATTATTGGTTCCAATGGGGATATTCTCTAATGTGAGTACATCATGGTGCCATGAAAATTATCGTCGTATGACCGGGAAGATGGTTGTTATGCAGTTTACCATCGTGTGACTAGGACAATGGAAATCATTATTTAATGTAATTGAGTTTAGACTATGGGATGAGTCTTCTAATTAAAAAACATTGAGTGTTACATCATTAATAAAACCATCATTAATGAAGACCTAGGAGGCCCAACACCAAACAACGTATTCCGGATAATAAATTTCTCGTTGTTTAATATTGTGATGTTTTGACTATAAGAAAGGGGTTATACGGGATAAGGTATTTATGTAGTGCAACAAGAACAACCCAACATTAGTGATGAATAAAGTAGGACCACCCCTCATGATACATATTCATGGAAAACCCACACATAATTTAGAGTCATGATGATTAGACTTGGGTTCCCTTTTTAGCATTATTGACATGGGATGTGGGTATGCGCATTTTAAGGTCTCATGAAAGGGACTATTAGTGTTGTGAAGTTTAACATTATGTAGATAAGGTTTTGAACAAGATGCTTAAAATCATATGGTATGAAATATGTTTTTTATGCAGTTTAAAGTCAAGAAACTCAGGCTACATTCAACGTACATGTGAAGTACTACTTGAGGAACATGGCATTGGTCGAGGGTGTGATGTGCTCACCATCCATGGTGTCCAAAGAGTATGCACCATTGGGATAGTAATTATGAATGATATTCAACCCTTCCCACATTGGTTCTAATTGTGGTGGATTCCATATAGGTATGATGGTTGTTCGGAGACGAAACACTACATCACCCTAGAGGAATGATCAGAGACAAACCTTCTTGTAAAATGCTGTAGCAATCTTGTTCAGGTGCCTCTCTAGATTATGCAAGGCTCGGAGCCTTTTTTATTAAAGGGATTCACATTTAGATAGATAGACCATGAATAACTTGTATTTCATCATCTGATCATATACGTATATTTGGAGTCATGGAAACTAAATCTCTATTGGTGGGACTTCCTTTGTTCCATATGCCATGGAAAATGGAGTCAGCTGCCGGGAATTTTGAGTCTTCATCCGATAATCCCAAACGGAATTTTGGAGACATTACAACCAACATTTCTTGTTTTGGCCTAAAAAATTATAATTTTTTTGAGAGTGTTTTATTTATCACCTCAATATTTTTATTCTCCAGAATATGGTAGTAGGATGTATGGTTGGACTAGATGTTATACTTGGCGTAAAACCTATTCAGCTCGGCTGCTCGAAAGTTTGTGATGTTGTTTTCTAGAATTGTATTATGAACTAGAAAATGATTAATTATGTTGGAAATCATGAATTATATGACTGATCAGGCCTTAACTTCCTTGATATGGATCACTTCTGCCCATATGGATAAGAAATCTATTCCGGTCAGAATGATCCTTCACCAGAAATATGTTGATTGTGGGAATGGTCCCATGTCATCTATTCCCAAAACAATGGCCAATAATTGTTTGTAGTAGGGAGGGGATCTGGTTGTTGATGCACTACATTGTCATGGATGTGATATGCATCACACATATTGGTGAAATCAATAAAATCATGGACCATGGTGAGCCTGAAGTCACCCAACATTCAAATATAAAGGGAGAGTTTCAACATGGCTAGATGAGCACAAAAATTACTGGTATAAACATCCATCATAACTAGGAGAATTTGGTATCCTTGATATAAATAGAGTATATTTACATGAAACCTGCATCTATAGAGTGTCTTATCACAATTAGGTCTATAATGGAAGGTGAAGTGAGATGCACACAAATAGATTCACTGATGTTTAACTCTTTCAGATGAGAAACTTCCATGATGGAGACACTAGATGAAGGGAGTCATCAAATCAAAGGTTCCATCAGATGGGGGGGATCTGAATGTCTTAATGTGGAAGCACTAGATGTCTGGTGGTTTACCTAATGGTTTTCATCATCATGGTAAGTGATGAGGGTGATGAATCTATGATGTTCAACATGAATGACTAGATTATCCGGGTAAGGCTCTACAAGATAATAGGTTATATTTGATAGGGAATATTCTTGGCCATTTTGTAACCTCAGAACATGGGTCGCCACTAGATGAGAAGGTAACCATTACATCATCTTGAAATCATGATTGTGAAAGCGCATGATCTCAAGATTTCTAATAATGTAATCACCATTGATCTACGTGATGACTAACTCCGAATCTCCATTTCCATAAAATTAGTGGACATAAATCTCAAGGGACCACTAGAGACTATTAATGAGATCTGGATAATCTTCCTTATTGTTCATGAATCCTTTTTATATAAGTAATTAATAGGGGATTCCAGCCTATATTGGGGTGGTGAGGATGATTTCCATACCCACTCCTTTGAGCATAGGGTAATTATGCATTTTTTTAGCTAGACTCCCAGAGGCACTATTGATGTGAATCTTCCATCAAGGAATGGATCGGTAAATGGAGAGGATAGAATTTTCTAGGAAACAAATATCTAGATGCATTTCCATAGGGGATAAATGAGTGGCCAGAAAATCCTATAGCTATTGACCCTTGGAGGCCATCTATAGAACAAACCTGATGTTAAACAACTGAAGAATCACCACCTAGCTTTCCAGATGTCCTGTCAACATTGGGTGATTCAAAATATACTTTAGTGATTCAACGTGGGACATCAGCTGTATCTTGTGATTATTCAAATAATGTCAAAGCATCTGCACTACGAAAACCATTGTGAGGGAACTCTTCTTGATAGGAATGTATCTGGACTCTGTTTTGGGGACAATGTAGATGATAGATTATAAACTATTATCCATCCCTTCGTTGGCCCTCTATGTGATAATGACATTGAGGTATTATTCCATGTGATAATATATAAGACTAATGGCCTCCTTGGGATGGGGGGAATGGGAACCTGATGTTGTATCAGATATTTATTTATCTCCACAAATGTGGTATGGAACTCTTCATCCCATAGGCAGAATACTCCTTTTTCATGATCCTAGAATAGGGATTACAATTTTGGCCTAGGTTTTAGATTAATCATTTCATATAGGCTAAGTATATTTGGATGTCTTAGTACTCTTGGTGGGCACTCAGATGTAGAATCTAGCTGATGGACTTTATCCTCTATTGGTTGATCACTATGCCTCTTTATCTGACAACGAAACAAATTAAATTTCTAGAGTTCATCCTGAAAGCACATTTCAAGGTGTTCATCATCATCTTCTATAAAAGAAGGAAGCCAAAAAAAATCTCAAGTTTTTTATGGTTCTGACGCTTAGGGGATTGTACCCTAAAATCATCCACATATCATTCCACTAATATCCTCATAATCATCTTGAAGAAGTATTTCATGGCTCGCTAATAGGATTCTAATGTATTATTTAGACCAAAAGGAATAAAAAAATATTAGATTGTAGTTGAGGTACTCTGAAGGTGGTAGAATGCTCATCCTTATGATCCATATGGACCTTCTTATACTCAGAATACCCATCTGTGAAGGAAATAGCATGGAACCTAGTTGGGGCATCGATCAAGAGATCCATCATTGGAAGAGGAAAATTATATTTTAGATAGTGGTATTTGAGATCATTGATTTAAATAAAGACATTGATATTCCTAGTCTTTATGTTAACTGTGAAAATGTTGGGTATCCACTTGGGGTACTATCCTTCCTTGACGAAGCTAGCATTGATAAGCTTATCAACTTCAGCCTTGACCAAGGCACCACATGATAGGTTCATCTTCCTTGTAGGCTGCTTGAACCTATTATATCTTATAGGGAGACCAAGATGGTGAAAAATTACTTAATGGTATATTCCTAGAATATCGTCATATATCTATGAGAAAACAACAATATTATGCCTCAATAAGTCCATGTAGTACTATTGTTTCTCTTTAGGCATGGTTGTACAAATCATTATAGGCAAGGAATATTTATCCATACTAGGATTCACATGAATCAACTCATTGAAAGTGGTGGATAAACCTTATTAAAATATATGAGGAGTTTCATCCTAATATTGTTCATCTGGGATAAGGGTATCATTAGAAATAGGTGATTCTTTTGTGCTAACTAATTTCAGAGGAGCACTTGTTCCTACTTGGATGGAGGTGGAATCTTCTTCGAGAGTCTCTTTCACTACTGAAATCATGGAGATTATGGTTTTAATTATAATTCTATTAGACCATTAACCATGATGTCCATTATTTATATAAAATCATTGGTGACAGGTTAGTTTATGATAGATTAACATGGCTCAATGAAACTTGTTGGCCTGGAAAACTATTATAGCTATGGGTACAATATCATGATACCTGACAGGTGTATAAGGTTATGTTATCACCCAATCTTGATCTGTATAGGAATATATGGTAATATTTTTAGTTTCCTTAAACCTAGGAATATGACACCCTTTCTTATAAAAAATAACAAAGTTGTTCCCTATGTCTAGCATTGTAGCATCGAACTAATGGGTCAGGAAGTTGAATGTATCATACAAAGATGGCAAAGGATTGGTTGTGATGTAAGTGTGTTCAACCTCATTGGTATGATAATGTTTATAATTACATTGGTAATAATCCAAATCCATGTAGCGGGCTTCCCAAGAAGAAAAAGAAGAATTAGCACCTTGGGCATTGTCTACTTGACATTTGAGAGAGTAATCAAGGTATTGGTGATATGAGGAGGGAATTTCTACATGAATATGAATTCATGGTCTTCCCATAAATGCGTTGTAATTGGTTTCCTACTAGAAAAACATTAACATAGTGTCTACTAACAAAGTACCAAATTGGATCTTCAAATGGATCCTAAAACTCAGTTTTTGTTTGGTCCTATCAGAACCATGAATCTTTATGTTAGAGGGGATAAAATCTTATTTGGTGAGTCACATCATGTGGAGAATTATGTTCTAGAAGAGATTGATCCTAGAACATATTTTAGTGATGATGTGAGGGAACTACAATCCATTTAACTGACCAGTGATGTACAGTGGGTCGATATGCCCTTGTAAGAGAGAGATCTCATCTTATCTAGGGAGACAGATGAAGACGTGGCATTTTGACTACATGATCTCTTCAACATAGAATTTATAAGCTTTTAAAACCTAGGTTTCTAAATAGAGTAGTAATTTAAAGGAGTTTGTGAGGGATTATCTCATCTCCTCTAAAGGATTGAGTGCCTAGAGGATTTATATTGCGGCCAAAATTCTATTGAGGGGATTCATCACATCGTACAACCATTCTAGGTGAAAATTTCTTCCCACACAGTGTCACTTTTTAGTGGGAAGCATGAGGGTAACTGCCTCTATAACCACCTTATTCTTGATGGTTCTAGAAACATCTCCCATCACTACTACAAACACGACCTTTATCAGCGCTAAAAATGGCCTTTATCAGCGCTCTCGTTTTAGCGCTGATAAAGGACCATTTTATCAGTGCTTTTAAAAAAGCGCTGATAAAAGTTAAAAAAATTAAAAAAATTAAAAAAATTTAAAAAAAAATTAAAAATTTAAAAAATACTACTAATCGTTGGGGGGCTTTTATAGCGCTTGAACCCCCCCTTTTACAGCGCTTTTCGGCCCCTATAGAACACCCCATGCACCCCACGCACCCCCCTCCACCCTTTAACAGCGCTTGCTTTAATATTCCCCATGCGCGTGCACCCCTGCCTCCACCAGGATTTGAACTCGAGACCTCCCCCCTGCGCGCCTAAGCCCTTACCACAACTCTATTTTGATTTTCTTTCCAATTCATGATATCTATATATATATATATATATTTACATATTTAGTTATATTTATTCGTATAGTAATATTTATTCGTATAGTAATATATATTTATATTAATATATATATAGGTATATTATGATATATATATAGTTATATTATAATATATATATAGTTATATTATAATATATATAGTAATATTAATATATATATATAGTGGTATTAATATATATCAATATATATATATATATATATTTAGTTATATTTATTCGTATAGTAATATATATTTATATTAATATATAGTTATATTAACATATATATAGTTATATTAACATATATATAGTTATATTAACATATATATAGTTATATTAACGTATATATAGTTATATAAATATATATTTATATAGTTATATTAATATATATATAGTGATATTAATATATATATTTATGGTGATATTAATATATATATTAATAGTAATACTAATATATATATATGTAGTTATATTAATATATATATATAGTTATTAGATTAATATATATATATAGTTAGATTAATATATATATATATAGTTAGATTAATATATAGGTATATAAATATTCATATATTGGTATTTTAAATAAAATGGATATTAGTGATTATTTAGATAAATCTAATATATTTTATCTGTAAATATGTTTAATTATTTATTTAAAAAATTTAATTTTTAGGTGCGAATATATAAAAAATATGTACATATAGTTATATATTTGATTATAAATAGCAGTTCATTATAAAAAATGATGAAATTTCAAAGACATAATATCAATATGAATTTAATACCTTGGAATAAATTTAGTCCCCACAAAGAAAAGCCAATAATACCCTCTTAAACGAGTTTGAAAATCCACAAAATGTTAAAAAATCTGGGTACCCCGACAAAAAAACTCAGTTTTGGAGGCCTTGTGGGCCTCTTTTGGACTCGAAAAACGCTTGACCGGGATCCCCCCGAGTCACAGCGATGTAGATCTCGTCGCAGGATTCAATTTGATATGTGGTAGAGCTCAAACGGACACCCGGATCAAAAGTTATGGCCGTTTGAAGTTTGAGTTGCGTTTTCAACATATTTTGGATCTTTTTTTAATTTTTTTAATTTTTTTAGTCCTCAAATTGTTATTAAATGACAATTACTCCATAATGATTATCAAATTATTAATTAAAAATATTTTTTTAAATTTTTAAGAAGCCATTTTCACTAAATATTTTATATATTAAGTATAATAAGTGTAAATGTACATTTATACTTATCTAAAATATATTTAAAAATTATATATTATATTTATATAACAATATAACTATATTTATATGTTAATATATTTTTAAATTTTTTTTGAATCCGACCCTTTATCAGCGCTACTAAGCAAGCACTGATAAAGGGGGCGCTGTGAAAAACTGTTTTTGTGGTAGTGCATCATATCTGACAAACAGACCACAACTACCACTGGCTGACAGTCATCTGACTGAGACCTTTTTGAACATGACAGATTTCAACCTGAAAGTGGTGGTTTAGCCTGATCAATGAGCATGGTCAGTGGTGCTGGTGAATTTTATAGAGTAGGACATAAGGACCGTACTTTATGATATATGTATGACAACTTCTCCCTGGTCTCGATGTCATATATGTCCTAGCATGAAGCACTACACAGATTATTCCTACGACTTTCTTTTCCATGCATTATCCCCCAATGCCATCATTCAGAGACATTTGGGGGGATTTGTTGATACCCCTATTCATTGAAGACCATGTATGGATCCACCAATTTGATGGAATTCACATATTAAAATTCATGATCATTTTCAAAATATTATTCCTCTACTTGAATGGATCTTGGTGTAATTCCAATCTCTGGATGCATTATGTCGCTAAGTGTAAGAGATGAAGTTGGCACCGATGGGGGATTTTTCTTTATCTTGGGTCATTGATAACTATTCATACGATATTTCAAGGGATGATAAGTGGATGCATATGTGGTATCCTGAGAAGGTGAAATGAATTCTGGAGGTTCGAGCTAGCCTAGATGGGCACATATGACGTTGTAAGTGCGGATGACTACTCTGTGATCCAACCAGTCATCCTACATCTGAGTCCCATGGTTGAAGACTTTATTACATTCATTAGAACCCTATATATCATAGTCAATCCTAGAAGATATGTTGGAAACCTATTCCAAATCCTTACCCATCCTGATCACAACATTTTCTAACTGGTCCTAGACCCAATCCTTGAACACATATCTCTTTATGATGGTATATCCAAGGATCCTATTTTGAGGAAATTGGTACAGTTGATTAGTATGGTTGACCTAATGGGGATATCTACACATGATAATCTTTAGGATTTTATGATCCACGACACTGTGGAAATGACTGGGAACCATGGGTTCTAAGAAATAGTTGGTTTAGTTTCTCTTATATTGAAATGTTACCCTGAGTTCTTGGTTCTGATGATGGGGTGGAACAAGATGTGGATATGAAATAGAGATATCTAGTTTTAGTAGTTATACCTTCCAAGGAGGTGCATGCCACTTCTAAGGTAGATGAGGTAGAGATTGTAGAGGTTTCAGTCCTCGATGGGGTGGCTCCTAGAAAGTCTCTACAGTGACAAATTTGGAGGATCTAAATCCCCTATGAATAATGTGGAGATAGTCCTTATATTGGCACCAAATATTGTAGGGTCTAGAGGAGGAAAATTATGTTCTTTTTTAGCATGATACAAGTCTTCATCTAGGTGTTGATCCATGTAAGACAAATCCATGATTCTGTTTGGGAAATTCTGAGTGATGAAGGTGGATACCAATTCAGTAATGAAATTTCATACACACATTTTTAAAATATTCTCCTAAGTCAACAGCATGTTGAGTGAGTATATATGTACCTTCCACAGGGAAATGATGTCTACGACATGCTCATCAAAAAACTAATTTCACTTGAGGAGGTCAACAATACTCATCTTGCACATGTGGGAAGTGAACTGGAAGAGAAACTACTGAAAAATTTCTTCCTAACTGGTGATGGATGTAATGGGTAACGAGATATACCAAACTAACACATGCCCTTCTAATGTTTGAACAAAACATTAGATCATGGATGATTCCTAGTACATTAGGGTTCTTAAAAAAGGTACACAACTTGAGATGAAGTGGTCTAGATGATGCAGCGGGCAACCCGTCCCATTAAAGGGGGATACTATTATATCCCTAAAATATGGGGTACTCGCATGGATTTCACCCATGTCGGATATAAATTTCCATCATGTAGGAACTCCACCTATCGTGTATCCAAGGATTTGAGCCATGTAGTGAGAGAAGATATTGGGTCATGCTATTGGAGGTTCCTATTTTTTTAGCATTCCTTACCACTAATTAATTGAGGGGCTATCAACATTGTAAAAAATCACAGTGAATTGTGGAGTGATCTATAGAGTGTATTTTGTAGAGGATTGTGGATCAACTTCGTCTAGGTCCCAATGGAAATTTTCATGCTTCTTGGGTACATTCAGAGATGCATATTTTTTCCACTTACCATACCTTTCAAAGTGTGTAGGATTCACAAAATAAACTTGAGGAAGCATTCCAAGGATGATATATGACTTCCCCTACTGCCCCGATGGAGGATGAACATGGTCCTACCGAGGATCACCATAGTCTACGTGTCACTCAACAAGGATTTCATTGATAATCTGATTCGGATATGAAATTTGTAGTCATAGATCCATGAATACATGATCATCCTCTACCCACTGTGTGATATTAGATATATCAGATTCTTCATGTTATCCCTTAATGTTATTGAGATTTGTACCAATGGGAAATTATATAGAAGGTTATCCTAGGACAAGTTTATGTCACTACTGGAGAGTGAGAACACGTGTAGGGTCCAAAAGATACTATGATACATAGGTAGAGTTATTTTTTCTATCATATTCTCTATCAATCTCCCCTTACATGGGTAGTGTTAGTTCAACTGTCTTCACTAAGATGACACATAACATGTCCTTGATGTCAATTTTCAAATCAAGTTGCCACTTGATAAGAATGAAGGGTAGAGTGGAGTACTTTCCACACCAATGGATCAGAATGTGTGTATATGATTCTTCAATTATTCCATGGAGAACTATGATGCTCTGAACGCATCTTCATTGAAGGGGTTTTTGGTAACCAGGTGATGTTGGATGTTGCACCACTGTAATTGTTATGAACTAAACAATATTACATTGATGGCCGATGTCATTAAAGATCATTTGACTCATTAGGTAGACCAAAAAATAGTCAAGGAGGTGAAAATGTGTCACCTAGATAGTCCAACTAAGGCACAAAATCTCATCCTTAGTGAGGTTCTTCAAAATGTTGTAGTTGGGAACCAAATTCAACTAGAAAACCATAGACAAATGGTTAGATACAATGGTTTCCTACAATCTTCCCTATTCAGTAGTGAGACCTGGATCTTGGAAACCCAAGGCTCTAATCATCGATGGTTGAGAAGATAGAAATGGTATGGATGTGGAACTCTATTGTGGTGGAATAGTCAGTGGAGTGATCGATGCATGAATTGATAAATTATTGTATGATGGATCGTCTCTAGGAGGTTGTGTCAATCACATCATCACATCCCTATAGGAAAGGGTTAGAACCACTACCTTATGTGAGAGGGTAAAAAATTTCATCTGTGAATACACTAGGTACCCATAGTATACCATATCTTATAAATATTCCCTATGACCTCATGTAGAGGTAGATAATGAAGTTGGTGAGGATAAAGAGGATGACTCCACGAGACCCTAGAAGGGACTCAATTCTTCATCCTCCTACATATACATGAAAATTGATTCTAGGATCTTGTGAACTTCTACTTTTGGGATGAAGAATATCACATGCAAGAATGTTTCCCAAGACTCTGATGCAGAAGACTTGGTGAAGGGTTCATCACTGAGTTAACATTGGCTTCAGAATATAATAATTCAATAGGATTGACAATGACATGGCAGTTCATGTAGTTATTCATTGGATGGTGATAGTTCCCTATTCATCCCGAGGATGTTTCTTTAGGGAAGGTAATTTTTCATGAATGATGAGGAACATTGTTCAGTGGGATGATAATGTAGGAAGGACTTCCACATTGATTGTTTGGGATACATAGTGGACCTCCATATAATTTTTCACTAGAGTGGGTATTAAATTCACTATGGTTGTGGGAGGTATGAGGAGGAACTTTTCATGGGTGTACGTTGATGTAGCAAGGATGACATATGATATAGTTTTCAAGGACATTGGGAGGACCTCAATGTAGGCCTTTTGTAGAGCGGGGAGGAAATTCACTTTTGGTGGGTCACGGTGTGATTAGGAGCTTCCAAATGATGGAGATGGACAAAGTGAGGACTTCTATGTTGACTGGTGAGAGCATGTGGAAGACCTCAGTACTTATCATTTCTAGAAAGGGGAGGACCTCCTCTTCGGTTGATACTAAAGCGGGGATGGACTCTTCTAGAGCTAGGTATGATGTGGGGACCAAACTCACATCAGTAGTCAGAGACATGAGGATAACCTCTATATTTAGAACCATACGAATGGTGAGGACCTTCATGTTGGATTTAAACAAGGTGGGGAGTACCTTATCCTTGGTTGATTATGTGAACAATGGGAGGACCTCCATGTTGTGTGTGATAGTGGGGATGACCTCTAATATGGATGTTGACTACATGGGGAGGACCTTCATACTGAGTCTCATTATCACAAACTAAACCATAATGTCAATTGAGTATGCTAGTAGTTGAGAGAGTCAACCCAACCCTCCTATGATGTGATTGAGGGATCAATTTCAATTGTGCATTGAAGGTCCCTGCTATGCAATGGAAGGGATCTGGAAAATTAAATGAGGGGTGGGGGATCCATGGTAGATGTGAAAGATGATTCCCCAAAATGAGAGTCCTCAGGAGATTGAGCCTGAAAATATTATCAGGTGAGTCGAACTAGGGACAGAAGAGCATTTGAATGATCAACCTATTCCGTGACTAGAATACCAATCATTGGTAGAGTTGATGGGGCTTGTTGGGATCCCTCCTTGATATCCCCTAGGTGGTGGTCATCGTTAGGGTGACTCAGACATCCACAACCTCCTGAGTGTAGGAGAGTGAGTCAATGGAGAAGTCCAAGGATAGGATCCCAATGTGGTTCATTTTTAGAGAGGGGAGTAATGACTCCCAATTCTACCCTTGGGGGAGGCAGAAATGATGGTGAGAGTGAGGCATAGAAACCTCCAGGTCCAGGTGAACTATATCACTTATGGTAATGACTCACACTAGTTCATACCATCATATGTGGGTTTTGATCACCATCCTCTGGATGATTTTAGAGGGTGAGATAGGGCATGGGTGACCAGTAGCTGATGAAGTCTCAGATATTGTGTTGAATGTGGCGTCATCCGGGATTGATGTATCCATATGCCTATGGACCCTATATCTATGAGAATTAGTTTAGTAGTTTTCTGAATTATAGGTCCTACAAATAAGGAGTCTTCAACTCTCCATACAGATACAAGGAAATAAATTCTCAATTCCCTATCATCGTCCAATATTTGATGGCTAGAGAGAAAGATTCATATTGATGATTTCGTAAACCAGGAAGACCAACGTTCAACTATGCCAACTACCAGTGATATCCACACCAGACCCACTATTTTATAACCAGACCATGGGGCTAGATATCTAGATTTGGTGACATGTTTATCTGATGAACTGATGACATACATAGTTGTTTCCCAGGGATGATGGAGAGAAATCTTCACGTCGGTTTCACCATTTCTATTTCTGATGATTTCATCGGGGTAAAACCACATCACGTGTATCTATGATGCTGACAACTATATATTAACCTGCATTATTACATTCCAATGATGGGAATAATTCCTCACATTCTTGGAGATATCTTCTCCTTGATAGAAATGGGATAATGGGATTCCAGTTCCTCCTTCTAGGGACTCATTGTGTGAATTTATTTCCTAGTCCAAATCTCGATCATATATTAAGACAAGGTTTGGGTATCTCATTCCTAGTTCCATCTATTTGTGGATTCTGGTTAATTACACTGCATATCTGTTGAAATTTAAATGGCCCTTAAAGGGAAGAAACCTTTGGTTAGGGGAGTGGACATGTTGGTCTTCGTTCTGGAATGTATGGAAATTGGAACATTGCTCACCTATATTCTTCCTCATAAGAGGGAATCTCATGGGTGTAGAACCCGAGGCATCCAGTGTGGGACACATGGAATTGTATTCCATAGGCTTGTCTTCCAAGGTTTTCCTATGACATTCCATGTTTAACATACGGCGGGCTATGAGTTTAATGTCTTTCTTAAATGGATAGTGTCTGATCAGAATGCCTGATGGAGGCCGATCAGATAGGTGCATCCTTGGGGGGGAGTTCCTAATAGTTTTACAAGATGGATGGATAATATTTCCTATGGAGGTGCACCCTGTGATGTGTGTCTCACAAAGGGAAGTTTTGATGTAGTGATGAATGATCTGGAAACCACCTAGGGTTGATCAGAGAGGCGCATCCCAATGAGGGGAACACTAAGGTTTACCATTGGTTGGGATTGAACCACATAGAGTCATCATATGTGCCCCTTCTAGGTGAAAGGGATTAAAACCCACATATTTCTAAATGGAAGTTGTGGTGCATAGGCATGGAAGTCTCTCTTTGAAGGAGTATTTCTCTTAGTTGGATTTTATGTATTATTTGCGGATTAGAGATGGGAGGTACCCATGTACCCCTGGGAGAAGCGATGATAGATGAGGTTTAGGTGTAGGAATGACCCATATGAATGGAATGATATCACTAAGATGTGGCAGCCCAGGTAAAATAAAGATGGTTATAGATGAAGTGTGAGTGGTATTAGGATGTAACATATGGGAGGTTTCCTACATATCTTAGTTACATGTGACTAAAATTACACATAGTTATAATTAGGGAATTGGGTATTACATATAAAAAGGTATCCCAGTAGGGGTAGGCATATGGTCGGGGATTATACCTAAGGAGGAGGCCCCTTGGATGGGACATGTCTGGGTTTTGTATAGTAATGACATGTTTAGAGATGAAGACTGGGGTGTACTTCATAGGGGATACCCATTTTAGGTTAAATGGATGTTGTAGTCACTGCAATCATCTAATCCCATGTGAGTCATGCTCAGTGTGAGAAACAATATGAAACATTAGACCTGAATCTTGTGTCACGAAAGAAGAACTGATTAGAGATGCTGTGAGGATTAGGCAAGTGAGGTTCCTGAAGAGGATATCATTATATATAATGAAGATCTCATTATGTGTGAGGAAGACCACATTCCATGATATTCATTCATAGATAATGGAATGATCTCACTCTATATGTCTCTTTGTTTGTCTCATAGGGTGAGAACATAGTTTAACAACATGTGTTGAGGATGTTGGTTTTGGATAGTTTAATTTCCTATAGCTAGGGTGTGGGGGACTCACTCCATAACCCTTGAACATACATAACCATTTATCATCAACCCTTAGAGAAGGGAAGGCATCAGAAAGATAATAAGGTGAGGGTGTGGATTCATGATATATAGTGGGGTTCATGTTTCCATAGTTATGATGAAAAGAAATATCCATTTCGAACCTATGATAAAAAGAAAGAGTTATGACATTTCAATATGGAACACCACACAAGGGAGTAAGAAATAACTACACACAAGTCTTGGGCACCGCAAAAATGAGGTGTTCAAAAGATATGAGGGTAATGAGAAAGTGGGGCTAAGAAATTTTGATTTGAAGTAGATTCAACCCATGGAGCATTAAGGAAGGGGTTCAAGAATGTTTGGGGGTTTGTGCACAAAAGAAAATGGTAAGAGCATAAGTAGGGCTACGCATAAGGCATGATGTGAATGCAAGAGGCGTATTTTTTGTGAACATCCCTTTGGTTCAATTGAGAAGGGTGATGGTCAAAACATAGTGGTCCCACACAATGGTGGGCCCCAAATGAACCTATCATGCCAAATAAAATACCATGATGGTTCCATGGATTTCATGATGTCGTGAAAGAGGTGTCTTAGATTTAGTAGATCGATGCCTCAAGTTCAAGAGGATCACTCTAAAAAGAGAGGATTTACTTCTATATATAGAGAAATTCATCTGCGGTGGTGTACGAGATTATTTTCATGGAAGATATCTTCCATGTATCTTCTCATTTGACCCGCACCAAGTGAGTGCGTAAAAGATCATTTGATGTCGTATAGGGCATACACGGGTCTTGCGTGCTACTTTCCACATTATGCGCACACTTAATACCCTATGTTGACCACCTTTGGCTTCTCGGTACGTCCCATTGTGTTGGAAGGTTCCCTTGGTTTTCCCAAAGTTGTTTGTTAGGGTGTATGCAAAATTTAGAGACAATAATGTTTTCAGGAAATTATTAAATCAAACATACTAATAATTAATTAACATCAACATAAATTTTTATGCACATGAATATACATGTTAATAACCATATATATTTATATTTAGCATTAATCACACTAACCCATAACTACAATTATTATGTATTATTTTGAATTATAGTATTACTATAATTAACAAGAATTTTAGAACGATTGATAAATAAAACCACATTTTATATACATAGAATTTATCTTTTAATGTTTTTAACTTTACCAGACACATATTTACAAAAATTTAGTTCATTATAAAATCTCATATCCTCTTTAGAAAATCCTCTAATATAACATATACTACTCACATCAAAGCTATTGAAAAGATAAATGAATAGAATAGTCGACATGGCCCTCATGTGGATTTGATATGTAAACATGTAAATTATTCACTACACATATGTAATTAACGAGATCAGATATAAAAAAATTTAGTGAGGGGGATAATACCCATTCAATAATTCAATGAAAGATGATAAAAGCAAGAAAATTATAAATACCTCATAAATGTTTTTACATAAAAGTAAAAAATATATTTTCATTGAATTACACTATAAAATATCAACTCATTGTCATTAATATCAAACATTACATTCCTTAAATTCTATAAATTTCCTATATTAAAATAATATCTATAATAATAAAAAAATGGTGATATTTAAACCATTTAATGGTCCATGAAATACAATTTCATTCTTTTTTAGAAAATTTAAAACCACAATCTATAATTTAATCTCCAATTATATATATTTCATAAATGTTAATATTGATTTTTCCATATTATTATATACAAACAAAGATTTCACAAATAATATTGGTATTATCTATCCTTATAGAATAAAATTGATTAAAGGTCTTGAGTATCTTAGCTCAAACACTCAAAAGCCCCAATTATATGTTCATAAATCGTCATTAATATTTTTTTCATTATTAATCCACCATGATACAAAAACAACAATATTTTCCTTCCCTGGAGATAATAGTGGATGAATAAAAGGAATAAGAAATACCATGTCCACGATCTCATTTTAAAGATATAATTTCTTCCTCCTCCATCAGTTCATTAACATCAATGATAAATGAATGATAATGAAATCCAACCACAGGGTTTGGAATTTAAATATAAAAAAATTAAAATTCATGTTTATTTAATTCTATATTTAATCATATAAATATCATATTAAATTATCCTCACTTTTCTATAAGAAGAAAAAAAGTCAAAAATTGAAAAAATAAAACAACTTTTCCATAATGTTTACAATTCCACCATGTATAAACATGATATATATTTTTTAATAAAAATAATATCATAAAATAATTAATTAAATATAAAAACAGTAGTATATTATCTTTATTGAATCTAATTTTTTCATATTATTACACTTCATATATCTTTTTTCCAAACTCCACAATCAAATATATAGGGTCTGTAAATTTTCAATAATTATCTCTATATATTCTTTAATTATGTTTACTCAAAAATTAAAAAAAATCATAGAATATTTCTTTTATAGTTGATAAATTATATTCTATTCCTCTTAGACATTATTCATCTTATTAATGGTTTATTTTTTATTTTTCACCCTTTAGTCATATATTTGGAAATTTAATTTAATTTTTAGGAATTTACATTCATTATATCATTCAATCATTCTCTTCATAACTTTTAAGAGATACATCATGAGTTTTTTATATAAAATATTTTTTTTGAATGTGTTAAATAATTTCAACTTGAGATTTGTGAATGATCTCTTTCATGAATCAACTTCAATGTGTCACACAAAAATATAGAAATATTATAATATAGTAGGTTTGATAAAGTTATATATATCAATACAATAAATTTTTTTATGACAAATAGCTCATGAGTGTTACCTATGGGACATGAAAATTGATCATTTCCCATAATTTTATAATGATTAGGATTATATAAATGACATATACATATGATATTATATGATATTGTATATTCCACATTCTCAACCCATTCTATATTTTTTTGTCTGGAAACATTGTCATTTTCATGTTTATGATTACATATTTCATGTTCCTCATATAGAAATTCCTTTATGATTTACTATATTATCACTTATAATACTTGTATTTATATCTCTTATTTTTTTACCTTATTGAGCTTGTAGGTCCCCTGTCATTGTTTTGATCAATTACCCTATGGATTCTTATACAATGAAATTGTTATTATGGGTTCATAAGAAAACTTTTGGATATGATTTTATAGAGGAAATATATATATATTTAGTTTATGTAAAAATTATTAATTTAGTGAATAATTATTTTAATGAATAATTTTACTTCCAAACAATATAAATATATAGTTTAGTAAAGATATCTATAATATAAAACTAATCTCTAAATTCATAAAACCATTGATTCATGTGTGTGTTACTCTCTTTTCTATATATATTTATGAATTAATTACACAAAAAATACTTATGGGATGTATGAATATTCATAGTTGGTAAAATAGAAATTTGTAATTATTTTTTGGGATTGGGATAGAGAGTATAAGAGTAAATAAGATAAAAACCATATGATGAAAAAGATGTGTTATATATATGAATATATAATATATTTTTTCATATGATTTATTAATATTATTTTATTATGTGATATTATCTTCATCACTAAGAATTTATGGATTTAGTAAATTGATGGAAATAAGTGGAATATGGTGAAAAATTAATCAAATGAATAATAAAATTTTTCTTCCAATGAGATGTAAAAAATTATGAGATTTAGACCCAAAGTTATTGTGTTTAAAAGATACCTTTTTTAAGTTATTAACAATAACATGATTAATGTGGAGTTATTAACTTATCCAAAGAATGAGGAACTCTTCATTGACTCCGTCATTTGATAATGACCACTATCATTGAGTATTGATTATAATACACTATTTGATAAGCCAATGATTAACAAAATATTTTTCTATACTTTTGGAATGATAATTCTTTAATGTCCACCTATAATTCATAATGATTTTTCAATTAGTTATAGGTAATAACCAATAACACAAAACTAATTGAAAAAATTTAGCTTATATAATGTGATGAAATATTGATATTTTTGTGATTGATAGTTTCGTTACACTCTCCAAATTTAAATGGAGAAATATTTCCATGGAATGATGATGAATATAATAGGTATCATGAGGGTAAATTCATAATAATTTTTTGATATTGCAATGAATTTATCATTTACCCACACAAAATACCGATTTAATCATTAGAGGATTAAATTTAAATAATCAATAATCTTTACATATTTGGGACATTGATAGATTTAAAAAAGTAATTATATTTTCAATTAATATAGGAAAAAATAAAGTGGAACCTCAATGTACTTGGGGACATTAATATAAGAAAATGAAAATAAATTTTCATTTTTTGGGTCAAATGAAAAGGATTTTGGAAGAAAGATGTTTCAATTAAATATATGAAAATAATGTTGTAAGAAAAATTTTTAAAACTACATTAAGGGAATGAATAAATATTTCTACTATATTAGAGAATGAAATAATTCTAATCATTTATAAATTTTAATGAATAGGAAACTAGAAACAATGGATTAAAAAAATGTTCCACTGAATACCCCACCTGAAGGAACCTTATCATGATGAAAGAATACATGACTAGTATTTTCAAATATTTATGTTTTATATTGTTTCAAAAAAAATTATATGATATAATACTATTTGGGTTCATCTACATATCATGAGTAATATTTTTATATATTAAGAACACAAATAAAATGATACCTCATTCATTCATTAGATCTTCACATAATCTACGTATCTTTGAATGGTTATAGCTAAAAATTACCAAGAAATTACCCCTCTTAATAATCTAAACATGAACCAAAATATTAGTTCATAAATATTTGACTACCATGTTCTAGTATTATATATCCATGTGCCTTATTACTAACACAAAATCAACTGAAGACCAGAAATTTGATATACGAAGGTTTGATAGATCCATATTAGTTCTTATTTCTTCTATATCTCTCAAAAAATATAATAAATGAGGTAAACACTCCAAAATCATGAGAATTAAACTAGTTTATATTCATGTCACAAAAATGATCTTAAATAGACAACTTTCTTTTTATAAAATACCATTTTGGTCCCAAAAAAACAAAAATCATATTTTCAACCCATCATAATAGATAGGAATTATTTATATAATAAGAAATTTCATAATAATTTTTACACTCACACATAACACACTATCATTTATTTTGTAGAAATTCAAAATATTAACTCATATTATTTGTTGACATTCCTTTTTCGTCACAGAGTCTAAATGAAATTAAAAAGGAAATACCTCAAACAAAGAAGATTCATCCTTTGAATAAATATCAAAAAAAGAGAAATGGATGAACAAGGAGAACATTGACCATAGGTCGCGCATGTTCCAGCATGGTCGTGCAAGTACACTTTCGCGCCACCTAGTGGTCGCGCAGGTGACTTGCGCACCCTCTTTTAAAATCTCCCAGGGTCTTCTCCAGCCTATAAATACCCCCGGTGGGCCCCCCATTTCATGATGTTTTTTTCAAGAATTCAGATACAGATCTCGGAACGCCCAAGTCTATTCTTCAAGTCTTCCGAACTCTTCTAAGGTAATTCTTTTCCTAGAATGGAAGGTCTAAACAAGAGGAATAAGGTCTAAGTGTTAGAATTCACAAACACATGCACGCCTAAGTGTTTTACCCTTAAGGGAAATGGACACACTTGCGTGCCTCCTTGCCTACTCATTGAAACTTGAGCACCACTCTTCTGAAGTACCTCGGGATAATTCTAAAGGCTTTGGTCAAGGATATCCCAAGTATTACCATACTAGTTAACTGTCTCCCAAGTATATAGGTGTCGCACAAGTATACTTGCACGACCAAGACTTGTGCTCCCATGCAGTACTTGCGCGACCCTCCCAGGACTTGTGCACCCTTATATTTTTGGGTGCCTTCCTGTCCATTTCACCTCTCTTATTCCATTCCACCTCTCTTATTCAATATTAATTCTTCAAGACATTCTTCAAATACATATGTGGCATGTTTTCTTGATTTACTTCCTTATCTGAAAGGAATTACGTGGAACATATTTCACAACATAGTTATTTACACATCTTTACATCACTAAAGTTAGAGAATTCATGCATTCAACCTCATCCTTTAAGGTGAGAGAATCCTTAACCTGGGCTTCCTTTTTAGGAGTAAGCCCCAATCTCAAAGTCCTCATTAATTTGGGCATCCTACTTAGGAGTAATCCCCAAGTCCTCATTAATTTGGGCTTCCTTTTTCGGAGTAAGCCCCTGTCATAAGACCTTTAACCTTGGATTCCTTTTTAGGAGTAAGCCCCAGTCTCCAAGTTCCCAAATATGGGCATCCCCCTTAGGAGTATGCCCAAACCATGGTTCTATTAAACTGGGCTTCCTCTTTAGGAATAAGCCCCAGTCTCAATGTATACAAATATGGGCATCCTCCTTATGAGTAACCCCCAGTCTTAATTGCCCTTAACCAGTCCTAATTTACTTTTGATCTGGGCTTCCTTCTCATGAGTAAAACCCAATCATAAGTCCCCTACTAACTTGGGAATCTTCTTTAGGAGTAATCCCCAAGATTAGATTATTCAAATCTCCACAAAGTACATATACCTTTATGGACCATGCTCTTAGATTTTCTCCCTGAAGTAAATCTTAATCTTCATCTGTTTGGGAAGTCATACATACATAAGACCCACATCTTTTCTTATGATTGCATCCTTCATGGCACAATTGTCTGGTTTTACCAATACCTCTTGTTTCTCACACAGAGAATGAATCACATGAGCTTGGAGTGTAAAAGTAATTATGACATCTTTATTTGAGCCATCAATCATAAAAATCATACTCCCTTACTCGAACTACGTGGTTTCTGATTCCTTTTCTAAATAAAGGATACATAGGTAGCCCCTCTGTGGGTACGATCCCAACTTTGAAATAATCTATGTCCTTCTAAATGACAATAAACTTCAAGTGCCCCACTGAGTGGCTTTAAAACCAGCATGGTCATCATAATGACCAAGGGAGTTTTATATAATGTATTAAAGGATATCATTGACTAAGAATCTATAACAAATACAGATGATTCTCTATCGATGAAGAAACTCTAATGCATATAAATGATTCTATAAATTTCCAACATATCAATCATTGATTGTCAGATCTAAAGGAAAGCTCATTTTATACTTGGTAATGTAATAAGGATTCACGAACATAACTTAAATCTATAAATAGAGTCTCGGAGTAGATAATAATTCCCATCCAAAATGTGTGATGAGTCCGACCTCCCATTCTCTCGACCAATGCAAATTTCTAAGCCTCATCAGTCCACAACTAATGAGTGCCTACCTTTGGAAACTACATCCAAATGGATATGGAATCATTGGATGTTTCTGATTCTATGAACAAACCCGTTAGAAACTGATTGGAATTTTTGAACCTTAAATCAACGAGGTCATCCCCAATTCCAGAGGGAAATAAAAAATGGTGAACCCGAAGTGAATCCTTAATTAAGTTAAAATGATAGTTTACCTACATGTTAGGCCCCTATTTAAATCTCAATGAGAGGGCCAACAAGACAATCAATAAAATATGTGTTTATCCAAAAGATGTACTGGCCAGACTTATCTTGATTAAGTCTGTTATATCAAATAGGCACTCTTTTCCAAGATCTTCTGCATTACCAAAATGGCTTCTCTCAAATTCACACCTGTGAATACCACTACTGCAAATTCCACTACTGCTACTCCTGCTGGATCACCGTCCGCTCTGAGGATGAAATCCCCTACTCAGTGTCTTCAATGCTGGGTATCAAATGCGCTGGTTAAGGAGTACCGTCAACATTTTACCATTCCAACTTTGGAAGTAGCCCGACAAGCCCTCCAAGTGAAAAACTTACAACAGTCATCCGAACAACGACGACCATTGATTAAGAAGTAGGTGGTGCCAACCACCGTATCCAAACGTTTCAGGTCGTTATCCCCAGAACTCAATCACCAGTCCCTCCTATATTCTGGGGAGGTGAGTGAGAAGGCCCCTTAGGGCCTTAATTAATGCAGACAAGAGTCCTTCCTAAGGGCTCCCATCATCAATCGCCACCAGACTCATGCAGCAGTGCACCCTCAACATGATGAGGGTATCATCTCCAGGCATTTGGCTCAGGTTCTTCGAACCTGAGCAGGCAATAAAAATCGCCAGAGGCGAAATCCGGTCCATAGTGAGTAGGTTTGCATCTCTACCATCTCTGGAGAAGTCCACCAACCTAACATGGAAGCAAGCAACAAGCGGGCACATACACCCGTCCATTTTAATCCCATTGTCCAACAGACTCTTCTGGCAGCAGCATGCCAATCCCGCCAGGCAATTCCGGTGGAGTACTATAGGTAGTAACAAACACCTGTTTATGCGTCATCAGCTAGGCCGCAGGTTCCTATGACTACATATGATGGATCTCATCAACCATGTTCGATGAAGTACAATCAGCAGGCACATACACCTACTAGTATTGATCAATCCTACCAACAGTCTCGTTTGGTAGCACCAGGAGAGGTCAGTCGGAAAGCTCCGGTGACAAACAAGAGGCAGACTCAACTCTCTTCCCCAACACTTGAGTACTGTTAGGATTCACTAACAGAAAAAGGAGGACAGGAGTAGGAACACACACCTACTCCAAGCACGGAATGGATGTATATCCCTGTTCTGGCAGCTGAAGTCCGCAAGCATATTCTATTAATGGTGAAAGAGAAGAAGCAAATCCACGCTCATATTCTGGATGCATGTCAGGATATTATAACATCTTCAGCAGCATCACAGGTAAATAAATGAAAATCTATCCCTACCAGTGGAGTTACTAATCAACAGATCACTCCGGAGTAGATAAACACCTTTGTTCCAGTCCAAGAGGGTTGTGGGGCGTACCCCCCATATCATACGGACAACCAAGTCAGGCACATACACCTGATTTGAGTGTAGATCGTCAGCCTAACATATCCATCTCTCCTGATCAGGCACATAAACCAGCTCAGAGTAGCCACTTTCGACAATAAGTGGTTTCCAAGGCGAGTAAGAAGGTGTTTAATAAGAAGACCCGCCCAGCACAGTCAAGAAATCAAGAGCCAATCTGTAACAAGGCCTTGCTCGATGCTGGAGTTCTTGAAGCCATCAGACAGTTTTCTGTTGGAATCCAAGATTCTACTCCCTCATTTCCCAATAGTGGAAACATTAATTCCAAAGGTCTTCAACAGACACTTCCTCATGAAGGCTGGAATAATGACAGTTCGGTTGATCTTGAAGTTTCATCTTCAGATGAGAGCGACAATAACCCTTTGTGTGGCCAGAAGACCATGGACCAAGAGATGTCAACTTTTGTTGTAACCCACCATGGTAGTCCTTCCCATGATGATGAATTTCACTACGAAAGTACTCTCCACAGTAGTGATGCACATTGCCCATAAAATACTCCAGTAGACAATGTAGTGCTGAGAAAGCCCTCTTATATTGAGGAACTTTCAAATGAAAAACCAGTCATGTTTGATGCTTCATCGCTAGCAGGTGAAATACTTTCTCGATTAGAAGATAGCTCGGGGTGTAGGTCATTCTTTGAAACACCTCTGGGTCATTCATCTTCTAGTTTGATCAGTGAATTCTCTAACAATCCTGTTGAATCCGATGATGCAATAAGGAAGAACCAGCTCTGGTCAAATTAGGTAGAATAATCTTCATTGAATGATAAAGAAGAAGTGCTGAATATGAGAAAAAACTGGTGAAAGGTGAAGTGTCAGTCATGTTTTGGCCTTTGGCTGACTCCCAGTATGATATTCTAGAGATGTTGACAGAAGATGGGATTGATGACATTCATCTCAACATATGGAAAACTATTTTTCAGTTGAAAAATAAAATATTTTCTTATGATGAATATGAAAATCATGTCAAGATAATAGAAGGGCTACAATTCCTGATTGATTTAGCATCTCTCTCAGTATCTCGATATCTGAAGGCTGAAAAGCAGCAGAGATCCCTTCAGCGTTAATCCCTTGGCGCACTAAGAAGATTGCGCTAGTTAATTTCTAATGCCCCATCTGGTATTCATATCAGGGGATGGGGTGTTCATGTAGAACTACATTTCACTGTGCTCTCCAGTCAGCAATTCCCGCCAAAAATGGTCTCATGCAATGTTATTTCCCATGGCCGGCCAATGTCAATGAGTTTTGTTTGTAATCAAAAGCTTTCCCAAGAACAGGCTTCAACTAGTTCCTCTCAAAATCAAGAATACAGAGAACAAGTTGTTGAATTACTCCTACATCAAGAAAACAATAATATTGAACAAGCCTCTAGTATGGAGCAAGCACATCATCAAGTGAAAAAAGTGTCATAAATCATCCAACGGTCTCTTGAGCAGGGTGATAAAAGTGGATGTCAATTGATGCATCCAGCTAATTTCCGGACTAAAGTCCGCAAAATCAGGAGAGATTTCAAGAAAGTCTCAGATATAGAATTTCAAGAACCACCCCAGCTCTCAAGGTCGGGGACTCTTTTAACCCAACCCTTAGAATCAACAAATAAGATTCGAGGAGTTAAGCGGCCGGAATAGCCCCAGTCCACCAGACTGGGGACTTTTTCAAATCATCCATCCCCTCCTCAGCGAAAGTTGGTCTTCTCTCAATTGGGGAAGATTCCATAGGAGGAACGAAGAGCCAAATTATCAAGATATTCAATCCAAATTTTAGTTCATTAGGATGTTCCTGAAGGATCAAATCAACAAAAGGCAATGTCTCGCTAGGGACATAGAAGAAGACAATATCACAGAAATACTGATATAAGGGATGCAATGTGTTATGCATCAATTAATGTCATTAATACAATTGTTGTTGTTCTTCCAGAACATGAGGCTCACTCAGGGGACTCAGATGAAGAGGTTCCTGCTCAAGAAGTTGTACGCACAGACACAAATGAAGAAGGTGTGCGTACACGAAATCAAAGGTTTACCCAGAATCTGGGGTTTCCATTAAATAATCCACTTCCCCCTCTCCGAGAGGGATCAAACAAGGGGAATGGAAAGAATTAGGTTACATATCCTTCCTATGGAGAAGGCAAATATCTCTCACTAGAGCAAAGTCTTGTGAAACAAGAGGAAGAAATTAGGGAATTGAGGAGGATGAATGCAGAACAACTTCAGGGTAGTCTTCTTCCCAAGCGTGCTGGAGTCAGTCAGTCAAGGGTGTTTGTTGTAGATAAAGAGATGGATCAAGAATATCCTCCTCTATCAGTACACCCTCACAGGTCTAATCCTACGGGTCAAGTGCAACAACAATCAGTGGTGATACCATCAGTTGTAGTACGAGCCACCATACCTGTCCAAACTCCAATTATTTCACCTTCCCAAGTCCAAGTTCAACCAGATGTTTCTCAAAAGTTAATAACTACCATTGAGTCATTAACAGCTCGGTTAGAGACTATGGAATTGAAGTGTGCACAGGTTCAACCAGAAAAGAAATATTACCCTGAATGGGTAGATTAAATCCCTCCCATCATGTTTTGGGAACCCTGTATTCCCTATTTTCAATGGATCTGGAGATCCTGAACCGCATTTGAAGCATTATGTGTCTTGTTGCGATCCTATGATGGGAACTCTAGAACAGAAAGAAGCAGTGAAACTCAAATGCTTCGTCCGAACCATGCAAGGACCAGCTTTTGTTTAGTATACAAGCTTGCAATCCCAGTCAATTACCAGATGGGAAGATCTCCATCAACAATTCCTTCTTCAGTTCAGCTCAACTTTTCCAAAGACAACTGTTTTTGATCTTACAAACTGTAAGAAAAGGGATAATGAAAGGGTTTCAGATTTCATTTCTCGCTTGAAGGGATTAACATATTCCATATGCTTAGCACTCCCTCAAGAAAAACTATTTCCAATCTATGTGTAAAATCTGCGTTACGAATTACGTACGCCGTTGATCCCTGTAAAATACATAGGAGGGGTTCGAGACCTTACTTCAATCACCCAACAGATTTAAGACTCTCTTAAAAAGTCTAAGGATAAAACTCGTGTAATTCCATCAGCTCTAGGAAGGAGAATAGGTAGAGAAAATACTACTACAGTCATGCTTAAACAGGCACATGTACCTACTTCTACTTCAAAACCTTCATCTTCTCGAAGGGATCCACATCCTGAGAATCAACAAAAGAGGTCATTTTGTCAAGACAATCAAAGAGATCAAAGACGAAAACAGTTTTTTGAGTTGAAGAGTAAAGTTTATTCTTTCCGAAATGAAAAATTTCTTGGTTACTTCATTTCGGCCCTGGAAAATAATTTGGTTCAGTTGCCGAGGCCCAAGAGGCCAATCAAGGAAGGAGATGAAGATCTTAATAATTATTTCTCATTTCATCAGATGTTGGGGAATCCCATCCAGGAGTGTTTTGTCTTCAAAGACCTCCTGCAAAGGATGGTCAACTCGGGACAAGTCAAACTAAAAGGCTCTTCAGCCCATGTAGCATGTGTTACTGCTACAGTTCTAGAGGAAGAAGGATAATGGAAAGAAGTAAAAAGAAAAAATGTGCAAAAATATGATGATTGGATGGTTAGGAAAATGATCAATCGAACTCATGCCATTTTGAGATCACAATTGAAGAAAAAAATTGTGTCTTCTGCTATGGATGCCACAACAAAATCCTCTTCAGAGGGAAAATCCTCAAAAGGGAGGCATAGTTCGAAGAAAGAAAAGCAATCAGAGGAAGATAAAATTGTGTCAAAGCCTAAGCTGTATTTGACTCTAGAAGATTTCATGTCATCTACTTTGAAGCCACAGGCATCGTCCCACCAAAAGGCAAAGCCTAAATTGGCTAATTAGGCAGAGTCTTCATCAGATGAAGAGTTAATCTTTGGTTCTGTTAACATGATTCACTTAATAGATCCTTATGTCAGTCGTAGTTTCAATTTCGATGAGCCTGAATTCCCTGTATCAAACAGAGGAATTAGATGGAGTTCCAGGGGTTTGGGATACAGAGGAAGACATGGATGTTTCAGAATCCACTATTCCAATTCTACCCCTGCTAGAACTATATATGCAGCAGAAACTCGTGGCAGAGCCCTTCAGCGAGCTCAACATGAACAAGAAAGTTCTTCCACCAATAGCAAGTTCAGTCCTGGCATAGTTATTCTGGAGGATCGGTTGGGGGTTCCATCTTTATCCTATCAACAAGTAAATGGATCTAATCGGTCTAATCTTCCAAAGCCAAGAATATTGCCAACTCTTATCCCAATACAAGATGCATCAACTTCCAAAGCATTAACTTCTAAGGAACCTGCTAAACCATATGTTCCTGTTGGGAAACACATACCAATGGATCAAAAGTATGATGTATTAAAACAGTTGGCCCATGTACCGGCCAAGTTATCAATTCTGGATTCATTGAATCTGTCAAAATATCTTCTGGGGGAACTCATTGAGGATTTGTTAAGTCCTCAGGATATTGAAACTGAAATTGCTGCAGCTGAAGTCTACCACGTAGAAAATAATCCTAAAAAATTTCATGCAGTGATATCTTTCACAGATGAAGATGAAGATGATGTCGTGCATGGGCATATTAGACCTCTTTACTTATCTGGAAAGTTCAATGGTGTAGACATCCGAAGAGCTTTCATTGATAATGGTTCAGGAGTCAACCTCATGCCCATTCGTACACTTCTTCGATTGGGCCTCACAGAGTCTGATTTATCTCCTTCTACTATGATGTTACAAGGATATGATAAAAATTAAGAAGAACCACTGGGCGAAGTTACACACAGAACTCATTTTGGATATCTTGTATCCAATTCAGATTTCATGGTTGTTGATCAAGAATCAACCTTCTACATCTTGCTTAGAAGACCCTGGCTACATCAACACGCGACTATCCCTTAATCATACCATCAATGTCTCAAGTATTGTTTCGATGGTCAAGTTGGGACATTGTATGGTGATAAGGCCCCATTCAAGACATGTGAATCTCAATACATTAAGGCGGAACTCTATCACATAAATCGAAAGGAGAAATCCACAATAAGGGAGATTACCAAAGTTAATGCTCCATATGGTTTGGAAAAGATTCCAGTAAATCCATTTGCGCATGTGAGTACAGATTATTTTCTTCCTATCAGTCAAATTTACAGGATAGACCCAAATCAAAATAATCTTATAGAAATATCCATAATGTCAATTACGGCAATTGAGCCAGACAACATCGGAGAAATTTGTGATCCTCCAGGCAATGATGAAAGCTCAAATGGAGATGTCTTCATTTCATCTTCTGAAATCTAGCAAGTCTATACATCGCCAACCAGGCCAGAAGAAGTTATAGCAATACCATAAGTGAACGATGATATTGATTCTCAATCCATCATCTTCTCTTTATTACCCAAGGAAGACCCTTCATCATCAATTAGGTCAGAAATGGAATCTTCTTCTTAAAGATGTTCAAAATTTAACATCTCTTCTAATCATGGAAATTCTGCTTCATCATCTACTATGCAAGTAGAAACAGAAGAAATAACACATGTTGAAGAAGAAGAGGAAGATCTCAGGTATGCTCCTTCAGAATTTGAAGAGGCTATCTCTACCACCCTGGATGAACTCAGAGAAATAAATATGGGTACAAAAGAAGATCCACACCCCACTTTAATCAGTGCGGCCATGACTCTGGAAGAACAAGAGATGTATATTTCCTTTTTAAAGAAAAATCAAGACATATTTGCTTGGAACTATACAAAGATTCCCGAGCATGATACTGATGTTTCTACTCATAATTTGGGTTTACCAGAAGAACATCGAGGATTTAACCAGGCCACAAAAAGAACACACCCAACTTATGCTTCCAAAATTGAAGCTGAAGTGAATAAGATTATCCAAACTAAATTCGTCAGAGAAATTAAATATCCCAAGTGGTTGGATAATATTGTACCTATGAAGAAAAAGAATAGACAAATTAGAGTTTTCATCTATTTGAGAGATCTTAATCGGCATTGTCCAAAGGATGATTTTCCAGTTCCGATTACAAAACTTTTAATCGATGCAACAGCTGTATATGAAGCACTTTCCTTCATGGATGGAAATTCAGGATATAATCAAATCTGAATGGCTCCAGAATATGAGGAATCCACAGCCTTCAGAGCCCCTTAGGGTGTGTTTTACTATCGGGTAATTCCCTTTGGCTTAAAGAATGCAGGCGCAACATATTAGCATGCCATGCATCGTATCTTCAAACCCTTTTTAGGGAAGTTTGTTGAATGTTACGTGGAAAATTTGGTGGTTAAATCCAAACAACGTTCTAATCACATGGCTAATTTGGAAGTCATATTACACATGCTTCAACAACATAATTTGAAGATGAACCCCTTAAAATGTGCTTTTGGGGTACCCTTGGGAAAATTTCTCGGCTTTTTTGTATGCCATAGTGGTATTGAATTCGATCCTGAGAAGACCAAATCAATCCTTGGTATGTCACATCCTCAAAATTTGAAATAATTAAGAGGACTTCAAGGACACATATCCTATATTCATCGTTTCATCGCCAATTTGGCAGGAAAAAGTTTACCCTTCACCAAATTTATGAAGAAGGGAGTCACATACTAGTGGACTAAAAAATGTCAAGAAGCATTCGATATTCTCAAGAAATACCTCATGAGTCCACCGATACTTATGCCACCTATTGAAGGATGGCCACTTATCCTCTACGTGACAGCCTTAGAGTGATCATTGGGTGCCTTTCTTGCTCAGAAGAATGATGTTGGGAATGAAAACAACATCTATTATCTCAGTCAGACTATTCTTGAAGCAGAAACCCAGTATTCAAATATTGAGAAGTGCTGCCTGGCATTAATCTTTGCAGTTCAGAAGTTGAGACACTACCTTCAACATCATGAGGTCCAATTGGTATCTCGTAATAACCTGCTCAAATTCATCCTTAGTCGTCCAATGCTTACAGGAAGTCTAGCAAGGTGGGAAGTTATTTTGCAGCAATTCGACATTCAGTATGTGTCTCAAAAGTCAATAAAGTTACAAGCTCTGGCTGATTTACCTGCTGAACATATTTTAGTAGAAAATACATACTCAGATATTGAACTCTATGATGAGGAAGTATTCTCAATTTAGGATAGTCCTCAGGTATGGGAAATGTATTTTGATGGAGCTGCCAGAAGTCCAACAGGGAAGGAAATGGAAGATCCTAAATTCAACAGGGTTGGATTAGGAGTTATTCTTATTTCCCTGGAAAAGGAAGTGTTACCTTATTCCTTCTTATTGGGGGAAGGTGGTACCAATAATGAAGTAGAATACCAGGCCCTCATCGCGGGATTAAAGTTGGCGGTTCAAGAAAAAGTGAATCACTTAAGGGTGAAAGGTGATTCAAACCTGGTAATCATACAAGTCAATGGGGATTATGCAATAAGAAAAGAATAATTGATCCCTTTGTATGATTACGTCATAGATTTAATGGTGTAATTTACTACAGAACCAATATTTTCTTATGTCCCGCGATCACAAAATGCTCAAGATGATGCACTGGCTAATATAGCCACAGCTCTGGAAGATCCAAATCGAGAGAAAACAACCATTAGTATTGCCCACTGTCATACAATTTCACCTTATGTTCGAACCAGAACAGAGGAGATCAATGAAATTAGTCTCATTGATGAACCGTGTGGTCATACTACAGGATGGATGACACCTATTAGGGAATACCTTAAAAATGGAACACTTCCACCTGATAGAGCCAGGAAAGAACAAATTCGGCGACGTGTGGTCAATTTTACTCTTCATGATAGCCCAGATCACCAAGAGAAAATTCTCTACAAGTGTGGTTTTGATGGAGTTCTTTTCAGATGCATTGATGGTGAAGAAACAATGGCTGTCATGAAAGAAGTGCATACATGAGTCTGTGGTGCCCTCCAGTCTGGACATAGACTGTCTGATTAGATTCAAAGGCTTGGATACTTTTGGCCTTCAATGATACAATATTGTGTTGATTTCATAATGAAGTGTCATTAATGCCAAGTACATTCCAATTTCATTCATCAACCTCCAGAGTTTCTTCATACAGCTAAATACTCGTGGCCATTTTCCACATGGGGAATGGATGTGGTGGGACCTTTCCCTTCAGCTACGGCCAAGCTGTTTTGTGTATTCTTACTGCTACTGACTTCTTTTCCAAATGGGTAGAGGCAATACCTCTCAAAGAAGTTAGTTCTAAAAGAATTATTAGCTTCATAAAGTCTAACATCATTACCAGATTTGGTGTCCCTCATACCATATTGACGGACAATGGCACCAACTTCTGTTCATCCGAAATGAAGAAGTTGTATCAAGAATACAACATCAAATCCAACCATTCATCTCGGTATCATGCAGCGGCCAATGGCCATATAGAATCCTTCAACAAGAATCTTTCAAAAATATTGCAAAAGATGGTGGATAAAGATAAGAAGTCATGGCCTGATAAACTCTTTCATGATTTATGGGCTTATCGGACCACCACCCACACTGCAATGCGATCAACTCCATATTTATTGGTATATGGAACAGAAACAGTCTTGCCTATGGAAGTTCAACTACCCTCACTCAGAGTAGTTATTTGTGATGAGTCATCTACAGATGAACAATCTCAAAAGGGATTGGATGAATTGGAATAGTTAGATGAGAGAATATTGTGCACACTGTAACACTTGGAAGTTTATCAGAATTGAATAGCACGTGCTTTCAACAAACAAGTTCGTCTTCATTCATTCATTCAGGGAGAACTGGTATTGGTTTTTAGAACTCCAATGATACCAGTAAAGAAACCTCCCAAGATTGAGCCAAAATGGGAATGAACTTATTCAATACATAAGGTCTACTCCAATGGAGAATATTCATTAATCTCAATGGATGGAGAACTCATCACTACTCCAACCAATGCCAGATTTCTGAAGAATTATTTTGTATAAACACAAAATACATTGTTACGGTCCATACATATGACCTTAAACTATTTGTATTACTTTTATTCTACACGGCGTTAAACTATGACGTCCAAACTACATGACGCTAAACTGTACATAAGTCTCTTACATCCAGCATGATGTTAAACTGCACCATCCACGGTCCAAGCATATGACCTTAAACTATTTTCATGTCCCTTACGTCCAGCAAGTCATTAAACTGCATATCCGACGGTCCATGCAAATGACCTTAAACTATTCTCACTTATATCCAACATGACGCTAAACTGTATCATCCTTGTTTTCGTCCAATATGACGTTAAACTGTGAAAAAGTCCCTAATACATCCAACATGATGTTAAAATGTGTTCTCTTTTGTCCTTACTGCATGAAATTAAACTGCACAGTCCTCTTTTTGTCCAACATGAAATTAAACTGTATTGTCCCCATCGTCCTAACTACATGACGCTAAACTGTACAAAAATCCCTTAATACATCCAACATGATGTTAAATTGTATTTTATCCCTGCTACATGACACTAAACTGTGCAGCACCAATAGTCCTAACTACAAGACATTAAACTGCATAGTCCCTTCATATGTCCTATATGACATTAAACTGTGCATCGTTAAGGTTTTTGCTACCTCTTGTTTCTCACACCGAGTATGACTCACGTGATCATAGAGCAAACATCAACCATAACACCCTCTCTGGGCTACTAAACATGCATAAGTCATAACACCATTTTTAGGTCGTTTTCCCCAAGAACAACTTGATCACTAATTCATTCTTTAATTGAACTACACAGACTTTGATCCTTGCCTTCCAAGCTAGGTATGTTGGCAACCTTCCCAGATTCAAGCCCAAAACCAATCTCTTCACATCGGTTCACCTCTATCTCGTACGTTTTTGATTTGTGAAACCGCCCCTAGAATCAATATCTTTACATTGGTTCAACTTCTTCCTTGCTATATGTTGTTGAACTGTACAACATTTTTTGTCCAGTATGACAATAAACTACAACATTCTTTGATACCCTCACCTGAGAGGAAATAATTATTTACATTGATCTCCAATAATTTTTTATTCTAAAGACTACGTGCATACATGGCAATGCCTGAACCTTTTATTTTTGGTCAAACCATCATTTTACTAAAGTCCCCTTTCACCCTTCACATGTACGAATAGAATCTGTACAGAGGGTATTTCTAGTACTACGTGGGATTGATTCCCATCCTTATGGGATACATAGGAATGTTCTAGTTTCCCTCGAATCCAGCCCTATGTCTCTGGGCCTAACCCCAAATTCCACTTTCAGTCCCTTGGCTGAAAAGTCCCCATGAAAACACACACTGTGTATTTCTTAGAATGGTTCGAGATCTATGACCCTAAACTAAGATCTCCCATACTTTAGTCCCACATGACATTAAACTTTATTTCAAGAACTGTGTATGGCTTGATTCCCATCCTTATGGGATATGTAGTGAAGTCTAATATTTCAATTCAAGACCGAGCCACAACGTGGTTGTGATTGGAATTGATCTATGTATCTTTACATACATTGAACAATACCCATTTTTATGTGACATAATCCCAACCTTAAATATTTTCAGATCTTCATAACCCTTTTTTCCTGACCTCTAATCACAAAATGTCCAAATTATGAGAATTCTATTACCTGACTATGCCACATGTTCCCTTAGGTGTCCTTGCATTAATAGTCTACATAACAGACCTACCAGCCAAAAGATGCTATTATTTGACTATGAAGCCAATGCCCTTAGGCGGCCCTGCATAATTCAACCCCCTAACAGGTTTGTAAAATAATGGTAACATCATTCTTAGGACGAAAACCTCTTTTTTTCCTTAGTTTTCTTAACGACTATTTGTAGGGATCTGCAAAAATAGCCCTTCATTACATATTTGTCTCATACTCTTTTTCATGATCTGAAAATATTTATGTCTATGGTTTATATTTTCTCTTCCCTATGTTTGGGTCAGACCTTCGTAGGAGTGACATTCATCCAGTTCTTAAACAATCTTGTCTGGAAATATCTTCTCCATATTCAAGTACCTCTCCTCATACAACAAACTCTATGCTTTGGGAAATTTGAATCTCTATAAATTTCCACTGGATTTTTAGAAGTAGAAAAGAAACATTCTGAGAATTATTTTTCTTGACTGTGCAGCACGTACCCTTAGGTGGCCTTGCATAATCAAGTCTATATAACGGACCTATCAGCCAAAAGATGCTATTATATGACTATGCAGCCAATGCCCTTAGGTGTCCCTACATAATTCAACCCCCTAACGGGTTTATTAAATAATGGTAACTTCATTCTTGGAAAATACTTATTCTAATGACTATTAGTCCTTTTTCATATCATTCCTCATATTCAAGGTTTCTTAAGTCATAGTTTACATTTTTTCCCTTCCATACTTGAATGTGGTAATATGTTTTCAAACATATTATCAAGGAATTTAGTCAATTATTAATCTATTCGGTCAAAGCTATTTCGACCATAAACATTAGCCTTTTTATATTCTACGTGCATGACTTTAAATTGCCCACAGAAGACAAGGGAACTATAAATAAAAGTCAAGTTCCAGCTCACTAAACATACATTTTATGTGATTTTAGGTAATATTGATCAATCAATAGATTCAAAGTTTGTAGGTTTATTTTTATATAATCTTAGCAAAAAATCAATCTATGATTACTAGGCCCATTGGCTTAGGTAAAAGTTAAAGCAGGTAGTAGGAAAATACGTGCACAAATGATTGAAGATAAAAGTGTTCATTTCATTTGATGTACAAAAGTTAGAAGGACATCCACATACTAGAGTCTATTCTATTTTCTTTGAAATTACAAGAGGCTATCAACATAAGTCTTCACTTCATGAAGAGCATCCCGAGCTTCATCAGTAGCTACTTGAAGCTCATGCACTCGACCAACTTCACTCTTTTCATCCTGATGGAGAGCATTCTTGGAAACTACAATGGATTTCATACCATTCGTTTGAGCTCCATTCAGTGAATTATTGAGTTGGTCAAGTTCCCCAGTAACAGAGTCTAACTGTTTCTGAAGGTGAATCTTATGGATGACTTTATCTTTGATCTTATGCTTCAGCTCCTTCATCTTGGCAGCATAATCAACCTTAGCTCGGGATACTGCAGCCTCACGTTCACTGATATTGACTGACAGCTTCACCCTGGTCAGATCTTCTCAGCACTTTTTCTCTTGCTCCCTTCTTAAGATGACATGTTTCACCACGGTATGGTTCGCTTGATATCCAAAACCGCCAATTCCTTGCATAACGAACAGGGAAGACAATCAGGAAATATTTTATGATAGTTCTTCAAGAGGCACTTCAGATATGATTTTCCATATGTTGTTTCATGCCTTGCATCTTGAAAAGATGAGAACCTTAAGCACCTCTAGGTCTTATTCGACATCATCATCACAGGGGGGCATGTAATCTGGGATTAATGTACTTAAGGAAGTGACCTATTCTGCTCCTTCCCCCCTGACCCTGGTTTCATCGCCTTTTACTACTGTTTGGGAGGAAGTTGAGATATCACCTCTAGATCTATACATTGATGTTGATAGCCCTATTTGATCAATTAAAATTATGGTTAGTTTCATAGAACAATGAAATTTGGTTGTCTATATTGAAAACTCGGGACAATCATTACCTACCAGTAGATCAACAGCTTGAGAAGACTCCTCCCCATTTTTCCCAGTTTCAACAGGATCTTCAAGATGGGTCTCAGGAGGGTTTATTGGGCTTAGATCCACTTGAGATAATGTTTCTGCAATGGTAGGGTTGACATCAATGTCCACACCCTCTTCAGGTATTGGCAGTTCAGAAGATTCTTTGGATGGAACTGCATATTATTTTCAGTCATTATTAGAAGTGTAAATTATAAGAAAATTTACCGGATAAAGTATAACACTCACTCCCATGATCTTTAAAATCACATGATAACATAGAATGATCAAAATATTAATTGAAAGGCATTCCAAGATTCATCATTTCATCCAATTCTATTTCAGAATCATGGTTAGTCTCACCAGTGGGAGAATTTGATGTGTCTTCTTGGCGACCCTCATTCTGCGGCCCCTGACCCTGGACAGCTTCTTCAGAAAGGATGGAAAATTAAGTTACCATGGCTGCCAATGATTCTGGTGTAGGCGTTATACCTAAAATATCACAGAACGGAACATAGTTGATGTTGTCATTCAACATTTAATGATGCATTGTATGAAGCATTATTAAATTACCATAAGCAGGTTCACCTCTAATTGTAGCAAAAATAGGATTAGTACTAAGAATAGATGTTGGCTCTTTTTCAAAAGTAGCCAAGTCAGCCTGAATTTGCGTTTGTTCCAAAACACCCTTCGTGGTCCTAAAAGGTGGATAAATCCTCTCCCTCAGAGGGAAAATTTAAGAATCCCCTGCAATACGAATGAAAAATGAATAATATTTTAATGGTTTAAGACTCATGATTATCCAAAGGACTTACCACTACTAATAAAGCATTTAATTGTGGACTTCTTCCTCCGAAGCCTTTTCCCCTTTGGCTTTTTGGGAGTGTTGGCAGTCTCCATTATAGGTACTTGAATGGGAGAATTGAATGCCATGTCCAACCCCCCATTCATGGCTTGCTGGCCTGGAGATACCTTGCCAGACTCATGAGGAGATTCAAAAGAAGCCCTAATGGCATTACCACCAGGGCAATACTGTGGTGAAGGAACTTCAGTAGTTCCTTTCCTTGCAAGTTGTAGGATAAAGAAAGTAATTTCCTTGAGTAAAAAATCTTTTACTGAAATCGAGTTGCAAAGTAAATAAAGAATGAAAACTTACATCTTCAGGAGCCACGTAATCATTCCACTCCTCATCAGTGGCGTCGTGATCCATAATTTCTTTCACCCTCTTGGTGATAGGTATAGAATCATCGGTGGCATGTATATAGGTCCTAAACTCTTTGACATAGGATCTTACTTCATCAGGGGTATCCTTGAAATGAATATTTGTAGGAGCCTGAAGAGTCCCTATTCCAGGAAGATGTAGCCCTTCACATAGCTCCAGCTTTATAGTTTTAGTATCACAGTATACATCCCGCCATATCTGGATGGCCTCTGGTCGTAGATTTGCCGGTGTACTAGAAGGTTGCGAAGAGGGTCCTACAACCTTGGATTTTAATTTCTTTCTAGCTCCTGCAACTATAAAAAGAGAATGAAAACTTGTTACTCTATAATGTTTCTATCAATTAAATTGGCCCAATAAAGTAACTCAACATGAGTTTATGGAGTGGATATCTTGATTCTAATAGGAGGATTATATACGGAACGTGGCCGCTTTGACACCTGTTGTATCTCCTGAGAATCTGATGAATCAGCCTCTGTTAAAGAACTCTGTGAACCAGCTTCAGGAGTGGAAGAATCACCTGCCACCTGAATTGTTTCTTTCTCAACGGTTCTCTTCTTCTTCCCCATATCATAAATAGGTTTATTCAATATTTCCCCAGGATATGATGCTATCCAGTTTTCAGCATACAGTATGGCCAAATTGCTTACCGCTTCAGCATCTGGTAAGTCAAAAACTGCCCCAGTCCTTTCCATAGCCATTAGCAACCATAGTTGTTGGGTAACCATTGGATGTTGCTCTGACCTGACGTGCACTAGAAGAGATACAACAGTTGTCTGCAGACACTAGAATTGGCGTGCAAATCGATATAGAGCATAGGCCTCACATATAATTTCCCCATCAATTATGGTGGCTAGTACACCATCTCTGCAGGCCAGCATGTAAGACCTCTGTTCTAAGTTGGCTGATCCATCGTCAACAAATTGCCCTATCGGCGAATTTCCATAGGGAAAGAAGTGGAATTATTTATGCACATCCAGCCTTGACCTAATATCATAGGCATTGAGTAACAAAGGAAAAACTCCAGAGAAGGCCTGAACAGACGGCCTGAATCAACTTCCAGGAATCTGTATTCCATTCGGTACAGCATATATCTGGAAATGAGTGGCGATCCATCCCCATAAAACTTGGAATGGTCCCACTAATCTCAATGGAGACTTACCCATATAGACATGGAATAATCAACTATGAATCTTTACCAAAACTGGGGTAGCCAACCCCACCATCTTCCTCCCAGCCAACTTGTTCGTAATAACGAAGGTCCCTGGCCTAATGCCTCCCTTTGAATATCTGACTGGAAAAAGATAGAAACTGAGCCATAAGGCTAAAAATCCTGCCAGATAGGTCTTCTCTAGGATTTTATGATTCACTTCATACCCCCATTTTTCAAACTCGCCTGCTTCCAGAGTTGGCCAAAATGTGCCAGGAGCACCTCTCTTATCTGCTCTAGGGCAGCTAGTAAGACGAGTATAGGTGAGACCCTTTTCCCTCTTCTTCTTGAGAAACACATCCATCCATTCCTCTAGATGAATATCCCTTCTATAATGAGTCTTTGAAGTCTTTGAGATTTTGAGCTGATGATAAATCATCAATAAATCTGGAACCAAAGCCGGAGTCTTCTCCGGATCATTCAAGGTTTCCTTTGGATGGATGAATTCGTCATACATATCACCCAAAATTGGAACCCCTGAGATCTTGTAGACATCCCAAAAACTAATGCCTACTTCTCCATGGGTCAGATGGAAAGAATTAGTTTCTGGGCTCTAGAGGGTAAGAAACTCCAGAGAAAAATTATCATTCCTATAAACATACGCCTGCCCAGCCCAGACGGCTTCATAAATTGCAGCTCCCTTCAATTCCTCGACAAACTCTTCACAAGTTTGTCTCACCCAATAATCCCACATCCATGTTGGCTTCACCCATCCTCTAGAATGAAATTCCCATTTCTCCTTCCAGCCTTTGGATTGATCAATCTGAGAATTTCGAAAGATTGAAGGATAAAAATGTGGTTGCAGCTCAGGTTTGTGAGGTTTTGGATCTAGTGCACACGAGCTATGATGCATTATATAGGCTTTCTTTACTGTTCCAGCATTAGAAAATGTTCCTACGATTGAGACATTTTCGGAATAAAAGTTGGTATATGACTGAAACCAGGAATGCGGGAGATAGTTCTTTGCCTCTGGAATATAGACATCTTGCAGATGACCATGGCCATACAGAGGCATATAGATGATGTGCGGGAAATTAATATGATTCTTCTTCAAGTACTTGGCTAATTCTGGGAGAGTAATTTTGCAGGTGTAATAGTAATCATGGCCAACGATGTCCATCATATCATCAATTATTTTTCTTTCCAGTTCATCAGTCGTTCCGATTCTCTTGGGAGCCATTGGATCTACACAAAAGTTGAATAATTAACTCTTAAAGTAAGTTAATTTTTCATAAATTTTGTGATGGAATTTGAAAAATTGGCTAAGGCATTTTGGTGTGCAAGTCCCATAGTTGGTGCACAAGTCTCCTTCAGTCACGCAAGTATTAGGCGTGTAGGTATCACCACGCAAGTCCAAATACCTTAACAGAAGCACGACATAAGAAGCAAGAAGCACGGATGATCGAAAGTCGGGATTCCACTTGTGTGCCGAGAGGAAAAACAAGTGAGAGCCAGGTGCTTTGTGAAAAGTGAGGCCATCTATTTATAGACGAGTCCATACCCCTGCGCGCCGGACCCTGCGCGCCCGATGTCCATTTGCGCGCCATACCCTGCGCGCCTTAATTTCCTTTTTTTCTCATTTTCTTCAGATTCAAATCCTCATTTCATTTTTGGATCCAACTCTGTGGGGGTACTTTTTTGGACTCTCCTTTTTCTTCACAGAATCTAAACGGAATGAAAAGGGAAATACCTCAAACAAGAAAGATTCATCCTTTGAATAAATATAAAAAAATAGAAAGGGATGAAAAAGGAGAACATTGCCCATAGGCCGCGCAAGTTCGAGCATGGTCGCGCAAGTACACTTGCGCACCCCCTAGTGGTCGGGTAGGTTATTTGTACGCCCTCTTTGAAAATCGCTCAGTGTCTTCTCCAGCCTATAAATACCCCTGGTGGTCCCCCCATTTCAAGAATATTTTTTCCAGAATTCAGATACAGAGCTCTGAATTCCCAAGTCTCTTCTTCAAGTCTTCCGAACACTTATAAGGTAATTCTTTACCTAGAATGGAAGGTATAAACAAGAGGAATACGGTTTATGTGTTAGAATTCACTAACACTTGAACGTCTAAGTGTTTTACCCTTAAGGGAAATGGACACACCTGCACGCCTCCTTACCTACTCATTGAAACATTTGCGCCACTCTTCTGGAAGTACCTCAGGATAATTCTAAAGGCTTTGGTCAAGGATCACCCAAGTATTATCCTACTGGTTAACCATCACCCAAGTATATAGGTGTCGCACAAATATACTTGCGCGACCAAGACTTGCGTGCCCATGCAGTTCTTGCGCGACCCTCCTAGGACTTGCGCGCCGTTATATTTTTGGGTGCCCTTACTATCCATTTAACCTCTCTTATGCCATTCCACCTCTCCTATTCAAGATTCAGCCTTCAAGACATTCTTCAAATCCATTTATGGCTTGTTTTCTTGATTTAATTCTTTATCTGAAATGAATTCCGTGGAACATCTCTCAAAACATAGTGATTTACACATATTTACATCACTAAAGTTAGATAATTCATTCATTCAACCTCATACTTTAAGGTGAGAGAATCCTTAACTTGGGCTTCCTTTTTAGGAGTAAGCCCCAGTCTCAATGTCCTCCTTAATTTGGGCATCCTCCTTAGGAGTAAGCCTCATGTCCTCATAAATTTGGGTTTCCTTTTCAGGATTATGCCCTAGTCATAATTTCTTTAACCTGGGCTTCTTTTTCAGGAGTAAGCCCCAGTCTCCAAGTTCCTAAATTTGGGCATCCTCCTCAGGAGTAAGCGCCGACCATGGTTCTCTTAACCTGGGCTTCGTCTTCGGGAATAATCCCCAGTCTCAAAGTATACAGATATGGGAATCCTCTATAGGAGTAAGCCCCAGTCCTAATTGCTCTTAACCAGTCCTAGTTTACATTTGATCTTGGATTCCTTCTCAGGAGTAAAACCCAATCATAAGTCCCCTCCTAACATGGGCATCTTCCTTAGGAGTAATCCCCAAGATTAGATTATTCAAATCTCAATAATGTGCATATACCTTTATGGACTGTAACAGCCCGAGATTTTATGAAAAATATTCTTTTTTATTTCACTAATGTCTTGTGTTGTACGCTACACCAAAAGGAGCTTGCACAACACGCATCCTTGTCTTGCCTTGCATTACACGCAATCACGACCTTCCTCAATAGCGTGTGTAATACGCAATACCGAGTTTCACTAAACAACGATGTGCTATTAAAATATTATTAAAACTAGCCGTTATGAATAGTAATAACCATTTTTTAAATTTTAGAAATTTTAACTCTCAAAATGGAATTCATTTTTGGATTCGGAGTATCGAATTTAGCCTAAGGTGAAATTTTGGAACTTTTCGGATAACTTTCATATTCTGATGAATAGTGAAAATTACTAAATTATAATTAAAAACAACTTTTTTAATCGAAATAATTAATAGTGATAAATCATTAATTTGAGTGGTTTTAAAGTATATTTAGAATATATTTTTACAATTTAATACAATGTTGGTCATTGGTTGTAATTTCACATTTAAACCAGACATAATCAAGTGTCAATCTTTTGATATATATTGTTTCCTAAAAACACGCTATTTATTTTAACAGTGGGATTTAATTATAAAATTAATTAATGAAACTTCTATGTTATGAATTTGGTAAAATAGATTTAATTTTTGAATTCGGAATATGAAATATAGCTTAGGATGAAATTTTGGCATTGTTCTGAAAAACAACAATTTTTGATGAATAGTGAAACTACTAAGTGGTAGTTAAAAAAACTGAATTTTTCATAAAACTTAATTTTTCCGCTTCTGTGAATGAAATTTCGAAAATCCGAGAGACACGGTTAATATCAAGGACTAAAATGTGGTTCAATGAGATGAAAATAATTTTTTGGTGAATAGTAACTTTTTACTTTTTTACCGCGGTTAATAGTAAATAGGGTAACTAAGGGTAAATATGATATTACTATTACCCTAACACATGTCCTAATTCTATTGGAAAAGTGTAATTCGACCAAAAACAAACTTAGGAATAAAATATGACCATTTAGGCCCACTTGGATTAGATTAGGACATTTATTATTAATTTATTTAAAGAAAGGTTAAAATAGTTAAAATCAATGTTTAATAAGTAAATCATTTTTAATATGGGGTTATACATAAGATAAATTCGATTGTAAATATTCATTAGAAATCTAAAAAGATTTCCTACATGATGGTATTTTATTTGTAATTTTTAGACATAAAATAATTTATTTTATTTATGACACAACGATGATGCAGTAATTATCTTATTAATGAAATATTGACATAATTGATGTTATAAACACCAAAATAAATGTAATGTGAGATTTTTTATGAATTCCACTAATTTTCTAGGTTGCTATGATATATTAATGTTGATTTAATCAACTTGGTTCGAACATTTAATTCTGTTATGACTTTCACAAAAATCATATATCAAATAGTGTCAAAATTGACACAAAATAGTTTTTAAATCAAATATTATATTATTAATTGTTATTTTATTCCAAAAAATCTAAGGTTCGGCCAAATGACTTAGATAAGGATATATATATTAATAATAAACAATTTGGGGTTCGTTTGGCATGTTATAGTAAGTTTATTAACCATATAGTGAAAGAAAACAAAAAGACATGGTAAAAGTTAAATTATTTAACTTAGAGTTAAATTTAATTGATAAGGTTAAAATAATACCCTAAACTTGTCTAAATCCTATTGGTTGATAGTATTTAGACCCATCCCCACTTTAGCTTCGAAATAAGACCCTTTGGAACCATTATAAACCGATTTTGACTTTAATATAAAATAATATTTTGAGATATTCCTAAGGTGCCCCTCTCCTCCCTTATAAAAGGACACCTCCTCCCCCTCCTCCTCACACCAATTTGAGCACTCAAGCTCGGCCAACCCCTGCCAAAATCTCTCCTCCACTTCCCTAGAAACATCCTAGAGGTTCTGGTCTTCCTCCAAGACCAATTTTAGTGCCCTAAGAGGAGGTCTCAAAGAGGCACTTCAAAGAAGAGGTAATTACCGTTACCAATTCTTTCATTTTTATTTCTTCTTCCACTTCTTCTTCTTAGGTTGTTTCATTATGAAGTAATAACATCAGTATCACTCATATACTGATATGTTATTATAAGTATGAAACAACCCTATTTCACCATCTATCCATCCTATGGAAAAAGAAATCACCGCGCGTGCGTACGTACGGAATACCGTCTCCACGCCGTGGTGTAATCTATTTTTCACCACCACCTTACATGGATGGGTATAATGGTGTAAATAATAACTATACATAGTTATTAAAACATCATATTTATTCTGATATATTGTATAATCCACTCCAATTCAATTCAATATTTATAGAAATGATATCATCGCTCGTGCGTACGTACGGACTACCGTCTCCACGACGCGATGAGATTCATTCTCCATGTTAACCATTTAAGAATGATTATAATGTATATATAAGAAATAATAATGAAATATATGACATTATAAAGCTACTGGATTTATGTATATATATACATATGTATGTCATCTACTTACTTCCATTTCAAGACAATAAGGAAAGGAAAACAGCGTTCATGCGTACGTACGGACTACCGTCTCCATGAACGGTGTTTTTCATTTTATTTATCTACCTATTATATATATATATACTGAATATATATGATATATAAATCATATTTTATATTCTGGAAGTGAGTAAATCATGATATAAGTAATAATGATGTCAAGAACAACAAGTCAAAACACCTACGATAAATGAAACGATTTTACCCAAAACGCTTCTTTAACATGGAATTTACAAAAGAACGGGTAATATAATGTCATAAGTGAACCATATATGATATCATAACAATTAATATGATTCTTTAATAAGTCAATAACATGATTTAAATCATTATACAGGAGGTTCAGACACTTACAAAGCAAGTCGGACCTAAGGTAAGGGAAATATCACAAATCTCATTTTTATCCGAGATTGTTTATTCGTAAGTATTTACTGGGGTGTATTTTATCATCCACATCCATGTTCCTTCAATATGTAATATTGTTTCCATCCACTTACAATATTTTAAATCCAATTTTACTCTTCGGTGAGTTTTTAGTAAAGAATATGAAAGGAATCTTTTGTCGCTTTTTCATACGAGGTACTTTTTGACTTTTCCGACAAAAGTACGAAGAATGTTTTTTTAACTTAAACGGCATGAATGGATTTTTACGGTTTTATAAAGCCTTATTTTCATGAAGCTTCCTCCAAAAGATTTCATGACTATTTTTAATAAAATCTCTTTCTTTTAAAATTGCATTATGTTTTGTGAAAAGAAATTGATTTTGAAGAAGAAAGGATATTTTCCTCAAGAATTCATTTCAAGTGTTTTATCAAAATTATTTTCCATCTAAGATAATAAAGGGTTCTGTTTCTATCCATATTTTTACATTGATTTGACTATGTTGTGATGGAATTATGTTTATGAATTCCTTTATCTTATATGAATGGTTTTATGATGTCATGTTGTTTTAAGAATCCTATTTTTATTACATGGGTTATGAAATGATGTATGATTTATGATTTTGTGGCACACATAAGAATGGTATCATTATGAGATGGGTGGGACCTATATCTCCCTCCAATGCATTGGGTAAAGATTTTATATCTCATGAGATAGACATGGCTGAAATGGTAGGTTATACCGGTTCAGTGAAACAGGACTGAAACGAGGGTTACTCGATTCAGAAAGGGACTTTGTCCACTAAGATAGTCTTGGCAATGAGTCTTGACTAACAAGAAATGATTTTCTATGATTATGTGTGTATGCCACAAAGTTTCATGTTTTAAGTTATGATTATTGGGATTAATTTTTCACTGCCATGATTTATTCCATGATTATGAAATTATGCTCTCTTTTGCAGGTTATGATTTCCAAAATGTTGTGTTCTTATATATATGATGTGATTGATATTTCTTTTGTTTACCCTTACTGATCATTTGAGCTCACCCTTTTATGTTTTCTTTTCCCCAGGATATAAAGAAAGGTTTTAGGTAAAAAAAAAGGGATGACCTTTATGGGAGATATTGAAGAACCTTCACCACGATTAGAAGATTACGTTCCGAGTTTCCAAAGACACTAAACTATTACGATCCTTGTGTGTGTGTTTTTGTTATGTACTAAGTATTCCGCAAAAGTAATGTAATGTCCATGTACGTCAGGCTTCGGGACTCTACAGTTGGTATCAGAGGAAAGGTTTAGTCAACCTTTGGAAACTAGGATGCGAAAACGTTAGTGAGATCCCTAGAGATATTTCTAAGGTATGTCTAGGGATGTCCCTAGGGATAAGTATACGTATAGGTTATAGTAATAGAATTACGCTAACGATCATAGAATTAAACCTAAGATGTTGGATATTGAAGGTACTCCCCCTTTATTATGTTGTTTTCCCTAGCATGATTTTTGCCTCTCACACTATTCTTTTTGGGTTTTAGACGATGGCTGGAACCCGAAGGAACCGTGTTGATCAATGCAATGGACAATGCAATGATTGCCCTCCTGAACAAACAAATGTTATGGGAGATGGAGTGAAAAATCTTATTGCTATACTTACACAAGCTATGAATCATTCTGGACTTCCAAATGAGCAGAGAAGGGAACAATATTCTATTGAGTCCTTCATGAGGCAACGTCCACCTTCTTTCAGTGGGTCTTCTGATCCACTTGTGGCTGAACAATGGATCAGTACTACTGAAAAGATATTTTCAGTTCTTCAATGTTCTGAACATGATAAAGTCATCTTAGCAGTATATCGTTTGGAAGGTGAAGCTGATCAATGGTGGAATCTTATCAAGAATACGAGGCCAAGAGATGAAATTGAGTCCATGGAATGGGACGAGTTCAAGAACTTGTTTTTCAGTAAGTACTTCCCTCGTATTCTTCGAACAATGATGGAGAAAGAGTTTCTTGAACTGAAGCAAAGGGTCGATGAATCTGTTGGTACCTATGAAGCAAATTTTACAAGACTTGCAAGGTATGCTTCTGGAATTATCATCCAACCTGAAAGTAAAGTTGATCGATTTTTCAGTGGCTTAAAACCAAGTCTTAGAAGGGCATTAGCTATAAGAGACTTCAGTAGCTATGAAGAAATTGTGCGTTGTGCTTTCAAGGTAGAAATGGAAGTTGGTGTTACATATCCATCTCATGGTTTTGACAAGAAACGAAAGATAGAGTTCAAGGAGAAATCTCAGAATAATGGTGAAAAGAAAATGAATGTTTCCTTATGCACAAAGTGTGGAAAGAAGCATGGTGGAGATTGTCTTAAAGGGACTAGAAAATGTTTTAAGTGTGGAAAAGAAGGTCATCGAGAAGCTGAGCGTCGAAGTAATGGAAAAAGGGTTTCTAATGATGTGAATAAAGCAAACACTGCAGAGAACGCACCACCAACACTTCAATGCTTCAAGTGCAAGGAAATGGGGCATTATGCTAATAATTGCCCTAATCCAAGGGTTAGTGATGATCAACATGAGCAACCACTGAAGGCAAAGGACAAAGGGAAATCACATGCGATCACTATTGGCAATGTTGAATATGACAACGATGTGGTGGAATGATTAAGTGTTTATGTAATGGGATTCCAAAATAATGTTGTATCATTGAGTATTGCAATATTTATTTATGTGGTATTCAAAGTGATTGAGATATTTTTTGGAAATAAGATGATATGCGCATAATGAAGATGAGAAAATGAAATGTTTGATAGTATTCATGAGCTCATGATTGATATAAAGACTAAGTGATATCATGGTTTGAGTATATAGAATTTTTGGATTTTGATATATTGAAAGAGTTAACTTTTGACAGCATTCATGTTTTCACTAAGGTTTAATTGGTATTCATTTTTCAAGAGAATACATGATTAAGGTATTCACATGATTGGAATGTGACCAACAAGACATATCTTATGATATATGGGGATAAACGATGGTGGACTGTAGTATTATGGATAAGCCTAAGAGATTAGAATGGATTATGTTGGACATAAGTTAGTATTGTTTAAGGATAGAAGATTTTCGATATTATTGATGGGATGTTATAGTAATGTAGTTTTAGAAAAAGGACAACCTGCAGGACGGGCGACAACCCATCGCGTCGGACAAGGCTGTGGGAATCGAACCCACAACCGAAGTGCGACTGGCCTTTATCGCTTACCACTGTCCTACAGGAAGTCCCTGTTTATTAGAAACTAGTTTTATTATATTGAGCAGTATGATATATGAAGTATAAAGTCCATTTTAGGAACCATATATGATTAATCTTACTATAGATCGACTTATGTATATAATTTTTGCTAACCTTTTGTTTGAGACAGATGGAATGACCTGTCATTCTATCACATGATCTGCTAACACTTCACGAATAACAAATTCAACTTCATTTATTTAAGAGATGAAGTGGAAATTGTTAAAGGCACGAACAATAGTGAGATTGTTCCAAAATAAGGTAAGTATTTATTCTAATTCAAATTCTTTAACTTTAGGGAAACGATCTTGCCAGCCAAAAATGTTGTCTTATTAATCTTATATCTGATGAATCAGATGGTACCTTAGATCGTCACAAATTTATGGCTTTGTGATTGCTGGCTTTTCCATAGCCATGTTCTCTACCACTCTCCATCAGAACATGATGGTTATATTTCTCTTCCATATCCATATTTTCACCTATGTGGAAACCCAGTGATTAGTTTATTTGGGTAACCGTTATGTTTTATACTTTTGTTTTTAAAGATTGGTTTTGGTATTCTTTTTTACGATGTAGGTTTCTATTAAAGAAACTTTCGAATAGTAAACCATTTATAACCCCGACGAATTTCGAGGGCGAAATTCATTTTAAGGGGGGTAGAATGTAACAGCCCGAGATTTTATGAAAAATATTCTTTTTTATTTCACTAATGTCTTGTGTTGTACGCTACACCAAAAGGAGCTTGCACAACACGCATCCTTGTCTTGCCTTGCATTACACGCAATCGCGACCTTCCTTAATAGCGTGTGTAATACGCAATACCGAGTTTCACTAAACAACGATGTGCAATTAAAATATTATTAAAACTAGCCGTTATTAATAGTAATAACCACTTTTTAAATTTTAGAAATTTTAACTCTCAAAATGGAATTCATTTTTGGATTCGGAGTATCGAATTTAGGCTAAGGTGAAATTTTGGTACTTTTCGGATAACTTTCATATTCTGATGAATAGTGAAAATTACTAAATTATAATTAAAAACAACTTTTTTAATCGAAATAATTAATAGTGATAAATCATTAATTTGAGTGGTTTTAAAGTATATTTAGAATATATTTTTACAATTTAATACAATGTTGGTCATTGGTTGTAATTTCACATTTAAACCAGACATAATCAAGTGTCAATCTTTTGATATATATTGTTTCCTAAAAACACGCTATTTATTTTGACAGCGGGATTTAATTATAAAATTAATTAATGCAACTTCTATGTTATGAATTTGGTAAAATAGATTTCATTTTTGAATTCGGAATATGAAATATAGCTTAGGATGAAATTTTGGCATTGTTCTGAAAAACATCAATTTTTGATGAATAGTGAAACTACTAAGTGGTAGTTAAAAAAACTGAATTTTTCATAAAACTTAATTTTGCCACTTCTGTGAATGGAATTTCGAAAATCCGAGAGACACGGTTAATATCAAGGACTAAAATGTGGTTCAATGAGATGAAAATAATTTTTTGGTGAATAGTAACTTTTTACTTTTTTACCGCGGTTAATAGTAAATAGGGTAACTAAGGGTAAATATGATATTACTATTACCCTAACACATGTCCTAATTCTATTGGACAAGTGTAATTCGACCAAAAACAAACTTAGGAATAAAATATGACCATTTAGGCCCACTTGGATTAGATTAGGACATTTATTATTAATTTATTTAAAGAAAGGTTAAAATAGTTAAAATCAAAGTTTAATAAGTAAATCATTTTTAATATGGGGTTATAAATAAGATAAATTCGATTGTAAATATTCATTAGAAAGCTAAAAAGATTTCCTACATGATGGTATTTTATTTGTAATTTTTAGACATAAAATAATTTATTTTATTTATGACACAACGATGATGCAGTAATTATCTTATTAATGAAATATTGACATAATTGATATTATAAACACCAAATTAAATGTAATTTGAGATTTTTTATGAATTACACTAATTTTACAGGTTTCTATGATATATTAATGTTGATTTAATCAACTTGTTTCGAACATTTAATTCTGTTATGACTTTCACAAATATCATATATCAAATAGTGTCAAAATTGACACAAAATAGTTTTTAAATCAAATATTATATTATTAATTGTTATTGTATTCCTAAAAATCTAAGGTTCGGCCAAATGACTTAGATAAGGATATATATATTAATAATAAACAATTTGGGGTTCTTTTGGCATGTTATAGTAAGTTTATTAACCATATAGTGAAAGAAAACAAAAAGACATGGTAAAAGTTAAATTATTTAACTTAGAGTTACATTTAATTGATAAGGTTAAAATAATACCCTAAACTTGTCTAAATCCTATTGGTTGATAGGATTTCGACCCATCCCCACTTTAGCATCGAAATAAGACCCTTTGGAACCATTATAAACCGATTTTGACTTTAATATAAAATAATATTTTGAGATATTCCTAAGGTGCCCCTCTCCTCCCTTATAAAAGGACACCTCCTCCCCCTCCTCCTCACACCAATTTGAGCACTCAAGCTCGGCCAAACCCTGCCAAAATCTCTCCTCCACTTACCTAGAAAAATCCTAGAGGTTCTGGTCTTCCTCCAAGACCACTTTTAGTTCCCTAAGAGGAGGTCTCAAAGAGGCACTTCAAAGAAGAGGTAATTACCGTTACCAATTCTTTCATTTTTATTTCTTCTTCCACTTCTTCTTCTTAGGTTGTTTCATTATGAAGTAATAACATCAGTATCACTCATATACGGATATGTTATTATAAGAATGAAACAACCCTATTTCACCATCTATCCATCCTATGGAAAAAGAAATCACCGCGCATGCGTACGTACGGAATACCGTCTCCACGCCGTGGTGTAATCTATTTTTCACCACCACCTTACATGGATGGGTATAATGGTGTAAAGAATAACTATACATAGTTATTAAAACATCATATTTATTCTGATATATTGTATAATCCACTCCAATTCAATTCAATATTTATAGAAATGATATCATCGCTCGTGCGTACGTACGGACTACCGTCTCCATGACGCGATGAGATTCATTCTCCATGTTAACCATTTAAGAATGATTATAATGTATATATAAGAAATAATAATGAAATATATGACATTATAAAGCTACTGGATTTATGTATATATATACATATGTATGTCATCTACTTACTTCCATTTCAAGACAATAAGGAAAGGAAAACAGCGTTCATGCGTACGTACGGACTACCGTCTCCATGAACGGTGTTTTTCATTTTATTTATCTACCTATTATATATATATATATACTGAATATATATGATATATAAATCATATTTTATATTCTGGAAGTGAGTAAATCATGATATAAGTAATAATGATGTCAAGAACAACAAGTCAAAACACCTACGATAAATGAAACGATTTTACCCAAAACGCTTCTTTAACATAGAATTTACAAAAGAACGGGTAATATAATGTCATAAGTGAACCATATATGATATCATAACAATTAATATGATTCTGTAATAAGTCAATAACATGATTTAAATCATTATACAGGAGGTTCGGACACTTACAAAGCAAGTCGGACCTAAGGTAAGGGAAATATCACAATCTCATTTTTATCCGAGATTGTTTATTCGTAAGTATTTACTGGGGTGTATTTTATCATCCACATCCATGTTCCTTCAATATGTAATATTGTTTCCATCCACTTACAATATTTTAAATCCAATTTTACTCTTCGGTGAGTTTTTAGTAAAGAATATGAAAGGAATCTTTTGTCGCTTTTTCATACGAGGTACTTTTTGACTTTTCCGACAAAAGTACGAAGAATGTTTTTTTTAACTTAAACGGCATGAACGGATTTTTACGGTTTTATAAAGCCTTATTTTCATGAAGGTTCCTCCAAAATATTTCATGACTATTTTTAATAAAATCTCTTTCTTTTAAAATTTCATGATGTTTTGTGAAAAGAAATTGATTTTGAAGAAGAAAGGATATTTTCCTCAAGAATTCATTTCAAGTGTTTTATCAAAATTATTTTCCATCTAAGATAATAAAGGGTTCTGTTTCTATCCATATTTTTACATTGATTTGACTATGTTGTGATGGAATTATGTTTATGAATTCCTTTATCTTATATGAATGGTTTTATGATGTCATGTTGTTTTAAGAATCCCATTTTTATTACATGGGTTATGAAATGATGTATGATTTATGATTTTGTGGAACACATAAGAATGGTATCATTATGAGATGGGTGGGACCTATATCTCCCTCCAATGCATTGGGTAAAGATTTTATATCTCATGAGATAGACATGGCTGAAATGGTAGGTTATACCGGTTCAGTGAAACAGGAATGAAACGAGGGTTACTCGATTCAGAAAGGGACTTTGTCCACTAAGATAGTCTTGGCAATGAGTCATGACTAACAAGAAATGATTTTCTATGATTATGTGTGTATGCCACAAAGTTTCATGTTTTATGTTATGATTATTGGGATTAATTTTTCACTGCCATGATTTATCCCATGATTATGAAATTATGCTCTCTTTTGCAGGTTATGATTTCCAAAATGTTGTGTTCTTATATATATGATGTGATTGATATTTCTTTTGTTTACCCTTACTGAGCATTTGAGCTCACCCTTTTATGTTTTCTTTTCCCCAGGATATAAAGAAAGGTTTTAGGTAAAAAAAGGGATGACCTTTATGGGAGATATTGAAGAACCTTCACCACGATTAGAAGATTACGTTCCGAGTTTCCAAAGACACTAAACTATTACGATCCTTGTGTGTGTGTTTTTGTTATGTACTAAGTATTCCGCAAAAGTAATGTAATGTCCATGTACGTCAGGCTTCGGGACTCTACATGGACCATGTTCCTGCATTTCCTCCCTGAATTAAATCTTAATCTTCATCTGTTTGGGTAGTCATACATACATAATCCCCACATCATTTCTTATGATTTCATCCTTCATGGCACAATTGTCTGGTTTTACCAATACCTCTTGTTTCTCACACCGAGCATGAATCACGTGAGCTTAGAGTGTAAAAGTAATTATGACATATTTCTTTGAGCCATCAATCATAAACATCATACTCCCTTACTTGAACTACGTGGGTTCTGATTCCTTTTATAAATAATGGATAAGTAGGTAGCCCCTATGTGGGTATGATCCCAACTCTGAAATAATCTATGTCCTTATAAATGACAATAAACTTCAAGTTCCCCACTAAGTGGCTTTAGAACCAGTATGGCCATCATAATGAAAAATGGGAATTTTATATAATGTATTAAAGGATACCATTGAGTAAGAATCTCTAACAAATACAGATGATTCTCTATCGATGAAGAACCTTGAATACATATAAATGATTCTCTAAATTTCCATATTATCAATCATTGACTATCATATCTAAAGGAAAGCTCATTTTATACATGGTAATGTAATAAGGATTCATGAACATAACTTAAATCTATAAAGAGAGTCCCATAGTAGACAATAATTTCCCTCAAAACGATGTGATGAGTCCGTCCTCCCATCCACTCGACCAATGCAAATTCTTAAGCCTCATTGGTCCACAACTAATGAGCACCTACCTTTGGAAAGTAGGTCCAAATGGATATGGAATCATTGGATATTTCCGGTTCTATGAACAAACCCGTTATAAATCAATTGGAATGTTTGAACCTTAAATCAACGAGGTCATCCCCAATTCCAGAGGGAAACATTATTCCTTCCTAATTGTTTTATGAACATAGAGTATATAACATTCATTCTAAAACCAATTGTATCATATTAATTTTTTATACTTCTATAATTTATGAATACCTTGAGAACTAAATTTAGTTATAAATATTCTAAACACGAATAACATTCTAAAAATATATTAATTCATTTACATGTGACCTTACACACTTGAATGTTCACAGTACTGTTAATGTGGGACACAATTTTTATTATACTTCAATTCATCCAAAATTTTAGAACTTATTGATACACATTCTCTGTGACCCTCTAAGACCTTATTTCAATATATGTGCATCCTAATCGTACACCATGATAGTTATCAGACAATACATCGTATCCCCTAAAGAGATTGGTATAATTCATATCTATGAAAATATTATACAAACACTTTCTATGTATTATGGTGTAATTTTCTTTTGATATATCATATAGTTGTAGGCATACATTGTTTCCTCATCTTTTCATGATTTATCTATCTTTATTTGAATATATTTGATGGAATTTCAATCATCAATAATGGATAAGGTTTTTTTAATGAAACACTATCTTATTTAAATGGGAAAATAAATATATTTCTTATATTCATTAGAGAAAAGTCTTATCTTGATCATTCAAAACATTTTATACAAAAAATGACACACCTATAAAATTCTAACTCTCCAAAAAAATAAGGGATAATGGTTTTCTTCATAACTCAACATACATTATTTAATGATATATATTTATATCAATATAGATTTGATAGATTAATACACATTTTTATAAATTGGAATATCCCTTGATACCTAAAAAATATATTGTTCCTATGAGTGGATCTACCCTCATGATATGGACTCTTCAGTTCCATTAAAACAATTATAATATTATCATAATATTTAATATTGTGATAATATAATACATTCTGGTTGAAAATAAATGATCTGGAAAAGTTTTACTTCTATCTACTTATTTAGATACATAAGAATCTACACTACACAAGGATTTTATAGAATTTGATACCAGTAGAAATACTAATAATCCATTTAAATTTTATTGTGAATAACTAATAAACTACATCAAACTTATATATTATATGTTTAGTTTTAATACCCCTTGATAATTAAATATCATTTTAATATGCCTCATTTATATTTCATTAATGTGTTGAATATATTATTTCAAACAAAACACTAATCTAAAATAAACCACAATATATTTTACAAAGATAAAACATTACATTGTATGAATAAACTAATTCATTATGAGAAAGTAATATGAAAAATCATTTTGAAAATTTCAAGAGGAATAAAATAAAAAGTAAATAAAAAAGATCATGGATGTGAAATCTACATCCCTGTGGTTTTCCATGTAGATCATACCACCAAATAAATCTATAAATAAAAGGAATCCCATCAGAAATATAATAGAAAAGTTTAGAGAGAAATATGAAAATAGTAAGAATGAAGCATATCGAAGTATGTAATGTTACATATTATTGTGAAAAAGGTAAATATGACCGTTGGATATATTATTATTGTATATATGGTCATAAGATATATAGTATTTGTGTATACATGTATCCAATAATTATATTTAATTTTTTATAATAAAAAGGTCTAATTTGTTAAAAATAATATATTTTTAATTCTAATTTAAATAAAATATATAATTTTAAATGAAAATTTAAAATGCTTATTCCTTTTTGAAAATAGTTATTTTAAAAGATATTTTTCATTTTCAAACAATTAATTTTTAGTTACATTTATTAAATTTTAATAATAATTTAAATAATATAGATTGAAAAATTCATAGAATGGCTGGTAAAATAAGTAAATAACATTCAGTAAAAATTAAGAGACTATAAGGAATAAATTTGTAATGACTCATGGTTAAATAAATATGTTTTATTTAAACATATTTTTTTATTATATATTATATGATTTTAATTAAAGGAAAAATTTATCATATTTAGAGTTATTAATTCTTTAAAATATATCTGAAATATATATTTTAAATATGAACTAACAGCCATGTAATGATTGATAATTTGTTAGAAATAAGGCTAAAATCATTTAATTATTAAAATTAGGGTTTTTTCTAAAAAAGATTTTTTATTCTTTATAAAATATTATAAAAAATATATATTATAGGAAATAATATATTTAATCTAATAAAATATGTTTCATATTTAGAATAATCATGTTGATATTAGGTAAAAATGTCAATTTTATTTGTGGGAAAATGAATACTTAACCAAGTAATCCAAAATGAGTTACCAAAGTAAAGATAAAATGATATAAAGGGGATAAATTAATGGTTAAAGGACTTGAATATCTATAAAAATATCTCTAAATTGTGTATATGATTGGATTCATGACTCGTCTATATTATATGTAATGTTTAGATCCACTTTCCTTATAAAATTACATCCCTTACACTATAAGTAATTGATATTTGTGGGAATTCAACTCAAAGTCACCCTTAAAAGGACACATTCTCTTCACACTTCTACCTACTCTTCCCTTTATTTTTTTATTGGATACAAGCCCCAATTATATCTAATGTGGTCTTTTTATATGCTGTATAGATTATAGTTCCAATAAATAGTCCTAAATTTTGTATTCATAATGAACCCATTTTAAGGATGGATTTAATTTATGTATCAAACTCTTATCCATTATAAACTACCTCTAGGTGGATCACTTTAAGAAATTGTGAGCTTCCGATCAAAAAAACTATTAGTGTAAAAGAATATTAAATACAAGAATACTAATTAAACACTGGTTAAATAAAATAATATTTAAATAGATATAAATGCTACGAAATTATCTACATGTATTAATATTTTAAACATGGTATAAATTAATTTTTTTTAGTCTAGTATGATTTGAAAAATATAAACATATAAAATCAAGAACAATGGAAAATAAAAATTATAGATTATTAGATTTTAATCCAAATTCTCTTATAAATGATACTATAAAGATATACTTTTCCACATAGTATAAGGGTGTTCATTAAAAATAACAGTGTTATTAAAGACATTAGAATATTTAGAATTTATATCTTCATATTCTTAGGAGATTTCAACTTTTACCCATCAATATGTAATTTTTCTTCCAACCCCTAAAATATCTCGACTAAACAAGACTAGATCATGCTTTATTTTTCTATCCCTGGTATCCCTCTATCAAAATAATTGAAAACAAAAAACTATGTACTCTTATCCCATAAGGATATCATTCTGCAACTATAAATAAAATATTCAAATCAATAAAACCTAAAAATCTATAATGAGATCCTGAAAAAAAAAACATTCATTAAGAGAAACTCTCTAAAATGAAAACTATATCGTTCTGAAGCACATTTAATAAAAAGATTTCTTGATAATAAAAAATTAAATATCTTTCAAAAATTATAAATATTATTGTAATAGTTGTTCTTTTAATCCTCAGAGAATCATTCATTTTAAATTAAAACACTCAACCAACAGATCCAATTTTATTTTGAATTAGATATAATTTCATTGAAATTAGCCTCATCATCTCCTAATAGATTTAATATTACTTTTCTTCTTCCGATGAAGTTATTCTTAAACCAATATAATAATTGTTCATTTGATGCATGTAATATTTTTATGAAACAGCAGTTCTTTGGATTTTTATCTCTTTAAATACACACATTATAAATTATTTTATAGGATTTATATTATGAGAAACAATGAAAACAAGAAAAAATATTCAGGATATATTATTTTGTAATTAATTTTATTTTTATTTCCAAAATAAAGGAATCATATGAGTCTTTAACTCAATATTAAACCCATTTTTGAAATTCACTAGACAGATAAATAAAATAGATAAGATAAACTGAATCATAATGAGAGAGTCCTTATAAATTTTAATGTTGCTAACTTCATCCATTTCTCAAACAAGATTCCAAAATTAATTTATTAGTCCATCGAAATATTATAGGGTTAAATATCCCATTAATTAAAAAATATTAGATACCAATTTCATAAGTTTATCCCCCTTCATGATTTTTTATAAATTTCAATCACTTTTTGAAATACCAGAAAATTGAAGAAGTAAAAAATTTTATCAAATATCTTCAATGTTTTGATTATCTAAAAGAATCTCACCCTGTTTGAATAAAATAGAAAAATTGAAAACATCCCAAATATTTTCAAAAAATAATATTCATTTTTGGAAAAAGTATACTAAAAAATTGAATAAAATCCCCATAAATAAAATATTATAAAGATTTTAGAAATCATATATTTTATGAAACATATATTCATTTTACATTATTTAGACCTATGTAGAAAAAATAGAAAAACATTGTGTTAATTTCATGTCTTTATAGGTAAAATTTTTTATCTCCTAGATTTCCCATCTAATAAATGTAACGATCATTCCCAATTAATACTTGTTTTTTAAATTATGAACTACAAGGAGGAAAAACCATTCTACCTTTTTAGAGGATCGATATTCTATTTAAAATAACATAAATATAACTTTACATTATCCTATATGACATATTATGACGCCTTTAGTTGATTCTTTTATTTTGAGGATGGTTATGGTGAAAATGCTTATAAGAATTTTGTTATTCCATTGGATTGTGTTGTACATTCTATATGATACAAGAAAACTCAATATTTTATCTATGTTTTACAAAAAATAAACAAAATATTTAGAAATGATCTCAAATTAATGGATTTGAGATAATTATGTTTGAAAAAAAATAACTTCTGTTAGATGTATTTCTGATAAATGTAATCCTCAATACAAAAGAAAATCCAAAAATAAAAACTATATAATAAGATAAAAAAAACTTTTAAATCAAAATTTATCCTCATTTTTAAAGAGTTTTTCAATGTTATAAATTATATTAAATAATATTTCTCTTAGATATCACTCTGATCATTATTTATTTCTTTTTAATATATTCTAATCTATCAAAATTTAATTTTCTATAAAAAACGACAATAAGTTTTTAACACCGATTAAATCAAGAAATATATCTCTTATTTATGTTTCATCCCTAAGAAAATGGTTTTATACTTATATTTAATTATATCTTGAATGGTTTTCTAGGTTTCTCAAAAAAAAATATAGGAATGTACTATTATCACTAAGGATTAGAGTTTGATTGAATTTGAAACCAAAATAAACTAGAGTTTGTCGCATCGACAAAACAAGAGAAAAACAACTTAAAATTGCCACATATTCATATTCTGTAGTGTATAGTGAAATATAAAGATTATTATTCCTAAAAAATGAAACTAAATCTTATCTTAATAAATAATGTGTTCTAAAAGTACAATTCATATCTAACAAATTACCTCCAAAGTAATCTTCTATGTAACTTTTGAGAGTTACGTTAATTATAGAAGAATAAAACAAACCAATTCCCATATTCCATTTTAATTTACTAAATTCTCACACATAAACAAACTAGAAACATTATTTCTAGTTGAAAATATATTAAATATAATAATCATATCATCACTCCTCTATTTGTTTTTTTATCTATAGGTTTCTCAAATTTATCAAGATCAAGCTTGATAGAGGTACCTACTAGAGTAAAAATAGTTGAGGAATTTAGAAATATATAATTTTTTAGTAAGTATGATATATATATTTATTTATTTGGAATTATTTTTCCATTTATTGAGAAATTTGAAAGTCATTATAAAAATTGTGTTCACTTATCATTCTCATTTAAAACTCACTCCTCAAATATTTTCAAATTTCATAAAATTATATTTTTGAGTTATGCTAAAATATAATAACATCAATATAAATTTGAATAACTATATTCTCCGTGAAAAATATATTTATAATAATATTTTCATCAAAATTTCTATTAATAATATTATTTTTTAATAAATATTTAGTTAATATATCATATAATTATCTTGGGGCTTGTTTAAGACCATTAAAATCATTAGTATATTTGAATAAATTTTATGGAAATTTATTTTCTTCAAAACGAGGAGGTTTTTCATTTTAAACATCATCCAAAAACTAATTGTTATAAATAGATATTTTTAACCATTTGAATTAAAATAAAATTCAGATATGTTTAAATGGATAATATGATTTAGATAAACATGATCATAGCTACCGGTACATAAGTATAATCATAATCTATGGATTCTTATTTTTTATAATCATTAAAAACTAGTATAAATTAATTTCTTACAATTATTCCATTCCTTTCACATTTTTTTATAAAAACCAATTTTATCGCAATTACAATATGTTCCATAGGTTATTAAACTATACTGAAAACATGATTTCTTTAAAATTTAATAAGATATTATTCAATATTACTTAATAAAATTTCATCACTCAAGGAATAATTTACAAATATTAGCTATGAATTGAGATAAGAATACCTGATGATTACATATATTTTTAAAATTGTTTTTGAGTTTTGATTGGTTTATTTACATATCCAATCATATTATCGGTGAGATAAATCCATAGAATTAAATAGTTTTAAGGATCAAATGAAATATTTTACATAACTATCTATTGATTATTTTTCATTTTAATAGTTTCTATATATTTAAAATTATTTTATCTAATTTCAAAATAATTCATTACTAATAGCTTTATTACAAATTTCATAAAACTAGTAGAATTTGTTTAAAATAAATACTCTAGAGTATTAACTACAATATGTTTTACAAAAACATAGTGACTATTATCATTAAATATTATATTAACTATATCCTTAATAATATTAATTCATTTATTTATGTTTTTATATTTTTTACTATTTGAAGGAATCCAAGAAAACTTCATACATGATTTTAAAGATCAATGTTATCTAAATGATATTTAGTATTAAAAATTAATACATTACATCTAAGTACCCTGAAGTATGACATTTTTGGTGTTCTTTTGGTTGATAACTCATATTTAGATTCATTAAGAATTATTCAAATTAAAAACTGATTTATAGTATAATGGATAGTACTAAAAGTGACAACCCAAAAAAATTTAGCAATATATTATTCACTCAAAATGGTTATAGAAATTTTATAAAGAACTTAATTTCATCATTCAATTAATTCATTTTTATAAGGTTCTCTTAGTGCTTAAATATTTTCAATAATACCTTAATTACAAAAAATTATTCAAAATAACATTTTGAAAAATCCCCACTATGATCACATTGAATAGTAATCAATGGTAGGATTTTTTTATTTATAGTATAATAATGAAAAATAATTAAATTTAAGAAGTGTTAAAATTTTCAAGAGAGGAAATTGGTCCAAGTACATCTGATTTATTCTTCAACATGGGCATATAAAAAATGCTTTATTCTAATTCTCCCAATTAATGAAAGACATATAAGTCCATTTGCACTAACTGTAATGATTTTACAGTTGAATCTCCATTAAAAAGTTTAAAAACATACTTTTATTTCATTATGCATTGATCAGGATCACCAAATCTAGTTGAGATGAACATAATTTTAGTAAGATCCCCCCAAAGACCATTCGTAGAATGTTTTTGTATGGTAAAAACTAATAATGACCAAAAACAATTTTCCATAATCATGAAAAATCCTCAAAAATATTTAATTTAAGAAAATTTTAATTCTTAACGACTTTTAAGTCAAATGTGTCAGCAATTCCATCATTATTGAGGGATAAAACCAAATAACTGACTGAAATTTGAAAAACAATATTTATCATTCCTGATTTTTAAAAGGTACCATTCATTACATAATATTTTTTTTCTAAAAAGGTCATACTTTATATCCAAAACATTTAAACATTAGATATTAAATATTTTTTCAAGAAATGAATCATACTAAATTATTTTGGTTTTACCCTTTGCATTGTCTCTAAAAGAGACTCATCCACTATTTAACTTTCCCAAATTCCATAAGTTTTAATTTAATCCTATCATGTGTTTAGAACAACCATTATCCCTATACCACTTATTCTATTTATTGGTATTCATCAACTTTTCTTGAAAATATTGAAACTATGTTCTTGGTACTCAATATTCCATGGGTCCATTAATGATAGAAAATAAAATTTTAGAAACCCACATATTTTCAACTCTCCTATACTGAACAACTGATAGTTGTAGGGAATTAAAATATTTACTAAACAATAATGATTGAACAATGTTTAAATGAAACAATTTTATTTAGTGACCAAACCATTAAAATTATTTTCTATGAGTTCACTTATTGGAAAAAATAGTTTGAAATAAAATGTAATTTATTAGATTTAAATCCAATATTATTAAAAGTTATATATATCATTTTTTTAATATAAAAAAATATTTATTAGAACTAAACTTTGAAAATGGTTTCTTCAACACAAAAATTACATATTTAAGTTAAAAAACTAATTTTCAATCATCAAACATTGAACTAGTAAGAGGGTTAGATTCAAATTTCAAGTAAATCTTTTAAATTTTAATAGTATGTTTTAAAATTCCACTATCGGCCTTCTAAACATCATCCTTAACATTTTTATTTTAATTATTCAACTTTTTATTTTATTTTTTTTCCATACAAGGTATGAATCTATCCATTTATTCTTTTGTATTTGAAATTTTTTCATAATCTAATAAATTATTGTTTTTCATTATCTAATGGATTATATTGTCCATCAACTAATGAAGTTTAACAATCATGTTCTATGGAAAAATACCATTTAGAATATAAAGATAAATATGTAACAGATTCAATAGTTACCATCCTTATTTAAAATTTTCATCTATAAGAAAATCCACATAGAAACCAACAATCATTGGTTGGAACTATAACATTTCTTCAATGGTCTATCAAAATATGTGTCACCTCTTCGAACACTACATTCCTTTTGGGATCTAAAAATATTCATACATCTACATTTAGAAGTCCTCCTTATCATTTTATCTATTCTATTTAGTTTTGGCCAATCATGACTTATATGTCCAATATTAATACATTCAAAATATATAACATTTGTGGACTTATTATACCTATGTATATCTCTACTATAATTCCAATTATCATATTATAAGTTACACTTTCATCTTATTAATTATTTTCTTAATAGAGAGAGTTACACATCACTAGACTTTTCATATCTAAAATATGATGAAAAATTATATTTTTTATTTTTATGATTTTAACTAAAATTTAAAACTCTTGAAGAAAAATTACTACAAGTAGCATCAAATGATACAAAATTTTTTCCTTTTCTCCTTTTTAGAAAATATTTTTAATATAATATCATATTTAATAAGAGATTTAAATAAATTATTATGAAATATATTAGTCAAGTTCTTTTTTAATCAATTGTTGTGCGCTTAGACTCTGACACCTTCAGAAGTGGATCAAATGCATTTTTAGTGGTCTGATCAAATTATTGATCTTTCTCACCAATAAATAGTGAAATAGTTACAATAGTCATGAAAAATGATTCATTTTTGAAATAGACTCTTTAGGTATTAAAAAATGTCTAATAATATCCTCATAATATAGATCTTTTTGTTTAAAGGATAGCAGAAGTTATAAAAAGTGTAGTCTGAAACTTCATCTAAATTCCATTAACTATATCCCAAGTGTTATTTGACTATAGTTATTTATCATCATCAGACATAAAAAGTTCTCCAAACTTTATAGTTATCCTCATATTCAAAATTCTAATCACTAAAAAACATATACTTACCCTTCTTTAGAATATTATAATTTCTTGTCATTAGAATATTTTACTCCACTTTATTATTAGTCATAGAAATATTTATATGACCATGAAAGTAATTTTAATAATTCCGGTCAATGATCAGAGAAAAATCAGGGTTCATGTTATCAATTGAAGTAACATTTATTCCAACCATCCTAAAAAACTTTTCTTACTACATAATTAGTGTATGTAAACTAAGATACAACTTATAAATAATAAAATGGAAAAAAACCATATTCAGTCTCAAATTTGGTGACCGTCTATGACACCAAGGGTTTTCCTATATATAGTAGGGTATATGACCTACATGGTGGGAAATTGTAGTAAAAAATATAACTTATAATTGTTTTCCACTTCTATATGTAAGTAAATATGATGTTATGACATTCTAATCGACCCATATTTTTTCAATAAGAATGTAGAATAAATATACTTGTGATGATTAAAGATCTTTTAAATGAAATAATCAATAAATCAATATTAATATAGTGTAGATATTAACGTATATAAAAATAATCAACACATATGAATTTTAGTTTTTCAGATGATTAGTAAGATCCGGAAAAAATAATAATAGAAAATCCTAATAGAAAATATCAAAATATAGTGTATTATTTTTAATACGAATACTCTCATAAAGGATATTATTAAGAAACACATTTATAAAAAGTGTAATATTGTTATTTAAACCATAACTATGTTATTCCAAACAATAAACCTATTGGAAGGTATGTCCTACTTTACATAGAATCCCTCAATATAAACCCATTAGTAGGTGTTATGTCTTATTATCACTAGAAGATATTGATCATAGAGTATCAGATCATGGTTTGTCTTCCTATCCCTAGAAGAGCTTATTAAAAAAAATAGAAACACCTAGATCAGTCTTCCTATCCCCAAAATACCTCAATAAATAATTCGAAACTAATAACACCCATCAAATTAATATTGGAACAATTGGATTTGGGAAAATACCTAAAATACAAGTTAAATTTGGTGTAAAAGAAAATGATGATAATGAATTTACACTTAAGGGAAAATTGATTAGGTTACAAAATCCCTCACCCTTAAAAGGATACACGGTCAAAAAACCCCACTGATTCATGTGAAACATGAATATAATGTGAATGTGATATTTGTGACTAGGTTTACACATGATCTCTTAACCAAGGCCTATCCTGATGAAGCCTCCGAGAGACATAATATCTTCCAATGATGAATTCTTAATATGAATAATGATATCAATGATGGGGTCCTCATGAAGTAATTTATCATCACACAATATAACAAAGACACACAATTGAAAATCCCATAATAGATTATGTGATCATAGGAGTATGTTGTGGGTCATTCATTCAGTATCTATTGTTTATGTGATGTCCCCAGAGTCATGTGATAACCTGGTGATAGACTCATAATGAAACTCATCATGGAAAATCTATTCATGACATGTTTATGTCACATTTGGTGTTCTACATGTATTAGGATAGATGATTTCACTAAGGTCATGTGACCAATTCACACCAAGTACATGAGCCAAGGCTGACTAATGCAGATGAATTTTCACTAACTTAATTTTATGTATGTGTCTCACCCACCATGTAAATCGGAATATATATATGGGGAGGGAATGATTATGTACCATCCTAGGAACTTTACATAGGACTATTATTTTTTATGGGTGGTTTCATATGAGGATGACTCAAAAGAATTTTGTAGAATTATTGAAGTTAAGGAATCACATGATTTAATATCCTTATGCTTGATAAATTAACTAAGAATACTATGATGGTAATTAAACAAATGAGTGATAATTACAAGTGACCGCAAATGGAAAATTATATCACATAATAACACCCCATTCATGTGATAAAATGATGAATTATTGGTTGTACAATCAAAATTTGGCCATAAAGTTAATTGACTTGGACATGTGACCACCCTTTCCTATATCATATACAAGATAATGTTAACCTTATTCCCACAAACATTCACATGGAACATCTACATTCACATGAATCACATGACCTGATAGAATTCATGTGATCACCCCACTCTCAACAGTGCCACTCATGTTCTCATAAGTCCTCCAATAAGGCCATTAAAATTAATATCCTCCAAAAGTACCTAATTCATCAGGACATAATCATTATGAGTTAAATCCACGTATATTTCCCATCATTATCCAAGTAACATATGAACTATAAGGACTCTAATTCTTGTTTAAATATAGATACATAGGATGCTTTCTTAAGGCCTATGATCTGTAATCATGAAAAGTTATATGTTTAATATTTTGATATCTCTTGTTTCTCACACCAATCATGACTCATGTGGTCCCAGAGATTTGCAACAATAAGCCTTTATCATAACAAAAGAACTGATATGAACTATGATGAATCTGATTCCTATTAAAATCATAATATTTAGGATGAACTTCATTAAGGCCCATGATCAATAAATAATATATTTCCATCAATATTTCAATGATTCTATATTCCACATAAAGACTAGAACACCCTCCAATATATAGATTTCACATTTCAATGTCCCATGTGAAAGCTAATAATTCCTATCTCATGGATCTATATTTTCCCCATTACTCATAATCATACTTCTCTTTTTTCGACCTCAATGAGTATGAAAAAATCCAAAATAACCCCATTATGAGAATCCAACTTTGGTGTAAGCCCAGACAATATTTTTATTTTAAAGGACATACTCCTAATGAATCATGTTATGGTAGCCCTAGTTTATAAGCCCCATATAGAATAAAAAATATTCTCCCATATAATGCATCTTAAATTTCAAGATATCTTGTTTTTTACACATAGTGTGAATCATATGATATTAGATACCTATAGTGATCATGCGATTAGTATGATACAAATTTCCCCAACATGTTCCTCCTACATTGTTGAAAGTCCTAAATATATTTAGAAAAACAACATGCACTCTAATTCCTACCTTTATGGGATATGTACAATTTATCTTCAAAGTGTGATGCCCCATGTCTTATATACAAATATACCCACAAAATTCATTACTACATGATGTTAACATATATACTATGGTCTTATCAAATGACCTTAAATAGTACCACTCAGACTATGTGGGATTTGAATATGGTCATTATGAGATATGTAGGATGCACCCCTATGGTTTCAATATAACATTAGTAACCATTCATCATCAGTCTCATCTATACATATCCCTTATGAGGTCATTTATGTCAATCCATTTCCTGAACATACTTCTATGAGCCTTAATGTATCATCAGTAAGGTATATATTTCCCATATAACATATTTTATTTGTCTATATTCCCAACAAAATCTTACCTCGTCTGGAAAGCTATATTCTTTCTGGGTCCTAATACATCATCATCATTGGGCCATATTACTGATAGGGATTATCTTTATAGGGACATAGTCTTTGTGATATCAACTCATCCCCATAGGTACATATCCTCTTTGAGGTCAACCAAAAGAAATTTATCATGTCTATGTACAACAAAAATCATTTTTAATCATATTTAACCTCAAAATCCATAGCACATGATATTAAACTATATCGATTAGTCCTTGTCACATACCTTAAAAGGTACGATGTGTCCCATTAAGTGGAAAAAATACATAAGCTCTGATTCATTATAAAAGGACATGTAGTATTCCAAATTCAAAGTCTTGATCCAGATAACATAAGAAACCGTCACCTCGTAGTTGGAAATAAACTCTAGAGTGATTTGTTGAGTGGATGTGAAGAATAATAACCCCTTAAATCAACCTCAGAAAGTATTAATTTGTATTATGTTTTGGGATCATATGATATATATAATATATATCATCAACAAAGAATACTCAAAATAAATATATATATATGATATAGTAACTAGTCCTATATTGGGATTTGGCAACGATTCAAGAACATATTATAAATGTATAAGAGAGTCTCCACGCAGTGAATAATTCCCCTCAAAAAAGTTTGATGATCCTAACATTCCATCTTTTTAACCAATCTATGTTTTAATGTGTCTCTGTTAAGGAACTTCAATGAACTTATTCCTTTGGAATGTATCTCTATAGCTAATCAAGGTGGGTCGAAATATTGAATACTTTAGATTCCATGAATAAACCCTATTACAAGATTTTTATATAGAATCTATCTCCCATGTTGAAAAACTAATGCTGAACTAAACATGAATCTATCAATAAATAGTAATGGAAATGTTGAAAACTTTTTTAGATTGTTCTTTTCACATCCTATATGAATAATGGTGAACCTAATTTGAATCATTCATTAACTAGGATAAAAAATTATGTCACCCATGCATTGAGAATTAAGTATATTTCGTACTTATGATAATGTAGTTAGTGGTGTACTTATTTATATTTGTATTTTTGATTTCAAATATATTTCTCTATAAACTCACTTATATTCCAATACAATGGTATCATCATCAGGAAAATGATATGATAATACAACTACCATGAGAGCTACAACCTCTATGAATTGGGATATTAAATCACATACCCCACTCATCCAACATCTGGTGGGAAACATGATGGTCTAGGAATCCTATAGACACAGAGCCATCCCATCACCAAAGGATACAAATAAGGGTATATTAGAATTGAATCACACTAGTGCACCGCACCCTAAGCAGAGCCATGATGATGCAAGTAGAAATTGTCACTATAACTCACCACTTCAATTTTCCATCCCTATAGAATGAAAATTATAACATTTCTTATATTAGGATGGTGAATTAGAAAGATTTTTATTGATCCATACTAGTTTTGGAGTCTCCTTGGAGGGATACTATCACCTACCACTACTAAAAACATAATGAAACACCCCCTAGTCCCATGATATAGGGGATATCCGATAGGTCCCGTCCCTGGACTCTAAAATCTAGGAAACATGGTGATATTTCTATGAGCATTATGTTTTGGACCACATAGATTGGTCCTACATCGACACATACACAAATTAATCCCACCAACATTTTCTTGTGAAAAAATGAGAGCAAGATCATATACCTGCTCGCCCATATCAAACCTCCCAGTATATTCTAACTATTATCATGGGGTAGACATGTATTCCTACTTTTTATAAGATTCCAAATATATTTCCCAATAAAATAAAGAGTATAGAAGTGGGAATATATCCCCATTTTGGTGAGGGATGACTAAAAAAAATTCTATTGAAAAAAAGGGAACTTCCTTTTGTTGGAACTAGAAAAATCACTTACATGAATGAGGAAAACTCTAAGAAACCTGATTCAAAATGGTAGATAATTTCACATGATTGTATTTAACAGGTCATGATGCCCGAACAGAGTTATAGATCTGATGCTAAGGCCATTTGAAGTCAGAATGATGAAAATGGCCAGAATGAGAGATTCTTTGGGAAAGTATGGAGGTGAACTTAACATTCCCAAACAGTACTTACAATACCTTTATGGTCATGCAAGTGAGTTTCACATAAAAGAAAATAATCATTTCTTTGTATTCTCCAAAGTTTGAACACATTCCCAAGCCCCATGTGTGCTAAAATGTAGTGTTACACACAAAACTGCAATCTTGAACAAATGAATGAAATCATTCATATAAAACTCGTCATGAAATCATCCTGAAAACCCAATTTGACATCAAAAATAGAAGTTCTACAAGAATGTGTACCGCTCTCCAGAAGCAAAATATTTTTTTCACAACTCCAAACAGATGAGAACTAACATGAAATCTTGTCCACAGAAGAAAATTTTACATGCCAAAGGAAACCTTGTGTTCCACTATAGAGATTCCTATACATAGGGTGCCGACCCCCCCCCCCCCAATAACCAAATTTGGGGGAGGACCTTTGGGTGAATTTCTTGCACAAAAAATATTTAGTTGTGCATAGCGTGCAAACCCCCAAAGTACCAATCGTTCACACTTTTACCGAGGATAAACCTCTCAAGTATGGGGGGTTCAACTAAGATGTTATCTTGAAACTATTTTCATTGGGAATACAATATCTTACAAGGTCATATATTTCATGCACCTATTTTATATACACAAACTCTAATGTTTCATGATAGAGGGTTTCCAAATGTGGGCTTGTAGGACATGCCTCACACAAACTTCCTTCATGCACACAAGAGTTTCAACTTATGTATAATAGTGTCGAACTATCAATTCTTATGTGAAACAAGGACGATATTCCCATTATTGTGTGAAATAGTACCATGTTTCGTAATAATTTAGAAAATTGTGTTGAGGCATGCACCAGTAGATCCATATCGCATGGACTACACCCCCCTGAACCCCTTCTCAAGATTAGTGTTGGGCTATAGTATTAGGCCTCCAGCTTGGTATGTTCGCAACTATCACTGACCCCCATGAAAAATTGAGTGTCAAATTAGAAACGTTTTTGTTCGGGTCTAGAAAATTTTGGATTCAGACATTATGTAGTCCCAAAATCCACACCTAGAATAACTTGATTCAAGATACTCATCAACACTCCTTGAAACACTTTGATTCAAACAACTCCTCTTATCCCCTTTCCCATTCCTTGAGTTGATGTTATCATCTTGGGTTCCACACCCACCTTGAGTCAAATGATTCCTCAAGAAACTCTTCAAACCCCTTCATCAGACTCCCATTCCCAATCAAAATAGAAGGGAATTTGTTAAATAAGTCACACATAAGAAATTTATAGGTTTATTTCACCTTTTAAACTTCACTACATGACATTAAACTATTTCATACCCTATCATTCAAGAATAAGATTCCTTATGTGCTAAGAATAGGATGCCTCATACCATTATCAATGATAATAAATTCCTTAGTCCACAAAAATTGACTTTAAACTATAGAAGAACCTATAATTAAAGAATATGATTCCTTATGTGCTAAGAAAAGGATGTCTTAGGCCATGATCACGAGAAAACATTCCATATTCCACATTACATGACATTAAACTACAGTATACCATATCATTCAACAATAGGATTACTTAAGCCTCAATGAAATGATGTCTTATTACATGATCATTTGATGAAATTCAACAGTCCCTGCATGATGTTACACTATATCTTACCCCATATGAAAAAATAAGATTCCTCCTTTAACACACATAAAAATCCTTATGAATCAATCATAAGATGCCTCATGGCATGATCATGAGACAACCAAAAAAAATCATGGGCCTCCTCATCAAGTGTCTGCCCTAATCATATAACTTGACCAACAAATGAGTTGGTATTCCATCATGACCTATGATGAGGAATCCTAAACGGGTTTGGTCAACGCATAATCCCCACATATCATGTCCATTTACATGATGTTAAACTATAATTTTACCCCATTAAATGGACATGATATTCCCTTATGACCAGACATGAGGATTCCTAAATGGGTGTAATCCCCAAACACATCCTTGTTTCTCCTAGTATCTCATTTCCACCCACTGATTGTAATCCCTTACAACCGTATTCACCCTATCATAAGAATCAATGTGTATGCCCCAACCACAAAATCTCATGGGCCTCCTCCTCAGGTATATGCCTCACCCCATTCTGAACAATGTGGTCTTTGATTCCCAACTAACATGGATAAGTAGGATCCCTACATAACGTCCAACCCCAATATCTACATCCGTCCAGATCTCTTACGGATCACATCCATGGTAAGGTTATTTCTCTCACTTGGAAGACCCCATTTTCTCCCCGCCCATCGAGCAGCTTCAGTGAATAATCCACATAAAAAATACAACTAGGAGATATACTACTATGAATGGAATCTTATATGCATATTCCCGCACACCATACCTTGTAGGTGCACTACTTGTGATACGAGCATCCTTACAACATTACAGTGATCCACATAGACTTGTCCAGTCACATGACCATAAATTGTGGTATAAAATGATGTGGGTTTTGATAACTATCTTCTAAAAAGGATACTTTGGATGCCTACATGAGTCTCAATCACAAAAAATGATTAACCTATGTGGTCCCAACATGGGAGACACATCCCGGGTCCATCTCAAGCGACGTTCTGCATCTCCACGGGGCTTTATCATCCATCGGCGTGACCTTATATTTCATATGGACACACCTCCCTAATCTGACCCAAGGGTAATTTTCATCACCCATCATGGGTATGTCTAATGGGATATTCTAATCCATCTCCCTGGTTCCCCTATATAGGTAGTTCCCATCCATCGGTGTGGCATCACTCCTAGGGACACAGCTCCATGATCCACCTAAATGGGGTTCTAATAAACCATCATGGGTATATATTAAGGGTCATTTTGATCAATCTATTGGGTTCAACTCCATGGGAAATTACTATCCATTTGTGTGACTTCTTCCCTCTTATAAGTGAAACTCCTTGATTTGCCTCGATGGGGAACATTGATCAATCAACTCAGTCATCACAAGATGTTAAACTTGTGATCCCAAATAAATGACTCATGTAAAAGAAGGGATACTTGAGGTTAAATACTTGAAGATATATGCCTATGGAATCATCTACCTCATGTAAAACAAGGGATGACTAATGAAAAAGACTTGAAAGATATACACATCCAGAATATGATACCTCATGACGGACACAGGATGCCTTGGGTTCCATTCCTACTATGTATCCCCAAGATTCCCTCCTATGGGAAAAAATATTGGTGAAAAATTCACCCAATATCCATTAATTCATACACATGTCTAACGTTACCATATACTCTGATGAGAGGTCACTGACCCACTGGATAGAAGAAGCATAATTAACTGGTGTCCACAAAGACATGTCAATAAGAATGTACTTTGTGAACATAATGAAAATTTATGAGGGAGACCTAGAATGGGAAAAAAGATACAAGGACGAATCCATAGAAGGAGGAACCAAAATCCAATCATAAAATTTCAATCATGGAGTAGATATTTCCATTGAATGTGATGAAAGATTCCATCCTTTGGAAATGGAGAATGTAGGGGAACAACTGTGATATAAGTTCATGTTAAACATGCGGTGGAAATTTGTACATAAAAGGCTTGGAAAACACCAATATTTCTACCCATGCACTTGTAATGTGAAGAAATATCCTGGTATTCTTAGTATATTTTTTCTAGAATATTAAATCAATGATATAGGTACATGAACATATTTCTCTTATATCCACCAAAAAACATCTAAGCATATAATACATGACCATATAGCTTCTATAAGAGAAGTTATATATTATTTATCCCATATGGGATGATTAGTAGCATATTTTGATAAATTAAAATGAAAAATACCAAGATAATATCCCCATTCTGACTGAGATTCCTCAACGCATCATGGTAGTCACTTTAGGGAATGCACATATTTCTGTCAGAGAAAGTAGGAGGCATTTTAATAAGGAAAACAAGAACCATACTGATACCCTTATTCCAACTATAGTTTATCAATAATACTTGACTATCATCTCTAGATAGGTTCATAATACTATTAAACGATGTGGTGACATATTCCAAAGGAAAATTGGGATAATTCACATATTCTCACTTCAATTGATTTTTTTCCAGAATATACCGATATTCATTTAATTGTGTGAATATATCTCGACCAAAATTGTTACTCAACATATTCCAATATATTACAAAACGAAGACACATATTATGACTCCCTACAATGAAGGATGGTAGAAAAAATCATTATATGCAATACAGATGGAGTACTATATTCATTCATTAATTTTGGAGGTCCATCACCTTATTCTGAAAGGGTATTATCAACCTTAATGGGATAATATTCCTACATTAATTATGGTTGACCAATATATTCTAGTAGGCACCCAATAATATGGTAATATTTTTGCCAACAACTTATAAGATCACTAAGATACTCAAGTACCTTCCCATTAGTGGGTCCATATTCCCATGGTAGTAAAAATTCATCGGGATACTCCAAAGGCCACAATGTAGTATTCTCATACCCATTCATGATCTTAAATAATAGGTCAGAATATTCTCACTATAATTTAGGATGAGGGTCACATTACACCCCTACCAAATTCTAGCTTCCATGAGTCCATACATCACATATCTGAAACATCTAAAGGATTTTTTGAATTTTCATATGATATATAATTCCACACATACCATGAAATTTCTCATAATATTAGAATAATGATTAATTATTTGGATCCTAGCACTAAAATCCACCATGTATAACCTCATTAAGGTGATATCTCACCAAAGAAATTACATCCTCCACATGGAAGGGATCATTTTCATAGATAGGATCTCAAAAAACTAAGTTCAACTGTATACATTGCTCTTTCAATATCCATAAATAACCCATGTTAGTTAGTAGTTCACCCAGAGTAGTGAACAACATCCTCACATTATAAAGGCTACAAATTGTTGTCCTTAGAAAAGAAACCTTTTTTTGTCCAGGCAGATGGATACACCTCTGATGAGTAAGAATATGACTTGGACATATTGAAATAACTGGAGAAGGACAATATACAGACTATGTTATGGCCTATCAACACATACATATAAGATTAATATATCATATAGTGGAGTTGTGCATGTTTTAATATAGCTCCAATGATACATTTACATTGAATAAGGATACTAACCTCCCATATCATGCATTGTATGTGTTTGTTCATGCTATGAAAATTCTATCCTACCAAATAAAACCCACCATTTTCTTTATAACATGAGACCCACATTCCGAAATTCCCAGTGGGAGCCTATATATTTATTTAGTCCATAGCCTATCATTCCTATAGTATATACTAACTAAAAGATCATCAAATGAGAATATCAGAGGATGTGGTGAATACTGAGAGCTATATTTTGACTTATAACTGTGTATATAATATTATGTGAACACATAATCCTAATATCTCATTACTATAGAAGATGATGCAAGAGCAATAATCATGCAAGCCAATTGTAAATCCAAAAAATGAAATCCCTTTTGATGACATAATAATGTCGTGATTAGAGTGAAAAAGTACATTGATAGGATCATAATTTAAAACTCTTTACATTATTAGAACCCATCTCAAATATTATTTTTGAAGTCTCTGAATTCAATATATCTCTCCATGGAAAAAATCACCCATTCTATATAGGTACTATGTCTATCCAATGAACGAGTGAAGATAAACTAAATTAAAGAGATTGTTAAAGAATATAACATGGAATCTATTCAAGATTAAGACCAAATTTATTGGAATGGGGGACTTATTTCAACCACTGATTCCCTCAATCCATGAAATAGTAGGATGACATAGAAGAAGTAATTGATGAGTCAAAATCAGATCCATCCCTCAGGGGAAGGGGAATTTTGAATGTGACTTCTAACTCAATAACCATTAATTCCTTAGTAGATTTGGGATATATCAGTGGAAACCCCACATCTTACTCAACCCTCTTAACTAGGGGAATCATTACCATCCACACTAAGAATATTTTTCTTCTCTATATAGGGTTGTGGTTACAAACAAAATATACCCCAAAACGTCCCGCCACCCTAATACAACCATCTAATTTGGGACACTATCAGTGGGGATGGTCATAGATTCCCTTGAAATATCTATTCATCGACCAAAACTAGGGGAATACTCAATAAGGGTCACAAGAAAAAATGACCCCAAAAGGGATAGGGTCAAGGATTAGACATCATGGTAACTAGAGGTTCGTAGTCATTATATTACTTGGGGAATGATAAAATCATTCCTTCCACTTGATAATCCCTAGTGAAAATCATCTATATCTATCAAGATGATAAAAACTGAGACTCAGATACCGAGGAATGCAATTCATAAATAGTACAATGAGAAAGGGGTTTCATTGATGCATAGATTATATCTTCACGTACCTAAAATGAAAGGAGTACCCAAAACATAGCACCTATGAATAATTACTTTCCACCATCTCGATGCTATTTCACCAGGGATAATGGAAACATTATGGAAACATCCCTCTCTCACTAATAAATAAATAAATACCCTCTATAGAGGAGATGTTGGTGCACTATGTGGTCGATATATATGATATTATATGAATAAATGTCTAATTTATCACGGGAAATATTAAAAATATGTATCATATCATAATGGAATTGAATGCATCTCATCCCACCCATATATAGGGGGGTTAATGTACCTACAGTGATGAACGATTATCATTAAGCTAGCTTTGGATCTAGGAATTTAGTTTTTTAATAGAGAAAAGTATTTTTCCTCCATTATGACTAAATCTATCCTATATTAGGACAATCATGTGGTACATTCATGGATTAAAAAAATAGCTTATAAATGTTGGTTGACCATATCAATCCTCATCCACTACTCATGCTAAAGAGGTATTTCAGATTTTGGTACCCCAATAAATCCTCAATTGTATCAAGTCTCTTGCTTCTTGAATATATGTAATTAACGGGAGAGAATATATCATGTTGTCCAATTATTAGCCACATCCCATATGGGTGGATAAAAACATTAACCTGCATAGTTCTAGGAATCATATTTTCTCCACCTTTGATAGAATGGTAGACCCAAAGAAACACCAATCACATTTTTTGTTTCAATGTGTCATTATGATGTGAACATGAGACTATAAATAAGTGAAAAAATAAGGTTATTTGTGTAGAAACTGGTAGGGACATCTTTTTATGGCATAATATCCTCCTTGAATGGTCAGTCACTGGATGGGAAGGCATCCCTCATCCATTCCACTTACGGTTTAGCTCTACACTACTAAAGATGATGATCATCAACCTCATGAATTCCAAAAAATATGAAAATGATAGGGTCACCGACTATATAACTATATGGAAAAGTATTAAATTCTCACGAAGTATCCCACTCCCATATGAGATGTTGAAACTATGTATAGATAATCTATGTGATGTACTGCATGAACCACTAACACCAGTAAAATATCCCAATAGGTTTTAAGAATTTTTAGACACAACCTAATTTTTGGAGAATTTCATTTGATGAACCAAGGCCTTATCTATGACCATTTCCATCAAAAATAGAAAAAGGTCTGGAAAGATAGAAATTTCCCCCATTATCATCAAAACAGTGTCAGTTCCCACCAAAGCACCCAAGAATTCCCAACATTTCCTGGTACCTCATGTGGAGTGGAAAAATATGTAAACCACCCTGACCATAGGAAAAAATAGATCATGTATGTCCATGAGTTGAGAAATGGATGAACAATGTATATTCATTCAAAAACTAATATGTTCCAATTTATTTTCATAGTTGTAGAAAAAAAATTATACATGCTACCTAAGCCTAGGAAATCCAGTGAGGTTAGAATTAGTGATTATTCTAACAATTTAGCATTCCATCAGGGGATATGGCACACTATCCATGAAATATTCTTATTCAAGGATATCATCTAAGTCATGGTTGATTTCAGATAAGTAATACTAGGAATATCCCCAGTGCAAGTGGTCCATGTGTCCACAACCTAATTAGATGAATAAGATTTCTAGAAATAAGGTTTGAACAAGAAATAGAAGAAATTATATGACTAGATGATTCGAATTGTAGTCCATTGGGATCGTGTTTTTCATAGAAAAAAAACTTCTTAAACTAATCATTACTCAAACACCGCCTTTTTTGTCCAAGGGAACTGCATGAGAGTCATCCTATGCTAGCATATCTAATCATTATAATAAATATAAGGTAAAAAAAGAATAGCCTCATCCTACTCCCAAACTGAACCTAATAATTGTCTATTTCTTTCCTTCATCATCTGGGGCATGGGTACCACCCCCCCAAATAGAACCCACATTAGAAGAAGAAATATTATTCAGACCTATTAACTCAATTCTCATAGAAGACCCCTTATCCAACGATGAATACATTTATAAACCCAGGTACTCTTAATATTTATGGGGATCCACACGAAGAGCATGCATAAGTGAAGGGAATATGGCTATATATAGTCATGGCCAATCCTAATATCCTAAACACATCCCAGTAGAAGACATATATGTGGAAAAAATAATCAATAGGGATCTTTAGTGATCCTATAAGGTGTATGAAGGAAAAAATAGTCTTTTAAGATTATTTTGAACCCAATTATTCTTTTTGATCATATAAAAGGAGTGAAATTGTCTGATTATCCCAGATGAGTGGTTATACCAAGACAAACCACTTTTTCAGTAATAAATATTCCCCCAACTTCTATCAAGGTACAAAATTTATTAACCAGGCCATTATACACCCTAAGAAACCTTACAAGGAGGTGCCCAATAGCGGTAATTATAGACCACTAGTGTAGAAGTATGAAAATATGAAATATTTGGCAGTTATCTCATCCAATTGATCGATCATATATACTCTACATCTCATAAAACTGATTTTGGAGGTGTTTGGAGTGGTCCTACATAGTCCATAAGAGTTTTAGATAGAAGTCATCAAGACTGAGGTCTATCATGCGTAAACAAGTGTAGAATAATTTCATCCCACTATATCATTCACCATGAAAGACAAGGAACATTTTCTTTAGGGGAATTTATGACCCTTTGGTGTTTTTGGTAGCCTACACAAATTAGACATTTAATGAGCTCTACTTGAAAATGGCTCTATGATTAATCTCATATCTATCTAAACCATATGAAATTTAGGGTATATCGAGGATTATTTATCTCCATCAAAGATGACCATTCTAATGTATAATAGTGGAAAATAAAATAACCTCATAAAAATCATGCTCAAATCCCAATTTAAGGGCCTAGTATTCAATTTTGAGATCATGTCCATCCAATAGGACATGACATTAAATTTTGTACTCAAGTGTCCCAAGATTGATATCTACAAAATAGTACCATCGACATTCCATCAATGCTTGAAATACCCCCAAATATGGGAAATATGGTATGTAATGTGGGGATACCTCCCCTTTTGAATCTTGTGAATCACAGTACTCTGGTTCGTATTTATTCAAGAGCGAAGGAAGTAAAAAAAATTGGGGATGAATGAGGGTTTGTATTCCTAATGGTTAGAGAACCACCCCTACAAGATATTATAGATTAATATACAATTAAAAAGAGTTTCCTATAATACTAATTAGGGTGATATGTACAACTCTAGTAGGACTTCAAAAACTAAAAAACGTCAATAGCAAATGTTCATAAGATAACGATGACACTGACTGATGTAGTCCAATTAAAATATAAAATATCAATGTCTTGTATGAATCATTATATTTTCTTATTTTTAAAAAAAATTAAAACACCCCAAGACATTTATTACAACTCAGGAATCCCATTCTTCCTCTATCCCTAACAAATACAGAGAAAAAATAGAATATCTCTAAAATTCTCCTGGTTAAAAAACTTATACCATAGAACATCCATATTATAAGATTGTCTTATTATCCCCTATTGGAGAAATATATTATCTTGTATTATATTCCATCTTTGAATAAATATCCATAGAAATGAAGGTGGAGGATGAAGAGGATGACAATAGAGATTCCCCTACAGTATGTTTGGAAGGAGTCTCCTCCACCATCTATGAGATTAGGAAGATTTATTTGTGAATAAAAAAGTACCTAGTACCTACACTTATTAGAATCCTCCTCCCCCTATATGTGAAATAGATTGATGTCTCTAAATTGAAGCAACATCACTACATGTTCACCTTAAAGTATATATAAATTCCATAATTGGGGCCCGATGTGGCCACCCATTAGATGGTATATCTTTATGATCAGCAAGGATTCGTGTAGCTAAGAGAATAAATCCTTCAAATTCTTCCAAAGTGGAATCCATTGTCGGAAATATTATTAAATACGGATTCATATGAGAGGTGAAATAACAAAATTGGTTGACAATATTGACCAAATTAGGAAAAATAATAGTAAAATAATTCTTTTCATCGATTTCAGGGATCAAAATTTACATTGACTAAAGGCAGACATACAATTTAGGATGAATAAACTCATTATTGATCTAGATATGAGATTTTAATCCCTTTAAATTTATAGACACATACTCATGGTAGAATTATATCAAGATATCCCCTAAAGATAAAGAATAATCCACCATCAATGTACATTAAGGAATTCCATGCTTCCAGGGTATGCCCTTTTTTGGAAAAATGATGGATCCACTTAGTAGCATTATATACATCATATATTCAATTCACTTTTGTGAATAATAATATATTATTATTTCTATTATCTAGTGGTTATATTTCAGTTGTATTGTTAAATTCTCATCGACTACCAAGAAATATTTAGAAAATTATAGTAGTAGAGCTTGAAGATAGACCCTCCAAAGTATAATTTAGCTATACTTTTTGGGAAGATACATGTATTTTTCGTATATAAAAATGGAACAGCGGTCATTCCAAAGAATACTAGTGTGATCCTTACACCATCTCCCATAGAAAATTCAAATAGTTGAGTGGAATTCAGGGCTGCCACATTTGTATAATGCATTTTATACAAATCCTAGTCGAAAAATTTCTCCCTTTCACATGGTTGGTGGAGATGGGATCAATAAATCAATGGGATGATTACATCCAATAATACATCACGAATATCATGAAATATTGGTTTCACCTACCAATCTTGTTACCAGTTGTATAAGAGGAACTACTCATACTATATATGTCCATCATGGAAGGATCCTATTATGCCCTTCTCATGCAGATGAATGATATAGGAAATGATAATAGTATCTATTATATAAGATGAAAAATTATGAACACTATGAATTGATATTCCAATATTAAGAATAAATTTATTTCACTCTTCTTCATAGTGAGATATATGGTGCGCTACATGCAATATAATAAAGTCCACTTGGTCTCTTATATTGACATGTTCATGTATATTATCGGTTTCCCTATGAGGAATGGACATTTTTCCTTTTGGGATGTCATCCTAAAAAAAATCATATCATATAATTCAATAAAAGGGTTGGCAAGATCTAATTTCTTCGTGACACATCATGCCATGGAAACTCACCAGTAAACATTGAAATCATAGATGAATAGGTTTTCTATACCCATGAACCACCCCAAACATGAGAGATATATTTTTATAAGTCCTATAAATGTTATAATAGTATTAAAATGGAAATATTGATGTTAAATTCGGTTATTTTGGAGGTTTTATTTACTTTTTTAGAAAAGTAAATTATTCCCTACCGATTCCTGCAATCCAAAAACTGCACCAACAATGTGGTAGAATACCATGTCTTTATTAAAGTCCTAGAATTTTCTTAATGGCTATAGATAGAAAATAAAAATGTAAAGGGATATTTATAGATATCAATTAAGAATATCAATATAGAATAGACCATCAAGAAGGATGAATATACCCATATAATCTTCTATGCGAGGGAATATATGGAATAATTCCCCCTCAAACTAATACTAAATCACATCCCCCATTCAATGAATGATCACACTGATGTTGTAGCTAATGTATTCATGGCCCTATCTGATATTGAAAATGATGATACAATTTTCTTACATTATAAAAGTAATGGTGGTTTCCCCAATCCACATCTACTATATTTATGAAAAAAATCATATCAGCATTTCTTCAAGACATGAAAATCCTACATCTATCATTGGATGGATGACACCCACAATGGAGTACCTCTAAAATAATAACCTCTTGTTAGATTGACCTAAAAATGAATATATCTAACATCATATAATAAACTACACCCTTAATATCAGGAAAAATGAGAGGAATCTCCTCTATAAAAATCTATAATTGAGTGCTCATCATATTATTTGTGGAATGAGAGATCCTCTCCATAATGTAAGAAGTTTAGGTAGGATCTTGTGTAACTCTTCATTCAAAAACACATATATCACACTAAATAAGGATGATTGGATAATTCCAGAAAACATTGATACAAGACTACATGGAATTACACATGAAGGTTCATTATTGTCAAATATATGAAATTTACGTCGATCATCCCTACACTTTTTTTCATATCACCGAATACTCCAAGTTGTTTTCATTATGGAGAGTGGATGTCATGGGGTTATAACCTAGATAGAACAACAAAATTTAAGTACACTCTTATTTTTAGGAGTTACTTATCCACAAGGTCTAAGGCCATACCACTCAAGGAATTCTAGATGAATAACATCATCATGCTCATTATGTTTAATATCATCACTAGATTTAGTGTTCCTTGTGCAACATTGATGAAAAATGGAATCATTTTCTATTTATCCAAGTTAAAGAGGATGTATTAGGAGTAAAATGCCAAGTACAAGAATTCATTTTGAAATCGTGGATTGGTGAATGTGAAGATGTCCTCTTTGAAATATAGATTCTCAAAAATAATCTATAAAAAGCTGGAAAATGATAAGAAATCATGGCCAAACAAACTTATATATTCCTTGTGAGATTATCATACCACTACCTTAACTACCAAACGACCCCATATTTTATTATCTGTTGACCAAAGCAAATTTTACCAATCACATTTGTAACACCCCAAGATTTTATGAGACAGATTTTTTCTTAATTTTTTTTATTTCTTTGTTGTACGCTTCACCAGTATTAGCCTTCACTATACACAACACTATATTAGCTTGCAGTATACGCAACACTATTCATGGATTGTGTTACACACAATTTTATGTTATTTTGATAGAATTCATTTCACCAAAAACCATGTATTATTGATAACTAAATATTATAACATATTCATTATAATTTTTGGTATGAATATTATTAACATCCCTCTAAAAAACTATTTATATGAAAATAAGTGAGTCTATAATATAATTAAATCACTCTTTATGGATTTTATTAGTGAAATATGTATATAATATATTAAAATTAATTTTTTAAATTCATGTTATATGTTTTATTGATATGATATAGGAATAGATTCAATTATTCTTATAAAAGAAGTATTTTTCAAAAATAAAATAGTTTCACATCATTTTGATGGAGAACCGTTTTTTAATATAGTTTTTTGAAATTTTATATGTTATATTTGACATAAAATACTTATTATTTGGAAGTAGGAACTAAAAATTTACCTTGGTTCAAATTTTGGTATTTTTATAATGAAATTCATTTTTTAATGAATAGTGAAAAGACTATATTTTGATTCAAAACTGCCCTTTCATATAATTTATTAATATAGTGAGATTATTTTTTATTAATTTAAAATTCTAAATTAATTATTTTTTTATCATTTAATCAAACAAATTTCATTGTAAGTAATTTCATATTAATTTTGTACATAAACACATGTCAATATTTTGATAGTTTTTACTTCTTAAAAACAAGATTGCCAGTTTTGACAAAGGAAATTAATTTTAACCTAATTTCGACCAATTATTTATTTTGAATTTAGAAAAATGGATTCCATATTTGGAACCATTTGGTTCAAATTGTGTAAATATGTACCTTTTATTTTGGACATTATGAATAGTAACTTTAGTAATTATTTTTATTACCATGGTTAAAGGTTAAATTAGGTAAACAAGTGGCAAAAAAAATATTATAATTGTATATAACTACCCTAACACTTGTGCTAGTACTATTTGATGAGATATTTCGGGCCATAATAATATTTGGGTTGATTTTCTGACACTATGGAGCCACTTGGACCTGATAATGACCTTTTATAATATTTAATTTAATGTAAAGTGAAATATAACATAAACATGTATCTTTTACGAAAACATTTTTAATATAGGCTTATCTAACTCATATATTTGAATTTAAATATAAATAAGAAATATAAAAATATTTCATAAATCATGGTATTTTATTTACAATTTTTAGACGTTAAATGAACTTATTTATTTATGACACAATTATTAAGCAGTGATTACATTATTAATGAAATATTCAAATAAATGGTATTATAAATATTAAAATAAATGTAATTTAAACATTTAGATTCCATATATTATTTTTTTGGATTAATTTGAAATTTTGGGGATGATTAAATGCATTTTTAGAAGGAATTATGTAGTTATTACAATAAAAAAATAAATTACTAAATAGTATTAAAATTGACATAAATGAGTTTTTAAACTAACTAATATTTTATTAAATTATATTATAGTCTAAAAAATATAATATTATTCCAAATGAAATAAATAATTTTAAATTTTAAATAATTATTCATTTTTGGTTATATTGGAATTTTATAGTAACTATTGTTGCAATATATTATGAAAATACAAGTAGACATGGTATGAGTTATTATTTTTAACAAAGGGTTAAAGTTGAAAGATGAGGTTAATTTTGTAAAGTAAAATTGTAAAAAACATACTTTTTGAGTGTATTTTGACCCCTAATAATTCATACCTCTATGTAAATCATTTTGGGAACATTAGAAAGTGAAAATTAACTTACAATAAATTAATATTTAAAGACATTCCAAAAGTTCCCCTCACCTCTCATATAAAAGGGAACCTCTCCTTCTCTTTTATTTAGACCTCAAAATCATTTGTCTCGGATAAAAACTACCCAAATATCCTTCCAAATTCCCTAAATTAATCTTATAGGACACACATTGTGAATAAATCCATCCTATGGAGACCTTTTGTGCAAATCAACAAGAGATACTCGAAAAAGAGGTAATTGTTTTAACATCTCTTTCAAAATTCATTTATTCTTCTACAACATATTATTATATTGTTTCCATAATAATGTAAAATATCCAGAATCTTATACATTTTTATATGTTATTATATTTATGGTAGAACATTATAACTCTTTTTATACATTATATGAATAAAAATATCACTATGTTTTCATACAAACGACTTACCGTCTCCACGCCTTAGTGTAATTTGTTATTCAAAAATACATAATTTGGATTGGTATATTGATGATTAGAACGGACGTAAATAAGGAATATAAACTTATAATTGTTCTTTATAATTAATATAATAGATAATTCCATACCATTTAACCATTAAGTGAATTATATCATCGCACATGCGTATGTACGACATACCTTCTCCATGACATGATGAGATTTATTCTCAACATTAACCGTTAAATAATTATTATAATGTATGTATAATAAATTATAATGAAATATGTTATATAATAATGATTCTAGATTTATGTATATATTTATGTCATTTACTTGCTTCAATTCAATTCAATAAGGAAACAGAAACAACGTTCATGCATACGTACAACCTACCTTCTCCATGAACTGTGTATTCCATTTCATTTAACTATCAATTATATATATTTTTAAAATAAATATTCATTATATATAATAATTTTTTACATTATATAAGTATGTAAATAACTATATATGTAATAATAACAAGGATAAAAAGTCAAAATCGGTACGATAAATAAATCCATTATTACCCACAATGTTGCATTAACATGGAGTTGATAAATAAACGGGTAATATAAAGTCATAAGTGAATCATATATGATATCATAGATATTATTATGGTTCTTTTATAAGTTAATAATATGTTTAAACCAACTATACAAGAGTTTCATACACATAGATAAGAAATCATACATAATGTAACAGATAATTTTGCAATCTCATCATTATCAGAGATTATTTATTCATAAGTATTTACTAGGATATATTAATCATCAACATCTATGTTTCCTAATTATATAATATTATTTCTATTATTCTACTATTTTTTAAAGTGAAATTTTCCCAATGGATAATTTTCATTAAATGGTTTGAAAGGAATATTTCTTTTGTTTTCCATAAGAGGTATTTTTTAACATTTCTGGCAGGAGTATAAGAGTATTGTTTTTTAACTTATATGATGTGGAAAGATTTTTACACCTCCATAACACCTTATTTCCATGAACCATACACTACATGATTTCATGTTTATTTTCTACTAAATTATTTTCTTTTAAAGTTGGGAAAAATTTTGAGAATAAAAAATTCGTTTGAAGAAATAGGATATTTTCGTCAAGAATAAAGATGAAGTGTTTTATCAAATTTATTTTCCATAAATGATGACATTCATTAAATAGGGATTTTTTTTATCCCTATTATTAATATTATTTTACTCTTTTAATTATTGAATTTTTTTATGAAATCCATTTATTTTTTATGATTATGTTATAATGGAATAATGTTTTAGAAACCTATTTTATTTCATGGGTTATGCTATGAGGAATGATTTCTGTATATGTGGAATATGTAATAATGATTTTGTTATGTTATGGTTAAGAACTATATCTCCCTAAAATTCATTTGGTAAGGATTTATATATCATGGGATAGATATAAATGTAATGGAAAGATAATCTAGTTCAGTAATACAGGGATACAATGACAAGTAAATCTGGTTCGGTAATATATGGTCAGGACCACAATTAAACTCGGTTCAGTAATGGACCATGTCCAATATGATGGTCTTGGTAGTAATTACTTGGATACTATGGAAATAATATTATTTTATTATTATTTTTCCACAACTCCATGTTTTATTCCAATTCAATTTTATCATGGCTAATGTTCCTTTATGATCTAGGCCTTATGTACTACGAAGAGTTATTTAATGACTAATGATTTTGATATTTAAACATTATGTTCACATTTTTAAATTATTATGTATTTGGTTTGTTTTATGTTCTCCATGTTTACCATTATTTACCATTTTTTCTCACCCATTTTATTTTTTTATTTTCCTAGGATATAAAGAATGGTTTTCGATAAGAAAACTAACGGGGAATATCTTTATGGGAGACATTGTATATCTTTCACCAATATAAAAGAATGTGTTTTGATATTCCCAAGAAATTAAACTAATACAATCATTAGGAATTTATTTTTTCAATTTATTACATATTCTGAAAAATAAAGGTAATGTCCATGTACGTCAAGCTATGGTCATTAATGTTTTTATCAGACTGAAGGTTTGGTTAACCATTGGAAACTTGGTTTCAAATGTTTTAGTGAGATCCCTAGAGATATTTCTAAGGTATGTCTAGGGATTTCCATAAGTGTAAATCTAACTATAAGATAAAATCCTATTATTATGTTAATGATCTAGAATAACCTATAACTAATACTAAGATATTAGATATTGAAAGTACCCCCCATTTATTTTGTTTTTTCCTAGTATGATTGTTTCCTCTCACCCCAATATTTTTGTGTTTTAGAAAATTGTTTGAAATAATAGGATTCACGTTAATATAAAATATTATGGAAAATGGAATAATATTCTAAATGAGAAAGGAAATGAAATGGGAGATAGAATGGAAAACATCATTATTATGGTTAATCAACAATATCATAATATGATCTATAATATCAACTTTGGTGAGTTTTTTAACACAAATAATAAGAGAAAGATGGAGTTTCATGGGGATCATAGAGGAAATAAAGTTCAATTTTTATCATGTAAATCATATAGGAAGTGGCATCATGGAGAATGTTTAAAAGGTACTGCAAGATGATTTGGGTAAGGAAAATAAGGACACATACCAGTAATTATAATGGAAATGGTTCAGTTAACACAATTGACAATGATAATGGTATTGAAAGCAAATCAATAATAGTTAAATGTTTTTAATGTGGAATGTAAGGGAATTATGAAAATGGATTCCATAAGGAAAAATCTAATCAAGTGAATTGGCATGGTCGTATGGGTAGTATTTATGTTGTTAATGATGAAGAGACTACAAATGATATATGTGACGGAAGAAGTGTTATGGAATAAAATGATGAAGCTTGGTCAATAGTCTAAGAAGATTGTGATATGATTACATTTTTATCAATAATAATGTTATGTAAGTAATTTTATGATATTTTGGAATAAAGAAACATATAAGGATTGTTTCACTATTGTTTTTCCTTAATTATTTGAATGTATATGCTGAATGGTACCCGTAATAATGAAAAGTTATTCATATATTTTCAGAAAATTGATGATATGTGAATAATGATGGGATAAGGAGATAATGAGATGTTTTATAGAATTGATGACCTTGAGACTGATATAAGGACAAAGTGATATCATGGTTTGAGCATATAGAATTATTGGTATTTTTGGTATGTGGAAAGAGTTAATTTTCACAGAATACATGTTTTCACTATGGTTCTATGGTAATTCATGTTATTATCATGTTTCAATAGAATACATGATTAAGGTATTCACATGATTGGATTATGAAAACCATGAACTACCTTAGGAGATATGGGGGATATATGTTAATTTGATTTGGTTCTCCTCTTTCTGAAGTTATATATTTTCAGTTTTTGGAAGGATTGTAATGTTATCCATTTATATAGAGTATATGTTAAATTCCAGTTGACGTTTATTAGATTAATTTATTATCTTACTATAGTGGAACATGTGCATATTTTATTACCTATGATAAACGTTTTGAGATAGATGGAATGACCTATCATTATATCTCATGATCTGCTAAAACTTCAACAATGAAAAATTCAAGTTCATTTCATTGAATTAAAGATGAAGTGGAAATTTTTCAATGTAGGACCAATGATATGATTTTATTAAAATCAGGTCAGTATTTCTTATCATTTTATTCAACATTAGGGAAATTATACTGAAAAAAATGTTATCTTAGTATCCTCTTATCTGATGAATCAGATGGTCCCTTAAATCATCGTGTATTTATCGATTTCTAATTTTTAACATTCTTTAAACCTTATTCTCTATCACTATCCATCAGAACATGAGGCTTAGATTTCTCTTAAATATCCATGTTTTCACTTCCCTTCTATCTTCTCCTATGTGGATACCCAATGATGAGCTACTTTGGGTAACCTTTATTTTTCTACATTTCCTTTTGATAATGAAGTTTTAGTATTCCTTTTTAGGATGTAGGTTTCTATGAAAGAAATTATCAAATAGTAAACCATTTATAAACCTAATGAATTTTGAGGAAGAAATTCATTTTAATGGGGTTATAATGTAACACTAAAAAATTTTATGATATTGAATATTTTTAATTTATTTGATGCCTGATGTTGTTTGTAATACGAAAACTATCATGCTTTATACGCAACACTGTATAAGATTAAAGTATATGCAACACTATTCATGACATGTGTTACACACAATTTCAAGTTCATTTGATGGAATTCCTTTAATTAAAGACCAATTATAACAGATAACTAAATATTATAAAATATTCATTATAATGTCGTGTATGGATATTATTAACTTTCCTCAAAAAAATCTTTTTAAATGAAAATAAGCGAGTCTATTAAATAATAAAATCACCATTTTTAAATTTTATTAGTGAAATATATATTTAATATATTAAATTTAATGTTTTAGAATCATCTTATAATTTTTTGAGATATGAAATAAGAACAAATTCAAATTTTTTATATAAAAGAAGTATTTTTCCAAAAAATAAATTTTTGCTGCCTTTTGATGATGAACAATTTTTAAATATAGTTTTTGGAAATTTTATAAGTTATATTTGAAATAATAAACTTCTCCTTTGGAATATGGGAATAAAAATTAAACATGGTTTAATTTTTTGTATTTTTCTAATAAAATTCATAATTTAATGAATATCGAAAAATATTGCATTTTAATTCAAAACTGTCTTTTCGTTTAATTTATTTATATAGATAGATTATCTTTTTAATTAGTTATAAATTTTAATTGGATTATGTTTTTATCATTTAATATAATTTTTGTCATCGTATTTAATTTCACATTTAAATTGTACATAAACACATTTTAATCTTTTCATAGTTTTTACTTCTTGAAAACCCGCTTTATGGTTTTAACAATGGGAAATAATTTTCAATTAATTTATGCCTATTTAGTGTTTTTAATTTAGAAAATTGGATTCTATATTTGGAATGATAATTTATAAACTGTTTAAATCTATACCTTTTAATTTTGTATATTTTGAATAATAACTTCAGTAATTAATTTTATTTACAATGATTAAAGGGTAAATTAGGTAAATATGGGTAAAAATAATATTATAATAACATTTAACTACCCTAACACATGTCCTAATACTATTGGATGATATAAGGCCTACCATGAGAATCCATGGGTCTAATTTATGGCTCTATGGAGCCGCTTGGATTTGATAATGACCTTTTATAATTTTTTATTTAATGTAAAGAGAAATATAACATAAACATGTATCTTTTACTAATAAATTTTTAATATAGGTTTATATAAATGATATATTTGACTATAATTATTAATTTGAAACATTAAATTATTTACTAAATAATTTTATTTAATTTAATATTTTTAGACATTAAATAAATAAACTTATTTATGACACAATGATGATGTTGGGATTACCATATTAATGAAGTATTCAAATAAATGATATTATAAATAATAAAATAAATGTAATTTGAACATTTTTATTCCATAAAATAATTGATTGGATGAAATTTACATGTGAGGGATACGTTAATTTCTTTTTTTTGAATGAATAAAGTATTTATGACTTTAAGAAAAATAAATTACTAAATGGTGTCAAAATTGACAAAAATGAGTTTTTAAAACAAATACTCTTTTATGAAATGATATAATAGTTCAAAAAATATAATATTCTTCCAAATGGATTATATAATATTAAAAATTTCCTTAGTGATCCACTTGGGGTTCTCTTGGATTTTTATAGTAACTATAGTAACCATATATTATGAAAATACATGAAGACATGTTAAGAATTAATATTTTTAACTAAGGGTTAAAGGTAAAAGATAAGGTTAAATTTTGACCTAAACCTATCAAAAATACATTGATTGAGAGGATTTATACCCATACTCATATTATTTTTTAAATAAAATAGTATGTGGCCATTATAAACCGAAAATAAATTTATAATAAATTAATATTTAACAACATTTCAAAAGTTCATTTCACCTCTCCTATAAAAGGGAACTTCTCCATCTCTTTTATTCACACCTACTAAGCCCTTTTTCTCGGCCAAAAACTTCCCAAATCTCGTCCAAACATCTATAACTAAATCCAATTTGTCACACATTGGAAATAAATCCATAATAGGGATACTAGTTTTTCAAATCATTACGAGATACTAAAAAAGGAGGTAATTGTTTTATCACCTATTTCAAAATTCATTTCTTCTTCTACTTGTTGTTATTATATTGTTTCCACACTAAAGTAATAAATACAGTATATTATACATGATAATAATTTATTATAATTATGGGAAAACAATATACCTCCTTTTATTCATCCTAATAATAATAATATCACCATGTGTGTGAACGTACTGCTTACCGTCTCCACGCCATGGTGTAATTTGTTATTCAACAATACTTAATTTGGATGGGTATAATGATGAGTATAATGGATTTAAATAATTTAAAAAACATGATAAGTATTATTTATAATCAATATTCCATCTAATTCCATACCATTCAACCATTAAGTGAATGATATCATTGCTCATGCATATATATGACCTACCGTCTCAGGTACACGATGAGATTAATTCTCCATGTTAACCATTCAAGAATGATTATAAATTATATATAATAAATATCCAAGAAATATATGAAATAATAATTCTACTGGATTTATGTATATATATATATATATGTGTGTATGTGTGTGTGTGTGTGTGTGTTTCATGTACATTCATCCATTCAATTCAATAAGGTAACGAAAACAATGTTCATGCGTATGTATGGCCTATCGTCTCCCTGAACAGTGTACTCCAATTCATTTACCTATTTAATATATATATATTTATATAAATAATATTTATAATATATAAATAATGTTTTAAATTATATAATTAATTACATTATGATATAAGTAATTGTATCAATAATAAAAATTCAAAATATGTATGATAAATAAAACGATTATTACCCAAAACGCTGCTTTAACACAGAATTGGTAAATAAACAGGTAATATAATGTCATAAGTGAGTCATATATTACATCATATATATTATAATGGTTTTTTACTAGTTAATAATATGTTTAAACAAAATATATAAGTGCTTCATAAAAATATGGATGAAATCAGACCTAATGTAAGGGATGATTTTGCAATCTCCTTATTATCTGATAATGTTAATTCATAAGTATTTACTAGGGTATATTAATCATCCACTTCAAAATTTACTAAATTTATAATATTATATCTATTTTTATACTATTATTTAAATTTAATTTTACCTATTGGGGAATTTTTATTGATATTTATGGATGTAATCATTCATTCATTTTCCATTCGAGGTAATTTTTTTAGTTTCTAGCATATGTACGAGAAGAATGTTTTTTAACTTATACAGCATGAACGGATTTTTAGATCTTCATAACGCCTTATTTCCATGAATATTCCTCTAAAATATTTCATGTTTATTTTAAACTAAATTCAATTCTTTTAAAATTTCACAACATTTGGGGAAAATAAAATGTTATTGAAGAAGAAAGTATATTTTCCTCAAGAAATAAGTTCATGTGTTTTATTAAATTTATTTTCCATCTAAGATGATGCTAGTTAAATATTTTTATGTTTCTCTCCCTATTATTACTATGATTTTGTTTTGTTTATGTTTGAATTATTTTTTTTAAATCCATTTATTTTATATGTGTTATATTATGATGGAATGTTGTTTAAGAAACCCATATTATTTCATGGGTTAGGCTACGAAGAATTATTTATTATTTTGTGGAACATGTAAGAATTAATTCATTATGAGATTGGTGGGACCTATATATCACTCCAATTAATTGTGTAATGATTTATATATCATGGCATAGAAATAAATGGAATGGAAATCAAATCTTATTCAGTAATATGTGGCCTGAACGAAAAGTAAATTCGGTACAGTAATACAAGGCGGGAATGTCAAGTAAACCTAGTTCAGTAATAGACTTTGTCCACTATGATGGTCTTCAAATCAATTACTTTTCTAAAATGAAAATCATATTATGTGATTATGTTTTTCCCACATTTCTATGTTTTATGACATTGCTATTTTATTATGGTTAATGATCCTTTTTTATTTATGCCTTATATAATTCCAAGTTTTATTTCATGAATCAATATTTTGATATTTAAACATTATGTTGATGTTTTCACATTATTATGTATATGGTTTGTTTTATGTTGTCCATGTTTACCATTAATGGGATTTTTAGCTCATCCTTTTTATGTTTTCATTTCTCTATGATATAAATAAATGTTATAGATAGAAAAACTAATGGGGAAGATATTTATGGGAGATGTTGAAGATCTTTCACCAAGAAATAATAATGTGTTCTATGTTTCGAAAGACACTAAACTAATATGGTCTTTTGGAGTATATTTGTGTAATGAATTATATATTCTGAAATATAAATGTAATTTTCATGTACTTCAATCATGGGTTTCTAGAATAGTAAAATTTACTTCCCTATGATTCACTATATTTAGTCAATTCAATGAAGATAAACAATTAAAAAAGCACCTTTGTGAGTTAGAATTAATCTGTTAAGAGATTATTAATAGAACACTCATCCTAGAATTCTTTAAAAATTAGATTTCACAAGACATCAATAAAATTTTCTCCCTCCACTCATTTCTCCAATTAGAGATGGTATTTTTTATCAGTACCCCAATGATACTATAAAATAAACCTCAAAATTTAGTACCAAATCAGGAATAACCTAATGCTATACACAATGTATATTCCAATAGAGCTTACCTTTTAATGGTAATGCATAAGGAATGAATCACATCTTCTAGAAAATATTGTTTTCCAAATAATTTCTTTTAATAATTATCATATGAATGGATGTTCCTAAATGTAAGAATTCAAATCCCACAATACCAATAATCCTCATTTCATGAACCTAATCTATAGAACACCAATTTCCATGTAACATGAAATAATTCCATCAAAAACTTATTTTTTACATGATTTTATACTATATACAATTTTTATGTCAAGTAATATCATAGTCTACTTTGAGTGGGACATATAATGGGATCCATTCGCTACAAGAGATACAGATCGATGTTAAGATATGTGGTGCATCCCCCTAATGTATAAATATATGATTTGATTGAATGATATGTCCCTATAAAAGAATATAATAGGGAAATTAACCTCCCATGTTTGATAATATGATCTATAAAGTACATCCTTAGAAGACTATAATATCATGGTTATCTCAGTCAATGACCCCAAACTCACTTTCCCACATGTGATCCTAATATATATAGGGTCCCTATATGAAATCTCTGTTTGGATTGATTCACATTTTCATGAGATACATAGTGATTCCTATATCCGAATTCTATGACCATATTCATCCTATATTTATAAATAATACCCCATATATTTATGTTCTATCATATTGGACATTAAACTTCTTAATGAGGGTGAATCTATGAGAACCATGACTACATGATAGCTAGATCCAAGTAGAAGAAAACCAATTCCCCATCAGGTCAACACATGTAACATTACTAAAATGAACTAAGTATATCTTAACTCACATTGTTTTGGGATAGATATTAATAACTAGATATTTGTCTCAATTCCCAACCATAAATTATGAAAATGATAAGTTTCCCCATTTTCACATGATAATTCCAAAATTAAGTCACCTTTCTCAGTTCCTGACCCTTTACTAATTGTTGTTGGGTATCTCCTTTACCCAGTATAGACATAGGGTTCCTAAACATCACCTGTAGGTTATACCCATGTGACAAAAATAAAAATTCTTTAGGGAGATACATTAAAAAGAAAAACATCAACATCCTTAACATTTGAGGTTAATTTCATTGTCACCATGCCTGTCGTAAGACATTAAACTTTGAAATGGGATGTCCAACATGCACAACATTAAATGAAATTATAGTGTATTATTTTTTCTGACCTTATACTACTCCATATGAGATATAGATGAATGTATAATCCTTTGAAACATGTTTGGCCCATTCCCTAGAGAATTAATTCCCTGATTCCTTGCATACAATCTGGCTCTATAAAAAGAATATTTCTTTTCAAGAACTACTTTGAGGATTGATTCCCATAAATACATGGTGCATAGTGACATATAGGTACTCTAACATGGACCCAACCGTTGTTCTCATAATCAAATGAGAAACTTCCCCCCTACTCTATATTAGTCTGATATATGCATGGGATTTGGACATGGGTTCTCTTTTATGGGGAACAACTCTCAAACTAAAAATGTTAATTTACCTTTATATAATGTGTTCTATGTATTGGACCCTTATTTCGAAATAACTATTTGTTTCTAGATTCTTTTCTATACAAGATATATAGTAATTCTAAGATCCCACATCCTAGGCCCAACTGTAATGTCAAAAATTTCTTTCTCCTTGTATATGGGTCAGATCTGTGCAAATAATTATCTTTCTAAGATCAATGTCTTTCTTTATTACTATCCATATAGGATATATAGAGATTTCTAGATCCCATATCCTATTCCCAAATAGAAGTTCTTGTACTATAGTTCTCATTTTTACTTTCCCTTGTATATGAAAAAGATATTTATTGGGGACCTATTTCTTTTCATGAACTACACATTTATTGACTCCATTGTACATATGATTTTTATTCACAAAAACAATTTCAATATAAAAAATATAATACCCTCTCCATACACATGATCTTGATCTGTAGAGGGAAAATCGTACATAATAAATACATGTGTATTTGAACCCAACTTATCAGGACATATAATAACACCTTGAGATGTTATGTTAGTCCCAACTATATGTTCACTATCATCGTCACCTTTCCTAGTGCTTCATCCATTGAAAAAGCAGTCACACTTGATTGTATGTAAGAATGTAATGATTCTATCACAACTATAACACTCTCCCAATATATAATCTTCTTCATCCATGATATAGTCAAAAATTAGATATTATTCATGTATATGATGATGGATAAATTATCTTTTGAGAAGTAGATTTCCACTTCCCTCTATGTACAACTCAAATATGTATAGGGGAGCTTCTCCTCAGCTACATTGTTTATATTGATTCATGTTAATATAAAATATGTAGTGAAATCATATCACTTATCCCAAGACCCAAAAAAATCAAAAAAAAATCCTTCTATAACCTTTGTGTTTGAAACTTTAGAGCATTAATTCACTTCCACAATGTCCCTATACTAATGTAAGAATAAATCTTCTTTTACTAAACATGATTTAGATCGATACAGAGGAATCATCCCAAATATTGTGCATGTATTTATAAAAATTCCCCTTCCCTATATATGATATTGATATATGTAGGTTACATTATAATAGATTTATAGGGATTTATTCTTATCTTTATAGTATACTTAGTGAAATCATAATTTTTTATCCGAGGCCCATCCTTAATGTTTAAGAAAAACGGGGGTATCCTGCCTCTACCTATGAGATAGACCTACACCATGATGGGTCCAACCAATTAAATTGAAAATAACCGCCACTAATCTTAGTGACTAGTCAAATAACATGGCACTTAGGGAATGTATTTTATATTATCATCACCAAGAGGAGTTTCTTTTATCTCATGCATGAGTCAAATTAATGAAAAATTATAATCTTGAAAAGGAACTTTTCCCATGAATGATAAAGATCTATATGAGAGTCCTTAGTATGGGTTCTATAATCCATAAACCCATTTCATTGAAATATATCCCTTAGATTTATTATTCATCATGGTCATGCACCCCTAGCAATCATAATATGGTTGGTTATCTACAAAACTATTGTTTCTCATAATGGGCATGACTCAAGTGACCTTTGAGGATTAAGACAATTAACCCATGGGGAGTGTCATAACTAAATATGTGAGATATCATTTATCCACCCTAAAATACCATAACATATTATGGATTTTTCTAGTAATAATGGTATTCTTTGATTTCATATGTGTAATATCTACATGATATTATATTTAGTATGATTTAGATTTGTTAAAAGGGTCCCAACATATAGGTATATATCCACAATCTTATAGAATTAAATTTCCCCAAACCAATGTAAGGTGTCACTAAACATACTTTTCATATTTTTAATGATATTTAACAACGTCTTGGTCACATTAAATTAAACTGCACAACCATTTATCCCAACTATATAATGATAAATTACGTAGAATATGACTCCTGTATTTGGAAATTAAGATTTACAACTCCTGTGTCTTTTTCAAATGATGCTAAATTACATGATAGGTGAATAATATTTACAAAATTTCAATAATAAAAATACACCAACTATTATCAATTCCTAAAAAAGGAACAAAATACCCTGAACAAGTTCAAATAGGGTTTTGGGTACATGCATCATCACTCGGAGCACCTCGATCCATAAACCACATTGTATGTATTGATTGTCTCAAATTATAGAAAAATATCCAAAACCCTTGTAGAGTAGTGTGTCATGATTCATGGGACCATATACTTGAATATACATAGAATCCATTTGAACTTTTATATTACTCTGAACCTATCAAACAAATTCATATTCTCTTTACAAAAGGGTCCTCTAATCACAGTGATACCTAACATCATTGAAATAATGGTCATCGCCTCCGAGGGATTCAAAATCATCATTTGTCCGATTTTACAATGACATTAATCAAGATATTATAAACTTGAGCTGTGATTTAAAATATTTTAATCCACCATTAAAAATGAATTTTTGGGTGTTGTCAAATATGGAACCCTTTATTAGGTTTTTGTGTTACACATCTCTCCAATAAATTTTCCCACGATTCATGACCATAAGATTTGTGAACCATGGTTGTAACGACCCAAAGTTTCATTAATGGAAAATCCTTCTTGATCCAGTTAAATGTCTCTTTATGAAAAATGTTTTTATAAGATGTCAACTTCTTTGGTTTTATGTTAATAATTTTTCACCGTTGTTAATATAGTCGTTGAACAGTGATCACATGATTAGTACAAGTCTTTAACGAACCCAATTTTTACTCAGACAAATGAAGCGATAGCATCATCCAGAAGAATTTCCCCATACGAAGCCCATTTGTCAGAACTCGGAAAAGGGGTGGCATCCTTGGGCTTCGCCCTTGACCAAGCCCAAGCTGAGCTTCATTATGTCAAGCTCGAACGTGACCGTCTACGGGAAATGTGGAAGTTGATTGAAATTACCACTCGAGCGATGTTATCCGAGCCACCCCAAGAGTCTGTCACCATCGCACACCTTACCCTTAGGTCTTATGTGGCTGTTTTAAGGGGTTATGTAACAAATAAGTAGTACTATGTTCATGTACATTATTTTTGTATATAATAATGAATATAATTTCTAGTCATTTTTGATACATTGTAAATAGTTTTTAAAGTACAAATGGTGTTTTTAGTTATTATTTAATTAAGAAATCTATTTTATTAAATTAAAGGATTTTTTAATTAAATAATATTTTAATAAAATAATAATATTTTTATTAAATTAATTAAATAAAAATGATCTTATAAATTTATGAATGCAATTAAAATGTTATATTAAGGTTTGAAAGCCATTTCTATCAAAACCCGTGAATTTTCGATAAATGTTGGTTTTTATTTTAAAAGTGAAAATTAACATATTTAGAATTTTATAGATAAAATGAATGTCATTTCTGGAATCAGGACGTCGAAATTATCCAATGGTGAATTTTTCATAATTTTCTGAGACAATAAAATTTTTGGGTAAAAATTAAATACCGTTTAAATATATAATGTGTTTTATGACATCATAATGACCCAATGGTGATGTAATAAAATACTATAATCCTTATGTTCGACCAATATATGTCTTACCAATAAAATAAAGTGATTTTGGGTTTGTTTGACTTACTTTTCAAAGCATTAATGAACCCCTCAAGACTTATTCAACACTTTGCCTTTTTAAATTAATTTTCATGGGAGTGTGACTCACCTCCACATAAGCAACCTTATTAAATTAATATGTTCGGACCTTGTCCTTGTAAAATATTTTTTTCCTCTTTCATTTTCCAAAAACCATGGGCAAAAACCATGGGATGGTTTGTGGTTTGGATTATTTTAATATAAGGGGTCCCAAACCTAAATAATAAAGAATTCACTCACTTTTCCTTATATAAACCCACCCAAGCTCCCACTTACTCCAAACTAAAATCCTTTGGAGTTCATACAACCTCATCCCTACTCTCTGTAGAATCCTCCCAAGGTTCCCCAAGCTCCCAAGAATCCTCTCACAAGCCTCTCTCTAGCCTTTGGAAGCACACTTCCAAGTAAGGGGTTTTTTATTCCTTTCTCATTTTTGTCAATTTTCTTTAAGTTATATTGCCCTTTTAATTTAAATTATGAATATTGGGGTATGGTTTCACACCTCCCTCATACTGCCCTCTTTATGTTTGAATGATGGGATACCCCTTTCTCTCTCATTTAATGCCTCCCATGTACACCCGTTACTATGCCGAAATTCCGAAAGGAACTTCTCTCTCTTCTTTTACATCCAAGAAATACTTTTGTATCATGAATCTAAATTCCATTTCAATTATTGGGACATGTATCTATATGACCTCCTTACTGTCCATTACATGTAAATATGATGAGGAACCCCTTTCTCTCTCATCAACCTTTTTTATGAATTCTTATGTCACGTCGTTACGCTGGCGAAATGACACCGATTTTCTAAGCCAATGTCATTGTGTAGTGAATACCATTCCCATTTCTCCATCAAGGGTATTCACCTTTATGCACATTTACATATTGATTGTAAAGTTTCATGTATTAATTCCACATTCCTTTATCATGGAATAAATTATTGTGTTTTATGAATCCATGTTTTATGATCCATGTGGCACATTATGCATGAAATGAAATGTTTAAGAAGGGTGCGCCCTTATAGAGCTCCAATTCATTGGGTAAAGTATAGTATCATGATATGTCATGTGAAATGAGTGTTGACTCATGCTTATTCAAGTGCAGCGAGGGCTTACTCGTGCTTCATGTGCAATGAGGGTTTACTCATGCTCCATGTGCAATTAGCCTTGGCTCATGCTAATTCAATGTTAAGTGTTGTTGCCACATTTCCATGTTATGATTATCATGCTTTATCATGCCTTTATGTTCATATTTCTTTTATGATCTATTGATATGCCTACTATCTAACATGTATTGTACTCCTCATGTTATTACATGTGTACTCCCTTACTGGGCTTTATAGCTCACCCTTTTCTTATGCATGTCCTCAGGTTATCCCATGCAATGCTAAGTACGAGAGAATGTAGTGGTCATGTAAAGGAAGTTTTCAATAAAGATGTTTTATTTCATGTTTTAAGTTTTTATGTAATGATCCTTAGCCCCAAAGAAACTAAACCACTCGATCTTCTTTGTTGTATCAAGTGCAGTTTTATGTAATAAAGCATGTTTAAGTTATAATAAAATGCAAGGTTGTCATAGTTGGTATCAGAGGATAGGTTTAGTTATTTTTGGGATTATGAAACCCTATTAAAGCCTTAGATACAAGACTAAGTATAATAAAAACATCCCTAAGATTTGGTAAATTCTAAGTAAGTGTTTTATCAAATAAATACATCCCTGTCTGGATACGAGCAGGTAGAGGCGGCTCTGGCACAGATGTATCCTAGGGGTAAAACCCGAGAACACCGCTTTGAGCTAGACTCGAACGGGAACTGGTGCACGACAACGGTCCTTGCTGCACTCTTGGATACGACACTCCCAGGGGATATGTTTTGATAAATTCACAATCTTGGTATGAACCCTTATTAAGGGGAAAATTCCCCTAAGAATATATGTTAGAAAGTAGATCATGAAAATCCTAGATTGAATCGTATAGACTCATGAGTTAAAGAAATTAATGTTTATTTATAGGTCATCAACTTTTGTCTTTGGATTACCCTTTATGTGTTACCCCTAACTTTCCTTTTATTCCAGCCAATGGCCGGTAATAGGACTCGGGCTTACAACCGTTGTGAAGATCAGTGTGATGATTGTACAAATGAGATGCCCAATCCAATGGGAGCGGGAATCGCAAACTTTTTAACGATCCTCTCCCATGTAACTCATGTTTTGAATAGAAACATGTGTCAAGAATAATGGTCAACCCCCCCTAAGAAAGAACAAGTCTCTATCGAGAGCTTCATGAGACAAAGGCCTCCTAATTTTAGTGGATCATCTGATCCCACGATCGTTGAACAATAGATCAACTCCATTGAAAAGATATTCTCCATCCTCCAATGTTCTGAACAAGAGAAAGTTCTCCTGGCGGATTATCGTATGGAGGGTGAAGCTGATCAATGGTGGACGTTGATCAAAAATACGAAGCCTGAGGAGGAGATCAAGGCTTTGGAATGGAAGGAATTCTGGAAGATATTTTTCGATAAATATTTTCTGCGCACCCTCCATCTTAAGATGGAAAGGGACTTCCTTTCCCTCAAGCAAAAAGATGAAAATTATATGGGAGCGGACGAGGAAAACTTCACAAGACTTGGATGATACGCTTCCGGCTTTGTCGTTACCCCCAAATGCAAGGTTGACCGCTTCTTTGGTGGGCTGAATCCTAGCTTGCAGAAATCATTGGCGATCCGTGACTTCGACAGCTATGAGGAAATTTTCCGATGTGCCCTCAAGGTTGAAATGGAGATCGGGGAATCACAAGGGTATCATGGGGACAAGAAGCGTAAGGTGGAATTCAATGCTGATAGTCCGATGGATAAATCCAACAGTGCTAAGAAGTTCCAGCACCCCACTTGCCAAAACTGTGGGAAGAAGCACCCTAGAAATTTCCTTAAGGGGACGAGAAAATGCTTCAGGTGTGGAAGAGAAGGGCACCTAGCTATTAACTGTCGGCAAGAAGGACCCACGGCTGTGACAGACGAGAGGAATGCTCCGTCCAAACCTCAACGCATTTTTCAATGCTATAAATGCAAAGAACCGGGTCATTTTGCAAATCATTTCCCTAATCCAAGGGTTATCGGAGGCAACCAACAACCTCCAAGACAGCAAGGAAGAGCTTTTTCCATCACTTCTGCCGAAGTGGACCCCGACAACAAAGTGGTGACAGGTACGCTAGTTATTCATTCAAGAATAGTGAATGTACTTTTTGATTCAGGTTCGACGCATTCTTTTTTATCTATAAAGTTTAGTAGAACAGTCCCAGCACCACCACAAATCATGGAAGTAATGATGTCGGTGAGTACGGAAAATGGGGCAATCATTGCATCCCATGAATATAAGTCCTCCACTGTTATAATCTGTGGATTGAATTTCCTAGAGAACCTCGTCATACTCCCTTTGGTGGAATTTGATGCAATTCTTGGCATGTATTGTCTTTCTTTATATAGAGCCAACATAAATTTTCGGGAGAGGGAAATCACACTCCATAGGGAGAATCGGCCCCCGATTCTTTACAAGTGTCAAGAGGAAGATGAATCTCCTTTAGCTCCATCATCTCAAGCGTGGATATTACTGCCCTATGAGCATGCGTATCTGGCTCAAATGATTGAGTCCAAAGAAGAAACCATCCTTGAAAAAATTCCTATTGTGAGGGAATTCGTTGAAGTGTTTCCCGAGGAACTGCCTGGTCTTCCTCCAAGAAGAGATGTTGAGTTCTCAATTGAACTTATACCAGGGGCGCTACCAATATCCAAGACTCCATATAGAATGGTTGTTGTTGAGCTTGAAGAGCTGAAGAAACAACTATAGGAGAATCTGGATAAAGGGTTTATACGCCCAAGTGCTTCACCATGGGGTGCACCAGTCCTCTTCATCAAGAAGAAGTATGGGTCAATGCAGCTTTGCATCGATTATCATGAACTTAAAAAAATTACGATAAAGAACAAGTATCCTCTCCCAAGAATCGATGACTTGTTTGATCAGTTGTGTGGAGCACAATACTTCTCGAAGGTGGACTTGTGGTTGGGATATTATCAAGTAAGGGTGAAGAAGGAAGATATCCCCAAGACTGCTTTTCGTACAAGGTACGGGCACTATGAATTCATAGTAATGCCTTTCGGACTCACCAATGCTCTAGAAATATTCATGGACTTGATGAATAGAGTCTTTAGAGATTAACTTGACAAATTTGTGGTAGTCTTTATAGATGATATTCTAATATACTCCCAAACCAAGGAGGATCATGAGGAGCATTTAAAAACTGTACTAGAGACTTTTCGCAAGGAGAATCTCTATGAAAAGTATAGAAAGTGTGAGTTATGGTTGAAGGAAGTCTCATTCTTGGGCCATATGATCACAAGAAATGGGATATCTGTGGATCCCTCCAAAACAAATGTAACAGCCCAAGATTTTATGAAAAATATTCTTTTTAATTTTATTATTGTATTGTGTTGTATGATACACCAAAAGGATCTTTCACAACACGCATCCTTGACTTTCCTTCCATTACACGCAATCGCGACCTTCCACGATAGCGTGTGTTGTACGCAACACCAAGTTTCGCTAAACAACAATATGCTATTAAGATATTATTAAAACTAGCCGTTAAGAATAGTAATAACCACTTTTTAAATTTTTGAAATTTTATCTCTCAAAATGGACTTCATTTTTGGATTCGGAGTATCGAATTTAGCCTAAGGTGAAATTTTGGTACATTTCAGATAACTTCCATATTCTGATGAATAGTGAAAATTACTAAATTATAATTAAAAGCAACTTTTTTAATCAAAATAATTAATAGAGATAAATTATTAATTTGAGTGGTTTTAAAGTATATTTAGAATATATTTTTACAATTTAATACAATGTTGGTCATTGGTTGTAATTTCACATTTAAACCAGACATAATCAAGTGTCAATCTTTTGATATATTTTGTTTCCTAAAAACACGCTATTTATTTTAACAGCGGGATTTAATTATAAAATTAATTAATGCAACTTCTATGTTATGAATTTGTTAAAACAGATTTCATTTTTGAATTCGGAATATGAAATATAGCTTAGGATGAAATTTTGGCATTTTTCTGAAAACCTTCATTTTTTGATGAATAGTGAAACTACTAAGTGGTAGTTAAAAAACTGAATTTTTCATAAAACTTAATTTTACCGCTTCTGTGAATGGAATTTCAAAAATCCGAGAGACACGGTTGATATCAGTAAGTAAAATGTGGTTCAATGAGATGAAAATAATTTTTTGGTGAATAGTAACTTTTTACTTTTATTTACCACGGTTAAAAGTAAATATGGTAATTAAGGGTAAGAATGATATTAATATTACCCTAACACATGTCCTAATTCTATTGGACAAGTGTATCTCGACCAAAAACAACCTTAAGTGTAAAATATTATCATTTAGGCCCACTTGGATTAGATTAGGACATTTATTATTATTTAATTCAAAGAAGAGTTAAAAGAGTTAAAATCAAAGTTTATTCACTAAAACATTTTTAATATTGGGTTATACATAAGATAAATTCGACTATAAATATTCATTAGAAAGCTAAAAATATTTCCTATATAATTATAGTTTATTTATAATTTTTAGACTTTAAATAAATTAATTTATTTATGACACAAAGATGATGCGGTAATTACCCTTTTAAAGAAAAATTACATTAATTGATGTTATAAATTCTCAAATGAATGTAATTTGAGACTTTTTATGAATTACACTAATTTTCTAGGTTACTATGATATATTAGTGTTGATTTAATCAACTTGGTTCGAACATATAATTCTGTTATGACTTTCACAAAAATCATATATCAAATAGTGTCAAAATTGACACAAAATAGTTTTTAAATCAAATATTATATTATTAATTGTTATTTTATTCCTAAAAATCTAAGGTTCGGCCAAATGACTTAGATAAGGATATATATATTAATAATAAACAATTTGGGGTTCTTTTGGCATGTTATAGTAAGTGTATTAACCATATAGTGAAAGAAAACAAAAAGACACGGTAAAAGTTAAATTATTTCACTTAGAGTTAAATCTAATTGATAAGGTTAAAATAAGAACCTAAACTTGTCTAAATCCTATTGGTTGATAGGATTTCGACCCATCCCCACTTTAGCTTCGAAATAAGACCCTTTGGAACCATTATAAACCGATTTTGACTTTAATATAAAATAATATTTTGAGATATTCCTAAGGTGCCCCTCTCCTCCCTTATAAAAGGACACCTCCTCCCCCTCCTCCTCACACCAATTTGAGCACTCAAGCTCGGCCAACCCGTGCCAAAATCTCTTCTCCACTTCCCTAGAAACATTCTAGAGGTTCTGGTCTTCCTCAAAGACCAATTTTAGTTCCCTAAGAGGAGGTCTCCAAAAGGCGCTTCAAAGAAGAGGTAATTACCGTTACCAATTCTTTCATCTTTATTTCTTCTTCCACTTCTTCTTCTTAGGTTTTTTCATTATGAAGTAATAACATCAGTATCACTCATATACTGATAAGTTATTATAAGTATGAAACAACCCTATTTCACCATCTATCTATCCTACGGAAAAAGAAATCACCGCGCGTGCGTACGTACAGAATACCGTCTCCACGCCGTGGTGTAATCTATTTTCCACCACCACCTTACATGGATGGGTATAATGGTGTAAAGAATAACTATACATAGTTATTAAAACATCATATTGATTCTGATATATTGTATAATCCACTCCAATTCCATTCAATATTTACAGAAATGATATCATCGCTCGTGCGTACGTACGGAATACCGTCTCCACGACGCGATGAGATTCATTCTCCATGTTAACCATTTAAGAATGATTATAAAGTATATATAAGAAATAATAATGAAATATATGACATTATAAAGCTACTGGATTTATGTATATATATATATGTATGTCATCTACTTACTTCCATTCAAGACAATAGGGAAAGGAAAACAGCGTTCATGCGTACGTACGGACTACCGTCTCCATGAACGGTGTTTTTCATTTCATTTATCTATCTATTATATATATATATATATACTGAATATATATGATATATAAATCATATTTTATATTCTGGAAGTAAGTAAATCATGATATAATTAATAATAATGTCAAGAACAACAAGTCAAAACACCTACGATAAAAGAAACGATTTTACCCAAAACGCTTCTTTAACATGGAATTTACAAAAGAACGGGTAATATAATGTCATAAGTGAACCATATATGATATCATAACAATGAATATGATTCTGTAATAAGTCAATGACCTTATTTAAACCATTATACAGGAGCTTCGGACACGTACAAAGCAAATCGGACCTAAGGTAAGGGAAATATCACAATCTCATTTTTATCCGAGATTGTTTATTCGTAAGTATTTACTGGGGTGTATTTTATCATCCACATCCTTGTTTCATAAATATGTAATATTATTTCCATCCAACTACAATTGTTTAAATCCAATTTTACCCTTTGTTGAGTTTTTAGTAAAAGAAATGAAAGGAGTCTTTTGTCGTTTTCCATACGAGGTACTTTTTGACTTTTCCGACAAAAGAATGAGAAGAATGTTTTTTTTAACTTATACGGCATGAATGGATTTTTAAAACATTATTTCCAAGAAGCTTCCTTTACAAGTTTCCAAGTTTATTTTTAATCAACTTATTTTATTTTAAAGTTGTATGACATGTTATGAAAGGAAAAATGTTTTTGAAGAAGAAAGGATATTTTCCTCAAGAATGGAGTTCAAGTGATTTTCAAAATTATTTTCCATCTAAGATAATAAAAGGGTTCTGTTTTTATCCCTATTGTTACATGGATATTGATTATGTTGTGATGGAAACATTTTTATGAATTCCTTTATCTTATATGAATTGTTTTACGATGTCATGTTGTTTAAGAATCCCATTTTTATTACATGGGTTATGCGATGAATTATGATTTATGATTATGTGGCACACATAAGAAAGGATTCATTATAAGATGGGTGGGACCTATATCTCCCTCCAATGCATTGGGTAAAGATTTTATATCTCATGAGATAGACAGGGCTGGAACGGTAGGTTATACCGGTTCAGTGAAACAGGACTGAAACGAGGGTTACTCAATTCAGAAAGGGACTTTGTCCACTAAGATAGTCTTGGCAATTAGTCTTGACTAACAAGAAATGATTCTCTATGATTATGTGTGTATGCCACAAAGTTTCATGTTTTAATTTATGATTATTGGGATTACTTTTTCACTGCCATGATTTATCCCATGATTATGAAATTATGCTCTCTTTTGCAGGTTATGATTTCCAAAATGTTATGTTCTTATGAATATGATGTGATTGATATTTATTTTGTTTACCCTTACTGAGCATTTGATCTCACCCTTTTATGTTTTCTTTTCTCCAGGATATAAAGAAATGTTTTAGGTAAAAAAAAGGAAGATCTTTATGGGAGATTTTGAAGATCTTTCACCACGATTAGAAGATTATAGTCCGAGTTTCCAAAGACACTAAACTATTACGGTCCTTGTGTGTGTGTTTTTGTAATGTACTAAGTATTCCGCAAAAGTAATGTAATGTCAATGTACGTCAAGATACGGGTCTCTACAGTTGGTATCAGAGGAAAGGTTTAGTCAACCTTTGGAAACTAGGATGCGAAAACGTTAGTGAGATCCCTAGAGATATTTCTAAGGGATGTCTAGGGATGTCTCTAAGGTTAAGTATACGTATAGGTTATAGTCCTAGAATTTCTCTAACGATCTTAGAATTTAACCTAAGATGTTAGATATTGAGGGTACTACCCCTTTATTATGTTGTTTTCCCTAGCATGATTTTTGCCTCTCACACTATTCTTTTGGGGTTTTAGACGATGGCTGGAACCCAAAGGAACCGTGTTGATCAATGCAATGGACAATGCAATGATTGTCCCCCTGAGCAACCAAACGATATGGGAGCTGGAATGCAAAATCTTGTAGCCATGCTCACACAACTTTCTCAAGCTATGAATCATGCAGGACTTCCAAACGAGCAAAGGAAGGAGAAACATTCTGTTGAATCCTTCATGAGGCAGCACCCGCCTTCTTTCAGTGGGTCTACTAATCCATTAGTTGCTGAACAATGGATTAGTACTACTGAAAAGATATTTTCAGTTCTTCAATGTTCTGAACATGATAAAGTCGTCTTAGCAATATATCGTTTGGAAGGTGAAGCTGATCAATGGTGGAATCTTATCAAGAATACGAGGCAAAGAGATGAAATTGATTCCATGGAATGGGACGAGTTCAAGAACTTGTTTTTCAGTAAGTACTTCCCTCGTATTCTTCGAACGAAGATGGAGAAGGAGTTTCTTGAACTAAAGCAAAAGGATGATGAATCTGTTGGTATATACGAAGCGAAGTTTACAAGACTTGCAAGGTATGCATCTGGCATTATCATCCAACCTGAAAGTAAAGTTGATCGATTTTTCAGTGGCTTAAAACCAAGTCTTCGAAGGGCATTAGCTATAAGAAACTTCAGTAGATATGAAGAAATGGTGCGTTGTGCTATCAAGGTAGAAATGGAAGTTGGTGTTACATATCCATCTCATGGTTTTGACAAGAAACGAAAGATGGAGTTCAAGGAGAAATCTCAGAATAATGGTGAAAAGAAGATGAATGTTTCCTTATGTACAAAGTGTGGAACGAAGCCTGGTGGAGATTGTCTTAAAGGGACTAGAAAATGTTTTAAGTGTGGAAAAGAAGGTCATCGAGCAGCTGAGTGTCGAAGTAATGGAAAAAGGGATTCTAAAGAAGTGAATAAAGCAAACACTGCAGAGAACGCACAACCAACACTTCAATGCTTCAAGTGCAAGGAGATGGGACATTATGCCAATAAATGCCCTAATCCAAGTGTTAGTGATGATCGACATGAGCAACCGCTTAAGGCAAAGGACAAAGGGAATTCACATGCGATCACTATTGGCAATGTTGAATATGACAACGATGTGGTGGAATGATTAAGTTTTTATGTAATGGGATTCCAAAATAATGTTGTATCATGGAATATTGGAATATTTATGTATTGGTCTAAGGTGGTATTCAAAGTGATTGAGATATTATGCGCATAATGAAGGAAAAACGAGAAAACGAAATGTCTAACAGTATTCATGAGCTCATGATTGATATAAGGACTAAGTGATATCATGGTTTGAGTATATAGAATTTTGAGGATTTTGGTATGTGGAAAGTGTTAACTTTTAACTACATTCAAGTTTTCACTAAGGTTCAATGGGTATTCAAGAGAGTACAAGATTAAGGCCTTTGAATGTTTGGAATATGTCCAACAAGATATATCTTATGATATATGGGGATCAACGATGGTATTAAATCTCTGGTAATCATTTTCACTATGTTATGAAAGTGGACTGCAGTATTATGGATAAGCCTAAAGAAGTTCTTCTTTTGATATTTTTGATAGGATTTTATAGTAATGTAGTTTTAGAAAAAGGACAACCTGCAGGACGGGCGACAGCCCATCGCTTCGGACAAGGCTGTGGGAATCGAACCCACAACCGAAGTGCGACTGGCCTTTATCGCCTACCACTGGCCTACAGAAAGTCCCTGTTTAGTAGAAACTAGTTTTATTATATTATGAAGTATTATATATGAAGTATAAGTCCATTTTAGGAACCATATGTGATTAATCTCACTATAGATCGACTTATGTATATAATTTTTGCTAACCTTTTGTTTGAGACAGATGGAATGACCCGTCATTCTATCACATGATCTGCTAACACTTCACGAATAACAAATTCAACTTCATTTATTTAAGAGATGAAGTGGAAATTGTTCTAGGCACGAACAATAGTGAGATTGTACCAAAATAAAGAAAGTATTTATTATAATTCAAATTTTCAACTTTAGGGAAATGATCTTGAAAACCAAAAATGTTGTCCTAGTGATCTTATACCTGATGAATCGGATGGTACCTTAGATCATCACAAATTTATGGATTTGTGATTATTGGCATTTCCATAGCCATGTTCTCTACCACTCTCCATCAGAACATGATGGTTAGATTTCTCTTCCATATCCATATTTTCACCTATGTGGAAACCCAGTGATTAGTTTTTTTGGGTAATCGTTACATTTCATACTTTAGTTTTTAAAGCCATGTTTTGGTATTTCTTTTTACCATGTGGGTTTCTATTAAAGAAACTTTCGAATAGTAAACCATTTATAACCACGACGAATTTCAAGGGCGAAATTAATTTTAAGGGGGGTAGAATGTAACAGCCCAAGATTTTATGAAAAATATTCTTTTTAATTTTATTATTGTATTGTGTTGTATGATACACCAAAAGGATCTTTCACAACACACATCCTTGACTTTCCTTCCATTACATGTAATCGCGACCTTCCACGATAGCGTGTGTTGTACGCAACACCAAGTTTCGCTAAACAACGATATGCTATTAAGATATTATTAAAACTAGCCGTTAAGAATAGTAATAACCACTTTTTAAATTTTAGAAATTTTAGCTCTCAAAATGGACTTCATTTTTGGATTCGGAGTATCGAATTTAGCCTAAGGTGAAATTTTGGTACATTTCGGATAACTTCCATATTCTGATGAATAGTGAAAATTACTAAATTATAATTAAAAACAACTTTTTTAATCGAAATAATTAATAGAGATAAATTATTAATTTGAGTGGTTTTAAAGTGTATTTAGAATATATTTTTACAATTTAATACAATGTTGGTCATTGGTTGTAATTTCACATTTAAACCAGACATAATCAAGTGTCAATCTTTTGATATATTTTGTTTCCTAAAAACACGCTATTTATTTTAACAGCGGGATTTAATTATAAAATTAATTAATGCAACTTCTATGTTGTGAATTTGTTAAAACAGATTTCATTTTTGAATTCGGAATATGAAATATAGCTTAGGATGAAATTTTGGCATTTTTCTGAAAACCTTCATTTTTTGATGAATAGTGAAACTACTAAGTGGTAGTTAAAAAACTGAATTTTTCATAAAACATAATTTTACCGCTTCTGTGAATGGAATTTCAAAAATCCGAGAGACACGGTTGATGTCAGTAAGTAAAATGTGGTTCAATGAGATGAAAATAATTTTTGGTGAATAGTAACTTTTTACTTTTATTTACCACGGTTAAAAGTAAATAGGGTAATTAAGGGTAAGAATGATATTAATATTACCCTAACACATGTCCTAATTCTATTGGACAAGTGTATCTCGACCAAAAACAACCTTAAGTGTAAAATATTATCATTTAGGCCCACTTGGATTAGATTAGGACATTTATTATTATTTAATTCAAAGAAGAGTTAAAAGAGTTAAAATCAAAGTTTATTCACTAAAACATTTTTAATATGGGGTTATACATAAGATAAATTCGACTATAAATATTCATTAGAAAGATAAAAAGATTTCCTATATAATTATATTTTATTTATAATTTTTAGACTTTAAATAAATTAATTTATTTATGACACAACGATGATGCAGTAATTACCCTTTGAAGGAAATATTACATTAATTGATGTTATAAATTCTCAAATGAATGTAATTTGAGACTTTTTATGAATTCCACTAATTTTATAGGTTACTATTATATATTATTGTTGATTTAATCAACTTGGTTTGAAAATATAATTCTGTTATGACTTTCACAAAAATCATATATCAAATAGTGTCAAAATTGACACGAAATAGTTTTTAAATAAAATATTATATTATTAATTGTTATTGTATTCATAAAAATCTATGGTGCGGCCAAATGACTTAGAAAAAGAAAATATATATTAATAATAAACAATTTGGGGTTCGTTTGGCATGTTATAGTAAGTGTATTAACCATATAGTGAAAGAAAACAAAAAGACACGGTAAAAGTTAAATTATTTAACTTAGAGTTAAATCTAATTGATAAGGTTAAAATAAGAACCTAAACTTTTCTAAATCCTATTGGTTGATAGGATTTCTACCCATCCCCACTTTATATTAGAAATAAGACCCTTTGGAACCATTATAAACCGATTTTGACTTTAATATAAAATAATATTTTGAGATATTCCTAAGGTGCCCCTCTCCTCCCTTATAAAAGGACACCTCCTCCCCCTCCTCCTCACACCAATTTGAGCACTCAATCTCTGACAACCCCTGCCAAAATCTCTTCTCCACTTCCCTAAAAACATCCTAGAGGTTCTGGTCTTCCTCAAAGACCAATTTTAGTTCCCTAAGAGGAGGTCTCCAAAAGGCGCTTCAAAGAAGAGGTAATTACCGTTACCAATTCTTTCATCTTTATTTCTTCTTCCACTTATTCTTCTTAGATTGTTTCATTATGAAGTAATGACATAAGTATCACTCATATACTGATAAGTTATTATAAGTATGAAACAACCCTATTTCACCATCTATCTATCCTACGGAAAAAGAAATCACCGCGCGTGCGTACGTACGGAATACCGTCTCCACGTCGTGGTGTAATCTATTTTCCACCACCACCTTACATGGATGGGTATAATGGTGTAAAGAATAACTATACATAGTTATTAAAACATCATATTTATTCTGATATATTGTATAATCCACTCCAATTCAATTCAATATTTATGGAAATGATATCATCGCTCGTGCGTACGTACGGAATACCGTCTCCACGACGCGATGAGATTCATTCTCCATGTTAACCATTTAAGAATGATTATAAAGTATATATAAGAAATAATAATGAAATATATGACATTATAAAGCTACTGGATTTATGTATATATATATATGTATGTCATCTACTTACTTCCATTCAAGACAATAGGGAAAGGAAAACAACGTTCATGCGTACGTACGGACTACCGTCTCCATGAACGGTGTTTTTCATTTCATTTATCTATCTATTATATATATATATATATACTGAATATATATGATATATAAATCATATTTTATATTATGGAAGTAAGTAAATCATGATATAAGTAATAATAATGTCAAGAACAACAAGTCAAAACACCTACGATAAAAGAAACGATTTTACCCAAAACGCTTCTTTAACATGGAATTTACAAAAGAACGGGTAATATAATGTCATAAGTGAACCATATATGATATCATAACAATGAATATGATTCTGTAATAAGTCAATGACATTATTTAAACCATTATACAGGAGCTTCGGATGCGTACAAAGCAAATCGGACCTAAGGTAAGGGAAATATCACAATCTCATTTTTATCCGAGATTGTTTATTCGTAAGTATTTACTGGGGTGTATTTTATCATCCACATCATTGTTTCATAAATATGTAATATTATTTCCATCCAAATACAATTGTTTAAATCCAATTTTACCCTTTGTTGAGTTTTTAGTAAAAGAAATGAAAGGAATCTTTTGTCGTTTTCCGTACGAGGTACTTTTTGACTTTTCCGACAAAAGAACGAGAAGAATGTTTTTTTAACTTATACGGCATAAATGGATTTTTAAAACATTATTTCCAAGAAGCTTCCCTTACAAGTTTTCAAGTTTATTTTTAATCAACTTCTTTTATTTTAAATTTGTATGACATGTTATGAAAGGAAAAATGTTTTTGAAGAAGAAAGGATATTTTCCTCAAGAATGGAGTTCAAGTGATTTTCAAAATTATTTTCCATCTAAGATAATAAAAGGGTTCTGTTTTTATCCCTATTGTTACATGGATATTGATTATGTTGTGATGGAAACATTTTTATGAATTCCTTTATCTTATATGAATTGTTTTATGATGTCATGTTGTTTAAGAATCCCATTTTTATTACATGGGTTATGCGATGAATTATGATTTATGATTATGTGGCACACATAAGAAAGGATTCATTATAAGATGGGTGGGACCTATATCTCCCTCCAATGCATTGGGTAAAGATTTTATATCTCATGAGATAGACAGGGCTGGAACGGTAGGTTATACCGGTTCAGTGAAACAGGACTGAAACGAGGGTTACTCGATTCAGAAAGGGACTTTGTCCACTAAGATAGTCTTGGAAATTAGTCTTGACTAACAAGAAATGATTCTCTATGATTATGTGTGTATGCCACAAAGTTTCATGTTTTAAGTTATGATTATTGGGATTACTTTTTCACTGCCATGATTTATCCCATGATTATGAAATTATGCTCTCTTTTGCAGGTTATGATTTCCAAAATGTTATGTTCTTATGAATATGATGTGATTGATATTTATTTTGTTTACCCTTACTGAGCATTTGAGCCCACCCTTTTATGTTTTCTTTTCTCCAGGATATAAAGAAAGGTTTTAGGTAAAAAAAAAGGAAGATCTTTATGGGAGATTTTGAAGATCTTTCACCACGATTAGAAGATTATAGTCCGAGTTTCCAAAGACACTAAACTATTACGGTCCTTGTGTGTGTGTTTTTGTAATGTACTAAGTATTCTGCAAAATTAATGTAATGTCAATGTACGTCAAGATACGGGTCTCTACAACAAATGCAATTGAGGGATGGTCGAGGCCAACATAAGTAACGGATATTCGTATCTTCTTGGGGTTAGCTGGATATTATCGATGATTTTTGAGAAATTTCTCATGATTGTCCAACCCTCTTACCAAGCTAACTCAAAAGGGAGTAAAGTTTTCTTGGAGTGATGAATGCGAAGAAAGCTTTTAGGAGTTGAAAAGGAGGCTTATCACTGCAACCGTGCTCACTTTACCCACAAGTGGGGAGATTTTTGTGGTATTCAGTGTTGCTTCAAAGAAGGGCTTAGGCTGTGTGCTGATGCAGAATGATAAAGTGATATCCTATGCATCAAGGCAGTTGAAAATCCATGATAAAAACTATCCAACGCATGATCTGGAGTTGGCGGCGGTGATCATTGCCTTGAAAATCTGGCAGCATTATCTCTATGGAGAGAAATGTGAGATATATACTGACCACAAGAGTCTTAAATATATATTCACACATAAAGAGATTAATATGCGCCAGAGAAGATGGATATAGCTCATCATGGATTATGACTGTTCAATACATTACCACCCTGGGAAAGCAAACAAGGTGGAGGATGCCCTAAGTAGAAAGGATCCAGCGATTCTATAAATGATGAGAATTGAGAAGGATCCAATATTCTTTGACTTGATGAAGATGGACGTGGGAATCATAAAGAAGGGAACATTATCAATCCTTTCACAAATGACTGCTCAAACATCTCTTTTGTAAAGGTTAAAGGATGCTCAGAAGGATGATGTGGGAATTCAAGAAAAAGTGGAAGCTATCAAAAAGTGGAAATCCTTGGAGCATAATCTTAATGAAGAAGGAATTGTGCAGTTTGGGAAAAGACTATGTGTTCCATCAAGTCCGAAGCTGAAGAAGGAACTTTTGGATGATGCACATAGTTTAAATTTCTCTATTCACCCAGGGAGCACAAAGATGTATCGAGATATCCGAGAAAACATATGGTGGGATAATATGAAGAAGGAGATCACTGAGTATACATCAATGTGTCTGGTGTGTCATCAAGTGAAGGCAGAGAGGCAGAAGTCTAAGGGGATGATGCAACCATTGCCCATACCAGAATGGAAATGGGAGAACATCACCATGGACTTTCTCACCAGACTTCCAAGGACATCCAAAGGCAACAATGTAATCTGGGTTGTAGTGGATCGTCTTACAAATACTGCACACTTCATTCCTATTCGGGAGGATTTATCTTTGGATCAACTGGCACGGATATATATCAGGGAAGTGGTAAGGTTGCATGGAGTACCACTATCTATTGTGTCTGACCGAGATCCAAGATTCACCTCTATGTTTTGGAAGAGTCTTCAACATGCTCTGAATACTGAACTGAACTTCAGTACGGCCTATCATCCTCAAATTGATGGCCAATCTGAGCGGACTATCCAAACACTTGAGGATATGTTGAGTGCGTGATCAATGGAATTTAAAGGAGGATGGGATCAACATCTTCCTCTAGTTGAGTTCTCTTATAATAACAGTTTCCACTTGAGCATCCAAATGGCACCATATGAAGCCATGTTTGGGAAAAGGTGCAGAACACCGGCATGTTGGGATGAGGTCGGTGAACGTAAGCTGCTTGGACCAGAAATGGTCGAAGAAATTGTGGATAAGGTGAACACCATTCAGTACCATATCAAGGCAGCCCAAAGTCGACAGAAGAGTTATGCAGATAATTGTCAACGAGACCTTGAGTTTGAAGTTGGAGACATGGTGTTTTTACACATATCTCCGTGGAAGAAGGTCATGAGGTTTGGAAGGAAAGGGAAGTTAAGTCCAAGGTACATCGGCCCCTTCGAGATTCTTGATTGTGTTGGGGTTGTGGCCTATCAACTAGCACTTCCACCTACTATGGCCAAGGTGCATGATGTCTTTCATGTATCCCTCTTAAGGAAGTACATACCAGACCCTTCACATGTACTCTCTTCCGAGGTGGTACAATTGGAAGATGATCTTTCTTATGAGGAGAAACCGGTGAAGATCTTAGATCGTAGAGAAAAAGTTCTACGAAATAAGACAATGCCCCTCGTCAAGGTGTTGTGGAGAAACCAAAAGTTTGAAGAAGAAAATTGGGAATCGGAGGATATGATGAAGATGAGTTACCCACATTTGTTTTAGTGTGGGAAAAGGAAAATTTCGAGGGAGAAATTTCTTAAGGGGGGAATATTGTAACGACCCAAAGTTTCATTAATGGAAAATCCCTCTTGATCCAGTTAAATGTATCTTTATGAAAAATGTTTTTATAAGATGTCAACTTCTTTGGTTTTGTGTTAATAATTTTAGACCGTTGTTAATATAGTCGTTGAACAGTGATCACATGATTAGTATAAGGCTTTAACGTACCCAATTTTTACTCAGACAAAGGAAGTGATGGCATCATCCAGTAGAATTGCCCCATACGAAGCCCATTTGTCAGAGCTTAGAAAAGAGGTTGCATCCTTGGGCTTCTCCCTTGACCAAGCCCAAGCTGAGCTTCATTATTTCAAGCTCGAACGTGACCGTCTGTGGGAAAAGTGGAAGTTGATTGAAATTACCACTCGAGCGATGTTATCCGAGCCACCCCAAGAGTCTGTCACCATCGCACACCTTACCCTTAGGTCTTATGCGGCTGTATTAAGGGGTTATGTAACAAATAAGTAGTACTTTGTTCATGTACATTATTTTTTATATAATAATGAATATAATTTCTAGTCATTTTTGATACATTGTAAGTAGTTTTTAAAGTACAAATTGTGTTTTTAGTTATTATTTAATTAAGAAATCTATTTTATTAAATTAAGGGATTTTTGAATTAAATAATATATTAATACAATAATAATATTTTTATTAAATTAATTAAATATAAATGATCTTATAAATTCATGAATTCAATTAAAATGTTATATTAAGGTTTGAAATCCATTTCTGTCAAAACCCATGAATTTTCGATAAATGTTGGTTTTTATTTTAAAAGTGAAAATTAGCATATTTAGAAATTTATTTAGATAAAATAAATGTCATTTCTGGAATCAGGATGTCGAAATTATCCAACGGTGAATTTTTCATAATTTTCTGAGACAGTCAAATTTTTGGGTGAAAATTAAATATCGTTTAAATATATAATGTGTTTTATGACATCATAATGACCCAATGGTGATGTAATAAAATACTATAATCCTTTTTTCGGCCAATATATGTTTTACCATAAAAAAAGTGATTTAGGGTTTGTTTGACTTACTTTTCAAAGCATTAATGAACCCCTCAAGACTTATTCAACTCTTTGCCTTTTTACATTAATTTCCATGGGAGTGTGACTCACCTCCACAAAAGCAACCTTATTATTTTAATAAGTTTGGACCTTGTCCTTGTAAAATATTGTTTTTCTATTTCCTTTTCCAGAAACCATGGGAAAAAACCATGGGCAAAAACCATGGGATGGTTTGTGGTTTGGATTAGTTTAATATAAGGGGTCCCAAACCTAAATAATAAATAATTCTCTCACCTTTCGTATATAAACCCACCCAAGCTCCCACTTCCTCCTCACTAAAATCCTTTGTAGTTCGTCCAAGATCTTCCCTACTCTATCTAGAATCCTCCCAAGGTGCCCCAAGCTCCCAAGAATCCTCTCACAAGCCTCTCTCTATCCTTTGGAAGCACACTTCCAAGTAAGGATTTTTTTCTTCCTTTCTCATTTTTGTCAATTTTCTTTAAGTTGTATTTCCCTTTTAATTTCAATTATGAATATTGGGGTATGGTTTCGCACCTCTCTCATACTGCCCTATTTATGTTTGAATGATGGGAGACCCCTTTCTCTATCATTTAATGCCTCCTATAACACCCCTAGATTTTATAAAAAATATTCTTTTAATTTCATTAATGTCTTGTGTTGTATGCTACACCAAGATTACCTTGCGCTATACGCAACACCGTATTAGCTTGCAGTATACGCAACACTATTCTCTGATCGTGTTACACACAGTTTTGATAATAGTTATTCTACGCAACATTGAGTATATATATATATATATATTCAATGTATAAATGAAATATGGTTGGATTATGTTATACGAAACAACGAATGATTCTTGCACAGCACGCAACCCTGACTTGGCTTGCATTACACGCAATCGCGACCTTACTCGATAGCGTGTGTTGTACGCAATACGACGTTTTACTAAACAACGATATATTATTATAATATTATTATGAACTAGCCGTTATGAATAGTATTAACTAAATTTTGAATCTTATAACATTATTATTCGTCTTGAACATTTTCTTAGACATGGTATAAGAACAAAATAAATTTTTCGGGTAGAATAAGTATTTTTCAAAAAATGCAGTTTTGCCACCTTTTGATAGAGCACCCACTTTAAATCTAGTTTTTTACATGTTCATAAGTTCAATTTGACAAAATAAAATTCTTCTTTGGAATCATGAAATAAAAATTTACTTTGGATAAATTTTCATATCATTCTGGTAACTTTCATATTTTGATGAATAGTAAAAACACGCTATATTTTAATTAAAAACAACTTTTTTCATCGCAATAATTTATATGGTTAAATTATAATATTGAATGTTTTTAAAGTATAAATAGAATATATTTTTACCATTTAATATAATTTATGTCATTATCATTGATTCTACCTTGAATTAGTAGGATAAATCAATTCAATCTTTTGCAATGTTTTAAAGAAAAACCAGTTTTCTTTCGACAACGGGATTAATTTTAATTTAATTTCTGCAACTTTTGTGTATTGAATTTGGAAAAAAGGATTCCATATTTGGAATAATTGGTTCCAAATTATGTTAATAAGCTACTTTTTATTTTTGGGAATTATGAATAGTAACTACGGTAAATTTTATTTACCATAGTTAAAGCTAAATCGGGTAATTAAGAGTAAATATAATATTATAAAATTACCCTAACACATGTCAAAATCATATTGGATGACTAAAAGTCGACCCATCTCACCTAAGTGTCGGATTAGATTCAATTAATGTACTTTTCTCCATGAAAATAATTTAATTATTATTAAAACCAAAGAATGTGACAACATGTCACTTTCTTAAATCTTATAAGTATAATAATGTTAATTTAGAGATAAACTTCATGAAACTTAGAACCTGAATAGTCTCTAGAAATCTAATACAATTATCTATATCATAGGAATTTATTTAGAATTTTTAGGGATTAAATAATTATCATTTATTATGACACAAAGATGATGCAGTAATTATCTTATTAATGAAATATTGACATAATTGATGCTATAGATACCCAAATAAATATAATTTGAGACTTTTTATGAATTACACTAATTTTTTAGGTTAATATGACATGTTAGTATTGATTTAATTAAATATTTTAGAACTAATCATTCTGTTATAATTTTCACAAAAATCAATTACCAAATAGTGTCAAAATTGACATAAAATAGTTTTTAAAACAAATATTATATTATTAATTGTTATTTTATTCCTAAAAATCTAAGGTTCGGCCAAATGAATTAGATAAGGTTATATATATTAATATTAAAAAACTTGGGGTTTGTTTAGCTTCTTATAGTATGTTTATTAACCTTATAGTATAAGAACACAAGAAGACAGGGTAAAAGTAAAATTATTTAACTTAATGTTAAATTTAAATGATAAGGTTAAAATAGGAACCTAAACTTGTCTGAATTATATTGAATGAGTGGATTTCAACCCATCCCCACCTTATCTTCGAAATAAATCAGTATTGAGCTATTTAAAACTGAACTTGACTTTATAATAAAATAATATTTTTAGTTTTTCCAAAGGAGCTCCTCTCCTCCCTTATAAAAGGGCACCTCCTCCCTCTCCTCCTCACACAAATTTGAGCCTTCAAGCTCGGCCAAACCCTGCCCAGTTCACTTCCCCACTTCCTTAGAATCATCCTAGAGGTTTTGTTCTTCTTCAAAGACCAACCCTAGTGCCCTAAGAGGAGGTTAAGAAGAGGCGCTTAAAAGAAGAGGTAATGTCTGTTACCGATTCTTTCATCTTTATTTCATCTTCCAATTCTTCTTAGTTAGTTGTTTCATTATGATGTAATAACATCAGTATCACTCATATACTAATATGTTATTATAATTATGAAACAACCATATTTCACCATCTATCCATCCTACGGAAAAACAAATCACCGTGCGTGCGTACATACGGAATACCGTCTCCACGCCGTGGTGTAATCTATTTTCCACCACCACCTTACTTGGATGGTTATAATGGTGTAAATAATGACTATATATGACTATTATAAAGTGATATTGATTATGAAATAGTATACATACACTCCAATACAATTCCACGATCATAAGATCGATATCATCACTCGTGCGTACGTACGGAATACCGTCTCCACGATGTGATGCGACTCGTTATACATGATCATCATTGCATAATGATTATATAAATGAATTGAATGAATGAATATGATATATATTACACTAATACCATTTTGGAAATGAGTTATCTATAACCTAAAGAGAAGAATAAGAATTTATTCGACAAAACACGCATAAGAACAAAAAGTAATAAACACCCGAATAACAAGTAGTAATGAAATATTACTAATAAGAAGCTAAGAATATGACCATATATTATATCATAACAATAAGTATGATTCTGTAATAATTCAATAACATTATTTAAATCATTATACAGGAGGTTCGGACACATACGAAGCAAATCGGACCTAAGGTAAGGGAAATATCACAATCTCATTTTTATCCGAGATTGTTTATACTTTGGTATTTACAGGGGTGTATTTTATCATCCACATCCATGTTTCCTCTAGATGTAATATTATTTCCATCCACCTACAATTTTTTAAATCCATTGTTACCCTTTTTTGAGTTTATAGTAAAAGATATGAAAGGAATCTTTTGTCGTTTTTCGTATGAGGTACTTTTTGACTTTTCCGACAAAAGTACGAGAAGAATGTTTTTTTAAATTATACGGCATGAATGAATTTTTAAAACATTATTTCCAAGAAGCTTCCTTTACAAGTTTTCAAATTTATTTTTAATCAACTTCTTTTAGTTTAGAATTTTATGACATGTTAAGAAAGGAAAAGTGTTTTTTTGAAGTAGAAAGGATATTTTCCTCAAGAATGGAGTTCAAGTGTTTTATCAAAATTATTTTCCATCTAAGATAATAAATGGTTATGTTTCTATCCCTATTATTAAATTGATTTGATTATGTTGTAATGGAATTATTTTTATGAATTCCTTTATCTTATATGAATTGTTTTATGATGTCATGATGTTTAAGATTCCCATTTTTATTACATGGGTTATGCAATGATGTATGATTTATGATTTTGTGGAACACATAAGAATGGTGTCATTATGAGATGGGTGGGACCTATATCTCCCTCCAATTCATTGGGTAAAGATTTTATATCTCATGAGATAGACATGGCTAGAACGGTAGGTTATACCGGTTCAGTGAAACAGGACCGAAACGAGGAGTGAACTCGGCTGAGAAAGGGACTTTGTCCACTAAGATAGTCTTGGCAATGAGTCTTGACTAATAAGAAATGATTCTCTATGATTATGTGTGTATGACACAAAGTTTCATGTTTTAAGTTAGGATTATTGGGATTACATTTCACTACTATGATTTATCCCATGTTATTTAATTATGATCTCTTTTGCAGGTTAAGATTTCCAAAAGATATGTTCTTATGAACATGACGTGATTGTTATTTCTTTTGTTTACCCTTAAGGAGCATTTGAGCTCACCCTTTAATGTTTTCTTTTCCCCAGGACATAAAGAAAGGATTTAGGTTTAAAAAAAAGAAGATCTTTATGGGAGATGTTGAAGATCTTTCACCACAATTAGAAGATTATATTCCGAGTTTCCAAAGACACTAATCTATTACGGTCGTTGTGTGTGTGTTTTTGTTATGTACTAAGTATTATGAAAAAGTAATGTAATATCTATGTACGTTAAGCTCCTGGTCTCTACAGTTGGTATAAGAGGGAGTTTTAGTCAACCTTTGGAAACTAGGGTGTGAAAACCTTAGTAAGATCCCAAGATATATTTCTAAGGTATGTCTAGGGATGTCCCTAAGGATAAGTATACGTATAGGATATAGTTCTAGAACTACGGTAACAATCTTAGAATATAACCTAAGATGTTAGATATTGAAGGTACTCCCCCTTTATTATGTTGTTTTCCCTAGCATGATTTTTTCCTCTCACACTATTATTTTTGGGTTTTAGACGATGGATGAAACCCGAAGGAACAGTGTTGAACAATGAAATGGACAATGCAATGATTGTCCTCCTGAACAAACGAATGTTATGGGAGATGGAGTGAAAAATCTTATCGCTATACTTACACAAGCTATGAACCATTCTGGACTTCCAAATGAGCAGAGAAGGGAACAATATTCTATTGAGTCCTTCATGAGGCAACGTCCACCTTTTTTCAGTGGGCCTTATGATTCACTTGTTTCTGAACAATGGATCAGTAACACTGAAAAGATATTTTCAGTTCTTCAATGTTCAGAACATGATAAAGTCATCTTAGCCGTATATCGCTTGGAAGGTGAAGCTGATCAATGGTGTAATCTTATCAAGAATACGAGGCCAAGAGATGAAATTGAGTCCATGGAATGGGACGAGTTCAAGAACTTATTTTTCAATAAGTACTTCCCTTGTATTCTTCGAACAAAGATGGAGAAGGAGTTTCTTGAACTAATGAAAAAGGATGATGAATCTGTTGGTATATACGAAGCGAATTTTACAAGGCTTGCAAGGTATGCATTTGGATTTATCATCCAACCTGAAATTAAAGTTGATCGATTCTTCAGTGGCTTAAAACCAAGTCTTCGAAGCGCATTATCTATAAGAGACTTCAGTAGCTATGAAGAAATTGTGTGTTGTGCTATCAAAGTAGAAATGGAAGTTGGTGTTACTTATCCATCTCATATTTTTGACAAGAAACGAAATATGGAGTTCAAGGAGAAATCTCAGAATAATGGTGAAAAGAAGATGAATGTTTCCTTATGCTCAAAGTGTGGAAAGAAGCATGGTGGAGATTGTCTTAAAGGGACAAGTAAATGTTTCAAATGTGGAAAGGAAGGTCATCAGGCATTTGAATTCCGCAATGATAGGAAGAAGATGCCTAATGATGCAAACAAAGGAAGGGATACACAGAATGAACCTACTACACTTCAATGCTTCAAGTGCAAGGAAATGGGGCATTATGCTAATAAATGCCCTAATCCAAGGGTTAGTGATGATCGACATGAGAAACCACTTAAGTCAATGGACAAAGGGAAGTCACATGCTATCACCATTGGCGATGTTTAATATGAAAATGATGTGGTGGAATGATTAAGTGTTTATGTAATGGGATTCCAAAATAATGTTGAGTATTGGAATATTTATGTATTGGTCTATTGTGGTCTTCAATAATTTTATGGTACCGGTAACCATGGAATGTGATTGAGATATTTTTGGAAAAAAGATGATATGCGCATAATGAAGGGAAAACGAGAAAATGACATATTTGACAGTATTCATGAGCTCATGATTGATATAAGGACTAAGTGATATCATGGTTTGAGTATATAGAATATTGAGGATTTTGGTATGTGGAAAGTGTTAACTTTTAACTTCATTCATGTTTTCACTAAGGTTCAATGGGTATTCAACAGAACACATGATTAAGGCCTTTGAATGTTTGGAATGTGACCAACAAGACATATCTTATGATATATGGGGATCAACGATGGTATTAAATCTCTGGTAATCGTTTTCACTATATTATGAGAGTGGAATGAAGTATTATGGATAATCCTAAAGATTGGAATGGACTATGTTGGACATAAGTTACTATTGTTTAAGGATAAAAGTTTTTTTGATATTATTGATGGGATGTTCTAGTAATATAGTTTTAGAAAAAGGAAAACCTACAGGACGGGCGACACCCCATCGCGTCGGACAAGGCTATGGGAATCGAACCCACAACCGAAATGTGACTGGCCTTTATTGCCTACTACTGGCCTGCAGGAAGTCCCTGGTTAGTAGAAACTAGTTTTATTTTATTAAGCGGTATGATATATGAAGTATAAGTTCATTTTTGGAACCATATAGGATTAATATAACCATAAGATGGACTTATAAATTTTGCTAACCTTTTGTTTGAAAGAGATGGAATGACCCATCATTCTATCACATGATCTACTAACACATCACGAATAACAAATTCAACTTCATTACTTTAAGAGATGAAGTGGAAATTGTTCAATTCACGAACAACATTGAGATTGTTACAAAATCATGTAAGTATTTCTTTTAATTCATCATCTTTAGGGAAATGATCTTGAAAACCAAAAATGGTGTCCTAGTTCCCTTATATCTGATGAACCAGATGGTACCTTAGATCATCACAAATCTATATCTTTGTGATTGTTGGCTTTTTCAAAGCCATGTTCTCTACCACTCTCCATCAGAACCTGATGGTTAGATTTTTCTTCCATGTCCATATTTTCCCCTATGTTCTCCTACATGGAAACCCAGTGATGAGTTAATTTGGGTAACCGTTACATTTCATACATTAGTTTTTAAACCCATGTTTTGGTATTCCTTTTTACGATGTGGGTTTCTATCAAAGAAACTTTCGAATAGTAAACCATTTATAACCCCGACGAATTTCGAGAGAGAAATTCATTTTAAGGGGGGTAGAATGTAAGACCCAGAGATTTTATGAAAAATATTCTTTTAGTTTCATTAATGTCTTGTGTTGTATGCTACACCAAGATTACCTTGCGCTATACGCAACACCGTATTAGCTTGCAGTATACGCAAAACTATTCTTGGATCGTGTTACACACAGTTTTGATAATAGTTATTCTACGCAACATTGAGTATATATATATATATATTCATTGTATAAATGAAATATGGTTGGATTATGTTATACGAAACAATGAATGATTCTTGCACAGCACGCAACCCTGACTTGGCTTGCATTACACGCAATCGCGACCTTCCTCGAGAGCGTCTGTTGTACGCAATACTAAGTTTTACTAAACAACGATATATTATTATAATATTATTATGAACTAGCCGTTATGAATAGTATTAACTAAATTTTGAATCTTATAACATTATTATTCTTCTTGAACATTTTCTGAAACATGGTATAAGAACAAAATAAATTTTTCAGGTAAAATAAGTATTTTTCAAAAAATGCAGTTTTTCCGCCTTTTGATGGCGCACCGACTTTAAATCTAGTTTTTTACATGTTTATAAGTTCAATTTGACAAAATAAAATTCTTCTTTGGAATCATGAAATAAAAATTTACTTTGGATAAATTTTCATATCATTCTGGTAACTTTCATATTTTGATGAATAGTAAAAACACGCTATATTTTAATTAAAAACAACTTTTTTCATCGCAATAATTTATATGGTTAAATTATAATATTGAATGGTTTTAAAGTATAAATAGAATATATTTTTACCATTTAATATAATGTATGTCATTAGTATTTATTCTACCTTGAATTAGTAGGATAAATCAATTCAATCTTTTGCAATGTTTTGAAGAAAAACCCATTTTCTTTCGACAACAGGATTAATTTTAATTTAATTTCTGAAACTTTTTTGTATAGAATTTGGAAAAATGGATTCCATATTTTGAATCATTGGATCCAAATTATGTTAATAATATACTTTTTATTTTTGGAAATTATGAATAGTAACTACGGTAAATTTTATTTACCATAGTTAAAGGTAAATCGGGTAATTAAGGGTAAATATAATATTATAAAATTACCCTAACACATGTCAAAATCCTATTGGATGAATAAAAGTCAACCCATATCACATAAGGGTCGGATTAGATTCATTTAATGGACTTTTGTCCATGAAAATAATTTAATTATTATTAAAACCAAAGAATGTGACAACATGTCACTTTCTAAAATATTATAAGTGTAATAATTTTAATTTAGAGATAAACTTCATGAAACGTCGAACCTGAATAGTCTCCAGAAAGAAAATACAATTATCTACATCATAGGAATTTATTTTTAATTTTTAGGGATTAAATAATTATCATTTATTATGACACAAAGATGATGCAGTAATTATTTTATTAATAAAATATTGACAAAATTGATGCTATAAATACCCAAATAAATATAATTTGAGAATTTTTATGAACTAAACTAATTTTATAGGTTAATATGACATGTTAGTATTGATTTAATTAATGTTTCTAGAACTAATAATTCTGTTATGATTTTCACAAAAATCAATTACCAAATAGTGTCAAAATTGACATAAAATAGTTTTTAAAACAAATATTATATTATTAATTGTTATTTTATTCCTAGAAATATAAGGTTCGGTAAAATGACTTAGATAAAGTGATATATATTACTAATAAACAACTTGGGGTTCGTTTGGCTTCTTATAGTAAGTTTATTAACCTTATAGTATAAGAACACAAGAAGACACTGTAAAAGTAAAATTATTTATCTTAGTGTTAAATCTAAATGATAAGGTTAAAATAGGAACCTAAACTTGTCTGAATTATATTGGATGAGAGGATTTCGTCCCATACCCACCTTATCTTCTAAATAAATCAATTTGGATCTATCTAAAACTGAACTTGACTTTATAATAAAATAATAATTTTAGTTTTTCCAAAGGAGACCCTCTCCTCCCTTATAAAAGGGCACCTCCTCCCTCTCCTCCTCACACAAATTTGAGCCTTCAAGCTTGGAAAAACCCGGACCATTTCACTTACCCACTTCCCTAGAATCATCCTAGAGGTTCTGGTCTTGTTCAAAAACCAACCCTAGTGCCCTAAGAGGAGGGTAAGAAGAGGTGCCTCAAAGAAGAGGTAATGTCTGTTACTGATTCTTTCATCTTTATTTCTTCTTACAATTCTTCTTCTTTAGTTGTTTCATTATGAAGTAATAACATCAGTATCACTCATATATGGATATGTTATTATAATTATGAAACAACCCTATTTCACCATCTATCCATCCTACGGAAAAATAAATCACTGCGCGTGCGTACGTACAGAATACCGTCTCCACGCCGTGGTGTAATCTATTTTCCACCACCACCTTACTTGGATGGGTATAATGGTGTAAATAATGACTATATATGACTATTATAAAGTGATATTGATTCTGAAATAGTATACATACACTCCAATACAATTTCACGATCATAGGAACGATATCATCACTCGTGCGTACGTACGGAATACCGTCTCCACTATGTGATGCGACTCGTTCTACATGATCTTCATTGCATAATGATTATATAAATGAATTTAATGAATTAATATGATATATATTACACTAATACCATTCTGGAAATATGTTATCTATAACCTAAAGATAAGAATAAGAATTTATTCGACAAAACATGCATAAGAACAAAAAGTAATAAACACCCGAATAACAAGTAGTAATGAAATATTACTAATAAGAAGCTAAGAATATGACCATATATGATATCATAACAATAAGTATGATTCTAGAATAAGTCAATAACATTATTTAAATCATTATACAGGAGGTTCGGACACATACGAAGCAAATCGGACCTAAGGTAAGGGAAATATCACAATCTCATTTTTATCCGAGATTGTTTATACATTGGTATTTACTGGGGTGTATTTTATCATCCACATACATGTTTCCTTAATATGTAATATTATTTCCATCCACCTACAATTGTTTAAATCCATTTCTACCTTTTGGTGAGTTTATTGTAAAAGATATGAAATGAATCTTTTGTTGTTTTTCGTACAAGGTACTTTTTGACTTTTCCAACAAAAGTACGAGAAGAATGTTTTTTTAACTTAAACGGCATGCGTGAATTTTTAAAACATTATTTCCAAGAATATTCCTTTACAAGTTTTAAAATTTATTTCTAATCAACTTCCTTTAGTTTAGAATTGTATGACATGTTAAGAAAGGAAAAGTGTTTTTTTGAAGTAGAAAGGATATTTTCCTCAAGAATAGAGTTCAAGTGTTTTATCAAAATTATTTTCCATCTAAGATAATAAAGGGTTATGTTTCTATCCCTTTTATTAAATTGATTTGATTATGTTGTGATGGAATTATTTTTATGAATTCCTTTATCTTATATGAATTGTTTTATGATGTCATGATGTTTAAGATTCCCATTTTTATTACATGGGTTATGCAATGATGTATGATTTAAGATTTTGTGGCAAAAATAATAATGGTGTCATTATGAGATGGGTGGGACATATATCTCCTTCCAATTAATTGGGTAAGGATTTTATATCTCATGAGATAGACATGGCTGGAATGGTAGGTTATACCGGTTCAGTGAAACAGGACCGAAACGAGGAGTGAACTTGGCTCAGAAAGGGACTTTGTCCACTAAGATAGTCTTGGAAACGAGTCTTGACTAATAAGAAATGATTATCTATGATTATGTGTGTATGCCAAAAAGTTTCATGTTTTAAGTTATGATTATTGGGATTACATTTCACTACTATGATTTATCCCATGTTATGAAATTATGATCTCTTTTGCAGGTTATGATTTCCAAAAGATATGTTCTTATGAACATGACGTGATTGATATTTCTTTTGTTTAACCTTACTGAGCATTTGAGATCACCCTTTTATGTTTTCTTTTCCCCAAGACATAAAGAAATGATTTAGGTTTAAAAAAAAGAAGATCTTTATGGGAGATGTTGAAGATCTTTCACCATGATTAGAAGATTATATTCTGAGTTTCCAAAGACACTAAACTATTACGGTCCTTGTGTGTGTGTTTTTGTTATGTACTAAGTATTCCGCAAAAGTAATGTAATTTCTATGTACGTTATGCTCCGGGTCTCTACACCTCCCATGTACACCCATTACTATGCCAAAATTCCGAAAGGAACTTCTCTCTCTTCTTTTACATTCAAGCAATACTTTTGTATCATGAATCTAAATTCCATTTCAATTGTTGGGACATGTATCTATATTACCTACTTACTGTCCATTACATGTAAATATGATGAGGAACCCCTTTATCTCTCATCAACCTTTTTTATGAATTCTTATGTCACGCTGTTACGCTGCCTAAATCGCACCGATTTTCTAAGCCAATGTCATTGTGTTGTGAATACCATTCCCATTTCTCCATCAAGGGTATTCCCCTTTATGCACATTTACTTATTGATTGTAAGGTTTCATGTATGAATTCCACATTCCATTATCGTGGAATAAATGATTATGTTTTATGAATCCATGTTTTATGATCCATGTGGCACACTTATGCATGAAATGAAATGGTTAAGATGGGTGCGCCCTTGTAGAGCTCCAATGAATTGGGTAAAGTATAGTATCATGATACGTCATGATCAATGAGTGTTGACTCATGCTAATTCAAGTGCAACGAGGGTTTACTCGTGCTTCATGTGCAATGAGGGTTTACTCATGCTCCATGTGCAATGATCCTTGGCTCATGCTAATTCAATGTTAAGTGGTGTTGCCACATTTCCATGTTATGATTATCATGATTTATCATGCCTTTATGTTCATGTTTATTTTATGATCTATTTATATGCCTACTGTCTAACATGTATTGTACTCCTCAGGTTATTCCACGTGTACTCCCTTACTGGGCTTTATAGCTCACCCTTTTCTTATGCATGTCCTCAGGTTATCCCATGCAATGCTAAGTACGAGGGAATGTAGTGGTCATGTAAAGGAATTTTTCAATAAAGATGAAGTATTTCATGTTTTATGTTTTTATGTAATGATCCTAAGCCCCAAAGACACTAAACCTCTTGATCTTCTTTGTTGTATCAAGTGCAGTTTTATGTAATAAAGCATGTTTATGTTATAATTAAAAGCAGGGTTGTCATAATGGTAAAAAATCTATTGAAATAAAATATTTCCCATCATGGTCCACATAATATGATATTAAACCACTACAGACAGAGATGAAAAACATATCATATTGGAAACTCTCAAAGGGTTGTATAAGAAAATATAATGTCTCTTCTCTCAAGGATCATATTCTCAAGTGTTTAGAAAAAAGATAGAGTACTAATAAAAAGTTAAGATACAAGAATAGGATCTATCCCATTTAATTAAAAACATCCAAGACATACTCACTACACCCTTCTATTAAATGAAAATTTTACGGAAATGACTTATCACACCTCTTCTGTTTGATAATGTTTTGAAAACAATGATAACAATTTTAGGGTTCTCGAACCCTCATTGGTTATAATTTATTCTCTATCGCACTTGATTTATCATGTGTTTTTACTCAATAAAACGTTCATGTCTGTAACACCCCAAGATTTCATATTACGTTATTTCTTCAAAGTAACTCAAAAACTTACACTACACGCAACATTGAGTTCAAGCGCATCAAGACTTACCAAAATAGCCGTTCAAAAGCGGTTATGAATAGTATTAACTGAATTTTGAACAATATATAATCATTATAATTTTAGAATCCATATTATGAGTTTATTAGACCTAATAAAAGAACTAATTCATTTTTTCCGATAAAAGAAGTATTTTTCAAAAAAATATACTTTTGTCGTATTTTAATGGTGAACCCTTTTTAAATCCAATATTTGAAACTTTTATATATTAAATTTGACCAAATATACTTCTTCTTTATAATTTGGACATAAGAATTTAGTTTCAATAAGTTTTTGGTGTTTTTTTGATAACTTTCATATTTGGGTGAATGGTGAAAAATACTATATTTTAACTGAAAACAACTTTTTAATCAAAAAAATTTATAGTATTAAATTATAAATTTTAATGATTTGTAAGTATAAATAGATTATATTTTTACGATTTAATCCAATTCTTGTAATTTTATGTAATTTCACTTTGAAATTGTACATAAACAGGTGTCAAAATTTTGATAGTTATTATTTCTTAAAAATACGCCTTTTGGTTTTGACAGCGGGAATTAATTTTAAATTAATAAATGCATCTTATATGTTTTTAATTTGGTAAAATAGACTTCATTATTGAATTCGGAATATCAAAATTACCTTAGGGTGAATTTTTGGTATTTTTCTGAAAATGTTTAATTTTTGATGAATAGTGAAAAACATTGAGTTATAGTTTAAAACCAAATTTTTATTTAAATAATTATTTATTTTATATAAATTTATTTTAGGTCAAAATAGATACGTAATACCTATATAATTTAAATTTAATTAATTGGTGTCAGTTTATAATAATTTTAGATATATAAAAATATTATTGAACTTTTCACCGTCTTTTACCCACCTCCTAGGTGAATTTTTAAATTCACATAAAACATGATTTTACAACTTCTGTGAGTTAAATTTAAAAAATCCAAGAGACACGTTTAATATCAAGAGGTAAAATTTGGTTCAATAAGATAAAAATAATTTTTGGTGAATAGTAACTTTTTACTTTTATTTACCACGGTTAAAAGTAAATAGGGTAATTAAGGGTAAAAATGATATTATTATTACCCTAAAAGATGTCCTAATTCTATTGGATAAGTGTAATTATACCAAAAACAACCTTTGGAATAAAATATTACCCTTTAGGTCCACTTGGATTAGATTAAGACATTTATTATTATTTATTTAAAGAAGAGTTAAAAGAGATAAAATCAATGTTTAATAACTAAACTATATTTAATATAGGGTTATATATAAGATAAATTAGACTATAAATATTCATTAGAAAGATTAAACGATTTCATACATAATGGTATTTTATTTATATTTTTTAGATTTTAAATAATTAAATTTATTAATGACACAATGATGATGCAGTAATTATGTTATTAATGAAAGAATCAAATAAATGGTATTATAAATATTAAACTAAATATAATTTCAATGTTTTTATGACATCTACAAAGTTTAAATGTTAATATGACAAGTTAGGGATGATTCAATGTATCGTTTTCGATGTAATCAATTTGTGATGACTTTAAAAAAACAAAATACCAATTAGTGTCAAAATTGTCATAAAATAATATTTAAAACAAATACTATATTATTGGTTGATATAATATTCCTAAAAATATAAGGTTCATCCAAAGGGATTATATAATATTATATATGTCATTAATGAGCCACTTTATCTTTTCTTTGAAGTTTAGATAATGTTTATTAACCATATAGAGTAAGAATACAAGAAGACACAGTAAAAGATAAACTATTTAACTAAGAGTTAAATCTAAAAGATAAGTTTTTAATGGTAACCTAAACTTGTCTAAAACCTATTGGTTGAGAGGATTTCCACCCATAACCACCTAAGTCTTAAAATAAGTTCATTTTGAACCATTATAAACTGAATATGATTGTATAATAAATTAATACTTTAATCTTTTCCTAAAGTGACCCTCATCCCTCTTATAAAAGGGAACTTCCCCTTATCTAAAAATCACAATTCCAAAGCCATTTGGCTCATCAAAAACCTACCCAAGTATCCTCCCAACTATCCTAAATTCATCCTAGATGCCTTACTTTGGTCAGAAAGCCAGCCTACGGAGACCTTTTGATCAAATCAAAAGGTAGAACCCGAAGAAGAGGTAATGATTTCACCACCCTCTTTCAAGTTCTCTAATTATTCCACTGACTATTTCTTTGTTATTTCCATTATAAAATAATAAATCTAGTATCATCTATATACTATGATGTTATTATAAACATGTCACAACTATATTCATTATTCTATCTATCTTATGAATGATAATGTCACCATGCGTGCGTACGTATGGATTACCATCTCCACTCCGTGGTGTAATTTGTTATTCACCACTATGTTATTTGGATGGATATAATGATGAGAAATATGTATATAAATAATTAAAATAACATGATAATTTCTCTTTAAAATTAATATAAAATCCAATTCCACACCTTTAAGGTTACTGTCTCCACAACGCGATGAGATTAAATTTCATGATCACCATTCATCGATGATTATAAAAATATATATATTACTAATAAGTATGTAATATATGAAATAATAATGATACTGGAGATATATATATATATATATATACTTACATATATCTTATTCACTTATTTCTGTTCAATATGATATGAAAATAGAATCAGTGTTTATGCGTATATACGGACTACCGTCTCCATAAACGGTGTTTTTAATTTCATATATATGTCTATTATAAATACTTATATTATAAATATATATGATATACAAATAATGTTTTTTATTATGTAAGTATTTATATCTTGGTCTAAGTGATACCATAAAGAGTAACAAGTTAAAACACGTACGATACAGAAAGCGATTATTAGCAAAAATATTATTTTAACGTGGAAATTATTATTAAATAGGTAGTATAAAGTCATAAATGAATCATGTAAGATATCATAAATATTAATATGGTTCTGGTATAATTTAATAACATACTACAATCTTCATACAATAGGATAAACGTACCCTTGACTAAAGAAAAGTGCAAGGTAAGGGTTAATTTCAAAATCTCTTTATTATCCGAGGATGTTTTTACGTAAGTATCTACTGGGACATATTTATTATCCATGTCCATGTTTCATAAAATAGTTTTCGAAGGGATTATTTTAAGAAAATTTTTACTAAAATATCATTTTAAATTGTCTAAAGATTTATTCTTTTAAACCATTCTCATTAATGTCCATGTTTTCAAAATGGATTTAAGGATTTATTTAAATGGACATGAATGTTTTAAAATGTTAATTACTTTCAAAATTTTCAATTTGGTATGGGACACTTTCATTCAAAAATGTATTTAAATGTATTCCTTTCAAAATTTTGAAACTTTTAAATGTTTTAATTAAAAATGGATATTTCTCTCAAAGAGTTTTACAAATCATTTTCATCTATGTCAAAATCCTTTAATGGATTTTAAACTTTTTTGATGTTTATTTATTATGATACAAGTCTTCCATATTGTATTGATGGTTTTGTGATATGTTTTATTGTGGATGTGTTATTTTTATACCATTCATGGTTTATGGGTATAGTATTGACATTTTGTATGCCAAGTTTAATACGAATGTTTATGTTATGTTTAAACCTTTTCATATGAGGAATGCATTGGTCTTAGTAAGTGATGAGTGGAGCCCACTATAGCGCCTCGATGCATCGGTAGGTCTCATGAGTAAACTAGTGTCTTGGAACAAGGCCTTGAAATAATCTTATTTTTAGTCTTGGCACAAGGCCTTGACTATGTGGTTATGATAGCCTGGAATTTTGTATTCCATCATTATGAAAGTGGCTATTGATATTGCATGTGATTATTCAACTAGTTAAATATCCATTTGAATAAGTAAATGGAATTATTTTATTGTATATTTTACATATTATGCTGAAGTTTATGTTTAAAAATTCTTTTGTTTTAGTCTTATACATTGCCTTAAATTTTTATGCTTATTTATGAATGGTTACGCTATATTGTTATCCTTAGTGAGCATCAGATCTCACCCATTACTACGTTTTAATTTTCTCAGGATTCCAATATGTGTATTAGGATTGATAAACTGGGTTATGCTAGGGTATTAATGGCATTATCAATGGATCATTTATGTTGTGTTTTATTTTCTAAAGTGTAATGTAACATCCATGTATGTAATATATTTTCCAAAACTGCTAAATTGATCAGTCTTTCAGGACTTTATTCCTTGTAATCATGCAAAAGTATAAAAATAATGCACCGACTCTGGGTAACTGGGGTTGGGGCGTTACAGTTGGTATCAGAGAATGTTTAGAAATAACCTTGGAAACTAGAATTAGATAAAATCTGATTAGAACACATAGCCCTAAGATAGACATGGAGGAATAGTACAGAATAACTTCCTAGAATTTTGGTAATGTAGAGATTTCATGAGTTTTCCAAGAAAATACATCCATGTCTGGATACGAGCAGGTAGAGGTGGATCTGGTACAGATGTACCTAGGGGTAAAACCTGAAAACACCACATTGAGCTAGACTCAAACAGGAACTGGTGCACGACAATGAGCCTTACTGCACCCTTGGTTACGACACTCCTGGGAGATATGCTTAGGATAATTCTCGTTTTCTTTACAAACCATTATGAATGGTTTATGAGTATATACCTCCAAAAAGAAAAAAAAGTTTGTGATTATGGATTATATCCATAATATTTTCAATTTATGTTAGGTGTTTTACATGTTTAGAATTATGAATTGTGATTCATAAACTGACCTAGTGTATGCCATTGTATAGAAATGGTGCCCAATTGAAAGAATGTGAACTCCAGAAATACGTATGATCCAAAGACTAAGAAGGATCATATCCTTTATAGTATTAATCCAAAATTTAGAAGGAAAATAGTCTCCCATGTATTCAATGTTAGGGTTGGTGTCCTGAGAACCAACTGTTTTGTACTTTGATTAAATGAATGTTCACTTATTATATATTGTTCATTGTTCTTCATGACTACAATATAATAATGTCCTAGAATATTTGTTGCATTAATAAGGTCACGGAAGATCACCGCTATGATGAGAATGTTGAAATGCTATATCAAATATTCTTAAATAATGTTTTGTGGTTGGATGACATAATATGATAGGACACATAGTATACAGACCGGTATGTGCGAATACTCGTAAGAAGACGAGACTCTCTCCCGTGGAGTTCGCACTTGGTAATCTCTAATATGGAAGATTATGAGAACAGACCCACCAATAGTAATTCCTCATGTTTTGGTGTCATCAGATATTGCGATCTGCGAGCATGTGTAAGGGTCCATATACTGGAAGATTATCATTAACTCATGTCATGACTCACGCACTTATATTTTCTGACGAAAACCATCACGAAGACAGTTGGAGGGAAGTTGGGTACATTGGGTGCATCAAAAATGACATGTTGTTAATGGATAAGTCGAGGAAGGATTTGTCCCTTCCATATTTATGGAAGTAGATATCTTGGGACCTTTGATTGAAATAGAACTGTCGATCAAATTCCATGGCCATGGTGACACGGCGAGTTTATTTCTGGAAGTCAAAGAATGATAGATCAAGCATATTGGTTTATGACACTGTCATGGAACCTGCTTGATGAGATATTGAGACAAAGGGATGAAACTACACATTAAGAATTCGTATGAGTTGACACGTCAATGTGGCGTCAACTTATTTCTCTTTGGTGCCTTGACCCGTTGCTAGACAGTAATCTTGGACTCCAGGAAAGCCCGCCTAATTCCAATGAGAAAGAGGCCTAAAGGGTCACACACTAAGTGTATCCAAGTATCTCAAGTAGAATAAATATTATTCTTGTACTGGTTTAATAATTATTCAAGGAAGCCTAAATAATTTTAATGATGGGGGAAGAGGGAAATGAAAAACAAGATATACATGTCGTGTATTATTGATTACACGCTGTGTAGTTTTTCATGGAAAACATGTACACACCATGTATTAATGATTACATGCCGTGTAGTTTTCATTTTGGAAAAGAAATGAAAAACAAGTACACGTCATGTATTAATGGTTACACACCGTGTAGTTTCATGGAAAACAAGTACACGACATGTATTAATGATTACGCGGCGTGTAGTTTTCCATTTGGGATTTTGAGTATATATTAATTTTTTATTAAATGATATTTATTATAATCAGCATTAGCTCATGTCAAGGAATTAATTATTCAACATGGGGTTTTCAATAAGATTCAATGAAATAAATAAAACGTGTAACGCATTAATTTATTGTCATAACTCTATAAACTCAAACCTGATTATAAATATCCTCACAACCCCAACTCTTTTCAAAACAAGAGAATTTTTGTGCACAAAAATTCTGGAGAATTATTTCAAGGCCGAAAGAACCACTTCCTCTAAGAACACTCTCAAAACTGGGAGAGATCCTCTTCCATTGGATCAATACGATCTAAGGTGGACAACGCATGAAATGGTTTCTCCATGCTGGCACCCGGAGACTCCTTTGGTGACGTCCAGAGATACGAAGTGCACGTGTGGATTAATTCTAGAGGAAGTCTACACTTGGATTCTATGATGCAACGATGAATCACATTAGAACATGATCAAGAATATAAATGAATAATGAACACCCAAAAGGTAATTCTTTTCAATTAATTAAAATAATTATAATCAACCTAGTATGATCCACATTTGTGGTTCTGGGATATTTCTTCTTCTTGGTCTATTTATGTGAATTGATCCGTGGAGATTGGCGTTCATCGTCATATAGATCCCAGATTGATCATTTCTAATGACAAAAAGCCAAGTGGGCACATACACCCACACACTTTCGCTGTGCCCAGAACCTTCAATTGGTATCAGAGGGAGGTTACAGTGTTTATTATAGTTGTTTAATTTTCATTGATAATTTACACATTTATATTCGATTAAATTCAAGATAAACCATTCTATAAAATTAAATGAACGAGATCTGTTCTTACTCTTTCCTTTATCAATTCACAACACAAAAATAAACTTTTGATTTTTATTTTGATTAAATTAAAAATGAGGATCTCATCTGGAGGAGTCGCTCATTCTGGTCGTACAACACAAGAATACACGGAATGTAGTGAAAACTACACGGCTTGTACTTAGGTTCAACGAACTAGTACTAGTCCACCAAACCACACCGTATGAATTGACTACACCTAAGTATTTATTACCCCATGTTGAACGGAAATGAACGGCGCGTGGGAAGAGGAATTCACAATGTGTATGATGAATCAACACACTGTGTACTCCGATCCGGTCCAGGTGAAACCGTGTATAAGGAGAAGTCATGTTATGAATTCATTAGATTTCCAGGCCGGTAACCACATAACAAGTACATGCCTTCTTAGATTAATCTACACACTCTGTACTCCAAAATTTCTAAAGTACAGTAAACATGCCAAAGCCCCAGCGTGTACTTTGGATAAAAGGTGAAAAGAAATACACGCCATGTAAATATAAACTACACACCATGTACTTTCCAGAAATGGAATTGCACCAAGTTTCCTCCAAAATTAAAAAGACCTATATAAGTAATATGGATGAGAAGAATATCAAGGAAATTCAAAAAGGAATTTAAGATAAAGAATTGATTAATTATAAGATTATAATTAATTGAATTCAAGTGTGACTTATCTTAAATAATAAAATGATTAAAAGAATTTGAATTTTAAATATGCTTAAATTTCATTGCATTCTATGGATGGTCATGATCTAGACCAAAGACCCATTTTATGTGTGTATTGTTTCATTTAAATTTGTTTAATTTAAATTCGTTGGCCTGCGAGACTTATTCCATAAAAATGTAGGGCCTGCATACCCATGGTTTTTTTAATGTAAACCCCATGTAATAGAGGATCTCCCAATATAGAGGAGATGGTTCAAAATCCGAAGTTGAGGCGAAACAAACCCAAGAATATGCAAAGGTGGATAGGAGGGATCTGCAAAACATGAACAATCTGTTCAAGGTGTTTTTCCCTAGGTTAGGGTTAGCTTATCAAACTGCTAGATAAGCTAACCAATAAAATCTCATGATCATTACATATTATATTATTTTTTTCTGATTGCATGGTTTATTTATTATGTATGTGTTGTCTTGATCACATAGTTAACAAAATGAACAAGCATGCAAAATGGAATAACATAAAAACTGGACTATGTGTAAACATTATAGGAACATGGTTAGTCACTTTAGCAAGCATCACTTAATATTAACAAGCATGTGATAATGAAAAACTACGCATAAAGGATTAAAATACCTCAGTACCATATTAAGTTAGAATAGTCCTTATGTTACCTGATTAAGGGTAAGACTCAATAAAACAATGTGTTTGTCCAACCCTTGTGGGTACACTTACTTTTATAAAGGAAGCCCTTATGAAAGTTTTCAGGTTGACTTAACCATATTATATCAAGAGGAGTATCCATTGCTAGAATTGATGTAATATTGGAGGCAAGAGTTGAGGAAATCCATGTCAGGATTTCATGATTGGGGAGTCCACTCAACAGATCAAAGAACTGTAAACTCACAGTTGGCAAAGACCTTCCTACCTAAATACCTTGAAATAACTTGACCAACCCTTGTTGGGGTTATGTGAAGGGGAACATGGATCATTTACACTAGAATGTCAAAGTAACTAGACATTTTGGGTTCAACGGTGAGGGCCATTGGGACTTGATAAAATAGTGGAATATTTAATAAAATTTTTTATTCCTCATAAAATCTAATCAAGAAAGTACTGATAAATCTTCTCTTCTAAATTGTAGAATCAATATGAAAAATTTGTCAACCACCTTTTCTCTCTGATCAATTCTGGATAAAGAGAATATCCTCACCGGTAGTAACTTTCAGGAATGGTTTAGGCACCATCAGGTTATCCTACATCATGAACTAAAGTATTACGTGCTTGAGTCCTCACTTCCGGATTCTCCTGCCCAAGGGGCGAGTGATGAAGATTTCTTGGTCTATCATCAACATTTGAGCGATTCAGTCGACGTTCAATGTTTGATGCTATCATAAATGTCAAGTGAGCTCATGAAGTCTCATGAGGACATGAATTCCTATAGCATGCTCAAGCAACTCTGTGGTCTATAATAGGAGAGAGCAAGATAGGAAAGGATTGAGATCTCCAATGCTCTATTTCAAAGAAATATTAGAGAGGGTGCCCAATACGGGCCTCATGTAGTCAAGCTCATTGGCTACATTTAGTGCTTGGATGTTCTAGGGTTTAAACTCCCCGAAGAATTGGGTACTGATCTCATTCTTGCATCACTCCCCTAGAGCTTCACAAACTTTATTGTGAACTTCAACATGAAAAACATTGAGAAGTCTATGTCTGATCTTCTTATCCTCATTCACCAAGTGTAAAATGACATGAAGTGTGGAAAGCCTTCTGTCCTCTTGGGGAATAAAAAGAAAGGGAAGGCGAAGAGATTTAAGCCCAAAGATTCTTCAAGGACTTCCTAGAAAAGTATGATCAATGGGGACATAAGAGAACAATAGGTTGTTTGTTTCACATGTGGCAAGAAGGGACACTAGAAGAGAAACTGAACCCATCCAAGGAAGTAAGGGTAAGCTTCATGCGCGTTTGTTATCGAATGAAATATATATGTTTCTACAAATTGGGTATTAGGTACTGCTTGTGGTTCTCATATCTATATCCAAATATAGGAACCAAGTAGATTTATAAATATTGACCAAGGTGAGGTGGATCTACGAGCAACCAACAGAGCCAGAATCACTATTGTATTTGTAGGAGATTACCACCTCACATTTCCTACTGGGATGGTCTTGGTTTTGAAAGGATGTTATTATGTACCATCTGTATCCAAAAACATTATTTCAGTATCCTGATTATATACTGATGGATTCATCTTCAAGATTGGAAGTGGATGTTGATAGTTTTATAAAGACAACATTTGTTTTGGTAGGGCACATTTATATAATGGTCTTTATGTGTTAGACTACAGAAACTAAGTAATGGAAATCGATGACAAAGTTAATTCACATGACTCATATCACACCCAACTTTGGCATCACCGGCTAGGCCATGTCAATGAGAATCTTTTGACAAAATTACATCAAGATGGGTATTTAGATTCTTTCGAACTAAAACCACCTGGTGTATGTCATACGTGTCTACAAGGCAAAATGACCAAATCCCCATTTAGTGGGAAAGGTGAAAGGGATAAAGATCTTCTAGAATTAGTTCATACATATGTGTGTGGACCATTTCTAGTTGAAGCAAGGGGTGGGTTCTCATACTTCATAACTTTTACTGATGATTTTAGTAGAAATGGATATATTTACTTAATGAGGTATAATTCATAATCTTTTGATCAGTTCAAAGAATACAATAATGAAGTTGAGAACCATCTTGGTAAGAAGATTAAGAAACTCTACTCATGTAGAGGTGGAGAATATCTTAATCATGACTTCATTGATTTCTTACGGGAGTTTAGGATTCTATCTCAAATCACTCCTCCATACACACCTCAGTGGAATGGATTATGTGAAAGGAGGAACCGCACCCAGTTGGACATGGTGAGATCAATGATGAGTCATTTGAGTCTTCCAATATCCTTTTTGGGATATGCATTACAAACACCAGCACACATAATAAACCAAGTACCAACTAAATCAATAAATGGTATTCCATACGAGTTATGGAGTGGACGCAAAGACATGTTATCGAATTTACATGTGTGGGGTAGAAAAGCATTTGTTAAGGCCTCTTTAGGTAACAAACTGGCACCCTGAGCCACAAAGTGTATCTTTATAGGATATCCCAAGGAAAAAATGGGATATTACCTATAAAAACCCTCAAACAAAAAGATTACAGTGGCAAGACACACCATATTCCTTGAGAGGGAGTACATCTCCAAAAGAGATAGTAGGAGCGAGATAGGCTTCGATGAATTCGAGGCTCAAGATACACCGGAGTTGGTACAAGAACAGATTCCACAAAGCCCTGTGGAAGAACTATCTGTTCCAGAGACACAAGAACTATGTAGGAGCACAAGAGAGGTGAGAGAACAAGAACTATATGGTTTTCTTGTCACCGAGGATGGTGACTCATTATTGGTTGACAATGATGATCCTCTTAACTACAAGGAAGCAGTTGAAGGCATGGACGTTGCCAAGTGGAAAGAAGCCATGTATTATAAAATGGATTCTATGTACCAAAACCAAGTCTAGATTTTGGTAAAACCACTAGTTGATGTAAATCCTATGGGTAATAAATTGGTATTCAAGAAGAAACTGGACATGGAGGGGAAAGTCAGCCCCTATAAGGCACGAATGGTTGCAAAAGGTTTTAGATAGAGTCAAGGAATTGACTATGATGAAACCTTTTCACCAGTTGCGATGCTGAAATCCATCAGAATCATATTGGCCATTTCCACTTACCATGACTATGAAATTTGGAAAATGGATGTAAAAATAGAATTCCATAATGGGAACCTCAAGAATATGTCTACATGACACAACCTGAAGTGTTTGTGACTCCAAAGGATTCCAACAAGGTATTCAAGTTGCATAAATCTCTTTATGGATTAAAGAAAGAATCAAGGTCATTGAACATTAATTTTTATGAATATTTAATCGAATTTGGATTTGTTAAGAACAAATGTGAGACTTGTTTCTACAAGAGGTTTAGTGGAAGTGCAGTCATTTTCCTAATAGTATATGTTGATGACATATTACTAATTAGAAACGAAGTACCTATCTTAGAGTCAGTTAAGGCGTGGTTAGATAAATTCTTCTCCATGAAAGACTTGGGGGAGGCAGCATATCTTCTTGGGATCAATATCCATCATGATAGATCCAACAGAATGTTGGGCTTGAGTCAAAGTACATACATTTACAGGATACAGAAGACATTCAGTAATGTACAATCCAAGAGGGGATTGTTGCCGGTGTCACATGGATTTCATCTTTCCAATAAAATGATTCCTTAGACACATGAGGAAAGAAAGAAAATGTCAAGGATCCCTTACGCATCTGTGACTAGGTTAGTCATGAATGATATGCTATGTACAAGGATAGATGTTGCTTATGCATTAAGTGTGGTAGGAAGATGTCATGATGATCCAGGAGACCACCATTGGATGGCAGTCAAGACTTTTTTTAATTATCTGAGGTGTACTAGGGATATCTTCCTGGTTTACGGAAGAGATGAGGAACTATTCATTAGAGGACATGTAGATGCTAGTTTCCAGACTGATCAAGATGACATGAAGTCGTAGACTGGTTATATATTCAGTTTGAACGGAGGTTTAGTGAGCTGGAAGAGCTCAAAGCAATGTGTGGTGGCAGATTCTACAGTACAGTCCGAGTATATCACAACTTATGAGGTAGCTAAAGAAGCAGTATAGATGTGAAGCTTCATCCAAGAGAAATATGTAGTACCTAGCAGTAAAGATCCTATCACACTCTATTGTAATAATATTGCAGCGGTGGAACTTCCAAAAGAGTCAAGGTCGCATCAGTAAAAAAAGAACATACTTCAGAAGTATCATCTCTTGAGATATTTTTCTCAGAGAGGTGAAGTTACAGTGAGAAGTATTTCCATGAAAGACAACATGGCGGACCCCTTGACTAATGTCTTGACTCAACAGAAACATGATCATCATGTGAGGTCTAGCGGACTAAAAGTGATAGGCAGTTGTCTCTAGTCCAAGTATGAGTTTGTAAGGGTTGGTGTCCTGTGAACCAACTATTTTGTACTTTGATTACATGAATGTTCACGTATTATATATTGTTCATTGTTCTACATGACTATAATATAATAATTTCTTGGAATATTTGTTACATTAATAAGGTCATGGAAGATCCCCACTATGATGAGAACCTTGAAATGATATAACAAATATTCTTAAATAAAGTTCTGTGGTTGGATGAAAAACTATGATAGGACACATAGTATACAAACCATCATGTGAGAATACTCATAATAAGACGAGACTCTCTCTCGTGGAGTTGGCACGTGGTAATCTCCAATATGGGAGATTATGAGAACAGACCCGCCAGTAGTAATTCCGCATGTTTTTGTATCATCAGATATTTATATCTGCGAGCGTGTGTCATGGTCCTTAGACTGGATGATTATAATTAACTCATGTAATGACTCGTGCACATAGATTTGCTGACGAAAACCGTCAAGAAGATAGTTGGCGGGAAGTAGGGTATGTTGGGTGCATCACGAATGACATGTTGTTAATGGATAAGTTGAGGAAAAAAATTTCCCTTCCATATTTATGGAAATAGATATCTCGGTCCCTTTCATTGAAATAGAACTGTCGAACAAATTCACTGGCCATGGTGACGTGACAAATTTATTTCTGGAAGTCAAAGAATGACTGATTAAGCATATAGGTTTATGACACTGTCATGGAACCTGCTTGATGAAATATTGATACAACGGAATTAAATTACACATTAAGCATTCGTATGAGGTGACATGGCAATGTGGCGTTAACTTCTTTCAATTGGGTTCCTTGACCCGTTTCTAGAAAGTAATCTTGGACTTCAGGCAAGCCCGCCTAATGCCTACAAGAAAGAGGCCTAGAGGGTCACACACTAAGTGTATCGAAGTATCCAAAGTAGAATAAAGATTATTACCATATGTGGTTTAATAATTATTCAAGGTATCCTAAATCATTATAATGATGGAGGAAGAAGGAAATGAAAAACAAGATATATACACCATGTATTAATGATTACACGCCGTGTAGTTTTTCATGGAAAACAAGTACACTCCGTGTATTAATGATTACATGCCGTGTAGTTTTCATTTTGGAAAGGAAATGAAAAACAAGTAAACACCATGTATTTATGATTACAGGTCGTTTAGTTATATGGAAAAAAAGTACATGTTGTGTATTAATGATTACATTCCATGTAGTTTTCCTGTCTGGATTTTGAGGATATAATAATGTTTTATTAAATGATATTTATTATAATCAGCATGGGTGCATGTCAAGGAATTAATTATTTGACATGAGGTTTTTAATAAGATTCAATGAAATAAATAAAATGCGCAATACGTTTATTTATTATCATAACTCTACAACATGAAACTCGATTCTAAATATCCTCACAACCCCAACTCTTTTCAAAACAAGATAATCGTTGTGCACAACAATTCTGGATAATTATTTCACTGCCGAAATAACCTCTTCCTCTAAGAACGCTCTCAAGAAAGATAGAGATCCTCTTCCATCAGATCAAAATGATCTAAGGCTGACAACGCAAGCAAAGGTTTCTCCACGCTAGCACACAGAGACTCCTTTGGCGACGTCCAGAGATATGAGGTGCACGGGTGGATCACTGTTAGAGGAAGTATACACTTGGCTTATGCGACGCAATGATGAATCACATCAGAATGTGATCAAGAATATCAACGAATAAAGAACACCCAAAAGGTTCTTCTTGTGAATTAATTAAATTAATTATAATCAACCTGTGATGATCCTCTTTTTTGGTTCCAGGACCTTTCTACTTCTTTGTCTATTTTTTTGAATCGATTCATGGATACCGATGTTCATCATCGTATTGATCCTGGATTGATCATTGCTAATGAAAAAAATCCAAGTGGGCACATCCACCTATGCACTTCCGCTGCACTCGTAACCTTCATTCTCAACTTATAATGAAATAATATCAAGTGTTAAAAAGATATGTAAAGAATTATTTGATTCCTATGTCTTATATGGGAAGTAATAAAAGAAAAGGATGATATAGAGAAAGATGGATAAAGAGAAGAGGGAAAAGGAGGATTTTCCCATATGTGATAAATGTGGAAAGAATCACCTTGGTAAATGTTTGAAGGGAATGAGAGTTTGTTATATGTGTGGAGAAAATGGACATTAAGTACATGATTGAAAGGGTAAGAAAAATGTTCTGAATGTGAAATGATTCATCTACAAGGAATTGGGAAACCACACGAATCAATGTCCCAGCCATCAGAGTATACCGAAAATGATTTTATTGGTAATAATGAAGTTATGATAATACCTCAGATGAAGAGAAATGACTAGTGTTCATGCGTTGTTATTATAGAATTATTTCATTTGAGTGTTGTGTCTACAGTATACTGGTTACACAAATTATGGAGATAAATAAGGATTGTACTACAACACTATTTGATTGAGGATTTGAGATTATATGGTTCTTAGAAAAGTGACTTAATAGTAAGCTACAATTTTTGGAAAATACATGGTTGAAGGAAAGGTAATCCTTAATATGGTCCTGATAATGAGGTAGTGATTTAGTAATAAGAGATGGTTGATTTTGGTAATTCAGAATGTTGCGGTGTTGTAAAAGAATACATGATGAAGTTGTTCACATGATATTACGTGGAAAAAAATATCCTCATTATGTTTAACTTCCGTATAAATTTTGGGCAGATAGTTTAGATATAATTATTTTGGATAAGTCTAAAGGATGGAATGGATTAAGATTGAAATTAGATGCTATTGTTAAGGTTATTTTTGGATTGTTATAAAAAGGACAACCTAGAGGTCAGGTGACTACTAGTCACGTCCAGCAAGGTCGCGAGACTTGAACCCGCAACCGAAGAGTGGCCAGGTTGCATCACCTAAGACTGGACTATGTGATGTACTGATTTGTATAATTTATCCTTTTTTTAAATAGTCTGATAAATGAATTATAAATACATTATTTTTTGAAACCTATACGATTAGGATAAATATTTTTTTTTTGTTTTTTTATTAAATCTTCTGGAGTGAAAGATGAGTTTGTGGTTGGAATTAGTTGAAGAATGAAACTATACATTTCAAGTATATATATATATATATATATATATATATATATAATTTTTTCCTCTTATTAATACTAAATTTTATTAACCCAATTTATGATATGGGTTTTCCCACAATGGTATTTTCTATTTTCAACCTTTTATTTTCAAAGAAAAATATCAAATTGCGAGGACACAATTTATTGAAGGAGGGAAGAATGTAACACCCAAAGATTTCATATTATGTTAGTTCTTTAAAGTAATTCATTAACTTACTCTACATGCAATATCGAGTTCAAGCGCACCACAACTCACCAAACTAGCCATTTAAAAGTTGTTATGAATAGTATTAACTGAATTTTGAACAATATATAATCCTTATAATTTTAAAATCCATATTATGAGTTTCTTAGACATAATAAAAGAACTAATTCTTTTTTTCAGATAAAAGAAGTATTTTTCAAAAAATATACTTTTACCGCCTTTTAATGGTGAACCCTTTTTAAATCCAATATTTGATTCTTTTATATATTCAATTTGACAAAATAAACTTATTCATTAGAATTGGGACAAAATAATTTAGTTTCAATAAAGATTTGGTGTTTTTCTGATAACTTTCATATTTGGGTGAATGGTGAAAAATACTATATTTTAACTGAAAACAACTTTTTAAATCATAATAATTCATAGTGTTAAATTATACATTTTAATGGTGTGGAAGTATAAATAGATTATATTTTTACAATATAATCCAATTCTGTTCATTTTATGTAATTTCACTTTGAAATTGGACATAAACAAGTGTCAAACTTTTGAAAGTTATTATTGCTTAAAAATACACCTTTTGGTTTTGACAGCGGGAATTAATTTTAAATTAATAAATGAAACTTATATGTTTTGAATTTCGTAAAATAGACCTCATTATTGAATTTTTAATATCAAAATTATCTTAGGGTGAATTTTTGTTTTTTTCTGAAAACTTTTAATTTTTTATGAATAGTGAAAAACACTGAGTTATAATTTAAAACCAATTTTTTATTTAAATAGTTATATATTTTATTTAAATTTATTTTAGGTCAAAATAGATACATAATACCTATATAATTTCAATGTAATTAATTGGTGTCAATTTATAATAATTTTAGATATATAAAAATTTTATTCAACTTTTCACCGTCTTTTACCCACCTCCCAAGAAAATTTCTAAATTCACATAAAACATAATTTTATCTCTTCTATGAGTTAAATTTAGAATATTCAAGAGACACAGTTAATATCAAGGAGTAAAATTTGGTTCAATAAGATAAAAATAATTTTTTTGAATAGTAAATTTATACTTTTATTTACCACGGTTAAAAGTAAATATGGTAATTAAGGGTAAAAATGATATTATTATTACCCTAATACATGTCTTAATTATATTGGATAAGTTTAATTTGACCAAAAACAACATTAGGAATAAAATATGACCCTTTAGGTATTCTTCGATTAGATTAAGACATTTATTATTATTTAATTTAAAGAAGAGTTAAAAGAGTTAAAATCAACGTTTAATAACTAAACCATTTTTAATATAGGGTTATACATAAGATAAATTAATCTATAAATATTCATTAGAAAAATAAAAAATATTTCCTACATAATGGTATTTTATTTATAATTTTTATATATTAAATAATTAAATTTATTAATAACACAATGATGATGCAATAATTACATTATTAATGAATGAATCAAATAACTGGTATAATAAGTATTAAAATAAATATAATTTCAAAGTTTTTATGAAATCCACGAATTTTCTAAATGAATATGATAGTTTAGGGATGATTTAATGTATCTTTTTAATAGTAATTAAGAGGTGATGACTTTCACAAAAACAAAATACCAAATAGTGTCAAAATTGACAAAATTAATATTTAAAACAAATACTATATTATTTGTTGATATAATATTCCTAAAAATGTAAGGATCTGACAAAGGGCTTAAATAATATTATATCTTTCATTAATAAGCCACTTGAGGTTCTCTTGGAATTTTAGAGTATGTTTATTAACCATATAGAGTAAGAATACAAGAAGACATGGTAAAAGATAAACTATTTAACTAAGAGTTAAATCTAAAATATAAGGTTACAATGGTAACCTAAACTTGTCTAAAACCTATTGGTTGAGACTATTTCGACCCATAACCACCTAGGACTCGAACTAAATTCATTTGGATCCATTTTAAACCGAATATGATTGTATAATAAATTAATACTTTATTCTTTTCCTAAAGTGACCCTCACCCCTCTTATAAAGGGGCACTTCCGTTTCTCTCAAAAGAACACCCCCAAAAACATTTCGCTCGGCCAAAACTTCCCAAATATCGTCCCAACTATCCTACATTAATCCTAGAGGCCTTATTTGGGTCAGAAAGAATAACTACGAATACTGTTTGATCAAATCAAAAGGAAGAACCCGAAGAAGAGGTAATGATTTCACCACCAACTTTCAAGTTCTCTTATTCTTCCACTTACACTTTCTCTGTTGTTTCCATTCTAAAATAATAACTCCAGTATCTTTTATATATTGTGATGTTATTATAAATATGGCACAACTATATTCATTATTCTATCCATCTTTTGAATGATAATGTCACCACGTGTGCGTATGTACGGCTTATCGTCTCCACGCTGTGGTGTAATTTGTTATTCAACACTATGTTATTTGGATGGATATAATGATGATTAATATTTATAAAAATAATGGAAATAACATGCTAATGTCTCTGTAAAATTAATATACCATCCAATTCCACTCCTTTAGGAAATGATATTGTCTCTCGTGCGTACGTATGGATCACCGTCTCCACGATGCGATGCGATTATTTTCCATGATCACCATTCATCGACGATTATAAAAAAAAAATATATTACTAATAAGTATATAATATATGAAATAATAATTCTATTGGATATATATGTATATTTATACGTACATACATATATCTTATTCACTTAGTTCGGTTCAATACAATATGAAAATAGAAACAGCGTTTATGCATACGTACAGACTACTGTCTCCATAAACGGTGTTTTCCATTTCATATATATGTCTATTATAGATATTTATATTATAAATATATATGATATATAAATCATGTTTTATATTCTGGATGCATTTATTTTTTGGTTTAAGTGATACCATCAAGAGTAACAAGTTAAAAAACGTACGATAAAGAAAGCGATTATTACCCAAAATATTAATTTAACAAGGAAATTATTATTAAATGGGTTGTATAAAGTCACAAATGAATATTTTATGATATCATAAATATTAATATGGTTTTGGTATAATTTAGTAACATACTAAGATCTTCATACTGGAGGTTAAACGTACCCCTGACTAAAGGAAAGTGCAAGGTAAGGGTTAATTTCACAATCTCTTTATTTTCTGAGGTTGTTTTTACGTAAGTATATAATGGGATATATTTATTATCCATGTCCATGTTTCATAAATTGGTTTTCAAAGGAATTATTTTAAGTGACTTTTTACTAAAAAGTCATTTTAAATGTTTAAAATATTTATTCTTCTAAACCATTCTCAATAATGTCCATATTTTCAAAATGGTTTTAAGGATTTATTTAAATGGACATGAATGTTTTAAAATTTTAATTACATTAAAAAGTTTCAAAGTGGTATGGGACACATTGATTAAAAAATTTATTTAAATGTCTTCCTTTCTAAATTGTGTGAATTTTAAATGTTTTCATGAAAAAGGGATATTTCTATCAAAGAGTTTTACAAATCATTTTCATCTATGTCAAAATACTATAATGGATTTTAAACTTGTTTGAAGTTGATTTATTATGATACAAGTATTCTATATTCTATTGATGGTTTTGTGATATGTTTGACTATGAATATGTTATTTTTATGTCATTCATCGTTTATAGGTATAGTATTGACATTTCTTATGCCAGTTTTAATACGAATGTTTATGTTATGTTTAAACCTTTTCATATGAGGAATGCATTGGACTTAGTAACTGACGGGTGGAGCCCACTATAGCTCCTCGATGCATCAGTAGGTCTCATGAGACAAACTAGTGTCTGAGAACAAGGCCTTGACAATATATTATTTCTAATCTTGGCATAAGGCCTTGACTATGTGGTTATGATATTCTGGCGTTATTCATTCCATCATTATGAAGGTGGCTATTGATATTGAATGTGATTATTCTACTAGTAGAATATCCATGTGAATAAGTAAATTTGAATTATTTTATTGTATATTTTCCATATTATGCTGAATTTTACGTTTAAAAAGGATTTTGTTTTAGTCTTATACATTTCCTTAAATGTTTATGCTTATTTATGAAAGTTTTCGCTATGTTGTTATCCTTACTGAGCATCTGAGCTCACCCCATTCTATGTTTTATTTTTCTCTAAATCCCAAGAAGTGTATTATGATTGATAAGAAGAGTTATGCTATAGGATTAATGGAATTCTAATAGGATCATTTATGGTGTGTTTTATTTTATAACGTTAAATGTAACATCCATGTAAGTAATCTATTTTCCAAAACTACTAAATTGATATGTCTTTCGGGACTTTATTCCTTGTAATCATTCCAATGTATTAAAATAATGCACCAACTATGAGTAACTGGGGTCGAGGCGTTACAATGTCCCTCATAAAGGAGTGTTCCTAACTTCATGGAAACCTCTAATTGACTATGATTATAATCCTCAGATAGTTTCATATGAGACCTCAAGCAGTCAACAAGAGGTATCTTTTATAAGAAAATGAATCCTCTAATCCCTTTCATCCTTTGAAACACTACAATAGATGTCATAACCATAGAGTGATTCATGAGTATCCAAGGCATGTTTTACACATCTTATCATCCTTAGTTAAAAATTTTGAGTTGTGATTTATACATTATATAATGAAACTATTCATTTGGATTCAACATCCTTAACATCACATCACCATATACCATACTCGTTCTCTAACAAAGGATGATGTACCTAATTATTTAACCTTTTAGTAGTCCTTATCACATGGATATAAATTTAATGATATATGGTTCTGATCATTATGAACATTAACTAAGCATTCCCCATTACCTAGGTAGTATATACCAGTAATTTCCCCTTAATTCTTTCAATTTTCACCTAACCCTTTCCATGAAAACAATCTTTAGGGTTCCAAAACACTCTTTAGATATAATTATCTACGTATCCAAATTAATTTTCAAAGTATTTTAATCTTCGTAAATAACTTATGGCCTTGGAAATAAGCATTTCCAACGTCAAGGGGCCCTATAACTAACCATGAATATAAAATCCTAACCCTAACATAAGATCCCCTAACTTATCAACCTAACATGTCTCTGCCTTGAAACAATAACATCTGATCCCTACGAGCCCTGGAAACATTTTAGTGAAACTAATCCCCTCATATTGATTCAAAAGTATCCCTAGAATGTCTACCCAATCTATCCATTATCAATTTAAAACCCTTGGATAGGATTTACACAATCCATAATCTGGTATCCAAGTGTATCTACCATCTATGTTTCCATGTAACAACATAAAAACCATTAATAATGCAATGATAATGGGTTAAATAAACCCTTTTGTGTACCCATAATTAATAAATGGATAACGGGTGTGAGAACCCTTCATTAATACCCATATTGGTAGCAAGGATGAATGATACCATAATCCTTCTTGAAGATTCATCCTCTACAACCACTTCATGTATTAATCACTTGAATCCCATTGAAAACCTTTCAAAACCATAATAAATGAACATGCGTCGATTCAAGGATACTATACTTGACTAGGCATATAAGCCCCCAAAAAAACATATGATCCCTCGATAAGTCAACTAGATGTTTCTTCTTATAAAAAATACCCATTTGATACCTACTATACCCATCAAACCCACAATGGAAATCATAACCCTAGTGTGATTCATGATCATCAATAACATGAGTATCCTATTTCACCACCCTATTTATATTCCAGTAATATATTATGTTTGACATATAAGATGTGGTATTTTTTCACAAAGAATATAGTCCATGCTATATGACGTTAAACTACAATAACATATAGTAAACACTATATAAACATAAAATACAAAAACATATGGTCTAATTTATGTTACGTTAAATTATAAAATCATATGGTCAATGAAATACATCCTTTAATTATAGTTACATTTGGTTAAAGATAAACAACCTTAAAATATCAGCATTCATTAGTCAATGATATTCGACCTTAAAATTTGATATATTGGTTAGGATTACATAAACATAAACTACCTAAGGAAAGAGATGTAATGATCATCATATTGAAAACTAGTAAAGGGTTTTCTTGAAAATATTTGTGCCTCTACACACTATAAAGACACAAAACATGATATAGGTACATGTGAGCATATAAAAAAGAGACATAAAACTATTTAGGTCAAAAAAATACAAAGGGTGTCCTAGGAAAAATTCATGTATCTTTTCAATAAGACTTTGTTATTGGATTCATAGATAAAATTATGTTAAATATAGAAAGAGACACAAAGATTATTCTACCATTCATATAGACACCACAATAGTTATTATATTCAGTATTTTCCTCTCAACTACAAACAAGTTAGAGAAATATATCTTTGTGATATACACACGCAATTCATCCCTTTAAACTGGAAACTTTTGAAAATATTTTACCTAATGTATTGATGATGATTTTTGTCTCTATTTTCATATATGATCCATTTTTAGTAGGAATCCATTTTGACTCAATTTTTTGAGTTCTGGTCTATGTACACATAATATTTTATAAAATATTGATGTGTTTCACAATTTATAATATACAGATTCATAAATATATATTGAATATGGTGAAAGGAATATAATAATAAAAAACACATAGACTTCAAAATATTTGTTTATTAATAAGTCAAAAAAAGAATAACCTCCACAAACTAGTGTCTCTTCCAGGACCCCTAAAAAAGGGAATCCAAAAACCAGTTCCTTCTCTGAGAGAGGAAAAAACACAAAAAGATCATAGTAAAACATGATTTTATGTTTTTTGTAGATAGATCATAGCTTGGTGGGAGGAAATAATTAGATATTAAGTGTCACTGACTCTATATTATATTCCATCACTAGTGAGTGAAGAGCCTCATTTAAAGAGGATAACTCATGACAAACTTTTTGGGAACTCTATAGTAAAGATATTTTCTCTGAAATATCAGTCATCATGTGAGCTAAAAACTATTCATATCCTACCATATGTGTATCTATAATTCTTATCTGATCATGCAATTTAGATGCTTTATGGCATCTCACTCAAATATTTTTTAGGCCTCCTTCATTCACTAGAGTGGAAAATTTATTTCATAAAATCTATATATATATATATCTTTCATAAATATATAGTTATTTCCTAGTTAGTATTAAAAATTTAATTATTTCATATAATATATGATAATAAAATCCTCCAACCCCTATGTAATAGATTATTTTTTAGAGGAATTCACATTGGCTATTAACTTCCACAAAAGGAGTATCAAATTTTAAAGAATGAATCGAATTCCTAGAACATTTTCAAGTTACCCATCATTGAGTAGCTATTTTAGAGGTCACTATTTCAGGATAAATGGTGAATTTGATATTCTTAGTTATCATGACTGATGATGGATGTTCCTGACCTGATAAATAGATATAAATGAATGTATCATGGGTTACCCTCCATCTTCTAATAATTTTCTATTAACCTCATATGTCCAATACATCATCCATTATTAGTGTCGAATATCCAGTTTCCCCAACAAAATCCACCTAATAATTAGATTATTATTTATCATGATAGGGATACTTTCCCAAAGGTATTATTGAGTCATAAATTAGTTCAATTACATCCAAAGTCATTTGGTTTAGAGAAGCATGATATTTTTCTTTAAAATGAATAATTGGGATAACTATATAACTTTGGACCACCCAGAAAATGGTATAATCCCGAGATAGGTAAATATAAGCATCAATAGGTGGTAGGTTTATTTTGAAATTAGTATCCACATGTGTCAGCATCATCCAAAATCAATGAATAATTCTAGGATACCATTTACCTTATAGGCCATCAAAAGGAAGTGAATAATCCCCGTCAATTTCACAAAACTGAAAAGAAAATATAATAGAGGAACATATCTTGTAATTAAATAATTAAAACATGTGATATCTAAAGAAGATATCCCAATGTTATATTTTTTATGAACTAGAATTTGGGGATCCACTAACATTATCAATAATTAGCCACTAAAGAGTGATGTATGACATATAATTTAAACTATAGTGGTTTATAAACATATCCAAAGCTTAATCAATGTTTAGTGGCATTGCCTCTACCCAATATATATTAAGTATCTTGGGACGATATTTGTAATTAATAATTTCAATTTTGATTTGATAATTATAATAATAAATGTTCTAACATTTCAATGTGAATAAAAGTGGAATGGAAAATAAATTTAATAAGGTTTGTTATCCTATTGAACTAGTGTAATGAAATGATAGATGTATGAAAGGATTGGTATGATAAGATTTAGATGTCACCCTATTTACAATTAGGTTTCCATAACTATTGTACTAACCCAAACACAAAAACCTGCTTCCTGAGAATTTAATTCCATCCATTAAAAAACATTACAAAAAATCCCACAAAACATAGACTTGGAACACATAAAGCTTCACCGTGAATCACCATAATACGTAATACTTGTACACTTGAATATACCAATAAGTGTCCCCACTATACTAAACCTATTAAGTAGGATAGTGCTGTGGGATTACCATATTTTTTATTATCCAATTTTACATTGGAAAATACTTATCCAGTATTTGAATGAAATAATTTAACATTAGCCAATATCCTTCTCCAACATATCCCATATGATGAAAATAATATCCCAAGAGAAGTAAGTAGTCTTTTATGGTACTCCCAAATATCAATTATGGGTAGGAACTCATTATAAATATCCCCAAGAGGAAGTACCACTTGAATATGGTATATAACCCTTAGGTTGATCCATATTTTTTATGGGGTAGTAATAAAGAGTTTGTGTTAGGACCCTACAAACTGATCAATTTTTAAAAGAAATCCAAGGAATGGTACATGATTTTATTGGAGACCCATGATTCCATATAGAAATTTATGGCATGAATTTGATCATAAAAATAGTCATTACAAGATTGACCTTGAATGGCCATATCTGTTAATTAGAAAAATTTCCACTGGGGTTGAGATCCCACTCTTAATTCTTGAAATTATTTGTATTTTCAAATGAAGTTATAAATATGGTTCAATAACTATAGATGTTAGGTTTATGAGTGATATTTTTAGTGTTAGGTCTTAGAGTGGAGTTTTTTAGTACATGTGATAACCCATCTAATGTAGCTAAGACCAATTTTATATTTTCATGAATGCAACCATGGGAGTATGAAAACAGAGAAGATGAAAGATTATAGTATGGAAAAGAAATGAAAATTTCATACAGATTACTAAAGATATATAAAGCTAATATGTGTGAAAAAGGTTCATATTGAAGATCGACCAAAAGAAAACCATTTAGAATCTTATTATTATTAAAAAAAATCAGTATCAGGGATTTGAATTTTGGTTATTAGTAATAAAAATTCTCTAGAAGTCCATGTTTGAAAAATTCTATGAGCCTGAAGACATGTAGACCAAATATGAGAAGAATACATTTGTGTAAATTCATATTTAATGGTTAAAAATATATTTTCCCATAACATGAGTCATGAAATAATATATATTGAGTGAGTTCACATGATAATGTGACCACATATGGGTCATGAAATCGCATGACCTTTCAAGGGTTAAGAAATACACATTCCATTGGAATTCCAATAGATGAAATAGAGGAATGAATTCATAAGGGGATTGAAATATCTCGAACTATTTTCATATAGGATATTCAAAAAAGTTCTCAGATATAAATATAATTTGATTCTTATAAGAAATATGATTATGTGGTTCGATTATGTGATGAAGTTCATTTAACCAAATCTCTTAGCATGATCACACAATAAAGATATGCAAATGAACCTAGAGAAGTGACCACATGTTTGTGGAAAAATTAATAGCTCTAGAAATTAGTTGTAAGTGAAATGATAATCCTATTTGTATTGAAATTATAGGTTGTGACATGGAAAAAAAGGGTTACTCAGAATATCAATTCATTTGGGGGACTAAAGGAAACATGGAATCCCATAAGACTTTGGTGGAACTTTTCATCCTCAAAACAGATTCCTCTAGTATTATTATAAAAATATTTTTTGAGGTGTTCCTGGGGTTATTTTTCTTCTCTCTCAATGAAAATTGGAAGAATTAATGTGGGGAAATAATAAAAAACACAAGTAACAATTTATTGGAATGGAAAAAAGAAGGGAAATCATGAACAATTGACTATCATACAATCAGGTTACACGAATGCATAAACCTTAATGGGATATGTGATCACTTAACTCCATTGATCCAAACAATGCCTGAAAAACAAGAAAGGGGGTTCTATTTGATGGGTTTCACAATAATTTAACTGAGGAATATGCATGTGTCCCTTCCTAGAGACATGTGATTGTCCAATTTCAAAGGATTCAAGAGACTAAAGATATTAATGATGTAATCTTTATATAGTCAATAATCTCCACAATATGTCCTAGATACAAATGATTTCCTAGAACCCAATGTTTTAAGAGATAATATATATTATAAGTACTCTATTCATGTAGTATATGTTCTTTAAATTATTTCCTCAGAGTTAAGTTATTTTCTAATGATATACTGATCACACGACTCAGCTTGTATAATATTTACTTGATGGACCTATCTCATAGTATTTATTCTCCATGAGTTGTTTCGCGAGGCAACATTGATGACATGTGACCTAGTAACACATATCTAATGAGACAAATAAAATTAATAAGGATGTTCTTGTACTAACTTATGATCAATTCGACGGATCGAGCACTAGGATAAGTGGTGTTGATATAAGGGAAATGTTTATAAAACCCCCACCAACACTAGAAAGTGGATGACTATTTTTAGGTAGGATATTAAACATAAAGATTAATTGAATTAATTTTAGAAAATTATAGGGGATAAGGAATCCTTTGATTTCACTACATTAAACTAGATAAATTATATGAAAAACATAGAATTAAAATCAGTAATAATGAAAGATTTTTGTGTGTAACTACCATAAGAAAATTCCAACCAAGAAATAGACCCCCAGTCATAGGATCAATTGATGACTTCTTGATCACATGATAATGACATGGCATCAAAGTCATGACGCCATTCCATGTGATCACCCAAACATGTGTCAACTAAACGATCACATGGCCCTCATGCTCTTTCCTTCTAATGTGATAGTTTTCTTTCATGTGAAGCATAAGACCTTGCCTCATTCAGATGAAGTATCTGACACTATGGCATTGAAAAAAATTCTCAAATTTTAAGAATTATAGAAAAATTCCCCTAATTCATTCATCTACCTTTAGGTTATACCCCTTAATATCCACCAAAACTCCTTATATCAGGTGGTGATATTCTTTATTATTTTAATTCAACTATATTTCCCATCAACAGTCAAGGAATATATGAACTACAAGGACACTAATTCTAGTTATAATCTGGAAATGAACAATTCCTTCTTAAGGATCACTGTCAAGATTAAAAATATGTGATTTTTTTAATCCTTTAATGTCTCTTATTTCTCACACGGATCATAACTCATATAGGATAATATATTTGAAATGATTGATCCATAAACATGATAAAAACAATCATATACACTATCAAGACTCTAATTTGTATTATAATTGGGATACATATGATTTATTTCCTTAGGAATCAAGTTCTATACCCAATATATTTCCATAGGTGTTTCCATAACTATATATTTCCCTTGACGACCGAAACACCCTCGTATTTGTATATTTCAAATGTCAATTTCCAATGTGGAATCTCGTAATTATTCTCTCATGGATCCACATTCCATTAAAAAAATTAATCATATATCTCTTAGGGAATACATAGCATCTATGATCCTCCCCAAAATATTCCCATTATGGTAACATTACTTCATTTTAAGTTCCCAAATTCTTTTTATTTAAAGGGAAATACTCTGCATGAATCATATTAGATTAGTCTTGATGTTTAAACCCCCCACAGATTCATCCTTACATTATCATGAAAAGAGTTAGATAATTTTTTATCTCTTTTTTCTCACACCAATAATGAATCAAATGGTCTTACATTTCTACAATGATCATGACATCAACATGATGTTAATACCTTTAATATGGGGCACCTCCTCAGGTATAAGCCATAACTATAATCCTTATAAATAAGTGGAATTTGATTGATTATTTTTTGGGATTAATTGGATTCGTATATAATAATAGATCCATCATATATTATATATAAATGTCCCCAAAAATCCGTACTTCATGATGTTAAATTAAACAAAATATTTTACTCATACAACCTTAAACTGTGTCACTCAACTATGCAGGCATTGATTCTCGTCTTGATGAGATAGGTAGGATGAACCCCTGAGGCTCAAACCCAATATAATAAACATTTAATAATTAGTATTATTATGAAATATCAGTCATGGTATCATTATTTTCTTTCCCTCACATTTATATACTACTATTAATCTAGACATTTCATCAATGATTGCCATATTCCCTGCAAACCATCTTTTATCAGGCCATATTCCCAACAAAATAATGCCCCTCCCAAAATATATATTTCTTATAGGACATACTATATTATCCTTAATAGACATTATTTATAACATAGATAATATTATAAAGGTCATACTACTTTTTATATTGATTTTTTCTCATAGGTTCATATCTGCATCAAGGTCAACTAGAAAGGGAAGCCCCTGCATAAGTCCCAAACCCATAATTAATTGGAATATTTCAACTAAACATCCTTACCATATAACATTAAACTAAATGGATCAGTACTCATCATATTAAATTAATATGTATGAGGTGTATCATTAAGTAGAACAGAACTAAGTGGGTTCATATTCTTTCAACAAGGAATCTTGGATGCCCCCTTTTAGGGCATGTTTTTTATACCATAAACACATATTCCTTCTGAGATGGAAATAAATAGTAGAGTTCTTGGATGGATAGATTTAAATAATATCAACCATTTAACCCATATCCCAATCTAATAATGGGTATCAATTTAGAGAACCCCTGATACATAGGATACAAATCTTGTTGGAGAACCTATGCTTCATACAGATGTTCAGATCAAAGTAATACCAATTAATTGTAATGGTAATCACAATAATAAATTATAAACAATAGCGTTTTCAGCCACATATTGTGGTCTAGGAAATAATAATGAGTTTATATTAAATCTAAAATAGATAATTTGACTAGAAAGTAATTCTATCTAATAGGGTTTGATGATCCTTACATCCCATACACTCATCCAATGCGATTTCTGGAGTGTTATTTTTAAGGATTTCCAAGGACCTCGGACCTTTGGAATGTATTCACATAAATTATTATAGATGTGAGAAACATTAGGCGTTTCTAGATTCTTAAAAACAACCCATTGGAAACCTCATGATAAAAAATCTCTTTACTAGATTAAAACCAAAACAAAAACATTTATCAAGAAAACATATTTTATTAACAATGATATCCTCACAAAAAAATATCTAAGAGGAACTATAAAAAAACAACAATCAGAATAATACCCAAAAAAACATGTTGTCTGAATCAAAATTACATTTCATATATTTATAAAATTATTATTTATGTTGTAACAATTTTCTTATAATCCATTAAGTATTAGTATTTTCGTAGGAAAACCATCAATGGTTGGATGTCACATTCTTCAAAGTTAGTTGTAATTGTATAGTAAGTAACTTTTACAATTTTATGCAGTCATGAAGTTACTCTAAACTTATATTGATGTTACTAATACACAACTAAAATGTTTGTTCATACAGTGTGTTAAATGTTTCAGGAAACATTAAATAAATAGTTTTTTATATTTTCAACTTCAATTTCAATAAATTATTCTATCGAATATATATTATAAAAAAACAAAAAATGTTACAAAATCTTCAAGATAAACCATGTGTTTATTAAGTGTACAATGATTTTTAAAATTATGGATGGACACGATTATTTTAATTATATATATATATAGGGTATTAATGAATAATTTATGTCATGAATACCTTTTTTTATGTGACATATAAAATTAAATGATCGTTATAATTTAACTCTTTTTATTATTAAATGACACAAAACATGCCTATCATTAATTACATTTTATGAATTTGTACCCTAATATCTATAAAATAAATATGTTAATGAACAAATAATTTCAACACTATTATTATACTATAATGGAAACTTTGGTAATATTTAAACATCAATGAATGTGTAGTTATTTTTCCATACCCTAACATTTTCAATAAAATAAAAACTACTAACATATTATGATGAAAATAATATATATATATATATAATGATTCTTATAGAATATTATATATGGTAATAAAGATGTATAGGTTTCAAAAATAAGTGATAAATAGTTATGTAATTATTTATGAGGTTAAAGAACTTTATTTGTAATTAATAATAATGGTGAGAGTATCTCTTCTAATATAACATTAAAATGGATATGTTCTATATCTTAAATTCTATTGAGTAAAGTGTATAAAATTTTCTCTAAAACCCAATATAAGTTATTCTCTTTTTTTGTTGGTTTACATATTTTCTCACATTTTCCAATATCATGAATGTTAAATTCACTAGAAATGACGACTGGGAGAGTAATTGTATTATCACCCATTTCGAATTTTAATATTTTCATTCCATAAAAATTTTCTATTTTATTTTTAATGGATGAATTATATATAATTATCTAAAGTTATGTGATTGATTCTGTTCATTTTCAATTATTTTTTTAGAACCCTATGGAATTTTTGAAGGATTTTATTTGTGTGGAACATCGACCCTAGTAGCTCAGAGTTCGTTATTACTACCATTACATTGGTATGATTAATAGAAATCAAATCCCAAATGATCAAAGAGTTTAGTATTCTTGGACAAATTGATACATAAATGAGTCTTTTATTACAAATAAATACACTAATTACAACATAATTGTTTTTCCTTTCATGTATAATAACTTATTCCCATATAGAATATCCTTGCATATAATTCTTAGTATACTTATTAGATTATTAGCTAAAGGAAATAAAATAAGAGTGAGTTTAAATGATATTTAAGGGTAATATATAAAGGAAGAAATTATGAATCAATTTGAATAATATTTATGCCAAGTTAAATAATTGAACGCAAATTTAATATAATAAATAAACTAAGTGGATAAACAATATATCAAGGTAATAACTGAAAACAAATTCCATTATAATAATTCAATAAGGCATAATCAATATGGAAAGTAAATTACTAAAAAACATTCCATTTAATCAATGAACTCCAATTGAGATGAATTCATAGATACATTGACACAAAATCTCATGGATAAATAATAACTAAATATAAATTAAGGAAATTCTAAATTATTGGATGACATGTTTCCTAGGTATATGGTACCTTTATCATCAATACATTTCACAAGATGGTTTATAACATACTGGGTGAAAAACCCATTACATACATCTAGTTAACTTATACTTCTTATGAGATTAATAATGCATCGTGGAGATATCTATAACCTAGAACCACCGATGTTGTTCATGTCCAAAGAATTCCTCATGTATTGAATAACTGATTTATTTTATGAAAAATGGGAATAACAAAATATCCTTATTGAGTGAAGGATATGGATTTATCAATGTTTCCCTAGATATCCAATAAATTTAAATGTTGACACCATATGTAAAAATTGTATATTTTTCATCTATAGTCATATCCTTGATAAATGATATGGATATTTAGGAAAATTAAATGTCCAGTGATCAACAGAAATTAATTATTTCAAGGGGACTAACAAAAAAATCAAGGTATTGGATGTCAATAATATTCTGGGTCAAATGATTCATAAATCATACAGTGGAATAATAATTATGATATCAATACAACATATCCCAATTGGATTAAAATAATATTTTATTGTCTTTGATGGATATAAATGTTTTTAAAATATTTTTTAAATTATTTTGAGGATAATAACTATTTCTTTTTTAAAAATAATTGGAAATTACTTCAATTTGAAAAATAGTTTTAATAAAAAAACAATAAAAATTATACTTTTGAACTTTCAATGGAAGGTTATATAAGGAACCAGCCTTAAAACATTACTTAATCTTGAATTAATTGAATAATTCACATTGAGGATCTTTTCAGGTTTAGAGTTTTAGAGAATTAGGACATAACTATTACATCTCACAAGATAACAAGGTAGACACTTCTACTCAATTTCCATCATAAAACAAAAACTATTAAATGAAACATGTATAGTTCCATGTTTTTGATAACTTGTCATTCCTTGATCCCATCCTTAAACCTATTCATCTTTAAGTCCTGTGGAAAACATTTCAAAAAACATGGGATGCGCATAAAAATCTCAGTAAGGGATATAAAAAATATTGAAAGAAAACATTAGTCCATGTATACATAAGAATCAATGATATCATACATTACTCTTAAAACAGAAGCACTTTTACATACCTCAGGAAATTATGAGATTTATGAATAACTCATATAAATCATAAGATGTAAAGGTAACTTGAGGCATTCATAACATTCTTATGTAGGGAGTAACCCTCAGGGTTACGTTTGGAATACCCATCACAGTATATTCCCTGAATCTCTTCAGATAAACCTTAGTGTTTAACCCCTTCGTGTTACCAAATGAATTGGAGAGCTATCACGGGCTCACCCGCACTTAGTTTATCACAGAACCACCCATCGTCATAAACAATTCCCAAGAACCATAACATAATCGTATCACATAAAACATGCAGAAATGAAACATAATATTTCCACATTTCAATCACAAGATATCAAAAATGCATTGATAAAATCAAAACATTATCAAAACCATTTTCAATACCAAAATAAATGAAAATTAAAACATGGTATTTATTTTTCATTTAAAAAAATGTTATGGCTTTTAGAGGAAGTCGAAACTCAAATAATGGTCACGGCGGCGGAGAAGTTGTTGTCGCCGCATACATACGACAAAAACATTCCATTTTTTTGTTTAGTAAAATGTTTCATATAAAAAATATTCCATTTGAATAAAAGTAAAAGTCAAAGGGATTTATACATCGTATAAAATAAAGTTGTGTATAAAACAAAATATGCCTCAATGAATGGAGATTGAGACGAAGTCCCTTACAAAGATAGTATCCTTAGATTTAAGATAAATCAATTACATTATTATTTGTGACAAATATAAATACACCCAATATAAGTGGTCATTAAGTGTAACACAATCGGTTTCATTCACACATATTCATAGAATGACATATTCAAAGAGTACAAGATTAACCCAAAGAAATGAAATTGAGTTAAGAAGTTCCATTGCAAAAATTCGACAGCCTAATGGCGTTACATTAAAATTTCGAAACGGATTTTATGAGAGAGAAAATGGTATCTCATCACTTGGAAATAAAATTTACATCAATAAGGATATATAAGAACATATCTCAACATAAAAAAAAGTAAATTAAAAGACATAACAAAAGAAGTCTTTTAAAAATAAGAGGGTGAAAGGTTCCCTTACCGAATTGGGTAGCTTTCGAAACATACACCCCATGAAAGAAGGGTCATACAATGAAGATGTAAATACCCATAAATGAGAGTATATTAAACAAATATTATAATAATGGGCAGTACATGAACCACAAAAAAGGAATTAGTGGAAAATGTAGCATGAATCTCACGGGAATAAGATGTGAGATAAAAACTCTTTACCTCATGGTAATCAATCGAGTCGTATGACCAAAATTTAATAAGAACCAATGAATAACGGAATACCATGAATAGAATGATAATATATATATATCAAAAAGGCAGTACACAATACACCACATGCAATAAAATAGTGGTGAACAATAGAAATATTAATGAATTAAAAGTGAGATATGAAATCCCTTACGAAAATCTGGCAGCCTAACGGTGCCTCTTAAAAATTCTTAAGACGAATTTATGAGAGTAAGAGGGGGTATCTCATCATATTAAAATAAAAATTACAATATGGTTAATATAGAAGAACATCTTCCAAGATAAGAACATAGATCATAAAATAAATGACATAAAAGAGAGTACTTGAAAAGAAAGAGAGAGGTAGGATCCCATACCTCAAGTCTGACTTGTCTTGTTCGTTTATTTATATTACTGAATAATAACCTTTGGTCAACTTATAATTTCTTAAGGACCTCATTTAAATTTTATTATTCAATTCATATCACATAATATAATGTTATAATAATTAGTTAATTATGTGAGTTCATATCATATGTTTTTGTCGATGTTTGGTACATGAGTCTAAAATGAACTTGTTTGAAAATGATTTTCCATGTAGTTATAAGTGAATCATATACAGAATAGTATTAATTATTTAAATATCACATATATCCAGTAAATATTCATTTTATACTATTCCATAACTTTTGGAAATAAAAAGAAATGAAATGAACTGTTCATGGAGACGGTAGGCCATACGTACGCATGAACGCTACTTTCATTTCATTGTCATATTAATGGAATTAAAAATAAATGAGATATATATATATTATAATTCTATTATAATATATATGTTATATAGGTCACATATGTTCATTAATTTTATTCTTTATACATTCCATGTGTTGCATGAACAAGTCACATCACTTGAGGGGAAGGTAGTCCACACTTCCTCCTATGAAATTATCGCATTTGCAGAACATGAAAAGCATAAAGGTGTGTTTTAAATATAAAATACAGAAGCATAAGGAAAACATAAATACCATATATATCATATATAAAATACCGTGACATCATAATGGACACCATGAAATGTGTTAAGAGAAGATTGAACAATCATCGTTTCGTGAGGCAGTAATTCTCCATCCACAAAAACAATATGTTCTTTAACCATTAGACAGAGGTGTGTGTAAGTGTAGCTCTAATATTTCTCATAAAAACATACTAGTATATTGAAGATAGTGTTATTTTAAAAAAATAAAGGAATAAAAATAGTTTAGTGGGTTGGCGAGGAAAAATAAAACAAATGAACATAAGAGAAGACATTACTTTTAAATCGGGTAACTCCTCTTGGTTTGAACCAAAAGGGTTTCTTGTAGAGCTCTCTGCCTACAGTAAGGCTTATATGATGAATAGAGAGATGTGGAGAGATGAAATGTGCAGATTTGGGCTAAGCCAATGGCTTGAGAGGTGTGGGTAAGGAGGTAGTGGTGGGGGCCTTTTATAAGAGGGAGGAGGGGCACTCTTGGAAAGTCAAAAAATGTTAATTTATATTAAAATGAGTTTTGTATTTTAAAGACCCCACATTGATATATATATAGGATAAGGTGATAAGGGTTAGAAATATACTCATCCAATAGGTCTTTGACAAGTGTAAGTCTTATATTTTAATTATCCGTTCATTTTATTTAAATCGTTCATTAATGAGGTAATCACTGCATCATCATGGTGTCATAAAGAATTTAAATTATGTAATGTATAAAAATTATAAAAAATTACTATGATGTAGGAAATATTTTTATCTTTACAATTAATATTTATAGTCCAAGAGATAATTTATTTATACAAAATTAAAATTGTTTTACGTAGGTGTTACATACTTTTGTGATATTCTCCTTTCTTTATAAAATAAAACGATAAAGTGTCACTATCACCTAAAATTGATTTCATGGGGTCCCAAAGTTTGGAACAAGGCGTCCCATGGTATTACATTACAAAAAAAGTAGAATTAGGACACATTTTTCAGTCATTTGTTATTATTATGATATTATTTAATTACCCTTAACTACCTGATTACTAATTAATCACGATAATTAAAGATAATTACCTTCATTAGTATTCATAATGTCCAAAAGCAAAAGAGTCTTAATTAAATAATTTGGATCTTATGATTCAAAATATGGAATCCATTTTACCAAATTCCAAACACATAAATTGCAATAATTAATTTAAAAATAATTCCCATTGTCAAAACAAATAGCAGGTTTTTTAGAAACAATTTCTATCAAAAGTTTGACAATTGTTTATGTACAATTTCAAAGTGGAATTAATCCCAATGACCACCATTCGATTAAATTGTTAAAATATATTATATTTTACACTTTAAAACCAGTTAACAAGATAACATATCCATATAATTAAATTAGATTAAAAAGAAGTTTTGAAGTAAAATGAAATATTATTCATTAAAAAATGAACATTGTCAGAAAAATACCAAAAACTTATCCAAAGTAAATTTCAATATCCAAATTCTAAAGAATAAGTTTACCTTGAAAAATAGAGTTTATAAAATTGTCAAAACTTGGATTTAAAAAAGGTTCTCCATCAAAAGGCGGTAAAACACTCTTTTAAAAAATATTAGAGTATTTATTCTTAAAATTGGAATCATTTGCATTTTAAGCATTTAACATTTATTGGATAAATGTAAAAATATGTAACAAACATATGTAATAATTTTTTGTTATTTCTTTTCATTCCTTCCATTACAATGTATAGGAATTAAATATTTAAAATAATATTGATATATTATTTGTGTGCAACATAAGATTTCAAAGAAACTCGTTGATGCGTATTGGGTACACCATCGAGCATAGAATTCCATTTAAAGTAATATTAACATTTTATTCAAAAATATTGATAAATATGAAAAAGTAATATTCCTTATTTACCAGGGATGTTACATCCTTCCCCCCTTTTGGGAATTGCATCCTCGCAATTTTAAAATTTGTCTTGGAAACATCATTGAAATCCCCACATCGGAAAAAGAGTAAATTTAACTAGCACTTTAAAAGAAAGAAAGATAAGTACAATGGTCACCCAATTTAACCCATACTAGGATTCCATGTAGGAAAACATGGATATGGAAGGAAAAAAATGGTCATGTTCTGAGGGAGAGTGATTGAAAACATGTTTAGGAGAAGGTTAACCACCAGAAAATCACAAACTTGTGATGGGTTAAACGGTATTTGATTCCCTAGTCGAAAAAATTAACAGACAACATTTTTGTTTTAAATTAATTTTCATTGAGGAATTTATTTATGTGCTTAACTAAAACATAAGGAAACACACTTACTTGTCATGTTGACTTTCAACTTTTTCTAGATTTCTTACACAAAATCATATTTTCTCCAAAAGATGAGTATTTAAGATAACTTGTTCACATTAAAGGTACTATAATCAACTTCTATAGAATAACCTAATAAAAAAAATAGAACTATATACATCCCATGTATTTAGAGAAAAACCAAAACCAAAACCAAAAAGGTTAGTACAAGATCAGATAATCCCTAAAAAGGATAATCCTTTATAAAAATAAATACTACTCTTAATCGCAAAAAAATTGTCAAACATTATCCAAAGTTCAACAAATACCATTCAATAAAAATCTATCCAAAAAATTCTTCAAAGTAATAAAAACTTAGATTGAAACTGAAATCTCTGAAGGATTTTATCACATAGTCTTCCAAGATAAATCTTAGCATTTATATCCGAATAACATCAGTTGCTCTTAAAGTCTCGTATTGAAAAGTAATTAACCTATTCCCATATTCTCCGTGATAGGTTAATCATTTTCAGAAATAAACCAAAACATCATATGTTCACAACAAAAAATTAGATTCTTCCAAAATAAAATTCCATCATTTCTCCTCAATTGAAATCCCAAAGTATTCTATTTTCTATTGGCATATATTGTTTCCACGAAAGAGAGAACATCTTCCAAAATAACCTTTATTATTGAGTCACCAAATCATTTTCCTACGTAAAGGATATCCATTTAATAAAACATATGATCCCAAAATCAACTTATTCTTGATCCATAAAATCATTTAAATAAAAAGTATAAGTCATACTAACAAGGGACTTCATGTAGGTTAGTGGTAGGCCATGCACCCTTGTCGCCATTCGGTTGTGGGTTTGATTCATGTGGCCTTGCCGAACGCGATGGGTTGTCACCCATCTTACGGGTTTTCCTTCTTATAAATCTCAAAAATAACCCTAACATGTTTTAACCTCAATGGTTTCATTATACCTCTCATTTTCATCCAAATTCATTTTGATCTCAACATATTAATTCTTGATGTCTTATTTCACCATCATAAGATAAAATAAAACGATCCCCAAAAAAGATTAATAGCATACCTTGATCACGGTGTCCATTTGGTTTCATCGTCATCTTGTTCACGTAGTTAGAAGTTCCATGCATCACAACAATGACTTATAGATCCTTGAAAATCATTTTCTTCCTCCATCCAAATACACCTTGTACATCATGGGTCATATGGGTGTTCACAAAAAAACAGTTTTGGAAAATAATCATGTATGACATATAATTTCAAAACATCTGATAAGACATGATTTCTATAAAATAGTCTGACCGAATTTGAGTTGAAACTTTCAATTAATCGTCATTTTAAAATACCATAGGTATGTTATGAGAGGATATATTTTAAAAGCAAATATAAATAGGTTGCACAAGGGTCTTCTTCTTCAGCACCTTCTTTAAAATAATAACATGCTTCAAAATCTTTTGATAAGGTAAAATATTTGCAAATTCCTTGATAATATCTAACATTCTTGAAAATATGAGAATATTGTGAAAATAAGATTTTTCTAAATACAACCCATGATCCATGATGATAATGAGGTATATTGGAGGTGTTTGATATCTCAAACAGCTGCTTGTAAGTGAGTTTTATGCTCTAAAAAGTTTCACAATCATCCGAACATGACTTTGCAATAATTATTGCAAGAAAGTCATCAGGAAGAGATAATAATTTCATTTGAGATCCTCCTCCTTCAATTTCCTTGATCTGAAAAAGTTATAAAACAATGATTTAACTAAGATAATAAACATAGGGACTAATCATGTGTTTAATGAAAACTTATAATCCCTAAAGTTGTCTAAACTGGCCTTTGATACCAACTATAAGGACCCAGCCTTAAAACATTACTTAATCTTGAATTAAATGAATAATTCACATTGAGGATCTTTTCAGGTTTATAGTTTTAGAGAATTAGAACATAACTATTACATCTCACAAGATAACAAAGTAGACACTTCTACTCACTTTCCATCATAAAACAAAAACTCTTAAAAGAAACATGTCTACTTCCATGTTTTTGATAGCTTGTCTTTCCTTGATCCCATCCTTGACCCTATTCATATTTAACTCATGTGGAAAACATTTGAAAAAACATGGGATGAGCATAAAAAGCTCAGTAAGGGATATAAAAAATATAGAAAGAAAACATTAGTCCATGTATACATAAAAATCAATGAAATCATACATTACTTTTAAAACATAAGTACTTTAACATACCTCATGAAATCCTATGATTTATGAATAAGTCATAGAAATCATAAGATGTAAAGGTAACTTTATGCATTCATAACATTCTTATGTAGGGAGTAACCCTCATGGTTACAGTTGGAATACCCATCATAGTATATTCCCTAAATCAATTCGGAGCAACCTTATCGTTTAAACCCTTTCTGTTACCCAATGCATTGGAGAGCTATCAAGGGCTCACCCTCCCTTAGTTTATCACGGAACCACCCGTCTTCATAAAAAATGCCCAAGAACCATAACATAATCGTATCACATAAAACATGCATAAATAAAACATAACATTTCCACATTTCAATCACAATATATCAAAACCACATTGATATAATCAAAACATTATCAAAACCATTTTCAATACCAACCAAAAAGAAAAGTAAAACATTGTATTTATTTTTCATTTAAAAAAAATATGGCTTGTAGAGGAAGCCGAAACTCAAATAATGGTCACAACGGCGGAGAAGTCGTTGTCGCTGCATACGTAAGACAAAAAAAATCCATTTTGACGTTTAGTAAAACGCTTTATATAAAAAAAATCCATTTGAATAAAAGTAAAAGTCAAATGGGTTTATACACCGTTTAAAATAAAGTTATTTATAAAACAAAATATGCCTCAATGAAAGGAGATTAAGACGAAGTCCCTTACAAAGACAATATCCTTAGATTAAGGATAAATCAATTACATAATTATGTGTGAAAAATGTAAATACACACAATATAAGTTGAAACTATGTGTAAGACAATCAGAGTCATTCACACATATTCATATAATGACATATTCAAGGAGTACAAGATTAACCCAAAGAAATGAAATTGAGTTAAGAAGTTCCCTTGCAAAAATTTGACAGCCTAACAGTGTCACATTAAAAGTTAGAAATTGAGTTGATGAGAAAGAAAATGGTATCTCATCACTTGGACATAAAATTTACATCAGTAAGGATATAGAATAAAACATCCCAACATAAAAAAAGTAAATTAAAAGACATATCAAAATAAGTCTTTTAAAAAGAGGAGGGTGAAAGGTTCCCTTACCGAATTGGGTAGCTTTCGAAACATACACCCCATGAAAGAAGGGTCATACAATGAAGATTTAAATACCCATAAATGAGATTATATTGAACAAATAATAGAATAATGGGAAGTATATACACCACACAAAAGGAATTAGTGGCAAATGTAGCATGAATCTCATGGGAATAAAAAGTGAGCTAAAAACTCTTTACCTCGTGGTAATCAATCAAGTCGTATGACCAAAATATAATAAGAACCAATGAATAACAGAATATCATGAATTGAATGATAATATATATATCAAAAATATAGTACAAAATACACCACATGAAATAAATTAGTGGCGAACAATATAAATCTCACGGAATTAAAAGTGAGATAAGAAATCCCTTACGAAAATTAGGCAGCCTAACGGCGCCTCTTAAAAATTCTTAAAATGAATTGATGAGAGTAAGAGTGGGTATATCATCATATGAAAATACAAATTACAGTATGTTTAATATAAAATAGCATCCTCCAACATAATAACATGGATCATAAAATAATTGACATAAAATAGAGTATTTGAAAAGAAAGAGAGAGGTAGGATCCCTTACCACAAGTCCGACTTGTCTTGTTCGTTTCATTATATTCCTGAATAATAACCTTTGGTCAACTTATAATTTCATAAGGACGTCATTTAAAGTTTATTATTCAATTCATACTACATATTATAATGTTATAATAATTAGTTGATTATGCGAGTTCATATCAGATGTTTTTGTAGATGTTTGGTACATGAGTCAAAAATGAACTTGTTTGAAAATGATTTCCCATGTAGTTATAAGTAAATCATCTCCAGAATAGTTTTAATTATTAAAATATCATATATATCAAATACATATTCATTTTATACTATTTTGTAACATTTGGAGATAAAAAGAAATGAAATGCACCGTTCATGGAGACGGTAGGACGTACGTACGAATGAACGTTACTTTCATTTCTTTGTCATATTAATGGAATTAAAAATAAATGAGAGATATATATATATTATAATTCCAGTATAATATGTATTTTATATAGGTCACATATTTTAATTAATTTTATTCTGTATACATTCCATGTATTGCATGAACGAGTCACATCACTTGAGGCGGCGATAGTCCACACTTCCTCGTATGAAATTATCGCATTTGCACAACATGAAAAGCATAAAGGTATGTTTTATATATAAAATAAATACGCATATAGAAAACATAAATACCATATATATCATATATAAATACAGTGACATCATAATGGCCACCATGAAAGGTGTTAAGAGAAGATTGAACAGTCATCATTTCGTGAGGTTGTAATTCTCCATCCATAGAAACAGTATGTTCTTTAACCATTAGATGGAGGTGTGTGTAAGTGTTGCTCTAATATTTATCATAAAAACATCCTAGTATATTAGAGATACTGTTTTTGTTACAAAATAAAGTAATAATAATAGTTTAGGGGGTTGGAGAGGGAAAATAAAATAAATGAACATAAGATAAGACATTACCTTTAAATCGGGTAACTCCTCTTGGTTTGAAGAAAAATGGTTTCTTGAAGAGCTTTATGCCTAAGGTAAGGCTTATATGTTGAAGATAAGGTTGTGGGGAGAGGAAATGAGTATATTTTTACCTATACAATTGCTTGAGAGGTGTGGGTAAGGAGGTAGTGGTGGGGGCCTTTTAGAAGAGGGAGGAGGGGTACTCTTGGAAATTCAAGAAATGTTATTTTATATTAAAATGAGTTTAGGATTTTAAAGGTCCCACATTGATATATTTCTAGGATAAGGTTATTAGAGGTCGAAATATACTCATCCAATAGTTCTTTGAAAAGTGTAAGTCTTATATTTTACATTATCTTTTCATTTTATTTAAATCATTCATTAATGAGGTAATCGCTGCATCATCATGGTGTCATAAAAAATTTAATTTATTTAATGTCTAAAAATAATAATAAAACACTATGATGTAGGAAATATTTTTATCTTTACAATGAATATGTATAGTCTAAGAGATCATTTATGTAGACAAAATCAAAATAGTTTTACTTAGGTGTTACATACTTTTGTGATATTCTCCTTTCTTTAAAAAAATAAAATGTTATAGTGTCACTATCACCCAAAAGTGATTCCATGGGGTCCCAATGTTTGGCACAAGGCATCCCATGGTCGTAAATGACACAACCCGTAGCATTAGGACACATGTTGGTATCATTTTGTATTATTATGATATTATTTTATTACCCTTAACTACCCGATTACTAATTAATCACGATAATTAAAGATAATTACCGTCATTACTATTCATAATGTCCAAAAACAGAATATTATTAATTAAATAATTTGAATATTATTATTACAAATCTGTAATCCATTTTAACAAATTCCAAACATAGAAATTGCAATAATTAATTTAAAAATAATTTGCGTTGTCAAAACAAATAGCGGGTTTTTTGGAAACAATTTCTATGAAACTTTTGACAATTGTTAATGTCCAATTTAAAAGTGAAATTAATCACAATGACCACCATTGGATTAGATGGTAAAAATATATTCTATTTATACTTTAAAACCAATTAAAAAGATAATCTATCCATATAATTAAATTAGATGAAAAATCAGTTTTGAAGTAAAATGCAGCATTATTCATTAAAAAATGAACATTGTCAGAAAAATACCAAAAATGTATCCAAAGTAAATTTCAATATCAAAATTATAAATAATAAGTTTATTTTGAAAAATAGAGCTTATAAAATTGTCAAAAGTTTGATTTAAAAAAGGTTCACCCTCAAAAGGCGGTAGAACAATCTTTTAGAAAATATTAGAGTATTTATTCTTAAAATTGGATTCATTTTCATTTTAAGCCTTTAACATTTATTGGATAAATGTAAATATATTTAACAAATATATGTACTAATTTTATGTTATTTATGTTCATTCCTTCCATTAAAATGGCTAGTAATTAACTATTTAAAATAATATTATTATATTATTAGTGTGCAACGTAAGATTTCAAAGAAACTCGTTGTTGCGTATTGGGTACACCATCAAGCATATCATTACATTTAAAGTAATATTAACATTTTATTCAAAAATATTGATAAATATGAAAAAGTAGTATTCTTTTTTTACGTCGGATGTTACAGGTTCAATGAAATGATGGTGGGTAAATCCATACATTCCATACAAGTAAAAAAGAACATTCCCTTTTCAAGGTCAAAAGGTTAGAAGAAGTGACTTGTTAGGAAAGAAAACAGAATATTCATTTGAAAAAAAATTAAGGAAGAACGGGAAAAATTCTTTAATAAATCATTTTGTAAAGGATAAAAAAATTTGAAAATATTTTTTGAAAATATATCTTTTTAGAAGAAAAAAAGTTCTCAGACTAAAGAGGGAAAGGAAGTCGGATTTTCATAAAAACTTTTCTAAAACATTTTGAGTGCCAAAGAGTGGGAAATATTATTATTACATGAAAAGGTTATAAATAAACATATGATAATAAAATTAATGGATTTATCAAACAATTATCCAAGAATTTTCTCTGATGTAAATTTGAGTGTAAACAATCCCATACAAAATGAGATTGTGAACTAAACCATTGCAAAGACCATAACATTGATGTGAAAATCAATCAATGAGTATATTATATAGGTCAAATTTAAACCCACATAAAACAAGTGGAAATACAAAAATATATAACAAATTTTTTAGACACACACAATCTTATAATATTAATGACAATTATAAAGTAATATAACCCAATAAAAAGGACCCAGATTGTCAAATTATTCACAACTTGAAATTTTTTGATTAAAATACCCTTATAAGAAGTAATTAAAATTGAAACTAAAAATTCCATGAGGAAAAATAAATAATTATATAATATATCAAAATATGAAATAGATATTTCACACAAAATATGTAAGTACTGAATTTGACATTTATATCCCAGATGTAAAAAGTGAGATGAAAATCTCTTACCTTTTGTTCCTTTCGGGTGAACATACATTAACCCCATTTATAATGATTTTAATGATGTGACTAAAATATTCCATAACCATAATTATACTTATAATGTCATATATTAAATTCCTATAATATCTTATTATCTTTTTAAAAAAATCATTCATTATTTTCATCGTTTTTGTGTTAATTTTCATGTTTTCTATGTATGTTTTGATTTTTTATTTTTTATATACTTATATCGATCATAATTTAATCATATAAAAGATGTAAAAAGGGATTTAAAAAACATATACATCCATTATATATGTTATAAGGCCCCGGCCTTAAACATCTCATAATATTTAATTAAATGAATAATTCACATTCAGGATCTTTTCAGGTTTAGAGTTTTAGAGAATTAGAACATAACTACTACATATCAAAATATTACAAAGTAGAAACTTCTACTAAGTTTCCATAGAATAAAAAAATCTTAAAAAGAAACATGTCTAGTTCCAAGTTTTATATAGCATGACTTTCCCTTGATCCCATCTTTGACCCTATTCCACATTAGGTCCTGTGAAAAACATTTCAAAAAAACTTGGGGTGAGCATAAAGAGCTCAGTAAGGGATACACAAAGAATGAAAACTGTTATTTTATCAAAACAACAAGTAAACCATGTATACTTTATCAAAGTAATACTTTTCAACTCCATGAAGTAGTAAAAACTCTTCACTGAATAAAATATCATTACTTACCCTGTTTTAACCAAAAGATTACCATAAAACCCATAAAAAGATCACATAACATATAAAGGTAACTTGGAACATAAACATACTTAAATAGAATAACCATATGGTTGACTTCCACACATATCACTTAATGGAATAGCCATACGGCCAACTTTCATACATACTTAATGGAATAGCCATAAGGCCAACTTCCATACCCAATGCATTGGAGGTTATAACGTAACCACCCATCCTGGTATTCGCGGCACCACCCATCATATGGTTTATCACATACCCACCCGTCAAATGTACAAGTACCATTATATAAAAAATCATAAGACATAAAACAAATATAATGGAAAGAAAACATTTCCACACTTTGATCACAATATATCACATAAATATATTGACATAACAAATCCATTATAAAACCATTTTCAAAACCAAAATACATAAATTAGTATATGGTATTTATTCCATTTAAAAAAAAACATTACGGCTTGTTCAGGAAGCCAGAGACCAAATAATACTTGCGGTGGCGGAAAAGGTCGTTGTCACCGCGTACGTTAAAAGAAACATTGCTTTTTGTCATTTTGTAAAATGCTTCGTAGAAAAAGATTCATTTTTTATAAAAGTAAAATTCAATGGGTTTTATACACCGTATAAAAGAAAGTTGTGTATAAAATGAAATACGCCTCAATGAAAGGAGATTGAGATGAAGTCCCTTACCTCGGGTCCGACTTGACTCGATCATTCTTTAACGTCCTGAATAATAAAATTGAGTTAATTTCTACTCACTTAAGAACCTTTTTCAAGTTCATTATTACTTTTATATCACTTATTACCTTGTTATAAACTTTATTTAATCATTTAAGTTAATAATGTTTGATTTGTCGATATTTGGTTCTTAAGTCGAAAGTGGACTTCTTACAATTACATGTTGTTCGTGTGGTCAAAGGTTCTTTGTATCCAGAATGTCATTCCTGATTTGGATATCATATATATCATATATATCCAGCATATACATGTATTTATAATATTACATAATCATTTAGAGTTAAGAAATGAAATGCACTATTCATGGAGACGGTAAGCCGTACGTAAGCATGAACGCTACATTCATTTCTTTGTCATATTAATGGAATTAAAACTAAATGAGAGGTATGTATATTTTAATTACAGAATTATATTCATCATTTAGATGTATCATTCATCATATATATCCATTATATACATGTACTTTTAATAGTACATTACATTTGGGGATAAGAAATGAAATGCACCGTTCATGGAGACGGTAAGCCGTACGTACGCATGAACGCTACATTCATTTCTATCTCATAATTTAATGGAAAGAAATAATATTGATATAGAGATATATTATAATTCCAGTATAAAATCATACATAATAACTTTAAATCCATCCTTTATACGTCCCACATATGGCATTAACGAATCACATCACTTTGAGGGGGCGGTAGTCCGCACTTCCTTAAATGAAGATATCGTGTTTACCCATAATGGAAACCATAAAGGTATGCCCAAAATGAAAAATACAGAAGATTAAGGAAAACATAAACATATTATATATCATATATAAATATATTGTCATCTTAATGTCCACCTTTGAAGGTGTTAAAATAATTTTGAACAATCATCGTTTCGGGAGGCCGAAATTCGCCATCCACGGAAACAGTACGTTCTTTAACCATTAGATGTAGGTGTGTGTAAGTGTAGCTATAATCCTTATTATAACAACATCCTAGTATATATATGATACTGGAGTTGTTACAAAATAAATTAATAAAAATATTTTAGGGGGTTGGAGAAGCAAAATAAATCAAAAGGACTCAAGTGAATACATTACCTTAAAATCGGGTAACTCCCTTTGGTTTGAGCTCAAAGGCTTCCTTGGGAAAACATCTGCTAAAAGTGAGGCATTAAGTAGTAAGAGAGGGAAGTTGAGAGAAAAAATGGGTAGGGGTTGGCCAAGCCAAAGGCTTTAGAAGTGTGGGTAAAGAGGTAGAGTTGGGGGCCTTTTATAAGAGGAGAGGAGGGGCACTCTTGGAAAGGTATAAAATGTAACTTTATTTGCAAATGAGTTTCGGATTTTAATGGTCCCACATTGATGTTTTTCGAGGATAAGGTGATAAGGGTTCTAAATCCACCCATCCAATAGGTTTTGAACGTGTGTAGGTCTTAGAGTTTACATTATCTTTCCATTTTATTTAAATCATTTATTAATGAGGTAATCGTTGCATCATCATGATGTCATAAATAATTTAATAAATATAATGTCTAAAAATTAAAAAAAAATCATGATGTAGGAAATCTTTTTAAGTTTATAATGAATATTTATAGTCCAAAAGATCATTTATGTAGACAAAATTAAAAATATTTGACTTAGGTGATACATTCTTTGTCACATTTAACATTCTTTAAAAATAAAAAGATAAAAAGTCACTTTCTCACAAAAGTAATTCCATGGGGCCCCCAGGTTTGGCACAAGGCATTCCATGGTCGGCCATGAGACAACCAGTAGCCTTAGGACATATGTTGTGGTCTTTTTTTATTATTATGATATCATTTTATTATATTTAACTACCTGATTACTCATTAATCAAGATAATGAAAGATAATTACCATCGTTACTATTCATAATGTCCAAAAATAAAAGAGTCTTAATTACATAATTTGGACCTTCTGATTCCAAATATGCAATCCATTTTACCAAATTCCAAACACATAAATTGCAATAATTTATTTAAAAATAATTCCCGTTGTCAAAACAAATAGTGGGTTTTTTTAAACAATATCTATGAAAAGTTTGGCATTAGTTTATGACCAATTCCAAAGTGAAATTAATACTAATGACCACCATTGGATTAAATGGTAAAAATATATTCAGATTAAACTTTAGGACCAATTAAAAGGATAATCTAACCATATAATTAAATTAAATGAAAAACCAGTTTTGATGTAAAATGTAGAATTTTTAACTATTCATTAAAAAATGAACATTGTCAGAAAAATATCAAAACTTTATCCAATGTAAATTTCAATTTCCCAATCATAATGAATATTTTTATTTTGATAAATATAGATTATAAAATTGTCAAAAGTTTGATTTAAAAAGGGTTTTCCATCAAAAGTCTGTAAAACAATCTTTTAAGAATATTATTGTATTTCATGCATAAGATTGTATTTATTTTCATTTTAAGCCTCTAAAACACTATCTTAATCATTAATAGACATAGATAAAAATATCTATTATTCATTACTTACTTGGGATGTTACATCCTTCCCCCCTTTATAAAATTTCATCCCCGAAATTTATTTACTTATTGAATAAATGGGGGTACTTATCCCTCATTGCATTTTCAGATTCCCATGTTGCCTCTTCCATCATGTGGTTTTTCCACGAAACCTTTACCTGATTAATCACCTTATTCCGTAACACTTGCTCCCTGTGGTCAAGAATCTGGACTGGTTGTTCCTCATAAGAAAGGTTCTCTTCCAGCTTAACTACCTCTGGACTCAAAACATGAGATGGATCTGGCATATACTTCCTAAACATCGAAACATGAAAAACATTGTGTACCTGAGATAAACTCGGAGGTAAAGCCACTCGGTAAGCAACTGCTCCAACTTTCTACAGAATTTCATATGGTCCAATAAACTTTGGACTCAGCTTTCCTTTCTTACCAAATCTCATCACACTTTTCCAAGGAGAAACCTTGAGAAAAACATGATCACCTACCTCGAAAGATAGATCCTTCCTCCTGTTATCCGCATAACTCTTTTGTCTGCTCTGAGCTGTTCTCATGTGCTTCTGAATCAACTGAACTTTTTCTGCCATCTCTTCTACCAATTCTGGTCCCATCATCTTCCTTTCACCCACTTCATCCCAAAATGTTGTAGTTTGACACCGCTTCCCATATAATGCCTCAAATGGTGCCATCTGTATACTGGAATGAAAACTGTTATTATAAGAAAACTCAACCAAAGAAAGATGATGGTCCCAACTTCCCTGATAATCCATCGAACAAGATCGTAGCATATCCTCCAAGATCTAAATTGTTTGTTCTGACTTCCCATCTGATTGCGGATGAAAATATGTACTAAAATTTAATTCAGTACCCAACGACTTCTGAAGGCATTTCCAAAAGTTAGAAGTAAACCTAGGATCACGATCGGACACAATAGAGAGAGGAACTCCATGTAACCTGACTATCTCTTTAAGATACAAACGGGAAAGTTGATCTAGGGAAAAATTATCTCATATAGCAAGGAAATGAGCCGATTTAGTCAAGCGATCAACAATAACCCAGATTGCATTATTACCTCTAGATGTCTTCGGTAATCCCACAACAAAATCCATGGATATATTTTCCCATTTCCACTCTGGCACTGGTAAAGGCTAAAGCATCCCTTTCGATAACTGCCGCTCTGCTTTAACCTACTGACAACTTAAACACGTCACAGTAAAATCAGTAATATATCTTTTCATTCCATCCCACCAGTAATACTTCCGCATATCCCTGTACATCTTAGTACTTCCAGGATGAAATGAATATGGGGAACTATGAGCCTCACATAACAACTCATTCTTCAACTTTGATTCACCAGGGACACATAATCTCTTCGCAAACCTCAAAACACAATCATTATCAATGTTGAATTCAGGCAACTTACCCTTCTAAACCAGCTCTACCTTTTTCTTCAACTCACTGTCTTGCTTCTGTGCTTTCTTGATTCTGTTTGATAGGGATGATCTCACTGATACCTGAAACAAAACAGAAGAAATTCCTACACCAACAACTTCTATGCCAAAGTTCATCAAATCAAAAACCAAAGGATCTCATTCCAAATGTAGCATGGTTAATGAAGCATTACTTTTTCGACTCAAAGCATCAGCCACTTTATTTTCTTTTTCCCGGATGGTAATGAATTGTAAAATCATAATCCTTGATTAATTCCAGCCATCTCCTCTGTCTCATGTTCAATTCTTTCTGAGTGAATATATACTTTAAACTTTTTTGATCAGTATATATTTCACACTTTACTCCATACAAATGATGCCTCCAAATTTTTAATGAAAAAACAACAGCAGGTAATTCCAAATCATGTGTAGGGTAATTTACCTCATGAGTATTCAACTGACGTGAAGCATAAGCAATTACCTGATCATTCTGCATAAGGACACAGCCAAGTCCCTTCAACGAAGCATCACTGTATATAACAAACTCACCATTCCTAGAAGGAAGTTCCAAAACTGGAGCATTCACCAGTCTTCTTTTCAACTCCTGAAAACAATCATCACATTCTTTTGTCCAGATGAACTTAACACCCTTACGAGTTAGCTTAGTCATTGGACTAGATAACCGTGAAAAATTTTCAACATACCTTCGGTATTAACCTGCCAAACCAAGAAAACTATGGATCTCGGTTACATTTGTGGGTCTTGGTCATTCTTCAACAACTTTTGTTTTAGCAGGATCAACAGTTATGCCATCTTTTGAAACAATGTGACCCAGGAAACAAATTTGTTGTAACCACAACTCACACTTGCTGAATTTTCCATACAATTTCTTTTCTTTTAAGGTTTTAAAGATAACCCTTAAATGACTTTCATTCTCCTCTTTACTTTTAGAAAACACCAAAATATCATCAATGAAAACAACCAAAAACTTATCCAAGAACTCATGGAAAATTCTATTCATAAGGTCCATGAATACAGAAGGTGCATTGGTTAACCCAAAATGCATAACTACAAATTCATAATGGACATATTTAGTATGGAACGTAGTCTTCGGAACGTCTGCTTCTTTTACTTTCAACTGATGGTACCCCGACCTCAAGTCAATCTTCGAAAAATACTGAGATCCCTGGATCTGATCAAACAAATCATCGATATGAGGCAAGGGATACTTATTCTTAACATTAATATTATTCAAGGCCCTATAATCAATGAAAAGTCTCATTGAGCCATCTTTCTTTTTAACAAACAAGACAGGAGCACCCCATGGTGATGTGCTAGGTCGAATGATACCTTTATTTGATAACTCCTGCAATTTATTCTTTAAATCTAAAAGTTCAACTTGAGCCATTCGATAAGTGGGTTTTGAAATTGGATTAGAATCAGGAACTAAGTCAACAATAAATTCAACTTCTTGATCATGAATAATACCAGGCAACTCATCAGGAAAAAAATCAAGATACTCATTTACCACTGGCACATCATTAATCTGAACAGTTCCTTTATTTTCAACAATATGTGCAAGGTAACATTCATTTCCATCTTTTACTAGTTTCTCAACTTCCTGATATGTTATCAAAATCAGGGGTTCATTCTTGTACACAAACTCAAAATCCTTCTGAAAAGAAACCATTTTAGCTCTGCAGTCAATCTTAGCATGATAAAAAGAAAGCCAATCCATGCCCAAAATAACATCAAACTCTACTATAGGTAGAACAATAAGGTTTGTGGGTAGCTTCTTTCCACACACAAGGATAGGAAGGTTCTTATAATTCCTTTTTTGTCTCAATGTTCCCTCCGGGAGTTTTTACCATAAGTTCAGGGTTCATATCTTGAGATGGAATTTCCAATTTACTAGAAAACTTCTCAGAAATGAAAGAATTTGTAGACCCTGAATCAAACAACACATTGGCATAATATGAACAAACAAACAATGTACCTGATATGACTTCATTAGATGGCCCAACATTTGCTGAAGTTGTTGCAAAGGATTTCACCACCCCTTTCTGCTTGTAGTCTGGATGCTTTTCCCTAGTTGAGTTATTCGTTGGACACTCGTTTGCATAATGACCCATTTCGTTACACTTAAATCATCTTACCGTTGGCTTTTCATTGCCTTCTTGATCATCTTCCTTATAGTTACGAGCAATATGACAAGACTTTCCACACCAAAAGCACTTACCAGACTTGGATAAACATTCTCCAGGATGCATTTTACCACACTTCTCACAAGATGGATATTTGGTTTTTTTACCTCCTTGCTTTTTTGATGAATTCTTCCCCTTTTCCTACCAACTAGACCTCTTATTCCGTTGTTTTTCAAAGAACACCTAATCATTGGAAAACTCCATTTCCACCTTCTCCGCACATCGAACAAGTTTTTCATAACTTTTGAACTCACGAGAAGCTAAATCCCTTCGGTACTTTGGCTTTAACCTTGAGTAAAAACGGTTTATTTTACTATCAAGATCTCGTATGAAGTTTGGAGCATACCTTGCCAATCGAGTGAACTTTTCTTCATAAGAATCCATTGAATCATCCTCCTGCCTCAATTCTAGGAACTATTTTTCCATCCTAAGACGAACCACCTTTGGAAAATATTTCTCAAGAAATATACCTTTGAATTCATCCCAGTGAAGATCATCAATCTCATCACTATCAATGATATTTTTCACCATCGACCACCACTGATCAGCTTCACCTTCAAAACGGTAAACAGAAAGACTAACCTTTTGATGTTCTGAACACCCCATGACATCAAAAATCTTCTCCAGTTCTTAAATCCACCCTTCACCTTGTACGGGGTCAGATGATCCTCTGAATGATGGGGGATGTTGCCTCATGAAATGTTCCATCATTGACATGTTCCTCTATGGTTGATCTGGATGATCTCATGCATGGATACCACCACCATTTATAGCCTGAGTCAACTATGCCATCACTTCAACAAACTGTTCAGTTCCAATTCCGACCATCTCAGGTTGCTGATTTGGAAGTTTGTCTTCCTCCTCATGTCGTCCCAACATAGCTGCTTTGTTTCCTCTGCGGAAAACCATGCTGAACACAGAAATATCTTAATTGAAGCAACATGTTAATCTTTAAATTCTATATCATTTAATTCATACCATAAATTAACATATAATTTAACAATTTTATAACTCCTAATGTTGTCTAAAACGACCTCTGATACCAACTATAAGGCCCCGGCCTTAAACATCTCTTAATATTGAATTAAATGAATAATTCACATTGAGGATCTTTTCAGGTTTAGAGTTTTAGAGAATTAGAACATAACTACTACATCTCAAAAGATTACAAAGTAGACACTTCTACTAAGATTCCATAGAATAAAACAAACTCTTAAAAAGATACATGTCTAGTTCCAAGTTTTATATAGCATGACTTTCCCTTGATCCCATCCTTGACCCTATTCCACATTAGGTCCGGTGAAAAAAATTTCAAAAAAACTTGGGGTGAACATAAAGAGCTCAGTAAGGGATATGCAAAGAATGAGAACTATTAGTTTATCAAAACAACATGTAAACCATGTATACTTCATCAAAGTAATACATTTCACCTTTATGAATTAGTAAAAACTCTTCACTGAATAAAAGATCATTACTTACCCTGTTGTAACCAAAAGATTACCATAAAACCCATAAAATGATCAGATAACATATTAAGGTAACTTGGGACATAAACATACTTAAGTGTAATAACCATACGGTCGACTTCCACACATATCACTTAATGGAAAAGCCATATGGCCAACATCTATACATACTTAATGGAATAGCCATACGGCCAACTTCCATACCCAATGCACTGGAGGTTATAACGTAACCACCCATCCTGGTATTCACGGCACAACCCGTCATACGGTTTATCACGTAACCACCCGTCAAATGTCCAAGTACCATTATAAAAAATCATAAGACATAAAACAAATATAATGGAAAGAAACAATTCCCACACTTTGATCACAATATATCACTTAAATATATTTACATAACAAATCCATTATAAAACCATTTTCAATACCAAAATACATAAAAGAGTATATGGTATTTAATCCATTTTAAAAAAAACATTATAGCTTGTTCAGGAAGCCAAAGACCAAATAATACTTGCGACGGTGGAAAAGGTCGTTGTCACTGCGTACGTTAAAAGAAACATTCCTTTTTGTCATTTTGTAAAATGCTTTGTAGAAAAACATTCCTTTTATATAAAAGTAAAATTAAAAGGGGTTTATACACCGTATAAAATAAAGTTGTGTATAAAACGAAATACGCCTCAATGAAAGGAGATTGAGACGAAGTCCCTTACCTCGGGTCCGACTTGACTCGATCGTTCTTTAACGTCCTGAATAATAAACTGGAGTTAATTTCTACTTGCTTAAGAACCTTTTTCAATTTCATTATTACTTTTATATAACTTATTACCATGTTATAAACATTATGTAATCATTTAAGTTAATAATGTTTTTTTTGTCGATATTTGGTTCTTAAGTCGAAAGTGGACTTCTTACAATTACATGTTGTTCGTGTGGTCAAAGGTTCTTTATATCCAGAATGACATTCCTGATTTGGATATCATATATATCATATATATCCAGCATATAAATGTATATATAATATTACATAATCATTTAGAGGTATGAAATGAAATGCACCGTTCATGGAGATGGTAAGCCGTACGTACGCATGAACGCTACTTTCATTTCTTTGTCATATTAATGGAATTAAAACTAAATGAGAGGTATGTATATTTTAATTCCAGAATTATATTAATAATTTAGATGTATCATTCATCATATATATCCATTATATATATGTACTTTTAATAGTACATTACATTTGGGGATAAGAAATGAAATGCACCGTTCATGGAGACGGTAAGCCATACGTACGCATGAACGCTACTTTCATTTCAATCTCATGCTTTAATGGAAATAAATAATAATGATATATAGGTATATTATAATTACAGTATAACATCATACATAATAACTTTAAATCCATCCTTTATACATCCCACATATGGCATTACCGAATCACATCACTTTGAGGGAGCGGTAGTCCGCACGTCCTTAAATGAAGATATCGCGTTTACCCATAATGGAAACCATAAAGGTATGCCCAAAATGAAAAATACAGAAGCATAAGGAAAACATAAACATATTATATATCATATATAAATATAGTGTCATCTTAATATCCACCTTTGAAGGTGTTAAAATAATGTTGAACAATCATCGTTTCGGGAGGCTGAAATTCGCCATCCACGGAAACAGTATGTTCTTTAACCATTAGATGTAGGTGTGTGTAAGTGTAGCTCGAATCCTTATTATAACAACATACTAGTATATTTATGATACTGGATTTGTTACAAAAGAAATGAATAAAAAGAGTTTAGGGGGCTGTATAAGTAAAATAAAACAAAAGGACTCAAGTGAAGACATTACCTTAAAAGCGGGTAACTCCCTTTGGTTTGAGCTCAAAGGCTTCCTTGGGAAGACTTATTTCCAAAGTGAGGCTTTAAGGAGAAAGATAGGGAAGTGGAGAGACAAAATGGTCTGGGTTTGTCCGTGCCAAAGGCTTTGGAAGTGTGGTTAAAGGGGTAGAGGTGGGGGCCTTTTATGAGAGGATAGGAGGGGCACTCTTGTAAAGGTATAAAAGGTAACTTTATTTTCAAATGAGTTTCAGATTTTAATGGTCCCACATTGATGTTTTTCTAGGATAAGGTGATAAGGGTTAGAAATACACCCATCCAATAGGTTTTGGACATGTTTAGGTCTAATAATTTACATTATCTTTCCATTTTATTTAAATCCTTTATTAATGAGGTAATCGCTGCATCATCATGATATCATAAATAATTTAATATATTTAATTATAAAAATTATAAAACAAATATCAAGATGTAGGAATTATTTTAATATTTATAATGAATATTTATAGTCTAAAAGATCATTTATGTAGACAAAATTAAAAATATTTTTCTTAGGTGATACATTCTTTGTCACATTTAACATTCTTTAAAAAAAAGATAAAAAGTCACTTTCTCACAAAAGTGATTCCATGGGGCCCCCAAGTATGGCAAAAATCATCCCATGGTCGGCCATGAGACAACCAGTATCCTTAAGACTCATGTTGTGTTCTTTTTGTGTTATTATGATATAATTATATTATCTTTAACTACCTGATTACTCATTAATCAAGATAATTAAAGATAATTACCATCGTTACTATTCATAATGTCCAAAAATAAAAGAGTCTTAATTACATAATTTGGACCTTATGATTCCAAATATTTAATCCATTTTACCAAATTCCAAACACATAAAGTTCAATAATTTATTTAAAAATAATTCCCGTTGTCAAAACAAATAGCGGGTTTTTTTTGAAACAATATCTATGAAAAGTTTGGCATTAGTTTATGACCAATTCAAAAGTGACATTAATCCTAATTACCACCATTGTATTAAATGGTAAAAATATATTCAGATTAAAAATTAATACCAATTAAAAGGATAATCTAACCATATAATTAAATTAAATGAAAAAGCAGTTTTGATGTAAAATGCAGTATTTTTCACTATTCATTAAAAAATGAACATTGTCAGAAAAATACCAAAAATTTATCCAATGTAAATTTCAATGTCCCAATCCTAATGAATATGTTTATTTTGACAAATATAGATTATAATATTGTCAAAAGTTTGATTTAAAAAGGGCTTGCCATCAAAAAGCAGTAAAACAATCTTTTAAGAATATTAGTGTATTTCATTCATAAGATTGTATTTATTTTAATTTTAAGCCTCTAAAACAATATCTTAATAATTAATAGACATAGATTAAAATATCTATTATTCATTACTTACTTGGGATGTTACATATTTATTTAGAGAAATCCATAGTATTTTGAAATAGGAAATCAACTACATCATTCCCAGAGACGGTAGGCCATACATACGCATGAGTACTCCTTTTATTTCATTTCCATATTTGATTGAAATAAAGGTAAACAATATATATGTATATTTATATTATAATTAAATTAAAATATTTATTTTATCTTTTTAAAACATTTTTAGGAAAAAATCCTTTTTATGTTCTATGTATATTGTGAAAGAATCACATCGCATTGATTAGGTGATATTCCACACTTCCCAAATGATGTGATCATATTTACACAAAATGTAAAGCATTAAAATATGTGTTATATAAAAATCATATAAGAATAAATTAATAATAAATATTATATATATCCTATAAAATAAATTTTACCATCATTGTTCCCAACCATGAGCGGTGGGAAGGAGAAATGAATGACATATTTTCGTGAGGTAGTAGTTCTCCTTAAACATGAACCGTAAGTTTGTTACCCATTTGATGGATGTTTGTTTAAGTGTACGTAAAAATAATAATATAAAAACATATCATTATATTTATAATACTTATGTTATTATGAAATCCTATAATAATAAGCTTTGTGGGGGTTGATAATGAAAATAAACCAACAGAACTTGAGTAAGGTTGCTACCTCCTCTTTAGGTAACTCCTTTTGGTTTTCACCAAAGGGATTTATTGGATGGATTTATGCACAAAGAGAGAATTATATTATTTGGGTGGGGGTTTTTGGGAGATTATTTTATCATTTTTTGGGAGAGATGATGGGCATTATAGATGCAAGTTAGTGGGAGGTTTGAGTACCTTTTAGTAGTGGAGGGGGAGTTGCATTCTTGTAAATTATTTAAATAGGAATTCCATAGATATTGTTATCTTTTTTTGTTTCAAAAATAATTGATTAAATTATATCCAAGGTATAATAGGTTCTATATATGAATATAATATGTATTTTTGGAAATTTTCTATGGAATTTTTACCCTTATGTTTAATGTTTAGTCCATTATTAAGTTATTTTGTCTCTTAATCGATGTTATTAATTATAATTATTTTCTATAAAATTTTCTATCAGAATCTACGTCTAACATCTTATAAATTATAAATTATAAATATTTATAATATTTAATATATTTTTTCAAGATATAAATCACAAAATTGGAATAAATTAATTTATATTTAATCCTTTAGATGGGATGACAAAGCGGTTTTTAAAAGAAAACTATTCAAATGTTTTAGATGTTTTTATATCCAATTTCAAAGTGAAGTTGATTACAATGAACAAAATAGAATTACTTGATTTATAACAGATATAAATAAACTATAAAACCAATTCCAAAAATAATTTAACTATATAAATAAATTTTATGAAAAAGATGTATTTTATTAAAATTCAGAATTTTCCACTATTTATCAAAAAATGAAATATTTCAAATAAAACAAAAAAAAATGACCTAAGATAATTTTAAATGTTATTATTTCAAAAATTATGTTTCTTGTATATAATATTTTTAAAATTTCAAAAAATTGGGTTTAAAATTGGTCCTCCATTTCAAGGGAGCATAAGTTCCTTTAGAAAAATATTGATTTTTATGAGAAATATTTGGTATGTTCTTTTCTTATAACTATAAAATCTATTGAATGAATATAAAATATATTTTATTATGAAGTGCACTGTGTTGCATTTGTTGTCAATGAGGCATGAAGTTGTCTTGGAATGAATGGAAGTCAAGGAATGTCAAGATGTGAATGACAAAGGTTGTGATGGTGTTGGTACAGAATGGAGAATGGCCATGGTACTAAGATGCATGTCACTTAGGAGATTCACTAAGTGGCATAGGAGAATATGGTTGAAACATTCTCCATGGAAATCTGACGATTGTTGAGCTGCTCTTTAAGTTCAAAGAACTTGTATCAACTGGATACAATGTCACAACATGATTGAAGACCATGCATTGTAGTGACAATGCATGAGGTGTTGAAGAAGATCCATCCACACCTCCTAAGTGGATGAAGTGAGCTGAAGGAGTCCATGCACTATCACTTAGTGCATGTGAACATGAAGTTGATCCAACTTGATCTCTGATTGGATCAATGAAGAACATTGGAGATTTTATGTGATTCAAGAGCTCGGTTGATGAAGAACCTTCGGAATTTCCCTCCTAAGTGATGAATACATGTTGAAGAAATGGAGGAATTCTTAAGAAGAAGAAGAAGAATAGAGATGGGAAGAAGAATGGCTTGGAGTGGCATTTGGCATTCTCACTTGGTTACTTTGTTTTTAAACAAAGTCCTAAGTGTTCCTCAAGCAAAAAATTAGCCACCAAGGGCCAGCCTTAAGGGTTCAACCCCCAAGGCACATGTGGGCCTAAGGCACCATGCCCAATGGGGGATCCCATGTGGCCAGCCCGAGAGGCAGGGGGCCGTGTGTAAGCCCCGGGCCACGCAGGGGATCAGTTCCTGCGCAGCATGGGCGCCTGAGCGCGCGCTCGAGGTGCATAGAGGGCGCTAGAGCGCGCCCGCGGAGGCAAGAGTGGGTGCAGAGCGCGCCCGCAGGGAGAACACGGTGCGGGGCGACACCGTGGAGGGAGAGAATTCAAATGAGCTGGTTGGGGGAGCGCTTAGTTGATAAGGCGTGGCAATTCCTCTCGCCGATTCGATGTGGGACGCGGAAATTTCCCCGGGAGAAAATCTCAGCCGTCCGAGCCATCGCGCGCTTTATCCACGCCGCACGATCCATCTCCGCGGCGATGATCTAATCCTGGCCGTCGCGCATCACGATCCGACGGCCGTGGCTCGTCTTCCACCTCGAGCTCGAGCCGACGCCACCCGACGTCTCCCGCTGAACCAGAGCCTCCCCGACGACCTGTTTTCGAGATCCCGGCCACCATTGTTTGATCCGAAGACTCCATTGAGCTCGTCCGGCCACAACGAACACATTCATGCTTTGAAATGAGCTTGCATGTAATGGGAGAAGAAATTTGCACGAGGCCGAAGCAACCGGAGGTGCGAGGCCACATGATTTATTTTCTGCATGGTTTGGACCTAAACGAAGGTCGTGCATGCGTTCTAAGTCGCATGCACGTAGAGGAAATGAAAAATAAATGAGCCCGCGTGAAACAGAGAGTAAAATCAAGATTCGTAAAGATTTCAAAGATCCGAAATCTTCGGGATTGAAGTTATCCCACGCGGAAGATTTGAGGCGTTTCTCTGCCTATAAAAAGAGAGGCTGAGGCTCTCATTATGCTTGCTGAAAAACTTGGAAGATCCGCGAGAGCTCCTGTGCCTCGTGAAGTAGAAGCCCTGCGCAAATTATTTGCGCGGCTGCTGTCCCGGTGCCACCCGAGGCCCGAAGGAGTTCCCTGCGCGCCTCCTTTGCGCGACAGGAAGAACCCCAGCCGCATCTCCTTGCGCGCTTGAGGTTGGCACCCTCACTGCCCGTGTACCTGCGTGGCAGGGGGAAGTGCATACGGGTGTTGCACTTGGGTGCCCCGCGGCCAGTGGACACTTGCGCGCTCTTGTGCTCCAAGCACTTGCGCGGCCAGCTACACCCGAGGTGAACTCACACCTTGCGCGCCTTGAAGAGGAAGTGAAGTCCCGAGGCTGTGTGTGCTTAACAAAACAAGAGAAGGGCTGTGGCAGTGTGTGTGCAAATGGAGTAAGAGGACCCCACGGTTTTGTGTGTGCAAGACAAGAGGCCGAGACTACACATTGTGTGTGTTTAAGAATTGGAGAAGGCCGTAACCATGTGTGTGCAAGAAAAGTGAACAAGAAGCCTAGCCTTGTGTGTGTGCCAAATTGAAGAACACACTTTGTGTGTGCTAAGTACCCTACGGGCAGTGGGTGTGAGCAAGACAAGGCCAAGCTATTGTGTGTGCAAATTGTTTGTGCATACTTGAACTAAACAAGAAGAGGCTGTAGCCTTGTGGTTGTGCACACTTGAAGATTAAAAGAGAAAAACAAAGTGTGTGTGCAAAGTGGAAGAGTGCAAGAAGGGAAGAAGGCCATAGGCATTTGTGTGTGCAAAAGAACTAAAAGGTCGAACCTTAGTGTGTGTGTGAAAACCAAAGTGTGTACACACTAAGAAGAAGAGAAGACATCCACACTAGTGTATAACACACATTTATGTGTGTAATCAAAAGAGAATAAAGTGTATGATGTTCAAGGAGTTGGTGTGTGCTTAAAGAATATACCCTTTGAGGGTTTATTGCACCAAGAGGAGAAAGAGGAGAGTGCATGCTTGCATGTATGCACATGCACACGTGAACAAAGACAAATCTGGTTGTGTGCATCTGAGTTGTCCAAGACAGAAGATCTTGAAGAATTGAGAAGGCCATGCTATCAGTGCATGAGGATGAAGAGCTGCCATGCACTCAGTGCATGAAGTTGAGGTGAACTGAGACTGGACCAGACTGAAGTTAAAGACATCAGTTGTCTGAGTATTCAGTAATTGAGAAAAGCCTGATCAAGTGAAGAGATCAGAAGTTGCTGAGTAAGACCAACAGACCTTATCAGAGGCTGTTGAAGATTCTTGAAGAGAGAGGCCAGGTCATCCTGAGAAGCAGGAGATAAATCCTGAGCAAGATGAGAAGACCTGATCATCACAAGTGATCAGAGGTACAGAGCAAGGCCAGCAGTCTTTATCCCAGAATGCTGAGGATACTTGAAGAAGCTTAAAGTGAAGAAGAGCTACTCGTGTGACTCGAGGAGCCAGGAGAAGACCCTGTGGGACTCAGGGAGAAGAATTCTTCAGTGGGATTCTGGAGCAGGCCAGTGGGACTCTGGTAACACTGTGGGACGCAGTATAAAGACCCTCCTGTGGGACTCAGGAGAGATACGGTGGGAAGCTGTATCGACCATTGTAATACTAACAGATTATAATGGGAGAATCCATGCTGGGAGAGCATGGCAAGGATGTAGGCCTTTGGTGACGAACCTTGTAAATCCTTGTGTCCTGTGCCTTTTCATTACTGCATTATCCGGGAAAGGTTGAGAGATAAAAGAAGAGTGGATCGAGGCTTTAACCAGCCATAGATGTTTAATTGATAAGGAATCAATTAGTAAAAAGTTTTAAGGGATCACTGATTCACCCCCTCCCCCTCTCAGTGATTCACACTGATCTGGGAACTTCAATTGGTATCAGAGGGAGGTTACCTCTAAAAGATCCAAGAGAGTCTATATGGAGTGCAGATTTGAGGAAATGAAAGAACAGCCTCAAATGGAGATATCTGCCAAGACTCTGAAAAACAGAATGAAGAAACAGGCAAAGAAGATGAGGAAGAAGGTTGTTGTAATCAGAGAAACTCCTTCTATGGAAAGAAATGTGAAAGTCACATCAGATGACAATTCCTTTCATCATTCTTCTGATGAAGCCTCCTCTAGCTGTGATGAATATGGAAGAAACAATGATATTCTAAATGCAATCAAATATCTTCAGAAGAGAGTCCCCAAGGAAGTTGCAATGTGTATAGCTATAGGCCTCCTTGATCTTCAAGAAGAAAAATTACAGCTAGAAGATGAAGCCAATTCTCTGGAAGTCCAATTGGCAAAAAGGGTTGGCATAACCAACACTCTCAGAAAGCTGGTGAAGGCCAAAGATGAAACTGTTTCCCTTTGCAATGAAAGATATGAAGATACCTGTGAAGAATTGAAAATGAGCTCTTCTGAGAAAGAAATATTTTTGATAATGATCAAAGATGTTTTCCGTGCACTGGAAAAGAGACACAGAGTTTCAATGGTTGTCAGAGATGCTCAACTTGAAGACAAAGTAAACAAGGTAAAGGAGCTTGACAATTCATTACAAGAAATGAAGAAGGTGCATGAAGACCAACTAGAACAGCTGGAAGAAAATTGGGAAGGAAGGATAAGAACTGTTGAGGATGAGAAGAACTCCCTCAACATGAAATGCTTTGAACTGGAGGTGATATTGAAAAATTTGCAATCACCCAAAGCTGAATCCTCCCAGTCAGCTGAAAGAAGAAATGTTGCTACTCAAGTGAGCTTTGAAAAAGATGATTCTAAAAGAAAGACATCCTATAATGAAAGTTCAATATCTTCTAAGAAGAAGTTTCCATCCATCTGGATGAGGAAGGTGAAGAAGCAGAGCTCTCCTGAAACAACACAACTTGTCAAGAAAAGTACCCAGCAATCAGAAGGACTGAAAAGGTAAAGATTTGTGGGTCAGTGTTGGTGTTGTAACAAGTATGGGCAATGTGCAATGGATTGTTGGTACAATCCACTAAATTTCAAAGCACAAAGGAAGCCCATGCCTAGGGGGAGCAAGCCAGAGGAAAAGAAGCAGCATCCACAGGTCCAGAGACATCTGTTTACTGCAAATAGATTTGGATTGCTTGATAACATCTAGGATGTGTGCAAAAGTGGTCAAATAGATACATGTCAATCTCCAACTGTATCCAGAGCTCAAAAGAAGAAAAGATCACAGAACCTGGCTGAGAGAGAATCCTTGGGAAGCAAGCAGAAGAAAGTGGAAGATGCTCCCAAGAAGATTATGAAAAAGGAAGAGAAGACCTTGGAGTCTAAGTCCAAGAAGGGTGAGTCATCCAGTAGGACCACCAAGAAGACATGCTTCTACTGTGGAAAGAAAGGACATATCATGGATCTTTGTAAAGAAGCCATGAAATTAAATAGAAGCAGACAGGACTCAAAAAGACAATCAATCCAGAAGAAGAAGAAGGGATTGATTGAAAACAAGTTGCCTAAGAAAGGTAGCTTGACAGCATCTAAGGAACCATGTGGAATTTCCAAAACTGAGGCCACTCTTCCAAATGATTTACTAGTCATATGGCCAAATCAGTTGCAACTTTCCAGAGAACTACAAAGAGTTGAAGATGAAGCTCTGGCAATTGCTAAAGCAAAAGGGAAGAAGAAGATTTCACATGAAGATGTTTTGAGAACCACACCAGCACAATCATCAATGAAGATCAAATGTGCAAGTGTGAAGACTGGTGAAAATGGGACATCTCGGTTGAGATAATCTTCTCAACCTTGTTGTTCACATTGATGATCCAAGGAGGTTCCATCTTATTCCCTAATCACTTGTATTTACATGTGCTAACATTGCAGGGAATTGAAGATGATGATCATTCTCATCTGGAGGATGGTTTGGACAGAACGGAGTGCACCCCTTGAGGGGGAGAAAATCTGAAGAAGATGATGTTCTGAGATTAATATCATCTTAAGAAAATGGATGAATGGGGGAGCTTTATCTTTGTTCCTGAACTTTCTAATGAGTTTTGTGAAGTATGTGCAGGATTTAGCAATTCATTGTTATATCTGAAAAATTTCAAACCCCTAAAGCATGATCTCACATGTTATAGTGAATGTGGACAGCTTTGAATTCCTTGGTCATATCACTCTTGTTTTCTACACCGGGTTAGCCCAAGTAGACTTAGAGTTGATCAACTAAAGGTTCTTTGCTAAAGAAGAACATGTGACATCATCCCTCTCCTAGTGTTTTTCAAGAAGATGCTATTCGAAGGGAGGAAGATATTTTTGAAAGAGAACCACACCACACCTTTGCATTTGATTGCCAATAAGGGGGAGAAAAAATTGGCACACATATTGACCCATTCATATGTGCTGAAGGAGTGTATTGACAACAAATACAAAGGGGGAGATTGAAGTGCACTGTGTTGCATTTGTTGTCAATGAGGCATGAAGTTGTCTTGGAATGAATGGAAGTCAAGGAATGTCAAGATGTGAATGACAAAGGTTGTGATGGTGTTGGTACAGAATGGAGAATGGCCATGGTACTAAGATGAATGTCACTTAGGAGATTCACTAAGTGGCATAGGAGAATATGGTTGAAACATTCTCCATGGAAATATGACGATTGTTGAGCTGCTCTTTAAGTTCAAAGAACTTGTATCAACTGGATACAATGTCACAACATGATTGAAGACCATGCATTGTAGTGATAATGCATGAGGTGTTGAAGAAGATCCATCCACACCTCCTAAGTGGATGAAGTGAGCTGAAGGAGTCCATGCACTATCACTTAGTGCATGTGAACATGAAGTTGATCCAACTTGATCTCTGATTGGATCAATGAAGAACATTGGAGATTTTATGTGATTTAAGAGCTCGGTTGATGAAGAACCTTCGGAATTTCCCTCCTAAGTGATGAATACATGTAGAAGAAATGGAGGAATTCTTAAGAAGAAGAAGAAGAATAGAGATGGGAAGAAGAATGGCTTGGAGTGGCATTTGGCATTCTCACTTGGTTACTTTGTTTTTAAACAAAGTCCTAAGTGTTCCTCAAGCAAAAAATTAGCCACCAAGGGCAAGCCTTAAGGGTTCAACCCCCAAGACACATGTGGGCCTAAGGCGCCACGCCCAAGGGGGGATCCCATGTGGCCAGCCCGAGAGGCAGGGGGGCCGTGTGTAAGCCCCGGGCGACGCTGGGGATCAGTTCCTGCGCAGCATGGGCGCCTGAGCGCGCGCCCGAGGTGCATCGTGGGCGCTAGAGCGCGCCCACGGAGGCAAGAGTGGGCGCAGAGCGCGCCCGCAGGGAGAACACGGTGTGGGGCGGCACCGTGGAGGGAGAGAATTCAACTGAGACGGTTGGGGGAGCGATTAGTTGATAAGGCGCGGCAATTCCTCTCGCCGATTCGATGTGGGATGCGGAAATTTCCCCGGGAGCAAATCTTGGCCGTCCGAGCCATCGCGCGCTTTATCCACGCCGCACGATCCATCTCCGCGGCGATGATCTAATCCTGGCCGTCGCGCATCACGATCCGACGGCCGTGGCTCGTCTTCCACCTCGAGCTCGAGCCGACGCCACCCGACGTCTCCCGCTGAACCAGAGCCTCCCCGACGACCTGTTTTCGAGCTCCCGGCCACCATTGTTTGATCTGAAGACTCCATTGAGCTCGTCCGGCCACAACGAACACATCCATGCTTTGAAATGATCTTGCATGCAATGGGAGAAGAAATTTGCAGGAGGCCGAAGCAACCGGAGGTCCGAGGCCACGTGATTTATTTTCTGCATGGTTTGGACCTAAACGAAGGTCGTGCATGCGTTCTAAGTCGCATGCACGTAGAGGAAATGAAAAATAAATGAGCCCGCGTGAAACAGAGAGTAAAATCAAGATTCGTAAAGATTTCAAAGATCCGAAATCTTCGGGATTGAAGTTATCCCACGCGGAAGATTTGAGGCGTTTCTCTGCCTATAAAAAGAGAGGCTGAGGATCTCATTATGCTTGCTGAAAAACTTGGAAGATCCGCGAGAGCTCCTATGCCTCGTGAAGTAGAAGCCCCGCGCAAATTATTTGCGCGGCTGTTGTCCCGGTGCCACCCGAGGCCCGAAGGAGTTCCCTGCGCGCCTCCTTTGCGCGACAGGAAGAACCCCAGCCGCATCTCCTTGCGCGCTTGAGGTTGGCACCCTCACTGCCCATGTACCTGCGTGGCAGGGGGAAGTGCATACGGGTGTTGCACTTGGGTGCCCCGCGGCCAGTGCACACTTGCGCGCTCTTGTGCTCCAAGCACTTGTGTGGCCAGCTACACCCGAGGTGAACTCACACCTTGCGCGCCTTGAAGTGGAAGTGAAGTCCCGAGGCCGTGTGTGCTTAACAAAACAAGAGAAGGGCTGTGGCAGTGTGTGTGCAAATGGAGTAAGAGGACCCCACGGTTTTGTGTGTGCAAGACAAGTGGCCGAGACTACACATTGTGTGTGTTTAAGAATTGGAGAAGGCCATAACCATGTGTGTGCAAGAAAAGTGAACAAGAAGCCTAGCCTTGTGTGTGTGCCAAATTGAAGAACACACTTTGTGTGTGCTAAGTACCCTACGGGCAGTGGGTGTGAGCAAGACAAGGCCAAGCTATTGTGTGTGCAAATTGTTTGTGCATACTTGAACTAAACAAGAAGAGGCCGTAGCCTTGTGGTTGTGCACACTTGAAGATTAAAAGAGAAAAACAAAGTGTGTGTGCAAAGTGGAAGAGTGCAAGAAGGGAAGAAGGCCATAGGCATTTGTGTGTGCAAAAGAACTAAAAGGCCGAACCTTAGTGTGTGTGTGCAAACCAAAGTGTGTACACACTAAGAAGAAGAGAAGACATCCACACTAGTGTATAACACACATTTATGTGTGTAATCAAAAGAGAATAAAGTGTATGATGTTCAAGGAGTTGGTGTGGGCTTAAAGAATATACCCTTTGAGGGTTTATTTCACCAAGAGGAGAAAGAGGAGAGTGCATGCTTGCATGTATGCACATGCACACGTGAACAAAGACAAATCTGGTTGTGTGCATCTGAGTTGTCCAAGACAGAAGATCTTGAAGAATTGAGAAGGCCATGCTATCAGTGCATGAGGATGAAGAGCTGCCATGCACTCAGTGCATGAAGTTGAGGTGAACTGAGACTGGACCAGACTGAAGTTAAAGACATCAGTTGTCTGAGTATTCAGTAATTGAGAAAAGCCTGATCAAGTGAAGAGATCAGAAGTTGTTGAGCAAGACCAACAGACCTTATCAGAGGCTGTTGAAGATTCTTGAAGAGAGAGGCCAGGTCATCCTGAGAAGCAGGAGATAAATCCTGAGCAAGACGAGAATACCTGATCATCACAAGTGATCAGAGGTACAGAGCAAGGCCAGCAGTCTTTATCCCAGACTGCTGAGGATACTTGAAGAAGCTTAAAGTGAAGAAGAGCTACTCGTGTGACTCGAGGAGCCAGGAGAAGACCCTGTGGGACTCAGGGAGAAGAAGTCTTCAGTGGGATTCTGGAGCAGGCCAGTGGGACTCTGGTAACACTGTGGGACGCAGTATAAAGACCCTCCTGTGGGACTCAGGAGAGATACGGTGGGAAGCTGTATCGACCATTGTAATACTAACAGATTATAATGGGAGAATCCATGCTGGGAGAGCATGGCAAGGATGTAGGCCTTTGGTGCCGAACCTTGTAAATCCTTGTGTCCTGTGCCTTTTCATTGCTGCATTATCCGGGAAAGGTTGAGAGATACAAGAAGAGTGGATCGAGGCTTTAACCAGCCATAGAGGTTTAATTGATAAGGAATCAATTAGTAAAAAGTTTTAAGGGATCACTGATTCACCCCCTCCCCCTCTCAGTGATTCACACTGATCTGGGCACTTCATATTAAAAATTTAAAATAATAAAATAAAATCACTTAGTGATTTTAATTAATTTAATTTATTATTGTAATATAACTTTGTGGCCATAAAAATATTTTTGGAAAAAAATTCCCTTTATTTTAAATTAGTTCTTATATTCATTTATAATTAATTTATAACCAATGAATTCATTTTATATTTTTTAAACAATATATTTTTATAATTTATTTAATAATATTTCTTAATTAAATATTTAATTTCTATGTTATATCATATTATATTAAATAATAATATTTTTAATAACGTATTGTTGTTCGGTAAAAGTCGTTTTTACGTGCAATTCAAGCTATCGAACAAGGACATTTTGTGTGTAAGGAATGAAAGATTAGTTTTTTCATAAATGGAAATATATAAAATATATTTTAAAAAATAAATATAATAAAATGTCTCAGGATATTATATCCACTTACATGCGTGGTGTTTCGTGTCATACACACTAGCGAATAAAAGTAACCATTTTTGGTTTTTTGGGTGTTACATTCCCCCACCTTATTTAAATTGTGTTATCTAATGGTAATCTTGATCTTGGTTATAAAATATTCAATATTTGGAAATTATTTAATTGAAATCACACATAGTGTGAGGGGTTGGAAAAACATCCTCTTTAAAAAAAATTAATGGTAAGTACAAAGTTTACATGGAATAACATATAACTATGTATCTTGGTAAAAGGACATTAGTGGAATGTGGCGGTACATATATAGAAGAACATGTAAATATTCATAGGGATCTATTAATGTCATAAATTAGAAACAATTGAATGATAAGTGGAATGTCGAAGTCCTCAAATCAATAAATCTAGGATTATTTAAATAAAACACTGGTTCAACAAAAATTATGGTACTATGACAAAATGTTATTTCTTGATCATTTTCCTTTTTTTTAATTTATTTACTACCAAAGGATATAAATAAATATTACTAATTAACATATTTCTATACAAATAAGTTTCATCCTTTATTAGGCATTGATAAATTACTAATTCATTCATTACATTAAGAAATTGATATCCAAAAATTTTCATTGATTGTTAAACCATTAAAATAATATTTTAATGTATTGTAAGCCCCATAAAAAAAGTCTATATATTTTTCTATAACTATTTTCCATAACTAATATGGTTAATGAATTTATCTTTAAACTTAAAAAGCAACACTTCTGGTTCATTATTAATATTTATTCGTCAAATTGTTTATCTAAAAACAATGACATATTAACCGAGACATTGTGTACGTTAGTTGTTGGAATTATACCCTTGTTATGCTTTGGTCATGGGATGAAGTTCCTTGGCCTTTCCATAATTGAAGCATTTTCACTCGACATACATGTTTTTATTTTCTAAAACCATATTAATATAATTTCCAAAATAAATATGATGGAAATATTTGGAATAAAGTTAATCACTAAATGTCCTTTTAACTGATATTCTCAATATGACCCCTATACATAAATACCTCATCCATTTATTTCCACATAATTCCATCCTTTGTCTAATTTTTATCATAGGTAATTCATTTACATTATCTATTCAAATACTTCATAAGGGTTTCTAAAGAAAATTTTAATTATCTTATACATATCCCATGGGAGTGTCAAACCAGTCATACAATAAGGCCAGTTGATGTGTACCAGGTTACACTAGAGTTAGGTCTGATTCAACTATTTTTAGTCGTTACCCCGATGAACATTTGTTCAAGAACCACTTTCATTTAAAGTATCCACATAGGATTGTATTTCTAGGAAAACCCATATAATATCTACCTTACCGAAATTCTATGATGTTTTTATATACTTATACTCAAAGCCTTCCTTATGGATTTGTTCTCTAATCATTTTTTTCTTAAATCTGGTTCCCAAGGTTTCTGTTAAACTTCCTTCAATACCAACTGTGTAAACCCTACCCCAACAGCCCAAATATGGTGTCTACTACCACTATATTGGCATGATTACAACAAATAAAATACTAAAGGACTTAAAGGGGAAGTATTATTTGTAAAATAGATAAATACCTAAGTCATGTATTACTAATAAATACACTAATTACAACATAATTTTTTTCATTCAAGAATAATAAAATTATTCCATCCACAGTATCTTTGCATATTTATATTAGTGTACTACTTATAGTTCTGGATAAAAGAATTAAAATAAGTGTGTGATAAGATTATTTGTAAGGATTAAGCATAGTGAATGGAATAATTAATCAATGATAATAATCATTATTTCAAGGTAAAAAAACTAAAGAAACATGTCATATAATCAATAAATTGAATGGATAAACAATATGGAAAGGTAATAAATAAAAACACATGCAATAAAAATAACTGGGAGAGGAATAATCAATATGACAAGCAAAATAATTCAAAACACATTCCATTTAATAAATGAACTAAGAATTAATTGAATCAATGGATATATCGATGGAAAATATCGTGGACAAATAATAACTGAATCTAAAAGAATGAAATGTTTATTTATTATATGTCATGTTTCCTTTGTATGTGGTAGCTTTACCGTATTGACCTTTCACAAGACGGTTTATAACAAACTTGGTGAAAAGCAAATTATCTTAGGCTATCCAATAGATTCTTCCCATGAAACTACTAATGCATAGAGGGGATAAATATAACAAGGCCTCTCCAGTGTCATACATGGCCAAAACATTCCTCAAATGTATCGAAATTCATCTCATATGGCCTCAAGTGGTGAGACTCATAGGCCATGAATCTATCCCCTACATCAGAACTATTCTTATCCTGATACTTGATGCATCACAATACATTGTGTGGCTTATACCCAGATCAGGGAGAACCAAGAAAAGTGCTAAATTAAAAATCAATTTCATCTCCTAAAAGGTTACCTCACAAGTATATGACCATAAAACATTCACAAACTATGGAAAAAATGGCCTTTTGCAAAGGGTTATTTGCGATGGGAATAGATCTTGTCCCAAATAGTTCGTCGAAATGATTATTTACGATGAGGACACCAACCCGTTGTGAATAATTAGTTATTTGCGAAGGGATAAGGGGCCTCTTCGCAAAAGGATTAGCACAATTTGCGCGCCAAACTGCGGGAAGTGTATTTCTCATGGGGGGAGGGTGGTGCCTCCCCATCGCAAATACCTGGTGGTGGTAAAAACTATCTGCGACGGGATATTCGATGTTGTAAATACTTTGTTTATAGGTCACTCTTTACGACAAGACTCATCACAAATACCCATTCATCCACCGACACTAATTAATATGGGCGAAGGTATTTGCAAAGGGTCCCATCGCAAATAATACCGTCACAAATAATCTTACCTATATATACCCATTCGTTTTTTTTCATTTTTCCTCTCTATTCCTACATTCTCTATATCTCTCTCTAAACTCTAAATTTAGAGTTAAATTTTCTTTGAGTTAATTTTTTTACCAACAAAATTCGAAGTCATCCACAGATATAAGAGATCAAGTTTAAAGGTATTTATGTTTTATTTAACTTAATATTTATTTCATTGTCTTATATTAATTTTAATTATTGTTAATTAGATGTAATTAAATTATATTTAGATTGTTTTGTTATAAGTATTTATTTGTAGTAATAAATGGAAATTATTAGTGCTAACTATTAATAATTAATGGTATTAGGAATTATTATAGATAATTAGTAATGAATATAAATAATTAGTGGCAATTAGTAATTAGTAGTGGTAATTAGCCAAAATTAATAGTAATTAAAGCTAATTAGTAATAAATAATGGTAATTAGTAATAATTAGAAGTAATTATTAATAATTAGTAATAAATATTAATAATTAGTAAAAAATAGTAAAAAATACTAATAATTAGTAATAAATACAAATAAAAACAAATAATTATTAATAATTTCTAATAACTATTAATAATTACTACTAATTAGAAACAATTACTAATAACTGGTAAAAAATAGTAAAATTTAGCAAAAAAATATTAAAATATAGTAAAAAATTTAGTAATTAGTAACAAATACTAATAATCAGTAAAATCTAGTAAAAATTAGTATTAATTACTAATAATTATTAATAAAGACTAATAAATAGTAATAATTAGAAATAATTAGTAATGAATAACAATAATTTGTAATAATTAGCAATAATTAGAATTAATTAGTAATAATTAGTAATTAATAGCAATAATTAGTAATAATTAGAAATAATTAGTAATCATTAGTAATAATTAGTAATAATTAGCAATAATTAGCCACAATTAGTGAAAATAGTAAAAATTGGCAAAAAATAGTATTTATTAGAAATAAATACAAATAATTTGCAGTAAATAGTAATAACTAGTAAAAATATTATAATAATTATTAAAAAAATAGCAATTAATACTAATAATTAGTTATAAATACTAATAATTAGTAATATTTAGTAATAAATAGTAATAATTAATAATAATTAGTAATAATTTTTATTAATTAGTGATAAATGGTATTAATTAGTAATGCATAGTATTAATTAGTAATGCATAGTATTAATTAGCAAAAAAACGTTTTAATCTGTAATAAATTTTAATAATTTTCAATAATTAGTAAAAAATAGTAATAATTAGAAAAAAATATTAATAAATACTAATAATTAGTAATAAATACTTATAATTAGTAATAATTACTTATTATCAGTAATAAATACTAAAAATTAGTAATAAATAATAATAATTAGAAATAAATAATAATAATTAGTAATAAATAATAATAATTAGCAATAAATAACAATAATAAGTAATAAAGACTAATTATAAGTAATAAATACTAATTATTGGTAATAATTAGTAATAAGTAGTAATAAATACCAATATATAGTAATAGTTATCAATAATTAGTAATAATTGGAAATAATTTGTAATAATTAGCAATAATTGGTAACAAAAATCAATAATTAGTAATAATAAGAAATAATTAAAAATAATTAGCAATAATTACAAGTAATTAGCAATAATTATTCATAATTACAATAATTACAAATAATTACCAATAAATAGTAATAATTAGAAATAAATTTTAATAATTAGCAATAAACAGTAATAATTATAAATAATTGATAATAATTAGCAATAATTAATTTTAATTAGAAATAATTAATAATAATTAGAAATAATTTGAAATAATTTCTAAATAATATTAATAAATACTAATAATTATTAATAAATACTAATAATTGGTAATATATTCTAATAACTAGTAATAATTAGTAATAAATTGAACATTATAGTAATAAATTGAATTAATTAGTAATAATTTGGGATAATAATACTAAATTGTAAGAACTTGGCACAATTTTTGGTGGATTAGAGGCACTTATTTTGCTCAACCTCTTCCCAAAGACCACCCCCATAGGGATTTTTTTGTCATATTAAAAACATTCGAATTCAATGTTTGTTGTGATATTAACTATTTACAATTTTTAAATTTTATATTGGAGAGAGTATTGCATAAATTAATTTTTTAATTTTTTATAATTTTTTATAATTTTTAATATTTTAATATTTTAATATTTTATTATTTATAACTATTATTATTTTTTATTTTTTTTATTTTAATAATAATAATAATTTTTTAATAATTTTTCATTATATTTTTTTTGAATATTTTGAATTTTAATGTGTTATTTTTTTTTATTATTTTAATAGAATTAAAATTATTTTTTCATAAATATTATTAATAATAATAACATTATTATATTACTAATATTATTTTATTATTAATAGTATAATAATACATATTTTTAATATTTTTAATATTATTATTATTATTATATAATATAATATTATTTATATTAACAGTAATAATATTATTATTATTTTATAACATTAATTTATCATAAGTTTATTAAAAATATATTTTTTATTTTATAAAATATTTATGACATGACCTTTTGCGACAGGTTCCCATCACAATTAATATATATGTATTTTTAAATAACTATTTTTGATAGGAAAATAGGCCCATTGAAAATACTTTTTTGCGATTGGTCCAACATAATAGTTTTTTATATATCTAAACGAATAACTATTTTTGACGGGCCCATCACAAAAATATACTATTTGTGACATCATTTTCTACTATGGATTGTTTGCGACGGGACCCCATCACAAAAAATCTTTTGCGACGGGATCCCATCACAAATAATCTATCACAAATACTTCAAATTCTAGAAGTGGTACCCTAATTATTCAAGCCCTTCAATGAAACTTCTATGTTTTAAAATTCCTATATGAAATTCCTTTAATATCCAACTTTCCCCAATAAAGTCATTATCTAAAATAATTTCATCAATTTCACCAAGGAAACTATATATCTCAATTTTTCTGGGTCAACTAACACTATTCTCTCTAGGAAAATATAAACTAGGAAGTGAAAATTATCCATCCAGTAGTGGCACTTTGTGATGTTAGCATACCACTGATTGTCTCTGAGTGTATCCAAAATGTTCTCATGTTTTTTTCATGGTTGTGTCAATTGTGAGAATACACCAAGACATGTTCCATGAAAAAACACCATAAATGAATATAGATAAGAATAGAAACCTCAGTTCATCAGTGCCATGAAAACCACTGGCGTTTTCATGAGACTGAACAACATAACAAGATACTCGAATATACCATACCTATTATTAAATGTTGTTCGAGGTGTGTCGATAGGCCAAACATATACTCGGTGATATCCTAATGTCAAATAAATCTTTTAAAACACCAATGCTCACCATAGGTGATCGAAAGGGTTGTCTATCCACAGAAGTGGACATTTATTAATATCCATCATGTTGTTTAAATTTTGATAATCCACATATAGCCTAAGGTTACCATCTTCCTTTTTTGAAAAAAAAAGTACCGATGAACCCCCCACAATGATATACTAGTTTATATAAATAAATTTTACACAAAAGCCACTAACTTCCTCTTGAGATCCTTCATTTTAATAGTAAGAATCATGTATGGAGAAGTAGATACCAGTGCATCCCTTGGAACTAGATCGATGGATAACTCAACATACCTATCATGAATTAAACTAGAAAAGTCATCAAATAAAACATCCATGAAATGATCAAACATTGGATAGAATTATTACTTAAATTATCCCTAATCATGCTGATATAAACTCAAAATCTATGCTGTCATTCCACCTAGCCCATGATTTCCTGGTGAAGCTCCACTTTCTTGGACATCCCAATCACCCTTTTGAATTAAAACTTTATCGTTTTGTGACTTGAAATTTACCCTATGAAAATAAAAATAATCATAGGATAGATAAGTAACTAACCAATATATTCTGAGTAAGAAATAAAACCCTCTCAACTTAAGGAAAAAATAACCTATATAAAGTGACTCCCACAAATCTCAAGGGGCTCTCCCTACACTGGCATACACTCTTCGATCTGATCCCCAATGAAGTATCATGTGTCTTGAAAACCTCATAAAACATAACAAAAATCCCATATATTTTCACCATAGGTAAATATGTGAGACAATGAGATTCACCTACATCAAAAATGGAATATAAAAAAGTGGATGCTATTAAGATCATACCTCCCACCATAGATGGCCTGGTTCTCGACTCCTCAGTTGTAGGCTACACAGAATAGACTTTTCCTTGTTCATGAACCTATGAAAAACATCACTACCTAGAGTAGTCCAACACTAATTTCTAGTTAAATTTTTTTCCCAGATTCCCTGGCCATGATCAACAACCTGGACTAATTGACCTGTACTACTCTATCTCCCATCCAAATGTGGAGTAGTCAAACCATCTCTTAAACCAATATTCAAACATGTACCCTTCCACTAAATACTAGAGGGATGGACGTAAAAAATAATTTAACATGGTCCATCCTACCACAATATCATAACTCCACTATGTCATAATCACACTGATTTTTAAAGTGTCTCTATCAGCTAAAATGATGATATGAAATTTCAATGCAATTACTAACGGACTGACTGGTAATCATCTCACTAGAAGCATCAAAATGTTTCTTCCTTCCACTAGAAGTTACGACACTATGATGAGAGAGTATACTTCTCTCATCTATTCCCCTATCCTCCCTTAGGTTCTACTCTATAATAAATTTTTTATTTAAAATTCATTAATAGAGGTCAACCTAAACATGTCGACTTCAGATCAACTTGAATTTCTAAGACCTTCATTGAAGAATCTCTTTATTATTACCTCATCTTTAAGGTATATTAGTAAAAAAATCTTTAGATATATAATGAATTACAAATACTTCATCACCTTCATTTTATAGTGCTCATGACACATGATCTCAAAATCCCGCTCTACTATTATATTCTCGTGGAAAGCTTAATCATAGAATCTGTTCTGGAAACCACACCAAACCCAGTCCCCCAGATTATCAGCCTGGTTCCGGACATACCACCAAAAATTTGTCATACCATGTAACATATATATCTCAAGCTTCACTCTACTCTTAGGAAATTTCTATTGATTCTAGATTATGTACATAGTAGTCTAAAGCCATAGATAATTACCCAATAGACCATCATCCCCCAAAAACATGGGAGGATTCTATTACTAGAAAAAAATATTTCAGATCTACCAAAGAGGAGGCATATTGTGGTGCTCCATGAATGGTCCGCATATTGTACATAAAACTCACACAGAACAATTCCTCAAAAACTATGTCATAAACAACTACTAGTGATATGTTGAAACTGTATAAGGATCCACTAGTACACCATGCATTAATTCCTTCTGAGAATGATTGTCACCCCCCTCTAGGTGCAAAACTAGAGGTTTTTGATGGTGGAATGTATCTACAATGCCAAACTCACTCCACTGAAAATATCGATATGAAAGGTTTTTAGATAAAATCTTAATGTTGGTCAAAACCACCGTATAAAAATATATTTCCCTCTTCCGGCTCCAAAATCTAGGAATGCATAAAAATATTAGTCGTAAAAATCACTAGAGACACAACTTAATTCCCACTAAACAGCTGGGTCGAGGTCTATCTATATTTTTCAAAATTTCAATTTCAATTTTATTTCATATCCATATCACATTTTCCTTAAATGATTGAACCAAATGATTCACCAAATTTGATCCACACGTACCCATAAACCTCATGATCCAAAATATGGAATCCACCTAATCCACATCATTAGATGTTCCAAACCAAGCGACTAAAGGTACATGACTCAATGATCCATTGTTGACTTCATAGGGTGTATTTTATAGCCTAATCAGGAAAACACTATTTAAGTTACAAAAGATAATCTAAGTGAAAACCATGTATCTCAATTTACTAAAATCATCTTCTATAACGACATAAGATATATCACAGAACACACATATTACAAAATCATGAATTAAATGAATTCATTCAATATGGAATGACACAATGTGTGGGGTGTGAATCTTTTAAGGTTCCTAAAATGATGCAAGAGATGAATTCCCTAACCTCATCATGAAATAGTAAATCCAATCCTCAATCACAAAAAAAATCACATCAAAATTCAATTACATCACCCAAAAGTGGAATAAAATCAACTATAATATCACAAAATCTATAAAATAGAAATTTCATTCAACTCAATATGGATTTTCCCCTTTGTGGGTTAGCTAATCCTAAGAAGAACTCATTATAATATTTCAATCTCATACAACCCCTTTTCATTATCACCAAATAGTATGACAGAGAAGAAAACATTCCATCTGATACCACATTATAACATCCTGACCTAGCTACAACTATATGGTGCCCCAAGCCTGTGGGTTGGATAGACTCAAGTGCATCTCCATTAACTCTAGATGATTACAAATAGTATAGAGGGTCAAGGGTGTGTCTACGGGGAGATTATAACTCATTTTAGAGTGTAATATAGTGGAATACAATGTCATTCAAATATCAAAATCATTACAATAATTAATAAGTGGAAATAGTAGAAATTATGACCACTAAACTAGTAACTCTTCATAGAGGAAGAAAAATAATAACCGAATAGGTGATTAACATCTAAAAGATAGATATATAATACAATTATATAAGTAATCTCACATAAAAATGATGATCCTTTCAGGTATCTACAAATAATCCAACACAAGTATACATGCATCATTATAATATTTTTATCAAAATTTGAAAAATATCAAAAAGTATTATCCCCAAATAGAATCACAATACTCATCTTGGTCCTAAGATCCCATGCTTTTAAAAATTAACAATCAAGAAATTTTCTATGGGCTCTTTGACATATCCCTACCTGCTTTCATATAGTCTGTTTGGGTACCCAACAATGGCTTGAAATGGTGTGTGATAAAATATCAGTACACCACCACTAATAGTTTCTATAAAAATATTGGATATGAAATTCAAGGTATTTTTTTTGAAATATATATCATTGGTTGAACACAAATGAAACTAGTTCCCATGGAATATATAGAACAAGTAAATTCAAATGGTTTATCCAAAAAATAATTCCTACAAAACAATAGTCATGATCTTATAGCAAGGCAGCTGTTAGGAAAATAGAAATGAACACCAGAACCAAGAAGAATACACAATATATAATATCTTTTAAGACTATGCTATATAACGTATATATCATGCCAACTGTGGACACGTAGTAAAACCATAAGTGTACCATTTATCATGACTATGATTTTTAATTAATTATTTCATATTTACCAAGGATGAGCCATATAACCAGACGTGTCAGACACTATAAGGCTAGATCCAATGTATAAAAGACCATTGAATCCTCATATTTTCCAAATAGAATCTTTATGGAAACCCAGTTAGATATGGAATAGGGTCCAAGTAGAATTTTAAAAAACCATATCCATTGTGGGCCCAAACAATCTAGATTCAAGGGGTATAAAGGCCCAAGGAATCCCACAGAATCAATACCCAAGGGGTAATATCATCAATGGAATCCAAATCCTTTATATAACCCATGGTGTAGCACAACCATGGAGTACTATATAATCATTCATCATTCTATCAATTCAATCAATTCAAAACATCACAACCCATGAGTTTACCCACTCATATAACAATTCTCAATTTAATACTCAAACTATTCAACATCATGTATCACATGGAAAATGAGTACAAACATCACTTAATAAATCAATTTAGTTCAATTTATTCATAAATCCGCTTCCCAAAACTATTAAATCACAATGTAATACCCCATTAGTTGTATAATGAAGGGAAATCTCAAATGGTACACCCCATGGGTTATCTTGGTTGGGGAGACACCCTCCAACAGTCACAAGGAACTGAAGGTCATCACTAAAATGTTCTAATTTGTAAAATTTAATTATCAATTAACTTTTAGGTGAGACACAAAAAACGTTTCTTGTGTGGCGTAATGGTAACTCAATCTATAAAATTCCAAACCATGAGGTAATTTTATAAACCACTTACTCTAGGCACGTAGAGGAGTGCTCATCCATTATCAGATTCTGATTCAATCCAGATCATAAAAAAATGAATAATATAAGAAATATTTTAAATAGGGTATATTTTCTTGCATCTAAATAGATCAACTAATACCAATTCAAATGAATAATTACACAAGATATTGTAGTACTTACCTACATGAATCTAATGATCCTGACATTTTTTGGTCCATATTTTGGAAGGAAGATAGAGATGAAAGCCTATCTAAACGCCTTCAATGAGAGATCCCAAAATTAATATGTTTTCCACTAGAGGAGAATGGGATTATATATTTATTTCAAGTTATATAAGGTGAAAATATTCATTTTACCCCAAATATCTGGGCCTCAAGGTTTGGCCACCCAGCTGGTTAAGCCATGCACCAACTGTGTGACCTTCATTGTGTTAAGGTCAACCCCACATGGTTATTTTTTCATGGTTTTCTTAACCATGCATAAACCATATGTTTTGGATCTACTTACTTTTTTAGATTCATTTCATGGACTTGAACCTCTATCCACATGATTTCCTCAAACCATTTAGCTCTAGAATCCCTCTTTCTAGCGCCACATGGTTTCATCAAACCTTGCAGCTTGGATTTCATGGTTACTACTAACTATGAGGACCAAATACTTTCTCCATGTGTGGGGTTCGAGCCTCTAAACAATCCCAATACACCCCCAATACCTCCCCATGACCTCACGGGGTATTCACATTAGGCCATAAACAACCCTTTAAAACTGAAACGAAAAATATCCATACCTCATTGGAATACCTATGATATTACATGTGATCAATTATTTACTTTTCCATGTTGATTATTCTTATTTATTCATGTTATCTTCCACTATAATTGACCATTACTAAGAATTTGAGATCTCGGTTATTTTTTTCCCTTTCCCAAGGTTATTTAGAATAGATCATTAAATGAATTTTCAAGGATTTTGATCTTTTAATGCTTTTTGTTTCATTTTCTATTCCAAATGTAAAATTGGCATCATGTTTGTAATCTTGTTTTCCAAAAAATCTAAATTATTTGATCCTACAGGTTGAGACTCCTTTTATATTAATATAATTTAATTAATAAACTATTGACTCTAGGTAATTGGAGTTGGGTTTATTACACCAATACTCAAATCCTAACTATTTTATTTAAAAATTTGAAAAAAAATTCCATGATTTATCTTATATAAATTAAATTATTATGAACCGAGTGGAAGCATACATAGGCATTATTTTGAAAATAATCAATTATGTATTATGCTTAAACACTAAATTAGTCATTATTGTGATCATATTCATCCTTGGATCATATGAAATAAAATTAAGTATGAAGAATATAAATGAAACATTACAACGTTTTTTAGGTGATCTTTGTGTATTCCACTCCTCTGTATTATCTTATTTTGGAGAATGAAGAAAATATCCATCTAGACCTTCAACATGTGAAAAAAATCTATTAGTTCATTGTTATTTGACTCCCATGTTCAAGGATGGGTGATCGAAGTTCCTTATAATAAGGATGATCATGCGAAAAATGTAGAATTTATTCAAGAAGGTGAGATTTCTCTAATATTGTTTTTCTTACTTATTTATCTCTTCAGTTAGGAGAGAGAGGAAGGGAGGAATTCAAATTTATAAATATTACTATATATACTATTCATGATGGTTAAATGTGATTAAATAGTAATGTTTTTGTTTCTAAAATTTTCAACAGGCCCCTAAATAATCTGAAACCGTATTTTCAAACCATCATAACATATACGCCATATTTAGTTGATCGTAAATATTATGAATATCTCATCACTCTCAAGAAACACATTAAAATGTATCATTAAGAAATGATTACCAATATTATGTCTCATTCGAATAAACATGTTGTTTCTGATTCTTTTTCTGGGGTGCACGGTGCGCACGCGTCCGTCATGTAGAGGATGCGCAGTTCGTTTCCCCGTATTACCGCTTTCCAATGGCGGGTGACATTCACTCCTTATTCAGGGATGTCTTCTCCTTGATCAAAACTGGGATGATGGGATATAGGTTCCTCCTTCCGTGGATTCATCCTCAGAAATCGTCACCTTGTCCGGGTCTCCCTCATAGATTTAAGACGTGTTCATGAAACTCTTCCCGGTGCCATATCTTCATGGACACCAGTTAATTAGGCTGCTTCCATCGAGACGTTCCAAGGGGTTTGGTCGGGGCAGAAACCTTTGATTAGGGGAGTGTTCATGTTGAGGCATCATTGGCGTGTCTTGACGTAGTGGGATTGGCATGTCTGTCTTATGTCCCTTATTATAGGGCTTCTTGAGGGAGCGGAAGCCCGAGGCATCCCACATTGAAAGTGGGGAATTGTATGCCACAAGAATGTATCTAAGGTTTTATTCAGCTTCCCATGTTTAACACATGGTATGCCGTGAGTTTAACGTCCAGCAGAGACAAATCAAACTAATTAGAACACTGAGAGTGTATCAGATAAAAGAACCCCCTGGAGGGAATGCCGATATTGGGGCCGACACGTGGGTGGATTTTCGAATGTTGTGGAGTGGAATGAGGTGGCATGATCCCACCGGGATGTGGGAGCCCTGGTAAGGATCAGGATGGGTGATTAAATGAAGGGGCTCGAACCTCGTGGATGCATCCTACGTATCCCCGTGGCGGGGAATCAAAGTCCACGTAGTTCGGGATTGAATGGGGCATACGATCTGAGGCAGCCCACAATGATGTATGGATGGTGCTTACGCTCTGAGGCAGCCCACAGTGGTGGATGGATGGTGCTTACACTCTGAGGTGGCCCACGATGGTGGATGGATGGGGCTTATGCTCTCAGGTGGCCCACAATGGTTGATGGATGGGGCTTATGTTATGAGGAGGCCCACAATGGTGGATGAATGGGGCTTACGCTCTGAGGCGGCCCACAATGGTGAATGGATGGGGCTGACGCTCTGAGGCAGCCCATGATGGTGGATGGATGGGGCTTACACTCTAAGGCGTCCCACAATGGTGGATGGATGAGGCTTACGCTCTGAGGCGGCCCACAATGGTTGATAGATGGGGCTTATGCTCTGAGGAGGCCCACGATGGTGGATGGATGGGGCTTATGCTCTCAGGCGGCCCACAATGGTTGGAAAACCGATGTGAAGAGGTCAGAATGACCGGGTGGTGGGATTGAACCTTGTGGAGGCTTCCTACGTATCCCTATGATAGGGAATGAAAGTACACATAGTTTGGGTGTACAGTTTAATGTCATGCGGGATGAGATGTAGTTTAACGTCATGTGGGACATAATGCAGTTTAATGTCATGCGGGGCGGAATGCAGTTTAACATCATGCGGGATGGGGGATTTGGGGCTTATGCTCTGAGGCGGCCCAAGGTGTTGGTGAACTGATGTGAAGGGGTCGTAATGACCAGCTGGTGGGATTTACCCTCGTGGAGGCTTCCTACCTATCCCCGTTACAGGGAATCAAAGTCCACGTAGTTCAGGATGAAATGGGTCTTACGCTCTGAGGCAGCCCACGATGGTGTATGGATGGGGCTTACACTCTGAAGCGTCCTATAATGGTGGATGGATGGGGCTTACGCTCTGAGGTGGCCCACGATGGTGGATGGATGGGGCATACGCTCTGAGGCGGCCCACGATGGTGGATGGATGGGGCTTACGCTCTGAGGTGGCCCACAATGGTGGATGGATGGGGCTTATGCTCTGAGGCGGCCTCTAATGATGGAGGGATGGGGCTTATGCTCTGAGGCGGCCCGCGATGGTGGATGGATGGGGATTACACTCTGAGGCGGCCCACGATGGTGGATGGATGGGGCTTACGCTATGAGATGGCCCACAATGGTGGATGGATGGGGCTTACGTGCTGAGGTGGCCCACAATGGTTGGTGAACCGACATGAAGAGGTCAGAACGACTGGGTGGCGGGCCTGAACCCCGTGGAGGCTTCCTATGTATCCTCGTGACAGGGAATCAAAATCCACATAGTTCAGGTGTACAGTTTAACATCATGTGGGACGGGATGCTGTTTAACGTCATGGGGGACGACATGTAGTTTAACGTCATGCGGGATGGTATGCAGTTTAACGTCATGCAGGACAGAATGCAGTTTAACATCATGTGGGACAGAATGCAGTTTAACGTCATGCGGGATGGGGGCATTTGGGGTTTACGCTTTGAGGCGGGCCAAGGTGTTGGTGAACCGATGTGAAAGGGTCGGAACGACCAGGTGGTGGGATTGAACCTCGTGGAGACTTCCTACATAGCATTCCTTAGTATGGATCAAAGTCCCCGCAGTTTTCTGTAGGTGGGGTTCAGGGTCGGTGCTCACTCTAAGCTCACGTGATTCATGCTCGATGTGAGAAATAAGAGACGAAAGAGACCTGACGATCACGTCGCGAAGGGTGCGTCTGTGGGAAGCGAAGAGGGGCTTACGTGTTGGGCAGCCCATGGTGTTAGGACTTACTCCAGGATGGAGGCCCGAGGGTGAAAAATCACAGAGGTAGAGGAAAGGGTAACCGAAGACCCCTATGTCCATCTCCCCCCTTGTTCCTTGGTACCTGGGAAGTACGGGGGTGCATGGTGGCTACCTCCCACATGAAAGGCTAGGGGTTTATGGAAAAATGGTTGCTCTTCCCCCGTGTACAAACGCCGCCCCAACAAGGAGGAAATCATCCCCTGTGAGGGCGTATCCCATCCCCGTGGTGACCAGTGGGCGTAAATAATTCCCGAGCCAGGGGGACCCTGTGTGTGAGGAACGAGTCCGGATCACAATTTAACGTCATGTGTTTAGGACGACGTGCTTGGTGGTTTAACGTCTTGCATCTCAGACGAGGCAGGTTTACTCTGCACCCCTAAGACGTACAAGACCAGTACCCTCTACCCTTTGGGGGAGGGAAGGTACCGGAAAGGCTGTCATGAAGGGGGGTCATAGAGCGAACCATCGAGGGGTCCATGTTAGTGTGGCTATGCGAAGAAGAAATATCCATTATCATGCCTATGCGAAGAAGCATGAGGCAAAGAAACGCAATGGGAAAAACCTCCCTAGGGTCCTTGAGGTTACTTCGTACGAGCCTAGAAGGTCGTACGGGAAAACATCACATGGTGTGTATGCCCGGTGTGTGTTCCCAGGGCATCCAGAAATAGGGAATCAGGTGCCTATGTCGGGAGGCACCTGGGGAGAATCAAGTTGAGGGGTCTCGAAGGTTGTGCGTAAAGAAATGGTTGGCGCTCAAAACACCAGGATGACGCGTAATCGGGGTAGAGGGCTTGCGCCCGGCTAGTAGGATCGTGCACAAGGTAGATGAATTGCGTGAAAGTGGAAAAGGCCGCACCCAAAGGTATGGACGCACCCAAAGAACGTGATGGAGTGGAATTGGACCGCTTTGCGCACAACGGAAGGAATTTCGCGCAAGGGAGGAACCCTGAAGGGTTTGGAATTCTGTTTAATCCAGTGGGATCGCGCGTAAAGGAGGATCCCGGGGTCGAGGTGGCATGAAAAGGATTAGTACCTGAAGGCCATCTTGCACATGCAGCAGCCCGATTTGACGCACGAGAGACGATTCAAATTCCTCAACCCTGAAATGGAAGTGCTCTCCTTCTATTTATAGGCATCGGGCAGCGCAGAATTCAGGGTGGGGCGAGAAACGTGCACGCTAGAGACGGAGGCCCGAAATTTTAACCGTGCAGGGGGAGGGCGCGAAAGTATTTCATGCCTACTATAGGGATCCTTCGCGAATCCCGGACCCTTTCCGTGTGGCCCTACTTTTCCGCGTGCATACCCCTTTTTTCTGCGCAACAATTCTAGGCCCTCTGGACCGAGCCTCTGGGTCCAAATATGACTTCTCTTTTTCATTTCGAAACTTCCTTCATTAATTACGAACATTTTTGGTATCTACAAATTCCCCCTTAAATATTGGATTGGCGAGGGGTCACAACAATCAGATTCCGAGGGAAACGCTGAAGTGTTGGGCTTCGTGGGCCCCCTGCGTGCAAAAAATGTTGTGGCGCACAAAGCGCTGGCTGGCACGGAATCAGCTTTCCACATCGCGTGGAATCCGGACTTCACCTATAAAAGGGTCCATGGGTCCCATGCTCTGTACGCAACTTTCTCGCGTGATAGGCTCTGAGCTATCGTACGAGAAATTGCCTCTGCGCCTGCGCATAAAACCCGCTTTGGCAGCGCGTAATTGCCCTGACTTTGGGCTATATTTACACACAAACTTAGGATTTTCCACACCCACTTCTCAGATTTCGTGCCCAAATTTCGAATTTCATGAAACACATCCAGATTCCGCGCAACACTATTGAAGAACTTGGCTGGAAAAAGATGGCCGCAAACCAAGTAGATGAGGAGGAAACCGCCGCCCAGAGAGATGAAATGGCGGCGAATGAAAAGGTTTATTGCGCCAGGGTGGTTGTATCCAATAACCACACTCTGTTCAACCTGTTAACCCCTTCCCAGATGGAGTACCCTTTTTCCAACAACCAACCACTATGGAACTTCGGCATTTTGGAGGAGGCTCCACTGCCGGGTATCGAGGTTGATACACCACGGTCATGGGTGACCCATGAGGATGTCCTTCTATGATACAATATCACCAAAAATGGTCATCCTTCTAGAGAAACCAGGAACATGGATTTATACGTCCTGAACCCAAGGACTAGGACCATTGCTGGGGGTGATCCCGTTGCAGAGATTTCCCTAGCCCTCTACACGAGCACTTTCTGTCGGAACGTCACAGACGATACCAAGGGGTGGATGCAAGATTTGGACCTACAGTCTGGAGGAAACATCACCAGTGAGTGGGCCTGGGCATACTGGGTTCTCCATACATACGACCAATTTGGGCCCGAGCTGCATCACATTGTTCTGTTCGAGGCAGTGTGGACGTCGCAGTTCCACTTCTACCGCCAACCTGAGCTCGAGCCATATCTATTCACACGGTGGTCCCCTAACACCAACACATTCCATCTTCACCATAGGGAAGTTGGAATTAGCCTCTGGGACGTCCACTGCATCGGAGGTATCCCACTGCAGGGATATCAATATGACAATTTCCTTCCTCCGGTGAACACCTAGGAGGACAGATCACAGACCCCCATGCTGACGTGGCATCTACTAGAGAAGGCCAAAGAGAGGTTTGAGTTCAAGGAATTCCTGAAGGACATTTCCTACAAGGACTGGTTCAACCTGTTCTTGGAGAAGAATCTGGCAGTCAAGATGCTGGGAAGGGGAAAATGGTGTCCAACCACGGCCTATTGGAGCCAGAATGGATCGTACTAGAAGATCATGGAGGCAGGGAAACACCAATCATGGGGCTACCGCGTTAATGAGGCCCGAGACCCAAATGTTTGATATGTCAGGTTCCTCGCCACCTTCCAGAGTGGGTGGATTTTTCTAGTGCGGGATGCATGGATGGGCATCCGTCTAGCAACTCTGGTGATGGCGGGCACCATGGCCGCCAACAAAAGGTTTAATCCTGGGGTCCCCATGTTGGCTCGGTTGTATTCCATCCTAGGTCACATCTCAAGAGGGGGGTATCCTCAGAGATTATGTGGCCCCTTCCAAATCTTCCATGGCTGGGTGGCGGCTCATCTTGGTTGGTACACTTTCCCAAACGCCATTCTTCCACCGAGCAATGGCCTGCGATCATCTCTGGTGAACATTGTCGGGGTCGCACCGATGGTGCTCAGTGAGGAGGGAGTAAGGATAAGAATTGGTAACCATTCCAACTTTACAGTCATCCCATTCCCCTCCCCGATCGGCCAAATTGTAGACAACGAGAAAGGCTCGCTGGGGTAGAAGGAATACATCCAGAGCATCAGTGGTGGGGTTCTTGTGGCTCGGATTGACGGGAAGATCTTCTGCGAGCCTTACGTGCCGTCCTGATTTGCCATGCAGTTCGGGTGCCTCCAGCGAATGCTGAAGAGGGTATTCAAGGACGTATGGGAGGAGAGGAATCCATGCGTCCTTCACCAGATGTTGTTAATATTCACAACTTATGGCTCTGGCGACGTCATTACCCTTCCTCCCACCGGGGCAGATGCTGGCCTATCAATCAAGTATGCCGAACACTGGTCCATCTCATACCCCAAGGGGCTCTTGCGCAAGCGATTTCGGAAACTCGAGACTACCCGAGTGGAATCTGAGTGATGAGAGAGCAGGCAAGGTTCCGCTAGAAGGGGGAGACCTGGGGTGCACTAGGCAGTGAGGCATGCACAGGCTGTGACCTCGGCAGTAGGAGCATCGCATGGCAGGACCAATGAAATTCCTGGGAAGAAGATAAGGTATCAGCTTAAACCTTCCCATGATGCAATATTCCCAGCACTATGGTCAGCCTGGTTAACCCTACGGCAGTCGATGAGCATCGAAGCTCTTTGGAAGAAGATAATGCAGGAAGGAGTCCAGCATCCAGAAGTCGGACTTGTTCGGATTTCCGACAAATTAATCATCCATTGGAGGCATTCATATCTAACGGCCATTGACACTTACACACACCAACGGGGATAGCGCATGGAGCCACCATTCGTGGTGAAAGTAATACTCAGCCAAGAGCATGATCTGGAGATGATGTCGTTGGGAGAAGGTGACAGTGACGAGTTAGAGGATGATGAGATCATAGAGGAAGTGGGAGGGGAAGAAGAAAGTGAAAGAGAAGGTGAGGGAGAAGATGAAGGAGAAGGTGAATGAGTTCCCGATGGTGAGGGGTTGCAGGGGGAACCCTACCAGGGGAGTCTCCGGGAGAGCGGCGAGATTGTCGGTTCTAACATTGAAACAACCGAGATACTCAAGGTATGCTTCAACCCTCATCCATACCTGTACTCTCTTCCCTTTGAAACCTATATCCCATATTTCTTATCTTACTCATGAGCAAATTGGCATCGATCAAGTATCTCCAGTTGAAGAAGGGGAGGAAGCATCAATAGGGCCAGGCGGGGCACCGACACCCATTATTGAGTTGACGAGTGTTGAGGGATCTCCTGCCACGACAGCTCTTGCAGTGGAAAAAGCATCAGAGGCAGGCGCCTTGGATTCCTGTAAGTCCCTTTCTTCTATGATGATAATCAGTTTTGATGAACTCAACTGACTAGGGTGCTTCCTATCTCTGTAGTGATCACGGCATTAGGGGCCTGTCGGGCTACTGAGCCTGGACCATCCACAGGCGTGCCGAGGACAAGCACACTGACCCGCCCATAACATGCCTCTAAAACTGAGTTGGATCCATCTATAGGTGAATAGGGAGAGGCAGACATTGGTGGTGCTGCTGTCGGGGTAGGGCCAAAGGTTGGCGAGGGTGCCACCAGGATCGAGGTGACAGAATAAGGTCACCCCGGTGCTAATGAGCCTGCTCCCTTAGAAGGAATCCGTTAGAAGGACACTGCCACTGCTCTGTTGGATGTCTTCCCTATATATCGGTCCGCTGACCCTGAAGGAATCGATGATTCGGACTCAGAAGCGGTCGAGGAGATCCGGATGACACGGTGCAAGAGATGGAAGTACATCCGAGGTTTTCTCAATCAGCCTTCGACTGAATGGTTGAAGCGGATGGGATCACTCCCAACCTGGATGTGCTTCCTTTGCACTGGAGGAGTAGATGCTCAACACCTTCATCTGATGGTCCGTGACTACATGGCTGAGAATATGTGCGCGAGTTGCTGGCGTGTTGACATCATCCAGTTCCAGGAGGAGTCAAGGAGCACCCGATCACTCTGACGGGAAGATAAGGAGGTCTGACGCCTCGAGGAACAGGTGAAGGAGCAAGAGGTGTTCATTTCAACCTACTCTGAGCTTGTGGAGAAGCTGAGGGCCCAACTAGAGGATTCTCAAGATCAACTCATAGAAGCAAGTCTCTAGATAACCAATCTCCAAGCTGAACAGGCGCAGACACAGGTCATGGTCGGTGAACTATGCCCTACGGCCACCAATGAGTAGAGGGTCCTCAGGGGATGGGAGGTAGTCATGGAGGCCACCAGCCGGAAGGTAGTGGTGCTGGAAAGATCAATCCAAAACGCTAATCCTTAAGGGCCCTATTTCGGCCGAATCGATAAACTTATCTCTCCCTACTGCTTCATGCTTTCCTCTTTGCACGTGTGATAAAATTTTGTTTAATTTCCCCTTTTCTTTACATACTTTTCACTTTGGTTTATCATGCTCAACCACAATTACAAAATAAATAGCAATCCATCTGTAAGCTTACGTAGACTGTGAGAAACAAAGGGGGATCACACTATTACTTCGTTTGATTGTGGGAGCGCCAACCAAGCTTTGGGTATTCGAAATTCGAACCCGGATTCCCAAGGAGAAGAGGGAGTCCCATCCAAAGGAAGGGGACCTCACACCAATTTATGTATCATCTTCTCCATGTGCTCTAGCGCACAAGCGGGGAAATGCCAGGGGAATTGGAATCAATTCGATCATAGGGAGATGAAAAAGGTTAATCATGTTACCCAAATTCAGAACACTATTGGATGGGCGTGATGATGGAGGATAGCTCTTAACCGTGGCGGAAATGCAGCATCCATATCACATTATCCTGAAATGGGGACAAAAAATGATGGCTGACCGTTGACCCAGATCGCAACACGGGGCCTAACTCATATATCGTCGATCAGTCTTCTGGAATGTTGGCCCAGTACAGCAGGTAGACCACAGGTCAAGCATCCATACTATTAGGGGTTCCCTCCTAACATGACCAGTCTTCTATAACGTTGACCCGAGACAGCAGGCAGACCATTGGTCAAGCATCCATACTGTTAGGGGTCCCATCAAACGTGAAAGAGGATGAAGATCCAAATAAGGGGGAATGCAAAGCATGGAAAGCAGAGTGATGGTTTGTTCGCATGGAATCCAACACTCCCAAAATTATGCCACTGTGGTGGAGGAACATTAGGTTGACGTGTTAATCTGATCTCAGATCATACCTACTTTTATATAGGACCTCTCTGGTGAGGGAACTGTTACTTTGCAACATCACTATGGGGAATCCTGAACTTATTCGGGGCTAATTCTATAGTTACAAAACACCTCGAGAAGTGAGGACAAAGGGCCGATAGTGAGAGGGGGGGAATAGACTTGTGATTCCCGGGGCTGGACCCAAGATGAAATGTTTGGGCGTTCCTACATATCTCATAAGGATGGGAATCCAGCCGCACGTAGTTCTGGAAATGGGTCTTAGTTTAAGGTCATAGAACTTTGACCAAGGGATAAGGAGAGAAGGAGACACACAATAAGGTGGTCACAAAACTTGACGTGAATGAGAACATAAGACCTACTTTCCATGTGTTCCCTGGGGAAGTGTTCCGACCAAGGGACCAAACACGAACATTAGGTTGGGCCCGTGGGGATGTGCCTGGGCGCTCCTACGTATCCCATAAGGATGGGAATCAAGCCATACATAGTTCTTGGAGGGTTTCATGGAACGGTATGGTACCTATGAAAAGAATTAAATGTGTGTACGAGTCTATCCCTCGCACCAATAGAATCGTCATTTGGTGTATCTTATTTGTCGTTTAATGTGAATGGGATTTTTCTTTGTGAAGCGACTAGCCTATGGTGAAAATTCCTAGCATCGCCACAATAATCAAGTCGTATACGATAATTGAAAAATGGTATGGTAAATGACCAATACCCAACATGATGTCCTCTATGGAGAGGTCATCACAATGCAGTAACGTTTTTTTCGTGCGGCCGGGACGATATCATCACAGTTTACGATCTTGTGATTGGACCAACCAGCATAGTTTAAGGTCATCTGGCTTGGACCCGGGGGAATGCACATGATTTGATAAAGCATACCTGACGTGGATGAGTACATAATCCCATACCATAACCACGTGCGATTCCGGGAGAGGATCCTCGAGCCAAGGGGCCGGTGAAAGACCAAAGGGAAGGAGACACTAGCCTCCAGCTGAGCTGGGCCCGAAACGCAATGTCTGGGCGAACCCTCATTTCCCGTAGGGACGAGGATCAAGTTGTGCATGGTTCTTATAGAAGACCCAAGCCCATAATCATTGTTCTAGGATCGCGGGAGCCCCGAGAGATGTTGTAACGAGCTTTGTCTACCTGACATGTGGAATTGCACTGAGGGTTAGTGCAAAGAGTGTTGAGATTCCACCTCAGCACGATGGGGTGGAACATAATGTGAATCATGCAACCAAAATTTAGGGCCTGAAGGAGTCGGCGTGATGACATAGGATTACTGCTGACCATGTTCGCAACATAGCATCCTGTCATGTTAGCCTTAAATGGGGAAAAACAAATGAGCATCGACCATTGACCATGTTCATAACTCGGGATTTTAATCAATTTGTTATCTGAAACCCTCAGGGGAGTTGGCCTATAACTCTAAGAGAGCCCTTAGGCGTTGTATCTAGGCCGTTCTTGGGTTTCCCTCTAGGTGTGAATGATAATGGGGGCCCAAATGAAGGGGAGAATGAAGCTTGAAAAGTGTACGGAACTTGCCTAAGTTGAATCTGACACTCCAGGTCCTAGAAAAAGTACGCTGAACACATTAGCGGACCATTGAAACGGGTCGAAGGGCTCAGTTTGAGAGCGGCCAAAAGATGGCGGATTCCCGGGAGAATGGGGCATGGCACCAAAAACCCTGTACCACACCTATATATCCCCCCCGTGGAGAGGGATAGGCCAAGAGGCCGAGGTGACCAGAAGATCGTGGGATCTCTTATGAGATGGGACTAGACCTGAAACCTAGGTGTTCAGGCAGTCCTACGTATCCCATAATGATTAGAATCAAGCCACACATAGTTCTATAAGAACAATTTAATGTCATGTAGGACAATGAAAGGCATTTCATCTGGGAATGTGTATGGAACGACAAGTCACCAAATGTTAATGAGGACATAATCCAATAGTACACCATACAATCCCACAGGAGAGAGCCTGGGCCGGGGGCTCGAGGCTGGTCCTCGGTCAGGGAGGCCTGACCGGCTTGCAGTTTAATGTCATGCATGACAAGTATGCAGTTTAAGGTCATGTGGGACCGTAGTGCTGTGTAAGGTCATGGAGGACCCAATAATTTAGGGTCATGTCGGACCATGGAGTTCTAGAAAAATACTGTTTGAGGAACCTGGAATTGGTGGGAGGAGTTACATGCTCACCATCCATGGTCACCGGGGATTTTTCACCATTGGGATAAACCTTATGGACAATGAAATGCCCCTCCCATTTGGGCTCCAATATGGGTGGTTTTCCTGCCGGGGATCATTGGCTCCCTGAGGGCTAGTACCAGGTCACCATGCAGGAAGGAGCGGAGGCAAACCTTCTTGTTGAAAGCTCAAGACATCCTGATATGATGCCCTTACAGGTTGTGCAAAGCATGAAGCTTGTTCTCATCCAGTGCTTCCAATTCAGCTAGACGGATTTCGGAAACTGTATCTAGTGCTTGCTGGTCATAGACCGCTGTGCGCAATGAGGGAAAATGAATCTCGATGGGTAGGACGGCCTCAGTTTCATACACCAGGGAATATGGGGTCACCTGGGTGGAATTACGAGTCATCGTTCGATAAGCCCAGAGGGCATTGAAGAGCTTATCTGGCCAACTCTTCTTGTTCTGACCAACCATCTCTTGAAAAATGTTTGAGAGGGTTTTGTTAAATGCCTTGATCTGTCCATTTTCCTGTGCATGATAGTAGAAGGTATGGTTAGAGTGAATGTTGTACTTGCCGTACAATTTCTTCAGCTCAACTGCACAGAAGTTGGTGCTGTTATCTGTGAGGATAGTGTGAGTTACTCCAAATTGATAGATGATATTATTACCCACGAAGTCGGCGATAGAAAGGGATTTGACTTCCTTGACCAGAATTGCCTCTGCCCACCTGGAAAAGAAATCTGTAGTGGTCAGAATGAACTAGCATTGGCGAGCCGTTGCCAGTAGGTAACGTCCTACGACATCCAACCCTAAGACTACAAAGGGCCAAGAATACTTGGTAGTGTGGAGAGGCTCTAGTGGCCAATTCAAAAAGTTATCATGAACGTGGCACGCATGGAACCTCTTGGAGAACTCGATGCAGTCATGGATCATGGAGGGATAGAAATACCCTAACCTTAGAATATGGTGAGAAAGTTTTGGCCCATCCTGTTGAGCACCGCAGGAACCAGCATGGACCTCTAGCATGACATTTGGGATCACAACTCCCTGAATACAATGGAAGAGAATACCATTAAATCTGCATTTATAGAGAATTTTCCCAAGGTTGGGACCACTCTGAAGTGTAAACTGTAATGCGTGACGTCAGATTCGATCATGCTTTGCCCGATATGACGGAAGATTACCGTGTTAGAGGTATTCAATAAAGGGTGTCCTCCAATTAGGAATCGCCTCGATCACTACCCCCGGGGGACCCGGGGGTTCCGACGTAGAGGCTCCGGTGGTGAGATGTATTACACGCAGGACATCGTCGTCATCTGGGGTAACATGAGATATGACTCTTTGGTGTGCCACATGGATAATAAACGCATCCTGTTAGGGCTTTACTAGTGACGCATCCAAACTGGCCAAAGCATCTGCTTGACTATTCTGCGACCGTGGAACATAAGTAACCTCCAGACGAGAAGGGATCTGAGCCATTAGCAGAGAGTATTCTCTAAAAACAGAGTGAGATCTGGTTTCCTGAAGACATATTCACCATTGGACTTCTTAATGACCAACTTAGAGTCCCCTTTCACATGCAGATGGTGCACGTCGATCTAGAGGGCCAGTTCAAGGCTAGTAATGAGGGTATGATACTCTACCTCATTATTGGTGAAACCTTATGACAACAGAAATGAATATGGCAGGATAGCTTATTTCGAAGTACTGAAGACGACATCCAATCCAACTCTATTGATCCTAGGGTCATTGACTCTCCTTCCGATGGGGCTCCAGGAGGTGCCATCAAAGTACATTTGCCAACATGGGATGGCATAATCGACTAAGAGGATTTCCTCATCATGAAAGTCCCAGTCCATGTACTGATCCGTGGAGGTTGGATGGGCAACTAGAAAGTCTGCAATTGCATGTCCTTTGACAGACTTCTGAGGGACAAACCTGGTGTCAAACTGCTAGAGGATTACTGCCCACCGCGCTAGTCATCCAGTCAACATAGCTCCATTCATGATGTACTTCAACAGGTCTACACGAGAGACCAACTATACCTAGTGGTGCTGCAAGTACTGATGGAATTTTTTTACAGAAAATACGAGCACCAAACATCGCTTCTCAATGGAAGAATATCTGATTTTCGTATCGAGGAGCATGCGGCTGAGGTAGTAGAGGCTGTTCTTTGATCCCTCTCTGTTCTTCTGAGCGAGAAGTGCGCCTAGGGACCGTTCCAGGGTGGTCACGTAAAGGACTAGCGGCTTCCCGAAGATAGGTGGAATCAAGACCGTAGGTTGGATTATGTACTACTTGATTTCCTCAAAGGTGGCCTAGCACTCCTCGTCCCATTCATAGGTGGTGCCTTTGTTCATGAGTCGGGAAAAGGGCTTACACATGCTAGCCGAATTCGCAATGAATTGTCATATGTAGGCTACGTGGCCTTGGAGACCTCGAAGCTCTCGAATATTTCTCGGGGAAGGCATCTGGCTGATGGCCTTGATCTTTTCTGGGTCTATATCAATGCCTCGGTACCTGACAACAATGCCAAGGAACTTGCCGTAGGTGACCCCGAAAGCACACTTCAACGGGTTCATCTTTAGGTGGGGGGAACGGAAGAAGCCAAACACTTTCTCAAGGTCCTTGAGATGGTCATGGTGTTGGCAAGATTTGACCACTAGATCATCGACATAGCATTCCACCAATGTTCCCAAAATCGGCTTGAATATGCGATGCATGTCCCGCTGATAGGTGGCACCTGCATTCTTTAGGCTGAAGGACATAACCTGGTAACATAATGTACCTTGGGGTGCCTTGAAAGCTATGGATTCTTTATCCTCGGGGGCCATATGGATCTGGTTATACCCGGAGTACCCATCCATGAAAGAGAGGGCTTAGAACCCGGCAGTGGCGTCAATTAACAACTCTATCACTGGAAGGGGAAAATCATCCTTCGGACAATGACGATTGAGGTCGCAGAAGTCGATACAGACCCTGATTTGTCCATTCTTCTTCCTGATTGGCATAATGGTGGATAGCCACTTGGGATACTAGACTTCCATAGCAATGTTGGCTTTGATGAGCTTGTCAAATTTGGCCTCAACCATGGCACCGTGAAAATGGTGCATATTTCTGGGAGGCTTCTTGAACCCACGATGGCTTGCCGGAAGACAGAAATGGTGAACGACTACCTGAGGATCCAATCCTTGCATCTCATTGTAAATCTAGGAAAACACATCATGATGCTGTTTGGGGAAGTCCAGGTAATGATGCCGCTCGTCGGGGGGGCATGGCGGCACTGACCAATGTGGTTCTATGGTCCGCCTCACTACCGAGGTTCACCTGTACCAACGCATAGACCGTGGTGGAGACGCCTTTCTCAATGGTGGGGGGAGATTCCTCTAGATCCTCTTCCCCACCTGTGGAGGGATCTTATGTGGGGGGAGTTACTTCCAAGCCACCAGACTCTGATGGGAGGCTGGTGCCGGCTTGAGTAGCAGTGGTCATCATATCAGGAGATTCATGTGCCACTAACACCATAGCGATGGAGGCAGTCGATCAAATCCCATCTGGTCTTCGGCCCATGGGGCCACGCTTGATATCATCAAAGCAGTAGTGGCGTGTTTCCATGAGCCTATTAATTCCACCCCAGAGAAATAGACATGTATGACATACCGCCATTACCATGAGCTTTACATCTCGATACAGTACATGGGTAAGAGGTTCCGAGATCACCCGATCTTGGTTGGTGTAGGAGTACAAGGTGATTTTCCGCTGTCGCTTGGAATTGGGAATATGGATTCCTCTTTTACCTGAAACAGCATAACACTGCCCCATCTCGGGGGTCGTAGCCTCCAACCGATGGATCGGGAAGATGTAGGCGTCATCCAGACCTGCCCAGGGATCACTTGTGACAGTGGAGGTCTCAATCTCACTTGCCAGAATCTGCTTATCCTTTCTTTTGTAATAGTGGGTGTCTAGATAACGAGCTTCAAAAGAGGAAAAAGGAGGCTCATCTCCTTGGAGCATTCCTACTCGACAATTGAGGGAGTATTTGAGGCATTGGTGATACAACGAAGGGAACGCTGCATGCTGGTGGAGCCATGGCCTTCCCATCAATGCGTTGTACGCGGTGTCCTGGAAGACAACCATGAATTCCGTGCTGGCAATTAGGCCATTGTACTGGGTATTCAGGAGGATCTTTCCGACATGAGTCTTCTCAGTCCTGTCGTATCCTTGGATTCTAATGTCGGGTGGAGTTAGATCATCCTCAGACAAACCCAGCTTCTGCAGTGTCTGAGTCGGGATAAGATTGATCCTGGAGCCGGTATCAACAAGCCACCGATGGACTTCCACGCCATTGAATTGGCCAGTTATGTATAGTGGATGAATGTTCCCCCATATAAGAGGGTATTCATCTTCAACAGAGAATGAGATTACTTCCTGGCATTCGACGTTCTCAATTACCTCGGCGTGGAAGGCTTCTACTGCTACTACCTCCGTATCGAACTGGAGGGGGCTCCTTAGGGCCTCGGAAAGTGCCTCACACATTTCAGACGATAGGCGAAGAGTCGCAAGGATAAAAAGCCATGCTAGAATATCGACAAGGTTCTTTAAAAAACTATACTTCCGGGACATACATGAGCCTCTGTGTACAGGATTTCGCTCTACAATTGGAGGCACGGTGGGCCCTACCAGCTGGACCGGTGGCTGACTGGTACAAGGCATATCTCTCTGTTCACTATTCGAAACCCGGATAGTGGCTGCCAGATGAGGATCGGATGGCTGGGGTCAGCTAGTGGTAGGGTGAAGCTTGTCATGGTAAGGCTGATGTGGTTCTGCCTGATCCAGTAACACAAAAGATGGTGGAGGCGGACCTGTCGACACCGAATGAAGGGGTTGCGTGTGTAGAGCTTTGCATTGGGCCTGCTGTCTAGTCACAGCGACATGCACAGCCTAGCTGGAGGTGCCAACTGTTGTCCCCCAGTGATCTATGTAACCACAGCTCCGACGACGTTGGCGACAGGTGGGGACATTGGGAAGGTCTACCTAGCGTTCCCCATCTTCAGGAGTCATATAGGTATTTACCAACTCCACGGTATTAACCAATGTATACCCCTGACTGTCACTTGAGGAGTCATCCACTACCTGGAGGACTCTAAGAGGGATCCCCATTTCTGGAGGCCTAAAGTTGACAAGAGTGTGGGACAACGATGGCATTGGCAGGTCACGTTGTTTCTTCTTGCGCCATCGTTGCTTGCTCTTCTGGGAAGAGGCTGGCTGAGAAGACGATGCCGAAGTAGTAACTACAACTTTTAAAGGCTCTGTCTGATTTAGGTGTGCAAAGAGGATGCCATGGGTGCGGGAGACCATCTTGCGGGCCATACAGTCGTTATATTTTTGGTACCCATGGTCAGAAACCTAATTCCTTTCACCTTCGTCGCCATTACAGCCATCCGATCTCACAAAGACACCTGCCACTTGTGCTGGGGCTGGGCCCAACCTGACTATATTGTTGTTAATCTAGTCCTGGAGCCAGTACATGAACACGTAACATCTCTTGATGGTGTGTCCCAGGATCCGGGGATAAGTGCAGTGGTTGGGGTGATCAGTGAGATGTGCTTCTTCTGGCTTCCGGCACTCAGGAAGCCGCACGACTATCTGCTCTAAGGCACTGCAGAAGTAACTAGGGACCTGAGCCTCGTCAAACATGTAGGTCTGATTCCTTCTGTCCGGAAGGGGGGCTCTAAGAGGCTAACGCTGACGGGGGTCCAAAGGATAATGCCGAGGAGGCGGAACTTTATTATATCACCTAGGCGGTGGCGGTAAGTTATGCGGAGGCACTTGACGATTTTGAGGTAGTCACAGCTCGGCTGGAAGTTGTGCCTGTGGGGGCAGACCCCTATGGGGCTGCAGAGCTGGCCTCACTGGTAGCAATTCTAGCTGCCTAGGGGCCTCTATCTGGGCCACAACAGTGGGCTCAACTCTTGTATCTCTCCTTGCTAGGATTAAAGGAGGTAGCGGGCATGCCTGACTGGGCTGTTACAGGGCTTTTTCGAGGCACTAGGCCTTGTCTGAGAAGTCTCGGAACCCTCTGGGGTAATTATGGGTGATCAGAGAAGGAACCAGCTCTTCCTTGACGTTCCCTACACACATTGTCAGTAATTTATCCTTAGTTATTGGCATGTCAAGGGAGTATGTGAGCCCCTTACACCGGGCGATGAAGTCCGCGAATCACTCATTGGGCCTTTTCATGCACCTGAAGAGGTCTGTGATGTTCGCCTTCCGAGTTTTGGAACTGAACTGGTAGAGGAATCGCCTGCGAAGGTCCTTGCAGCTAGCCACGGATCCGACTGTTAACTGGTTGTACCAGACAAATGCCGGTCCCTCCGGTGTCTGAACAAAGAAACGGAGCTTGGTGGCCTCCTGCTATGCTGGAGTCCCTAACATAGGCCCACACCTTGAGTTGAAGTGGTCCAGGTGCTATGGCGGGTCTCCTGTCCCGTTAAAGGGGGATAATGCGGGGTTCCCAAATCCTGGAGGTGTTGGCATATCATCCACCCATGCTTGGTACACTTGCCATCTGGTGGGATTGCAACCTGCCGAGTTTCCAAAGCCTCTAAGTGGGCGATGAGTGCTGCCATCAGATCGTATTGACACGAGTTCCTGTCCTGACAGGGATCCCTAACCACAAGATCATTTTCCAGGCTCTTGAATTTGGTAGAAACGCTCAGCAGCTCGTGGAGCGACTGGTGGATCACCCCTTGGGGCGGTGGGAGGAACCCGAGCGGGGTCTCTTGGGTGGTCACGCCGCTCATGAGGGTTTGGTGAAACATATCGCGCCCTCTTTCCATGGACTCCTGCCTCTCCTCTGTCAGTGAACATGGCAAGACCGAGGTTTCCTGGGATAATCTCGCCGAGGGGTAGCTGTTCCTGCCCCTATTGCCCCAGCCTAGGATTACCATAGTCGGGTCACCACTCTGCAATGTGTTCAGCCAAAATATCATCGGCCAACCACTTCAACTGAGTATGTTTTTGGCGCAGTATGGCCTTCTCGGGATATTCCTCTACCTTCGTCACTGAGGTAGATGGGTTGTAGATCTTGACAGCCCCAACGTGCTCTTTAACCTTGCCGATATTCCAGCTCAGTATTAATTCCTCAGTAGGTGCGGGGAGACCAAGGAGGTTTCGCTCCTGACGAGTAATCCTCCCTGATGGGTCCAGTGGTGGCTTTTACTCAAGGGGAAAGTCCCCATGAAAGATTTCCAGACCATTCCCCTCTACCAACAGATCGTCCATGTTGACTGCCGCTTCCCTCAAGGGTATGTCCTCAGAGCCGCCCAGTGAGTCGGGCTACCGGCGAATCACACTTAAGAGAAGGGCGGTGTACTGCCCCCATCCAAGAACATGCACATGGGGGGTGGCCTCCTCGAAAACATTGCGGAGTACTTGAAAACTCTGAATGCATTGTTGTTGGAGGTCCCTGTGGTGGCCGAGTGACTCGGGGTGCCAAACCACGGGGAGCATTTCCAGGTTGACCTGACGACATTGCTCCCTGATATCCTTGAGGTGTACTTGGCTCCTAGGATAAGGGACTTTCTGGTGGTGAAGATGAGAGTGAGTCTCCTGCACGGTCTGACGGAAACATTAAAATTCTCCCGGGGGGAGTGATTCTAGTGTATCAAAATCCGAACCTACGACCAGTCAAAACTTCTCGGGGAGGTGGCCTACTACGAGGATGGTCCAGAAGATCCATGACTCGGGTTCAAGATTTATCCCTTGATGGCCCCGCTCATCAACCGGGAGTGGCTGGGGAACTGGCAGTGGTGCAGAGGTAGGTCGCTGTGCTGATGTGATGGCCAGAAGAGAATACGGCGAGCAGGCTGATTGGCCGCAGAATCTTAGGTCATCCTCTAAGGGTTTTAGTGACCTAGCTACCACATCACGATAGTATGAACTGGATAACGGTCCTCCTTTCACAGTGTTGGTGCTTTCGGGGGGTGTGCTATGTCGTGGCTCTTCCGCCATTGATCCCCAAAAAAGCTATATGTCATCTCTAGCAGAGGTGGAAGGTGCTTCTGGAGAGGCTGATGGTGACTGCAAGTTCGAACCCAGGGTGTACACCAGGTCCTCGTCCTCCTGGATATACCTTCGATGGGAGGCGAGGATCATATGGATCTCGCATTCTGGGAGTACGAGGCTAATACGCCGCATCCATATCCCAGCCCATGACTCAGAGGACTGAGGAGAGGGCTCTATCATCGAGTCGTACTCTGCCTCGGAGTCTGAGAAATGGACTGGTCTGATTTTCATCCTGCCTTCCCTGGCATTTCTCTTACGGCAACGACATCCCACCTTCCTACCCCTGGGTGGCTCCTCTGGGCAGGGCTTATTTCTGTCATGGATTCCTCTAGCCGCACTGATGCTGGGGTGGATAAGATTTAATTCCGGAGTGTGGGGAGCACCGGGGAAAATGTCGAAAGGTACACGGGGAGGACCTCCATGTGGGTGAGTGACTGGATATACAATGACTCCATACTCGCAGTCTACGGTAGAGGAAGTGACCTCGTACCCAGTGTACTGAGCGATGGACAGATCCCCACCCGGAGTGTTGCTGTCACGGGGAATCCCCTTACCTTCGGCGAAGGTGGTGACATATAGGCCTCTAGGGTGAGGTTGTAAGCAGGGAGGGCCCACACTTTCCAAAATGGTGGCACAGAGTAGGCCTTCACGTTGGATGGAACTACCACGAATTGGTCTGCGGTGGCCATTGCCTATGCCGGCGACCAGGAGAGTCGACCAAACATGCCCGTGGGGAGGTTGGGGCCTCAATCCGGATCGACCATATAACTGCCCCTACCCAGTGTGTGCGGGGGTTTGATGATAGGAGTCAGCGGTGGCTCGAGCCACAGTGGTTGCTAACGTTGATGCCTCAGGGTGAGCATCCTCTTCCGCTCGTGCCAGACGCTGGCGTCAAGTCAGATCGGTTGGAGCTGGTGGTGCGGGCACTTGGATTGCCTAATCCTCAGTTTGGGGAGTCGGGCGGCGACGTCTATGCGGTCTGGTGGGGGCCCTTACTGTGAATCCTTGAAGCGGGTCTCTAATTGGGCCAACCCAGACATCCCCTACCTCATCGGCGTTGGGGAGGGAGGTGTCAAGGCGTTCCAGGGATAAGCTCCCAAACGGTTGAATGTCAGGGTAGGGAGCAGCGGCTCCCTGCATGGCTCCCAGGGGCAGCATTGGCGTTGAGGCGTAGCTGCCTCGAGGTTCGAATGGGCCATGTCTATGGTGGGGATGACCCCCTCCTCATGGTACATATGCACAAGGTCATTGATCACCCTTCGCTGGATAATCTCTGATGGGGAGAGGGGGCATGAGCACCCAGCAGTCGTGGCGGTCGGAGTAGCTATTGAGGAGGCAGAACCACGTGAGGTGGCCACGTCGGTACTGCCCCTGCCCCTGTGCCGGTGGGCAGGTGGTGATCAAGCTCCGGATGCAGCGATCTGATTCCTGAAAGCAGGGAGATGAACCCATTAACACTGACGGGAAAAGGAATCGAAAACTAGTAGACCAACGTCATTCCGTCTTCCGTGGTCAGTATAAGGGGTCTTCATGACAGGGTTGCAGAACTAAGTTCTCAATGTCCTGACTAACCCAACCCCTGGCTGGTTCCACGTCCTAGTGCTGAGTTCTCGGACCCGGTGACATGCTAATATTCTAATGCCCCAAATGCTACTGGTCTTCATATTGAGGAGAGGTTCTTCACGTCAGGTTCACCATTTTCTATTTCCGATGCTTTCGCTGGGGCGCGCGGCGTGCGCATATCCGTCACGCAGAGGACGCATGGCTCGTTACCCCCACATTCCCACTTTCCAAAGTCGGGTGGCATTCACTCCTTATTCATGGACGTCTGCTCCTTGATTGAAACCGGGATGATGGGATGTCGGTTCATCCTTCCGTGGATTCCACCTCGGAACTCGTCACCTAGTCCGGGTCTCCCTCATAGATTTAAGACGTGTTCATGAAACACTTTCCCATGCCAAATCTTCATGGACACCAGTTAATTACACTGCTTCTATAGAGACGCTCCAAGGGGTCCGGTCGGGGAAGCAACCTTCAGTGAGGGTAGTGGTCAGGTTGAGGCATCGTTGGCATGACTTGACATTGGGGAATTGGCATGTCTGTCTTCTGTCCCTTATTATAGGGCTTCTCAAGGCTGCGGAAAACCGAGGCATCCCACAACGAACGTGGGGAATTTTATGCCATAGGCATGTATCTGAGGTTTCCCCCAGCTTCCCATGTTTAACACAGGGTATGCCGTGAGTTTAACGTCCATCGGAGAGGGATCAGACTGATCAAAATAATGAGAGTGTATCAAATAAAAGAACCCCCTAGAGGGAATTCCGATATTCGGGCCGACACATGGTTGCTTCCTGAATGCTGTGGAGTAGAATGAGGTGGCAGGATCCCACAGGGATGTGGTGGCCCGGGTAAGGATCAGGATGGGTGATGAAATGAAGGGTCTTAATCCTTGTGAAGGCTTCCTATGTATCCCTGTGGTGGGGAATCAAAGTCCACGTAGTTCGGGATGGAATGAGTCTTACGCTCTAAGGCGGCCCACAATGATGGATAGATGGGGTTTACGCTCTGAGGCGTCCCACAGTGGTGGATGGATGGGGTTTACACTCTGAGGTAGCCCACGATGGTGTATGGATGGGGATTACGCTCTGAGGCATCCCACAATGGTGGATGGATGGGGCTTACGCTCTGAGGTGGCCCACAATGGTGGATGGATGGGGCTTACGCTCTGAGGTGGCCCACGATGGTGGATGGATGGGACTTACGCTCTAAGTCGGCCCACAATGGTTGGTGAACCAACATGAAGAGTTCAGAACGACCATGTGGTGGGCTTGAACCTCGTGGAGGCTTCATACGTATCCCCGTGACAGGGAATAAAAGTCCACGTAGTTCGGTTGTATAGTTTAACGTCATGCAGGATGAGATGCAGTTTAACGTCATGGGGGACGTCATGCATTTTAATGTCATGCGGGACGGAATGCAGTTTAACGTCATGCGGGATGGGGGAATTTGGGTCTTACGCTCTGAGGTGGCCCAAGGTGTTAGTGAATCTATGTGATGGGGTCGAAACGACTAGGTGGTGGGCTTGAACCTCATTGAGGCTTCCTATGTATCCCCGTGATAGGAAATCAAAGTCCACATAGTTCGGGATGGAATGACACTTACGCTCGGAGGTGGCGAATGATGGTGGATGGATGGGACTTACGCTCAGAGGCTTCCCACAATGGTGGATGGATGGGGCTTACGTGCTGAGGTGGCCCATGATGGTGGATGGATGGGGATTACGCTCTGAGGACGCCCACCATGGTGGATGGATGGGGCTTATGCTCTGAGGTGGCCCACGATGGTGGATGGATGGGGCTTATGCTCTGAGGCAGCCCACAATGGTTTATGAATAGAGTTACACTCTGAGGTGGCCCATAATGGTTAATGAACCGACGTGAAGAGGTCAGAGCGACCCGGTAGTGGGCTTGAACCACGTGGAGGATTCTTACGTTTCCCTGTGACAAGGAATCAAATTCCATGTAGTTCGGGTGTACACTTTAACATCATGTGGGATGGGATGGAGTTTAACGTCATGCGGGATTACATGCAGTTTAACGTCATGCAGTACAGCATGCCGTTTAATGTCATACGGGACAAAATTCAGTTTAACATCATGCGGGATAGAATGCAGTTTAATGTGATGCGGGATGGAATGCAGTTTAACGTCATGAGGGATGGGGGCATTTTAGGCTTACGCTCTGAGGTTTCCTAAGGTGTTGGTGAACCGATGTGAAGGGGTCGGAACGACCAGGTGGTGGGATTGAACCTCATGGAGGCTTCCAACGTACCATGCCTTAGCATGGATCAAAGTCCCCGTAGTTCGTTGTAGGTGGGGGTCAGGGTCGGTGCTCACTCTATGCTCACGTGAGTCATTCTCGGTGTAAGAAACAAGAGACGACAGAGACCTGATGATCACGTCACGAAGGGTGCGTGTGTGGGATGTAACAGCCCGAGATTTTATGAAAAATATTCTTTTTAATTTTATTAATGTCTTGTGTTGTACGCTACACCAAAAGGAGCTTGCACAACACGCATCTTTGACTTTCCTTGCATTACACACAATCGCAACCTTCTTCGATAGCGTGTGTAGTACGCAATACTGAGTTTCACGAAACAACGATATGCTATTAAAATATTATTAAAACTAGCCGTTATGAATAGTAATAACCACTTTTTAAATTTTAGAAATTTTAGCTCTCAAAATGGACTTCATTTTTGGATTTGGAGTATCGAATTTAGCCTAAGGTGAAATTTTGGTACTTTTCGGATAACTTTCATATTCTGATGAATAGTGAAATTACTAAATTATAATTAAAAACAACTTTTTTAATCGAAATAATTAATAGTGATAAATTATTAATTTGAGTGGTTTTAAAGTATATTTGGAATATATTTTTACAATTTAATATAATGTTGGTCATTGGATGTAATTTCACATTTAAACCAGTTATAATCAAGTGTCAATCTTTTGATAGATATTGTTTCTTAAAAACACGCTATTTGTTTTAACAGCGGGATTTAATTATAAAATTAATTAATGCAACTTCTATGTTATGAATTTGGTAAAATATACTTCATTTTTGAATTTGGAATATGAAATATAGCTTAGGATGAAATTTTGGCATTGTTCTGAAAAACATCAATTTTTGATGAATAGTGAAACTACTAAGTGGTAGTTAAAAAACTGAATTTTTCATAAAACATAATTTTACCGCTTCTGTGAATGGAATTTTAAAAATCCGAGAGACGCGGTTGATGTCAGTAAGTAAAATTTGGTTCAATGAGATGAAAATAATTTTTGGTGAATAGTAACTTTTTACTTTTATTTACCACGGTTAAAAGTAAATAGGGTAATTAAGGGTAAGAATGATATTAATATTACCCTAACACATGTCCTAATTCTATTAGACAAGTGTATCTCGACCAAAAACAACCTTACGTGTAAAATATTATCATTTAGGCCCACTTGGATTAGATTAGGACATTTATTATTATTTAATTCAAAGAAGAGTTAAAAGAGTTAAAATCAAAGTATATTTACTAAAACATTTTTAATATAGGGTTGTACATAAGATAAATTCGATTGTAAATATTCATTAGAAAGATAAAACGATTTCCTATATGTTGGTATTTTATTTTTAATTTTTATACATCAAATAATTTAATTTATTTGTGACACAAAGATGATGCAGTAATTATCTTATTAATGAAATATTGACATAATTGATATTATAAATACCAAAATAAATGTAATTTAAGACTTTTTATGAATTACACTAATTTTCTAGGTTACTATGATATATTAGTGTTGATTTAATCAACTTGGTTCGAACATATAATTCTGTTATGACTTTCACAAAAATCATATATCAAATAGTGTCAAAATTGACACAAAATAGTTTTTAAATCAAATATTATATTATTAATTGTTATTTTATTCCTAAAAATCTAAGGTTCGGAAAAATGACTTAGATAAGGATATATGTATTAATAATATACAATTTGGGGTTCGTTTGTCATGTTATAGTAAGTGTATTAACCATATAGTGAAAGAAAACAAAAAGACACGGTAAAAGTTAAATTATTTAACATAGAGTTAAATCTAATTGATAAGGTTAAAATAATACCCTAATCTTGTATAAATACTATTGGATGATAGTATTTAGACCCATCCCCACTTTAGCTTCCAAATAAGACCCTTTGGAACCATTATAAACCGATTTTGACTTTAATATAAAATAATATTTTGAGATATTCCTAAGGTGCCCCTCTCCTCCCTTATAAAAGGGCACCTCCTCCCCCTCCTCCTCACACCAATTTGAGCACTCAAGCTCGTCCCAACCCTGCCATTTTCTGCTCTCCACTTCCCTAGAATAATTCTAGAGGTCCTGGTCTTCTTCAACGATCAATCTTAGTTCCCTAAGTGGAGGATTCAAAGAGGCGTTCCAAAGAAGAGGTAATATCCATTACCGATCTTTTCAATTTCTTTCTTCTTCAACTTCTTCTTCTTTAGTTGTTTCATGATAAAGTAATAACATCAGTATTACTTACATACTGATATGTTATTATAAATATGAAACAACCCTAATTCACCTTCTATTCATCCTACGTAAAAATGAAATCACCGCGCGTGCGTACGTACGGAATACTGTCTCCACGCCGTGGTGTAATCTATTTTCCACCACCACCTTACAAGGATGGGTATAATGGTGTAATGAGTAACTATTTATGATTATTATAAAGTAATATTGATACTGAAATAATATATATATACTCTAATACAATTCCACGATCATAGGAACGATATCATCACTCGTGCGTACGTACGGAATACCGTCTCCACGATGTGATGCGACTCGTTCTACATGATCATCATTACATAGTAATTATATAAATGAATTGAATGAATAAATATGATATATGTTACACTAATAACATTCTGGATATAAGGTATCTATAACCTTAAAATAAGAATAATAATTTATTCGGCAAAACACGCATAAGAACAAAAGGCAATAAAGACCCGAGTATCAAGTAACAATGAAATATTACTAACAAGAAGCTAAGAATATGACCATATATGATATCATATCAATATGTATGATTCTGGAATAAGTAAATAACATTATTTAAACCATTATACAGGAGCTTCAGACACGTACAAAGCAAATCGGACCTAAGGTAAGGGAAAATATCACAATCTCATTTTTATCTGAGATTGTTTATACTTTGGTATTTACTGGGGTGTATTTTATCATCCACATCCATGTTTCCTCAGTATGTAATATTATTTCCATACACCTAAAATTGTTTAAATCCAATTTTACCCTTTGGTTAGTTTTTAGAAAAAGATATAAAAGGAATCCTTTGTCGTTTTTTTGTACGAGGTACTTTTTGACTTTTCCAACAAAAGTGCGAAGAATGTTTTTTTATCTTATACGACATGAATGGATTTTTAAAAAATTATTTCCAAGAAACTTCCTTTACAAGTTTTCATGTTTATTTTTAATCAACTTATTTTATTTTAAAGTCGTATGAAATGTTATGAAAGGAAAAATGTTTTTAAAGTAGAAAGGATATTTTCCTCAAGAATGGAGTTCAAGTATTTTATCAAAATTATTTTCCATCTAAGATAATAAAAGGGTTCTGTTTTTATCCCTATTATTACATTGGTTTGATTATGTTGTGATGGAAATATTTTTATGAATTCCTTTATCTTATATGAATTGTTTTATGATGTCATGTTGTTTAAGAATCCCATTTTTATTACATGGGTTACGCTATGATGTATGGTTTATGATTATGTGGCACACATAAGAAAGGATTCATTATAAGATGGGTGGGACCTATATCTCCCTCCAATGCATTGGGAAATGATTTTATATCTTATGAGATAGACATGGATGGAATGGTAGGTTATACCGGTTCAGTGATACAGGACTGGAATGAGGGTGACTCGGTTCAGAAAGGGACTTTGTCCACTAAGATAGTCTTGGCAATGAGTCATGACTAACAAGAAATGATTTTCCATGATTATGTGTGCATGCCACAAAGTTTCAAGTTTCCTGTTATGATTATGGGGATCTCATTTTCACTTCTATGATTTGTTCCATGTTAAGATATTATGATCTCTTTTGTAGGTTATGATTTTCAAAAAGATATGATATGATTTTTATTTCCGTTATTTGCCCTTGCTGATCATTTGAGCTCACCCTTTTATGTTTTCTTTTCCCCAGGATATAAAGAAAGGTTTTAGATAAAAAAAGGGAAGATCTTTATGGGAGATATTGAAGATCTTTCACCACGACTAGAAGATTACGTTCCGAGTTTCCAAATACACTAAACTATTATGATCCTTGTGTGTGTGTTTTTGTTATGTACCATGTATTCTGCAAAAGTAATGTAATGTCCATGTACGTCAAGCTTCGGGTCTCTACAGTTGGTATCAGAGGAAAGGTTTAGTCAACCTTTGGAAACTAGGATGCGAGAACTTTAGTGAGACCCCTAGAGATATTTCTAAGGTATGTCTAGGGATGTCCCTAAGGTTAAGTATACGTATAGGTTATAGTACTAGAATTACGCTAACGATAATAGAATTAAACCTAAGATGTTAGATATTGAAGGTACTCCCCCTTTATTATGTTGTTTTACCTAGCATGATTTTTGCCTCTCACACTATTCTTTTTGGGTTTTAGACGATGGCTGGAACCCGAAGGAACCGTGTTGATCAATGCAATGATTTCTCTCCTGAAGAAACAAATGTTATGGGAGATGGAGTGAAAAATCTTATTGTTATACTTACACAAGCTATGAATCATTCTGGACTTCCAAATGAGCAGAGAAGGGAACAATATTCTATTGAGTCCTTCATGAGGCAACATCCACCTTCTTTCAGTGGGTCTTCTGATCCACTTGTTGCTGAACAATGGATCAGTACCACTGAAAATATATTTTCAGTTCTTTAATGTTCTGAGCTTGATAATGTCATCTTAGCAGTATATCGTTTGGAAGGTGAAGCTGATCAATGGTGGAATCTTATCAAGAATACGAGGCAAAGAGATGAAATTGAGTCCATGGAATGGGACGATTTCAAGAAATTGTTTTTCAGTAAGTACTTCCCTCGTATTCTTCTAACAAAGATGGAAAAGGAGTTTCTTGAGCTGAAGCAGAAGGATGATGAATCTGTTGGTATATACGAAGCAAATTTTACAAGACTTGCAAGGTATGCATTTGGCATTATCATCCAACATGAATGTAAAGTTGATCGATTTTTCAGTGGATTAAAACCAAGTCTTCGAAAGGCATTAGCTATAAGAGACTTTAGTAGATATGAAGAAATTGTGCGTTGTGCTATCAAGGTAGAAATGGAAGTTGGTGTTACATATCCATCTCATGGTTTTGACAAGAAACGAAAGATTGAGTTCAAGGAGAAATCTCAGAATAATGGTGAAAGGAAGATGAATGTTTCCTTATGCACAAAGTGTGGAAAGAAGCATGGTGGAGATTGTCTTAAAGGGGCTAGAAAATGTTTTAAGTGTGGAAAAGAAGGTCATCGAGCAGCTGAGTGTCAAAGTAATGGAAAAAGGGATTATAATGATGTGAATAAAGCAAACACTGCAGAGAACGCACCACCAACACTTCAATGCTTCAAGTGAAAGGAAGTGGGGCATTATCCTAATAAATGCCCTAATCCAAGGGTTAGTGATGATCGACATGAGCAACCGCTTAAGGCAAAGGACAAAGGGAAGTCGCATGCGATCACCATTGGCGATGTTGAATATGATAACGATGTGGTGGAATGATTAAGTGTTTATGTAATGGGATTCCAAAATAATGTTGTATCATAAAGTATTGGAATATCTATGTATTGGTCTAATGTGGTATTCAAAGTGATTGAGATATTTTTGGAAATAAGATGATATGAGCATAATGAAGGGAAAATGAGAAAATGAAATGTTTAACAGTATTCACGAGCTCATGATTGATATAAGGACTAAGTGATATCATTGTTTGAGTATATAGAATTTTGAGGATTTTGGTATGTGGAAAGTGTTAAATTTTAACTGCATTCATGTTTTCACTAAGGAATTCAATAGAATACATGATTAAGAACTTTGAATGTTTGGAATGTGACCAACAAAACATATCTTATGATATATGGGGATCGACGATGGTGTTAAATCTCTGGTAATCATTTTCACTATGTTATGAGAGTGGACTGCAGTATTATGGATAAGCCTAAAGATTGGAATGGATTATGTTGGACATAAGTTAGTATTATTTAAGGATAGAAGTTTTCTCGATATTATTGATGGGATGTTATAGTAATATAGTTTTAGAAAAAGGACAACCTGCAGGATGGGCGACAACACATCACGTCGGACAAGGGTGTGGAAATCGAACCCACAACCGAAGTGCGACTGGCCTTTATCACCTACCACTGACCTACATGAAGTCCCTGTTTAGTAGAAACTAGTTTTGTTATATTAAGTTGTATGACATATGATGTATAAGTCCATTTTAGGAACCATATATGATTAATCTCACTATAGATCGACTTATGTATATAATTTTTTTGCTAACCTTTTGTTTGAGACAGATGGAATGACCCGTCATTCTATCACATGATCTGCTAACACTTCACGAATAACAAATTCAACTTCATTTATTTAAGAGATTAAGTGGAAATTGTTAAAGGCACGAACAACAGTGAGATTGTGCCGAAATAAAGTAAGTATTTATTCTAATTCAAATTCTTTAACTTTAGGGAAACGATCTTGAAAACCAAAAATGTTGTCCTAGTGATCTTATATCTGATGAATCAGATGGTACCTTAGATCGTCACAAATTTATGGCTTTGTGATTTCTGGATTTTCTATAGCCATGTTCACTACCACTCTCCATCAGAACATGATGGTTAGATTTCTCTTCTATATCTATATTTTCACCTATGTGGAAACCCAGTGATTAGTTTATTTGGGTAACCGTTATGTTTCATACTTTTGTTTTTAAAGATTGGTTTTGATATTCCTTTTTACGATGTGGGTTTCTATTAAAGAAACTTTCGAATAGTAAACCATTTATAACCCCAACGAATTTCGAGGGAGAAATTCATTTTAAGGGGGGTAGAATGTAACAGCCCGAGATTTTATGAAAAATATTCTTTTTAATTTTATTAATTTCTTGTGTTGTACGCTACACCAAAAGGAGCTTGCACAACACGCATATTTTAATTGCCTTTCATTACACACAATTGCAACCTTCCTCGATAGCGTGTGTAGTACGCAATACTGAGTTTCACGAAACAACGATATGCTATTAAAATATTATTAAAACTAGCTATTATGAATAGTAATAACCACTTTTTAAATTTTAGAAATTTTAGCTCTCAAAATGGACTTCATTTTTGGATTCGGAGTATCGAATTTAGCCTAAGGTGAAATTTTGGTACTTTTCGGATAACTTTCATATTCTGATGAATAGTTAAAATTACTAAATTATAATTAAAAACAACTTTTTTAATCGAAATAATTAATAGTGATAAATTATTAATTTGAGTGGTTTTAAAGAATATTTAGAATATATTTTTACAATTTAATACAATGTTGGTCATTGGATGTAATTTCACATTTAAACTAGTTATAATCAAGTGTCAATCTTTTGATAGATATTGTTTCTTAAAAACACGCTATTTGTTTTAACAGTGGGATTTAATTATAAAATTAATTAATGCAACTTCTATGTTATGAATTTGGTAAATTAGACTTCATTTTTGAATTTGGAATATGAAATATAGCTTAGGATGAAATTTTGGCATTGTTCTGAAAAACATCAATTTTGATGAATAGTGAAACTACTAAGTGGTAGTTAAAAAACTGAATTTTTCATAAAACATAATTTTACCATTTCTGTGAATGGAATTTCAAAAATCCAAGAGACACGGTTGATGTCAGTAAGTAAAATGTGGTTCAATGAGATGAAAATAATTTTTGGTGAATAGTAACCTTTTACTTTTATTTACCACGGTTAAAAGTAAATAGGGTAATTAAGGGTAATAATGATATTAATATTACCCTAACACATGTCCTAATTCTATTGGACAAGTGTATCTCGACCAAAAACAACCTTAAGTGTAAAATATTATCATTTAGGCCCACTTGTATTAGATTAGGACATTTATTATTATTTAATTCAAAGAAGAGTTAAAAGAGTTAAAATCAAAGTATATTTACTAAAACATTTTTAATATAGGGTTGTACATAATATAAATTCGATTGTAAATACTCATTAGAAATCTAAAAATATTTCCTATATTATGGTATTTTTTTTGTAATTTTTAGACATCAAATAATTTAATTTATTTATGACACAAAGATGATGCAGTAATTATCTTATTAATGAAATATTGACGGAATTGATATTATAAATATCAAAATAAATGTAATTTAAGACTTTTTATGAATTCCAATAATTTTCTAGGTTACTATGATATATTAGTGTTGATTTAACCAACTTTGTTCGAACATATAATTCTGTTATGACTTTCACAAAAATCATATATCAAATAGTGTCAAAATTGACACAAAATAGTTTTTAAATCAAATATTATATTATTAATTGTTCTTTTATTCCTAAAAATCTAAGGTTCGGCCAAATGACTTAGATAAGGATATATGTATTAATAATATACAATTTGGGGTTAGTTTGGCATGTTATAGTAAGTGTATTAACCATATAGTGAAAGAAAACAAAAAGACACGGTAAAAGTTAAATTATTTAACTTAGAGTTAAATCTAATTGATAAGGTTAAAATAATACCCTAAACTTGTATAAATCCTATTGTATGATAGTATTTAGACCCATCCCCACTTTATCTTCGAAATAAGACCCTTTGGAACCATTATAAACCGATTTTTACTTTAATATAAAATAATATTTTGAGATATTCCTAAGGTGCCCCTCTCCTCCCTTATAAAAGGGCACCTCCTCCCCCTCCTCCTCACACCAATTTGAGCACTAACGCTTGGCCAACCCCTGCCATTTTCTCCTCTCCACTTCCCTATAATAATCCTAGAGGTCCTTGTCTTCTTCAAATACCAATCTTAGTTCCCTAAGTGGAGGATTCAAAGAGGCGTTCCAAAGAAGAGGTAATATCCATTACCGATCTTTTCAATTTCTTTCTTCTTCAACTTCTTCTTATTTAGTTGTTTCATGATAAAGTAATAACATCAGTATTACTTACATAATGATATGTTATTATAAATATTAAACAACCCTAATTCACCTTCTATCCATCCTACGGAAAAATGAAATCACCGCGCGTGCGTACGTACGGAATACCGTCTCCACACCGTGGTGTAACCTATTTTCCACCACCACCTTACAAGGATGGGTATAATGGTGTAATGAGTAACTATTTATGATTATTATAAAGTAATATTGATACTGAAATAATATATATATACTCCAATACAATTCCATGATCATAGGAATGATATCATCACTCGTGCGTACGTACGGAATACCGTCTCCACGATGTGATGCGACTCGTTCTACATGATCATCATTACATAGTAATTATATAAATGAATTGAATGAATAAATATGATATATTTTACACTAATAAAATTCTTGATATATGGTATCTATAACCTTAAAAGAAGAATAAGAATTTATTCGGCAAAACACGCATAAGAACAAAAGGCAATAAAGACCCGAGTAACAAGTAACAATGAAATATTACTAACAAGAAGCTAAGAATATGACCATATATGATATCATATCAATATGTATGATTCTGGAATATGTTAATAACATTATTTAAACCATTATACAGGAGCTTCGGACACGTAAAAAGAAAATCGGACCTAAGGTAAGGGAAAATATCACAATCCTATTTTTATCCGAGATTGTTTATACTTTGGTATTTAATGGGGTGTATTTTATCATCCACATCCATGTTTCCTCAATATGTAATATTATTTCCATCCACCTACAATTGTTTAAATCCAATTTTACCCTTTGATGAGTTTTTAGTAAAAGATATGAAAGGAATCTTTTGTCGTTTTTTTGTACGAGGTACTTTTTGACTTTTCCAACAAAAGTGCGAAGAATGTTTTTTTATCTTATACGGCATGAATGGATTTTTAAAACATTATTTCCAAGAAACTTCCTTTACAATTTTTCAAGATTATTTTTAATCAACTTCTTTTATTTTAAAGTCGTATGACATGTTATGAAAGGAAAAATGTTTTTGAAGTAGAAAGGATATTTTCCTCAAGAATCGAGTTCAAGTATTTTATCAAAATTATTTTCCATATAAGATAATAAAAGGGTTCTGTTTTTATCCCTATTATTACATTAGTTTGATTATGTTGTGATGGAAATATTTTTATGAATTCCTTTATCTTATATGAATTGTTTTATGATGTCATGTTGTTTAAGAATCCCATTTTTATTACATGGGTTACGCTATGATGTATGGTTTATGATTATGTGGCACACATAAGAAAGGATTCATTATAAGATGGGTGGGACCTATATATCTCTCCAATGAATTGGGTAAAGATTTTATATCTCATGAGATAGACATGGATGGAACGGTAGGTTATACCAGTTCAGTGAAACAGGAATGGGACGAGGGTGACTCGGTTCAGAAAGGGACTTTGTCCACTAAGATAGTCTTGGCAACGAGTCATGACTAACAAGAAATGATTTTCCATGATTATGTGTGCATGCCACAAAGTTTCAAGTTTCATGTTATGATTATGGGGATCTCATTTTCACTTCTATGATTTGTTCCATGTTAAGATATTATGATCTATTTTGCAGGTTATGATTTTCAAAAAGATGTGATATGATTTTTATTTCCTTTATTTTCCCTTGCTGAGCATTTGAGCTCACCCTTTTATGTTTTCTTTTACCCATGATATAAAGAAAGGTTTTAGGTAAAAAAAGGGAAGATCTTTATGGGATATATTGAAGATCTTTCAACACGATTAGAAGATTACGTTCCGAGTTTCTGAAGACACTAAACTATTACGATCCTTGTGTGTGTGTTTTTGTTATGTACCAAGTATTCCGCAAAAGTAATGTAAGGTCCATGTATGTCAAGTTTCGGGTCTTTACATGGGATGCGAAGAGGGGCTTACACGTTGGGTGGACCATGTTGTTGGGACTTACTCTAGGATGGAGGCCCAAGGGAGACAAAGTGCATATGGAGAGGAAAGGGTAACAGAAGACCCCTATGTCCATCTCCCCCTTTTTCCTTGGCATCGGGGAAGTACGAGGGTGCATGTGTGATACCTCCTGCAAGAAAGGCTAGGGGAATATGCTAAGATGGTTTCCCTTCCCCTGTGGACAAATGCCGCCCAAACAAGGAGGATATCATCCCCTGTGAGGGGTGATCCTATCCCCATGGAGACCAGTGGGCGTAAAGAATGCACGAGCCGTGGGGACCCTGTGTAGGAGGCATGGGGCCGGATCATTGTTTAATTTCATGTGTTTAGGATGAGGTGCCTGTAATTTTAACGTCTTGTAGATCGGATGAGGTTGGTTTACTCTTCACCGCTAGTACTTACATGACTGGTACCCTCTACCCCTTGTGGGAGGGACGGTACCGGAAAGGTCGTAGTGAAGGGGGGTCATAGAGCGAACCATCGAGGGGACCATGTTAGCATGGATATGCGAAGAAGCAATAGTCGTCTGTGTGCCTATGCGAAGAAGCATGAGGCAAAGCAACAAAATAGGAAAAATCACCCAAGGGACCTTGAGGTTACTTCGTATGAGCCTGGAAGGTCGTACGAAAAAATGGCGTGTGGTGCGTATGCCCAGTGTGTGTGCCCGGGGCATCTAGAATGACGGCATCGGGTGCCTATGTAGGGAGGCACCCAGGGAGCATCAAGGTGAGGGGTCCTGTGGGTTGCGCGCAAAGAAATGGTTGGCGCCCAAAACATCGGGATGGTGCGTAATCGGGGAATAAGGCTTGTGTGCGGCTAGTAGGATCATGCACAAGGGAGATGAATTGTGCGTGAGTGGCAATGGCCGCACCCAAAGGTACGGTCGCACCCATCGAAAGGGATGACACCCAATTGGACCGCTTTGTGCGCAATAGAAGGATCCCTGAAGGGTTTGGAATTCTGTTTAAGCCAGTGTGATCGAGCGAAAAGGCGGATCCGGGGGTCGAGGTGGTGCGATAAGGATCAATAAGTGAAGGCCATCATGTGCTTGCGGAAGTCTGATTTCAAGCATGAGAGACGGTTCGAATTCCTCAACCCTGAAATGGAAGGGCTCCCGTTCTATTTATAGGCATCAAACGATGCAGAATTCAGGGTGGGACACAAAACATACGCGCCAGAGACGGCGGTGCAGATTGTTAACCACACGGGAGGTGGGCGCGAAAATATTTCATGCCTACGCCAGGGACCCTTTGCGAATCTCGGACCCTTTCCACGCAACCCTACTTTTCCACGCGCATACCCCTTTTTTCTGAGCAACAATTCTGGGCCCTCCGGACCGAGCCTCCGGGTCCGAATATGACTTCGCTTTGTCATTTCGAAACATCCTTCAGTAATTACAGACTTTTCAACATCTACACATGTTTAATGAAATCTGTTTTTCATTCAAGAAACCATTTTTCTTGTATTAAATTTTTATACTTAAATATCATATGAATAAATTATGAAATTAAATCAATTATGATTTTTATAAATATGAATAAAATGTAATTTAATTTCTTAAATAAATTACATCTGATTTTATATAGTAATACCTTCATCAACTGATATACATGGGGCCCACTTTATACTAAACATCAACTAGTCTTAATTGGTGGAACATGTGCATATACTTTCTGTGTAACCATATAGTCTCTCATTTTGATAGTAGTGATTCCTACTCATAGAACAAGTATAGGATTTAGAATCACATCATGGACAATATAGAGACAATGATAAGACATAGTTACAACAAAATCCTACAAACACATAATATATATTATAATATCATTTTCTCTCCATATCATTTCAATAAGGATACATAATTTAAGTAATCATCCGTTACTGATTTATTTTCAATTATTTTACTATGTTAGTTGTAATTTACTTCATATACCTTTGATATATATTTAGTCAATTCCTTACCAGCCAAATAAAGTGGTCAAATATACCTTCTAACTATATTTAGAAGTGGAAAATACCTGCTTGATCATACCATCAATTTCATACCACCAATGTAACACATTACAAAAGCTACCTTAGCCCAAACATAATGCATAATGTTTTTTATCATGTTTCAAAAAGAATTATTGAATGATATAAATTTATAATAATCCTCATTAAATAGGATAATATAAATGATAATAGATAGAAACTCCTAATAATAGTCAAAACATGTTGGGTACCTTTTGTTGGTCCAATACACATGATATCCTATATTTGAGATCAACATATTTACACATTATGAGGATGAATATAAATTCTTTGGAGTCTATATTTTTTAATGGTCTTATATCAACAATTCTTAATTAGTAGGATGTATCAAGACCATATGAGCAATGATTAAGACTACTACCATAATATATCATGGTTCTCATTATAGTTGAGAATTTATAAAATATATCGATACAAAATATAATCCATAAATATTAACAAAAAAATATTATATAGAGAAGAAATAATAAACTTATGGTAATAATAAATCACACATAACTAAAATTGAATACTTAATATGGTAATATAATAGTATTTCTTAAGTTGGGTCTAGGAAATACATTCTCAAAACACCAACCATGTTCTTATTACCCACATATAAGGAAAATGATCATTATATAAGTCCATGCAGTAAACCAATTTATTTTAAACATGATTAACATCCACAATCTCAAAATATGAAAAATTGAGGGATATATTATTTCAACATCATTTTTTTGGTTAATCAAAAAAATAAAGGGTGACAAGAACACTCATTAGCCACTCATGAATAGTGAATTCTATATTTAACATGATATCAACACATTATTTTATATCATGAGTGTTATATAGATATATTTATTCAAGACCTGGAGATTTAGATGTTTATTTATTTGTTAAAATATATAGTAGAACAATTTATTCATCTATATTATATTATTACATCCCTATTAATATTTATGGGAAGTTACTTCTACGAAATCTAGTAATTTATACACTATTAAAATTCAATACTATAAAAATAAATGATTTATTCTTCTTATCCAAGGCTAATATCAGTTGTTAAGAGAGGAAAATATCATTCCATATACAAATATCATCCATTATTTTAATGTATTATTCTTTATTTTTTTAAAAGAATTATATTTAGTATATGATAAAATATTATAATAGAATTTACTAGGAATAACCCAAAATAGTGAGGATGAGTTCCCAAAAAAAATCAATCATATGCGGTCACTATTTTAAAATACACCCTCACCTTTTTTCGTTAGTGTGAGTGAATTATAATTTCATAGGAAAAAGTTTTTAAAGAGAAAAATGTAACGAATTGATTTTTACATAATCATTTACTAAATAATTCTTTACTAATAAATTATTTGTCTTAAGAATCAAAATGAGTAAAAAATCTTGATATTGCTTCAGAATAGATTAATGTACAAGCTAAAATTTATTTTAAATTTTATGTTTAATATAAAAAGGGGGAAATATAAAATTAAAAAAAATACATAAAAGTATTTATAGAATATATATTTTATAGATAATGAAACAAAAAAAAAACAATTTAGAGGGTGATAAGAACTATATGCATGAATGTATTCCTATGGAATGTATACAAAAAATATATTAAGGTAATAAGAATAATGAGAATGATTTTTTTATTCTGATTCTTATATGTATTTATAGAGGTATAATAGAGGTTTCCATTGATGTGTGTAACCCTTGGGGGTATGTGGTTGTTAGAACCTAGGTTGTTAAAGAGGAGAATGATGAAATCAAAGCACTTTCAAAGAAGAGATCCTCGAGGTAATATAAAATCACATTATACTTACTAATTATTCTATTAAAAGGATTGAATATGATGTTAGTATAGGTTAAAAGATATTTGGAGATAGTTTTTTATGTTTTAAGGACATTGTGATAAGTATAATCAAACAAAACAATGATTTTATAGAATTTTAATGTTCATGGATAAGAAAGAAATTTATTATAAGAATATTTTGAACCTACTAGATGCAATATGGAAACATCATATCAGGTTTATACAAATAATGTTATACTTTTGAAATCATAATCATGGTGGTTATTTTATTTGAGTAGGGTTATTGGATAAAATCCTTGGACACCACATGGGGTCTAAACTATGTGACACTGGATATTTTTATTGACAATGAACCATGAATTTTTATCATGATTTGAAAAGGAGATGCAATTATGATTTATATTGATAATTGAAAAATTAGTATACCAAGATAACCACCTCATAGTATATATTGTGGTTAATTAATATATTTTTATAACCCGTATTTGAAATACAATGCAACACGCAATAAAAAAATTTGAAAATAAATTTTATAAAAATGAATAATGTGGTATTATAAACGATCATGGAAAAGAATATATTTTTAAATATATTTATTGGTATCTACTAGATTTATAATGATAAAACCACATTATATATTGAAGTGTTAGTTCATCTACAATGATGGAAAAAGGATGGGAGTGAACATTCCATTATTAAAATTATCATTGTTAATAAGTATTTTTTTTAGAATTAGGTGGTTTAAAATCAATAAAATATTCTTTATCAAATGAAATAAAATATATAATGTGTGAAAGGTGTATATAGAAAATTATATAAAATAATATAATGAATATTTAAACTAGTTCAGTCTAATTGTCTTAGATTAGTCATTGCATTCGAAACGATGGAGTTTGAGACCCACTATGAAAGAGAGATAGAATTTTTCATGGGAGAAATGTACACCCTTATTTTTCTGATGTACCAATCTTATCCTAGGACTTTGTCAGCATAATACCCAAACCTACACACCTATACTTTTGTAGGAGAAAATAGAAACCCTGTTATTCAACCATGTACAGCCCCAACCCATGTGTACTATCTTCTGGTTAGGTAACAGAAACTACGAAAAAATACTTTTGTAAGGAATCATAACCATAAATGAATTTTTATTCGTGGTATAATATGTTAGGGAAATGGTTAAGTGAATAAAAATATACCCAACCCATAAGAATAACTATAAAAACTACAGAATCACTGTAGAGTTGTATAATACATGTTGTAGATAAATCAAGTAATAGAAGTGCTTCAAAAGCATTTTAATGATGAATTCCTTATGTTCTATTAATGTTACAATATGTCTCATCAAGGTGAATGAAATTAAATAATAATAATTCCTTACTAGATAGTTTTTTTTAAAAATGATGTAAATGGTTGAGCATAGAATCAATCAATTGTCAAATAAGTTTGAATTTATGAGATTGCTTTTTATCATAAAAACATTTGTGTGTAATGTATATGTATCATTCCATAATCGTTGACTCATTAAAATGAAAATTTATTTGGGCTAGAAACTTGAGAAATTGGTTAGAAACATTTAATATTCAAAAAATAATAATACTGGATTACCTGTGATATATATATATATATATATTATCACTGTATAATACTCACACAACTCATGAATGATATTTAAAACAGTTTATAATAATTAAAAAAAAATATATGTAATTACACATAATATAATTTAAATGGTATTTATAAAAATTGGTCAAAGATAAATCCTAGGAAAATATTAATTCTTAATTTGAAATATTAAATTCATAACATTCCCTTTAAAAAATGAAGTCGGTATATAAAGAATATGAAAACATAATAACACCACATTAAAGATATTAAAACATGATTGAATGAAATTAACATGAACTAATATTAATTTAGAAACTATAAGAATGAAGTGAACAAAATAAAATAACAAAAATGAACTTTTGAGTTTCAAGGTGTATATTTTATTCATGATAATAAAATAACCTTCAATAGTCATAAAAAACATGATTAAAATAATTCAAAATTACATCACACATGTTATATTTAATTAATATGGATTTATAAAGTTAGTAGAACAATTTAATGATAATAAAAAATAACAATTAAATCATTATATAAAAGAAAACATAAAACAATGAAAGTTGAATGTTGAATTAAATTACATAAGATAAAATCATGTAAGAGTTTTTCATGTAGGAATTTTTATTAATAAGATAATAGAACACATAACAGATTTACTACGTAGAAATTACACTTAATGGAATAACTAAGGTTAATATTTCTCATAGGAAATTTTCTCATGTATCATAATTTCATACGTAAGAGAATTTCTCACATAGTTGATTCTGTAAAATTGTAAACAAATTGAATTCTCAAACATCAAACATGAAAAGAACATAATAAGTAAAATAATCATCTTTGGGTCCTTTTGAATTATATTAATGCAGTTAAAATTGATTTCTAAATAATCTAGAATCACTTTAATCAATTATATATAACTCAAGTTATCACAAATAAATACATATAAAATAGTTCTAGAAAAATGAAGAAATAAGTTAAAAATCATGAAGTCAATTCAGAATAAATTTAGCACATGAAATAGATCAATTCATTAGTATAAGTATAATAATTACATGTATTAAATATAATTATATAATAAAAATAACTAAATTTGGATCCTTTTATATTGATATATTATCAAAATAATGATATTATATGAAACTAAAAAATGGCTATGTGGTTAACAAATCGTGTATGTGAATTCAACTATGGCTACATTAATTAAAAAATGGATGCATGGTGTATAGAGGATTTTTTATAGGGAATATTATAAAATAAATATAAATGATATTGTTAATTTCCAAATGACATATTTATAATAAGAAATTAAAATAAAATGTGTATAAATATTATAAAAAATCAAATCATGAAATATGAAGATAAATTAAGAAGTGAATAAAATGGCATGATTAAGATCAAACTTACTTTAATAAAGTAACAAATAATTTTTTAATAAATTTAAATTAAATTAAACAAAATAATTGAATGAAAAAAGTTGTTCAAGAATCCACTCAAAATTCTCCGTTTTTAATAGTTAAAAAGAAAATTATAAATTCAATAATAACTCCACCTTCTATTAGTATCAAAAATATAAGTTTTAAATTTCAAAAATATTGAATTCTATAAGATAATGACATAAATAAAAATATAAACTCTATATAAAATTTTTCTTAACATGATTTTTTAAAATATATAAACGAGCCACGATAAAATTAATCTACTAGTAAAACAATTAATTGAATATATTGAGAAGATTTTTGAAGGATCTGTTTTAGTTTAAATGATGATAAATCATATAAAATTAATATTTGATTAAAAATGAAAGGTAAAATATAAAATAAACATCATCTAGTATATATTAGTGGGTTTCAAATAGTAATATAATAATCCCATATGTTATGAAATTAAACAAAAGTAATCTAAAAAATAGTTTCTATATTGGATATATTTCCTGAAAAACATATTCAAACTACCCCTATATTTTTTCCTGATGAAACCATTGATCACATGTTAAAAATAATAAATTAAAAAATTAAATCTTCAAACAAATAAAATTTATAGAGCACATAATACAGTTTTTTAAATACTTTTTATATACAAATAAAATGGAACAATATTTATAGAGTAGCCACCATTATAATAAACATTGAGGAACAAGTAGATAATTCATGTAATAATTAAATATAAATAACATTTGGTACTCTTTCTATATTTAATTAATTTTTGTGAATCATTTTTTATACCCAATGTGAATTAAATAATTAATTGTATAGTACCTAAGAAGAAACATTATTTGAGATATAAACATTACTAATAAAGAGAGATTTAGGAAACCTAAGATAATACGGATTGACATAAGTTTCTTACATTTGAAATTAGAATAATGTAACTTTGGAAACCTTCCATGTAGAAATATTGACAAATGAACTCTATTACATATTTAGAATTTGATGATTATAAACAAAATTATATTTACCTTTATTTAGTTTCAGCATAACCACCATCTTATCATGTATTTTATTTCTTGAAAAAATTAATGTAGTGTTTCCTTCAAATTACAATTTACCGTTTTAGATTGAAATTTTAGATTTTAACAATTTTAAGATCATCAAAAACTTTATCTTTAGTATATGAAGCAAAATTTTTCAAACCATAATTTTCATTTCCTCAATTAGAAATATTATTTTCCATGATCTATATTTTCTCCTTTTCTTTATCAAACTCAAGAATGGGCTTTTCCAACTTTTTATTTTCAAAAAAAATTTCTTTTCTTTATTAACTATTTTATTATCCTTATTAATATTTTATTACTTATTACAACAATATTCAATTTCCTCTTTAAATTCATCACATAAATCACTTACATTATTTATAATAGAATTATCATGATTAGATCTAAAAAAAGATCTATAATACGAATAATAACTAGAATAATTGCTAACATTTCTTCAAACAGACATTAAGCCAAAATTATAAGGTTTTACCATGTCATTAAATGGATCTATTGAATGAGGGAATTTTCCCATAATATCATGGTTACTAGACTCTTTTTTACATCTATATTCTTTACTATTGTCAGATTCTTTCATATAGCACCAACCAGTATAATAATCACATTTTTTTACATATTATAATTGTATTTTTGTTTTAACTTTGGACACTCATAATGGTATGTCCATATTTACTTTATTAATATCAAATAATAATGTAATAACCTTTATTAAATTTTGTTTTTAAATACTCATTGTTTCTATTTTTCAATCAATTTTTTTGGTTGTATGATTTTTCTTTTTTCAGTTGTTGAATGCATTTATAATCTTGAATAATATCATTATACTTTTCTGCAAAAAATTAATATGAGGAATCAAAAGAAGAGTTACCAGAAATATATTTAGTATTATAAGATAATACCTATCTTCTATTAAAATAATCATGATGATTTCTGTTCAATTCATGATAGCATTTTAATAGTTATCCAATCATATCATCTAGAGTGTATTTTTTAAAATATTTTATTTCCCCATGGATACTTTATTTGAATACCACTTACTTGGAAATTCTAAAAATATCATTTCAATCAAAACATAATTCTTCATTTTTTCAATATGTGTAACCATGTTGTTGATAATATTCATGAATATTTTGAACATAAAATTGATACTTTCATGTTTTGATATTCAAAATTCATGAAATTCAGCCCTATGAATGGAAATATTAGTTTCATAAATTTTTATGTTCCATGATAAGTGAATTTTAATGTCTTATAAATATCAGAGGTACTTTTACGTGATGATGTAAGGACAAAAACACTTATACTAATAGATAAATAAAGATAATTCATAGTTTCTTAGTTTAAAACAAGTTCAATAGAATCATTTACAACTATTGCTTCATGTTCAACATCAAGTATTTTATAAGTTATAGCCGTGATATTCCAATATTCAATTTCTATATATTTCAAAACTACCTTTATTATGTCATTCCAATGTCGATCATAACATCTACTAAAATGAGGTGGTCTCAAGATATTAGGGAATTAATATCCATTGTTTCCATTACATAAATTGATCGCCCCAAGTCTCCAAAAGTATTAGGTTATAATTTATCATAGATAATAAAAAATAGTTCAATTTATCCTTATGAAAGGTCATGCGATGGTGCTAATTGGTAGGTATATGATTAGAATAGTTAGAGAATCCAACTATCAATTAAGGAATGAACCACTGATACCAAATGTTAGCTAGGATATGATAATTGAATAAAGAACTGGAAGGAGTGAATATGACTTTACTAAAATTATCTGATTTATTAAATATTATTTGAAGAATTTAGTTGTTTAAAGTTATTAAATAATGTTTTCCTAAAAGAAATAAAATATGGGATTTAGGAAAAGTGTATGTAGAAAATTAAAAATAAGAACATAATGATTTTCTAAACTTGTTCAGTCTAATCAACTTAGTTCAGTCATTAAACCCAGATTGATGGTGTATGCAACCCTCTATGAAAGAGAGTGAGAGAGATTTTTATTTGATAGAAATCTGAACCAACATTTTTACACTGGAGAAATAACAACCCAAGACATTGTGAGGATCAACCCCAAACCTAAACACACAACTTATTCAAGAATAGAAAGAATCCTAGGACTTCAATTAGGAGTATCCCCAACTTATTTACATTTTCATTTAGTTAGGTATGAAAAACAAATAAACTATGTTTGGAATCACAACCAAAAATTAATTTTTATATTTTTTATAACATGTGGGAGAAATAATTAAGTGTAGAAAACTCTACCCATACTAGAAGAAAAAATACAATAATTAAAAAGAAAAACTAGAGTTTTGTATAAACGGTGTTATAGATAAAACATTCGATACATTCCCATATAATATATTTGAATGATTATGTACTAGTGTTTTAGAAATGATAAATTACATTTATTTATGGTCAATTAAGATAATGAATATTTATTCCATCATTTATAGTTCATCAAAAATTATATAAATAGTTGATCATAGGATAACTTGATTATTGAATATGTATGAACATATGAGATCACATGTAATCTTCCTAAACTATCATGTTTATATCTCTATGAAATCCATCGTAATTGAATCCTTTATTTACAAAATTATTTAGTCTTCACACTATATGAAATGGTTAGAAACATTTAATATTATAAAATCATAATAGTAGATAATACAAGGGAGAAAGTGGGAGAATGGTATTGTCATTTCATAATACTCAAACAAATCATGAAAAATATTTTAAAAAATGAAAAATAATTTTTTTAAATCACCCATTAAATAATTTATATGGTCTCCATAACAACAGATCAAAGATAAATCCCATTAAAATATTAAGTTTTAAGTAAAAATATAAAATAAAAAACGATCCATTTAGAACAAGTCATAAATATGTGGGGTATATCAAAACATGATAAGAGCACATTAAAGATATTAGATAAGTTTAAATGATATCAATATCTACTGATATTAATTTAAAAGTAATAATATTGAAGAAAAAAATAAAATAAAAAATCTACTTTTTAGTTTCATGTTGTATATTTTATGTGTGAGAATAAAACAGGCTTAAATCAACATAAAAACTTGTTTAAAAAATTCAAAAATGAATTTAAATAGATTATTTATAATTAATATGGATATATAATGTCATTATAATAGTTTAAATATCAGAAACTAACATATATATTATCTTTATATAAAATAGAACACAAATAGAGTGAGATTCATGTAGTATTAAAATATGTAAGATAAAATCACATTTGATTTTTTCACATAGGAATTTTTATACATAATCGAATTGACCACAGATGGGATTTACTATATTGGTGTTTCAATTAAGGTACTCACCTAGGTTAATTCATCAAAAAGTTAATTTCTTATGTATGTAAATTTATCACATAAGAAAATTTCTCACATTACAATTCTAGAAAATTGTAAACATATTAATTTCCAAATATTAAGACCCAAAAAGGACATAATAAATTGTATAATGGTCTTTGGTTATTTAATAATTATATTTATAAAATTTTAATGGATTTATAAGGTAACATTAATAACCTTAATCATTTATATATAACTGAATTTATCATAAGAAAATATAAGAAAAACAGTTCTAGAAAATTATAGAAATAAGATAGAAAACCATCAATAAATTCTAACATAGTTTAATACATAAAATAACTTTATTAATAACTGTATTATTTCTAATGAAATTTAGGAATAATTATTATCTTTAATAATGTAATATTATCACTCAATATCATGTTCTTTATATCGATATATTAAAAAATATATTGTGTATCTTAAATGGGAAGAATGGATACGTGTATTCAAAATATTTTAAATGATCTCTGAATTGGATATGTGAGTAAAAAAGGGATACATGGTGTATAATGTTCTTACTGTAGGTAAAAGTATAAAAAACATATAAATGATATAATGAAGTCCCAAATGAAATATTCATCATAGGAATATAAAATAATACTTGTAAAATATTTTCAAAAAAATAAATCTACAGATAAATTAAGAAATCTGTATAATGATATGACTAAGATAAATATTACATAAACTAAATAAAAATTCAAAGTATTAAAAAATTTAAATGGAACACAATAGAAAAAGCATTATAATTATCTAAATACTAAGTGGTTTAATATGCCACTCAAAATAAAGGAAACCACATCATGGTGTGTTTTAGATAGGTAATTTGAATGAAGTAAGTAGTTATAAATATAGAATGATATGGATTTATAGGACATTATTTTTATATAATATTGAATAAGAATACGTGCCATTTTTGGTATGTCCATATTATGGTTTTCTCTAGTTTTTTATATTTTTTAGATTTGGATTAAATTTATAATGAGGTAATATATGATATTTTAAAGGAAAAGATGGGTATTAATTATTGTAGAGAAGTGGTAAATGTTTAATGAGTTTATTTAAATAAATTAAATATAAGAATTTGAAAATATAGAAAGACACAAAAAACCATAGATTTAAAATATTAAAATCTATAATTTTAAAATAGGTTTATGTGTGAATCTAAATAAATTAAATGAGATTAAAGATATCGATATTTATCCTGATGTTAAAATTTCAAATAAATATCCATGTTAAAATTATGTCTTCATTATATTTTTTCATATTCACTATAAAAAATCTGTGGATCATACTCTTATTTCCTTTATCCCAGTACAGAAATATGAGGGATAAGTAGATGGGGAAACCCTTTTTCTCCAAAACATGGTGATCATGAACATTATAATCATAGTAGTGAGTTGGAAAATTTCCATCCTACAATAGAAAAATTTCTTTTTTATGCTTCCAATTCATGCCCCATTTATCTTAACCATATAAAATCCTTGAGTTGAAACAATTTAATTTATTTTATTTAGAAGGTGAAAATGTTTTGTTTGAGTTGATTGGTTTCACTATCATTTTCAATTATGATAAGAATATCCAATTAAAAATTAATATTTTACACATCAATTCTACTATCTTTTATGGTGTTTTAGGATTTGTGGTGGAAATAAGCGATTTCAAAGAATATGTGTTATTACATAGAGAATCTGTGTTAGCAGGGTCTTCAGCATAGTAAAATCTTTTAATATAAAATTATTCATACTCATTTATGGTTTTAATTATTATTTATTTTATTAATATCATGAAATAAAATTTATAATCACTAAGTAAGTTCATAGCTCAATGGGAATTTTTAGTTTCACTGGGAAATTAGAATGTACTTTTTACAACAAGAACTACATAAAAATTCACTAATCGTGTAGTAATATTTATGAATTCCCAAGGTATTAAATAAAGTAATGGTTTAGGATAGATTTATATAACAAGGTTGAATGAAAATAAATTAATAAAAATTATAACTATGCTGTAAAATCATATACCAATCATTTTGTATATAGGTTAAAATATTAGTTTAGTGAAAATGATAATGAATATATTCACGTTATTATCAGATTTAGTTCTAAGAGACCCATTTGTCTTACTGTTCAATATATATTCTAAAAATCATATTTACCACAATAAAGAAATATGAATTTCCGATTGAATAGGTGACCAAAAACCAAATTTAAATATAGTAACTACAATTTAAAAATACTCATCCTTGAAATTGAGAAACTAGTAATAGATTATAAATCACACTCAAATCCGTACACAATGGTTATGAAAATGAAATATAAAAGAGAAAGAAATAATAGATGAATGTAAGTCCCAACTTAATTCAATCATATTATAATAGAATTCACTGAGTATGATCCCTATTCAAAAACATGATACCCACAAAAAATAATTTACTCCCTCCCAATAACCATGTGAGATGATGAAAAAACACGAAACAATTTCATTATAGAAGATGTAGCATACCCCAATAATTGAAACATTATCCAAAAGATGATTCTAATAGCTAGTATCCTCCTCATTTAATATAAAAATTCGTCCTAATGTTAAATTAACCATATATTTCATTAAATCTCTTATCACTTATTTTTTCTCCCCCAATAACTATCTCACTTGAATCGGATTCAATATCCTCCATGTTGGAATGAGATCCACATACAAAATACTATCACTTATCTCATATTAATTAGCTTTAATTATCGAAGTGTCCAAAAAATATATTTGTCTCTAAATAGCCATTCATGATATTTAATATCATTCGAGGAAGGTCATACATGATTCCAAATATTGATCAGTTATTCTTAACCCAGCACCTAGATTGAATGTGAATTAACAACATGTAATGGTATCAAACATCTCATACTATTTCTTCATGACTATATAGCTCATTTTTTGTATCCTCATTTAAATCAATGAACTCAAAATTCATTATCCTATATTATTATATGAAATATCACTCATGACAAAAATTGGTAATTCAAGATTTCAAATGAGACCATAATATTTATATTCCTTGTATTCTTGAATAACCTGCATTGTGAGGGGGATCTAACAGGGTGAATGGTTTCTTCATCTCTAGTAATTATTCCAATTTTCTTATAATACATTATAAACCCCATCATTTTAGGTATGAACTACTATAATGTAAATTTCCAAAACTATTATGTATCCATTACTAGAACATTATATAGCCTCAAATTTCCTTATATAGCCATCTCCATACATTTACACATCTTTTATAGGGACCCTTATGTAGCATCACACTATGTAGTAAACATACAAGGTAGGAATTGTTTTCTAGTCAATCATTATGATATATTTTATTCTAATTATATCTTGAACATACAAGTGGATCAACCCGGATCTATAATTTCTTTCATGGTGTTCGCTGGACTTATAATAGTTGTAAAATCATGATCCTGATATTTAGTGTGGTGGAAATGGTGTACATTTATATATTAGGTGTAGTGGGATGATAACGGGTAGTGGTGGTTCTGTGTAGATGTGGGAGATAGGTTCACTTGGATAAAAAAATGAACTTTCATTTAGTATGAAGAGTATCCTTTTCTCCTGAATCCCACATTGAATGTTTTTCATTTTGGGAACTCTATATTATATACAGACACACCGATAGTAGCTCAAAATGAATCTTATGGATTGACCCATCCAAATGATATTCCTACATCCTCTCAGAAATACACAAGCACACACAAATTTTTATTCCATTTCTATGACATTCTCTTTAATACTTGTATATTCACATTTTTGGATGAGTAGTGTCCTATTTCACTACATGAAAAATACAATTTCTTACCTTTTTCTATGTCTCACAAAATTTTTATATATAGTTTATTTTTATAGAAATTATAGTTTAAAATGTATATTACATAAATATAATAATCTTATATGAAATTACTGAATATATTTCAATTAAATATTATAAATAAGAAGATTAAATTGAAAAAATTTATTCCTGAACTTTTAACATAACCCACCCCCCCCCCAAATATAGACTATATTTTTCATAAAAATATAATATCTACTAATATCACAATGAAATTCAATGATACCAATATTTCAATTTTAGTGTAATAAAATAATTGTTAATGAGGAAAAAACATTCAAGAAACACAGAAAATTATTTATTTAATTCATAACATTTTAATGAAACTAATATTCCATGAATTATACTTTACCCATTTGAAATTGATGCATATTTTCCTAACTTCCAATCTGGATTCATAATATATTGATTCCAATTATTCCAAGCTATCATCTACCCCACATGAATTATTTTCCCACATCACTCAAAGAAATTATTAAATGTACCTATGCTCATACCTTGAATTTGTAACCCATATTATAATATTTCATTTAATCTCATGTCAAAACCCTTAAAGTTAAATAACTTGTAATCATTAGTCCTCAATATTTTTGGTCACATGACTCTAATGATTTAGGTAGATAAGTATTTATGTAAATAAAATTTAGAAACTATTAAAATAGGGGTTATACACTAAATTGTTTTAATGATAAATGTAAATATCCATTAAAACTATCCTCTTTAAAGTGATATCACCTCACTTCCTGTACACAATATAAAGGCTAAGGAAAAAATGAATGAAATGAGCGATAACCTCTTTTTTCTACATTGTTCTTTTTCTATAAAAAAATTTGTAGTTGGGATAAATTTTACACTTATTAACCAAACCATTTTTAATCTCTTAAAAACATTAATTAGAATAGTTATATAAATATCATAGGTTATTAAAAGGTTTATTTATGAACTTCCTAAGAAAAATTCCATTTTCCCAAAAAAAATATTTTTTCATTTTAAATATTATATTATTCGAAATTGAAAATATTGATAAAAAATTAAATATAATTAATTATTAACCATTAATCTTCCCATACATAATAAATAACTACCAAATATTATCTAAATTAAAACTTTTCATGTTCCTCCATAGACATCCTCTCCCCACACATAAACTATTGAATATCATGAAAAATATTAAGAGTAAGTGTAAGAGGTAAAATGATATCCTGTAATTTGTCTCTTCCCTAACATGGTCAATCCTGCAATCAACATGAATAATATAAATATTAAATGCTAAACTGTTCTTAAAGATAATTGGATAAAAAATATAAAATACTTAATCATTTTAAAAGTGACATTATTCAATATGGATTCATAATATTTGAATGTATGTTAAAGATTGTAGACATTATAAAATTTTCAATGAATAGATTTTTAAAGAAATAATGGAATATTTTTTTTCAAAAATTCTCAAAAGAATGTGAACATATGTAATTATACAATCAATAATAGAATATAAAATAATATTTAATTAATCAACATGAATTTCATCAATTAAATGGTTAAAAAATGTGAAAGGGAACTCCATCAACATAAATTAAATAGTCTCTAAAAATTATGATACCTCAAATTTATTCCCTTATGCTTATATTTAATAATTAATAACATATATTACCTAATAAAATTCATTATATATGAAATATAAAACATAAAATAAATAAATTCCAAATTGATCTTTGTATCACTGATCAAAAGTAAGATAAAAAATCTATATTTGGGAATGTTTTATTTTTTAAAACTAAAAAACAGATTATAAAAAATGTGGGGGAGTAACAAAAAATGAAAAAATTAAACACATGGTATCTTTTCCACTTAAATATCTTCTTTCCCCCTCTTCCATTACTTATCCTTCTTATGGTCATTCAAAATAAAATAAGAAGTGAATGTTCAAGGACCATATTATGTTAAGCTCAAAATTTATAATGGAAAATGAAACTAAAACCTAAATATGATTCATAATATAAATGCTAAATCTAATTACTATTAAAAGATAAAAAAACATTTTATTTTCTCCATTATGTTATTTTTTTTATATTTTACATATCTATGTTACTTATTCTATTCTCATACGATGGAGGATTGCAACGAGTTTACCATGCCCAGATAAAAAATAAAAGAATTTTATATCTTTCCTCAAAGATAGTCCCCACACCCATTTTTGAAATTAGACTCACTCTTTATATGGAAATCACTTTACCTCATACATGGGACCAATCCACTAATTTTTTCCCATAAGAGAATTCAAAAGTGAGTTAATGGACTAGGAAAACCTATTCCCCGCTTAAAATATCTATAGACCCCCCATGGTCTTCAGTCCTTTACAATATCTTATACTCCTTCCAATAATTTGTTTCAACCACTTTCCTCTTCAATAATGTTACTATATTTATAATTTTTCAATTAAAATAACTTTTTAACCCTTTTATTATTGTACTTATCTATCTCACCCTCTTTTTCATCCCAACTATTTAACACTCAATTAATATTAAACCTTTTATTCACATCCCCCATACACAATATCATCTCTACACATTTCACATCAATTAAGGCTCTCCCCATCGCAAGGAATTGCCTTCCCATGTATATATAATCCATTTATTAAATCATTTAAAGCATGAGGAAATCCCCTAGAAAGAATAATTTTTCTGAATTAACTAAAACATCTTGAAACAAAACTCATTGGTATTTAGCCATTGTGTCTTCCAATTGAAGACAAACACTTATGGAATTTAAATTATCTTACTCTAGGTTTTGGAATGTAGAGTATAACTGGATTTTCACACTCACTACTTCATGGAAAAGATATTTTTCATTCATATTAGATCCAAAATTAAATATAATTTAAAATATACCTTGGCCTTTTTTCTTATTCTGTAGACTCCTCGGCACCGCTACTATGCATTATCAAGAGAGTTTCATTGTTCACAATTCTACTTGTTTCTTTTTCTTTAAGACCATATCCTCCAAAAATTTATCCTATTTGGGAATTATCTATATGATTTAGAAAGGGTAATATTTATATTAAGTTTCTCAAACATCTACATAATTTTTCCTCACTTTCAATCCAATTTACCTTACTTTAATCTATTTTGGAAGGTTTGTGTTAGTTTTTAAGGTAGTGGGGCTTCATGTATTTCTCCATTTAATTTTTCCCTTCCATCCTATTTTTCCTTCTTCAATTAAATTATTTTACATTACTTCTCTACTTAATCTATTAATGGTTACCTATATTTTCTTCACAATCCTCCAACATTTTATCAAATTATTTATGTGATAGCCTTCAATTATCTATTCAGGTTAACCTATGTATCGCATCGGAGAATTATTCATGGTCTCTCTTTGAGTTGATTATGTATATAACCGATCAAGAATTTCAGATTCTATATGAAATCCAACTAATATTTAGAATCGGTATTGATTTCAATAATGAAAACTATGATGGTTTTCATGAAAGTTCAAATGTTCTCCACCAATGTTTTTATTTTACATTTAATGGAAAATCCTTATTGTAGTTGGAACCCTTAATATTTTGGTTATTAAAATTGATTGTTTTTAATCTTCCACCCCTACAAATTATTTTAACTATTATAACAATAATAATTATCATATTCAAAATACATACATTGGGTTTTCTACATCGATATCATCGTGTCCATCTTTTTGTCTAAGGATTCTATTTATGTTACCATCAATACATTATTTCCTACCATAAAGACTGCTTACTTTTTCCTATCTTCACCTTTCCATTTAATCATATTAATTTTCATTAAATCTAGAATCATATTTTTTCTTCTTCTGGTGACTTCATCACAGATAATCCTGTATTGGAAGCATCAACTATTGACATATTAACCTATGATCCAACATTATAGACATTTTTGATTAGTTTCCTCATATCAAATCCATGATGAGGATATATTATAATAAATTAATTAAACCTATAAAATTCATTATAGAGTGATTCATAGTAAAATTTATTGAAATATGAAATAAAAATCAGAATATAGGCTGATTTATATGGATGAAATAATCGAGTTACGAATTTACTTACAAATACATCCCATGTGGTGATAAAATGTGGTCAAAAAATTTATATCCATTCTCAATAATTGCCTTTAAGTGATAATTAGAATACTCACATCATTTTCAAATCACTAGATAAAATATTGATTTTTTTGGTCCCACAGAACTAAATAGAGCTTCCCAGGAGAGTGTTGGACTCATCGTGTTGTAGCACAATGAGTTGAATTGAATTTAAAATAATTTTAATGATCACAAGATTTATTTTTAATTGGTTGTAATTTATCAATAGAATCAATATTATTTCTTTAACATCCTCTCAATTGGGATAATAGAAATACATTAACATTTATAACCTTATATATAACCCTTATACTACTATTTTTGATCATTGGTTTCACTCAACCCATTAATTTCCCTAATCTATAGCAAAATATGATTCATTATTTACCTTATATATGTTCTTTTCCCACTATGGATCATAGTCTAGGACTACATTTCATTTTCCATTGGTGGAGTACTCATGCATGAATGATATTTCTAGAAATTCATTGCATGAAATGAGAAAGAAATATAAAGAAAAAATAATAAAAGAGAAAAGTAAATCCGAATTATAAGAATGTCCTAAGATGTTATTCCCAAGAAATAGAAATAAATTCTTAATAGCCCTTTTATGTATTGTTAGTTCTATCATGAAACTAATTTATAATTTTTATTACTCATACTACTAGATAAATCATTATATGTGTACTAAAGATTGTGGAACCTGAGGATACACCCACAAGGAATAGATTATAAATGATTTAGAAAACCTGTTTGAATAAAAAAGACGAAAAATATAAAAATTAGTTATAGAAAATTGTAAATTGAATTTTATATCAAGGTTCATATAATAAAGAAGCATAATTAAAAATTAATCTACCCAATTTTTCCTCAAAATTATATCCACCTAAAAACATGGTCTTGGAGATCAATCTATTTTCTGAATACATAATTTTTACTATAGTCATGTGAAAAGAATTGATAAAAAATAGGTGACCCAAAACCATATTTAAATATAGTAACTCTAATGTACAAAATGATCATGCATGAAATATAGAAACTAGTAATACAATAAAAATCATTCCAATACACCTACACAATGTTAATTCATTTGAATTATGAAAGATATGGAAATAATATTTTAATGAAAAACCTAACAAGATTTGATCATAAGATAATAAAACTCACAATGTAAAATCCAACTTAAAAAATATTACTTACAAAAAAAATTCAACACCCATTCTAAAAATAAATGGGGTTAAATAAAATATTCTTAAAAGAAGTAGTACTTTAGAAGATGTAATATCCCCAAACAACCAATTTGTTATCCATATGATGATTTATATAACTGAAAACCTCCTCCATTTTATAGAATTAAATTCCTAAGATAAAATCGTTCTCACCTATCCTTGAATTTATTATCTCTTATCTTATCAATCTTTATCACTATGCCACTTTAAACTGTCTTCAAACTCTTCCATACAGGCATAAGATCTTCTTTCCAAAGTCTCTCAGATGTATCCCTTTAATTAAATTTAATTATACAAGTGAATGAACTATATATTAGTTTATATTTACCTATTCAAAATGTTTAATACCATTGAAGATTATTTTTTTATGATTTCATGTACTTCATGGACATGCCTCACCCAACTCACAGCTTGAAAACAAATTCACAAAAAGTATAAGTTTCCTTAAAATTATATTGTTTATACATGGATGCATGGATTCCATTATGTATTAATCTTTAAAGTTGTGAACATATAAATCATTATATTATGTTACTATATTAAATATCCTTTATGATGTGAACATGGAACTTGGACCAATAACATGAACCTTTATTTTTACTATCTCTACTAACTCAAAAAAAATGAATCATGAATTGGATCTAAATGTGGGAACGATATCTCCTAAATCCATTAATTGTTTCTATCTTCATCATATTTAATGTACAGACCATAATTTATGTTTTATTCTACCTTTATGAAACAATAAATAATCTTATGTATCCATCACATAACTGAACATGAATTCCCTTACCACAAAGATTCTTGGCTGGAGCCTAGGTTTATTCCCTTTTTCTAATAGTGAAAAATGCAGATACAGAGTCCGTCCCCCCTCGGCGGGGGAGGGATATTCGAATCCTATCAAGAAAGCAGAGCCTTACTTCCACCCCTTCACAAACCCAAATTTCCTTTCTCCTTTTATGAAATCCTCTTTATGTCCGAAAGTTCTGGATCTTATCGATGGTTTCCCCAACCACTAGATTTTGACCTCTGAGTTTACAAAAACCCCCACACTCCTGAATTTCACATTGGTATCCAGATTTATTCAATAGAGACCCTCAGTAGATTTCTTCAATATATGTATCTTCAATTCATGGGATCTTAAAGAGAGGGTGATAGTGGGCCTTCTCGACAACCATCACATTGTGGTTCGATTTTTAATGGAGGAGGACCACTCCAGTGCCTAGTTAAGTGCCCTGCGTAGCATCAATGGAATTCAATTTTTCTTGTTTTGGTGGTCGTTCGAGTTACACAAGAAGAGTGATTCTCCGCCTACCGCGGTATGGTCCAGTTTTCATATCCTTCCTCTACCATTTTAAAATCCCTCAATTATAATAATGTTTGGAAATATCGTCGGTTGATTTTTATGTTCGGATAGTCACATAGATTTGTTCTTCCACCCAGTCAATCAGTGAGTTTGTGTAGAAATCGATGTGTCTAGAACTCAATTTGATTATGATTGGATCACAATTTGGGAGGAGTACAGGTGCAAGCATCGATTGAATTGTGATAATTGGGTAAACTTATGTTCTACCTGCATATGTATGGGGAACACCTCAGATGTTTGTCTTCAAGGGCCTATAACGCTACTGGGAAGGGGAATTATAAAGGACTGTTGTTCTATATACAAGTGGTCGGGTCACTTGATGGAAGCATGTCATTGGGGACCATAGGATACACCGAGGATTGAAGACAATGACATTGGTGATTCTTTAGAGGTACATGAGGTGACTGTCTTGGAATAAATGGAAATAAGTTGAGAAGGTAGAGTTTAGGGACCTCAATCATTGTTATTGGTGGAGGAGGAACAACCCGACAATGTGGATATGGCTGCGGCGATCATTCCTAGTTCTAATATTGGGAAGAAGGTTCTAGTGACTTAGGTAAACCCGATGGTGTCTGAGGTCTTAGAGGGATAATGTAGGAATTAGATGGGCCTTAAATTCATGGGGTGTGGGAAGGTGATGGGGTGGTCCATCAGGAGGCAGATTAAGTGGAAAACCGGAGAAATGGGGGTAAAGAGGGTATGAAAGAAAATATGGATGAGGAAAAGGTAATTTCGGATACTTCATTTTCTGAAGTTTTAGGGTATAGTAGTGGTGGTAGGTGTAAGGGGAAGTAGGGGTCTTCTATATAGATGGTCATCCCTATCCGAGTTGGGAGAGAAGAGGTTCTAGATTCAATTATTCGAACCCGGATACACTTTTGTAATATTTTTTAAGACCTTGGAGACATTGGTTGGGACATATTCTAGATAACATGGGTGATGGAAAAGCGATCTGTGGGAAGGAACTGAATGTAAGTGATCCTAGACACTTGGAAGTCGAAGCCTCAAGTACAAATAACAAAAAGATTTTGAGGAGGAGGTAGTGGAGGAATGACTACTCTTCTTTACCTACTCCTTTGGAGACCCGCACTAAAAAAAGGTTAATGATAAGAAGATAGTCACAGGGAAGTTTATCCATTAAGGGCTAGGGGACCAGGGTGATCTACCCTGGGGTTTAATTTAAAGATCCAAATATGGAGTGATTGGGTAGGACTTGTTGATCAATGAAATTGAGGAGGCAACTAAAATGATGGGGAAGCCTCTAAGAGTAACTCAAAATGAGGAGAAATACACATGGATTGAAAAACAAGATATAATTCTGGTAGGTGTATTTAATAAATTGTTTACTATCATTGAGGAGTATATACAATCCTAGGATCAACTGGATTCTCTGTTTGAAAATATGATGATGGAGGTATCATCCCCCTGGTTTCCTCTCTATCCTTGAAATTATTTAGAGAAGTGAATTTTGGGAATCTCAAGTTACATTTTAACATCTCTGTTTATGTTATTTGTCACGACCCGTCCTCAGGTCCCATACGGTGACTACCCCAAGCCCGCCTCCCATAGGCCAGGGGCTGGCGACTAGCACTAAGGTGTAAATCCTGATAAAAGGGAAGGCATTGCCTTTATATAAGAAAACAAACACCACAGAGTACACAATCTGTAGTAAACACTAAGTAAACTGAGTACAAAATTAAGTGCTGGAAAGTAAATGGGCTAGAATACAAACACAACTGAAAGTAATGTACAACTGAAAAGGTAGTACAACAACAATAAAGTAAAACAGCAGCACCGAGTCATCCTCCAGAACTCCCACCTGAAGGGTCGGTACAGATAGTCTCCACAACTCCTCGATCCGTCCGTCATCTCCGTGTACGTCCCACCATGTGGTCTACCTTCGGGTACCGTGCAGCTCCACAAGCTTCCACCTCGACCAGTGATGTCTGTCACCTGCATCCAACACAATGTAGTGCGGGCATAGCCCGTGCAGGGGTGAGTATATGATACTCCATAGGGACCCCAAGACCCCTGAAGGTCTCTCAGAATCCACGAAGGATAAACCAAAAAGGAAAGATACAATCATGAAGTATCAACAACACTACTTAGGTATATGCCCATACATATAATTAAGTCATCAGTTACAGTTCATATCCAACTCCCAAGCACCACATAGTCCACAAAGGAAAGAACAACCCAATCCACAAAGGATAGATCAACTCAATCCACACAGGAAAAACACAACCCAATCCACAAAGGAAAGAAAGTCAATCACATTGATGAAAAGATTGAGAATCAAGACTCAGCTCACATAGGTATACACATTGTAAGGCAATAGAGATGATCAGATGTAGCCACTGATTCATCTAAGCTGTCGGACCCACATAGGATACAAGACCAGCTAAGTTGTCGGACCAACACAAGATACAAGACCAGCTACTCTGTCGGACCCACATAGGATATAAGTACATGGGTCAATACTGCCAGACCTACATTGGATACAAGAACAGTAGTAATCATTGTCGAACCCACAGAGGATTCCAGCACTGTAGTCGTCGCTGTCGAACCCACAGAGGATTCTAGTACAGAAGTCGATGCAGTCGCAACCAGCTCTAGGGTTCCCGCACACAGCACGCTCGATTCCGGGAGGGTCCGCTGCACGAGACAAGGGGGTCGACACATAAATTCTCACTAAGTCCAGAGTTTATGTATCTCAAATTTCCATCTCATCAAAATAAACCCAATGCGACAGACGGTGTGTCAATCGGATGTCCGGTCTGAGAGTTATTGGTTTTTCCGTCCCAGGGGTCTGGTTGATTTTTAAGCTAAAACCAACCCAACCATACTCCAACTATTCCCAAACCTCAAGAGGAGTAATCCCAAAGAACCTCCTCACTAAGAGTAATTCAACAAAGTCGATGACACATCAATCGGACGTCCGGAGCTCAAGTTATAAGTGTTTCTGCTCTGAGGGCCCGGTTGGTTTCGTGTTTGAACCAGCCCGGTCATACCCAAATTTCTCCTAAACCTTGAGTGTAATATACCGAAACGGGCTTCTCGATCCAAGGATCCCAACGCAACTGACAGTGTATCGATCAGAGGTCTGTAGCCTAAGATGTGGGTGAAAGACCGAAAACGGTCCGAAATGGGGGGTCTGGGCCCGGCCCGACCTGGCCCAACCACCGTAGGTCGGCCCGAACCGGGTCCATCCCGGTAGGGTGAAGCCCAAACCATCTGGGAGCGGCCCAGTCCGGTCCGCGCGACCCGCTTCAGCCCGGCCGGGGGGGGGGGGGGTGCGCTGGCTCGGCCAGCGGGCCGAGCAGGGGGGAATGTGGCCCCCCCTCCCTTTGCGCTCTGCAAACACGGGATCCGGCCACCTGTCGTTGCGGCTCCTACGGGCGGCGCGCCGGGGCGCCACCGCGCCGGCATGGGGCGCTAGCAGCGCCTTCCGCGGACCACCGGACGTGCTCCGGTGGTCCGATTTGCCCGCCGTCTGTGCTTGCGGCTCTCCCAGGACACGTTCTTCAATTCGACGGCTTCCACACGCTGTTGCGGTCCCATTCCATTGTCGCCCGTCAACACGTGCACAGACAAACAAACTATGGAGGGTATTCGGCCGTGTTTGTTTGGCCCGCGCCCCCCGCGTTAGTTGATAACAAAAAGGGTCATACAAAAATAATGTTCAACGACAAACGAGGCACAAAAATTAGTTAGGACTGAATTTAATTCCCAACAATTCCCCCACAAATAATAATCCCCAAACTGAAAATAATAATCGTTCACGGATCAACTTGATAATGAGTTGATCCACGTTTATGTTTTAGAGGAAAACCAACATGGGAATATTAACATTCTCAAAATAAACCCCTACCTCAACAAGGAAGACGATCGTCGGCGTCGTGGTACACGGCGTCGCAGAGAAGAGTATCGTAGGCATCGCGGTACATGGTGTCGCGGAGAAGAGGATCATAGGAGTTGGCGCGTCATCGATTTCCGAGGAACCGGCGTTCTTCGTCGGAGGCCGGCGTTGTTTGTCGTTGGTGTTTCGTCTGAGCTTTCTCCCACAGGTCCTCAATTTGTTTGCCAAAGGGTTGATTAATAAAATAATTAATCCTCACGTTGTGTTCATTAATATGGTTCATTAATGAGCCTAAATTAATAAACCTATTAAACACATGGGCGTTTCTGTTACACAACCAAAGGGACGATTCATTAAATGACCCTCATTTATTGATCGTCGTTACACTGCGACCCGCCAGCTGCCGCTCAACGGTGGAAGAAAAAGAATAAAATAACTTATAGTTATTTTATTATATACACTTCTTTTTCTGAAGGTCTAAAAACTTATCTTTTTCATCTGACCCTTATTGGTTGAAGTTAAGCTTCACCTAAGAGAGTCCCGGCGATACGAATTCATCAGTGCCCTCATATTTTAATTCTGAGAACTGGTTCCAAAGTTTGAAAAAACCGCTCGTTCATTCACTGAACCTACCCAATCTAAACTTCAAAAATTGATTCCGGGCACACCGGGCATCAGAATCAAGAATCGTCAGAAACTGTGTACTGGTAAAATCCCAAAAAATTAAAAAAAATCCTTTAAATTTATGGGTCTTTACATTACTCCCAACTTAGGGATTTACATCCTCGTAAAGCTATATCATAAACTAGGGAAACAAATGAGGGTACTGAGCATGCATCTGAGCCTCCCGCTCCCTTGTGCTCTCCTGGGGGTTCCCGTGCTGCCACCTGATGCGCACTAGAGGAATCGACCTTCCACGTAGGACCCACTCCTGTCGATCCTCGATCTCCACAAGGACCTTCACAAAAGTCGCACCGTCATCGATGTCCAGCTCTCCATGGTCAATGATATGCATCAGTTCATGCATGTATCTCCTCAATTGAGATACGTGGAAGACGTCGTGCACCCGGTGAAACTGAGGTGGAAGAGCCAGGCGATAAGCCACCTCTCCTATCCTGATTAGAACCTGGAATAGTCTGATGAAGTGAGGAGATAACTTGCTGCCCCGAACAAATCTATGTAATCCACGTCGAGGTGATACCCGTAAGAAAACATGGTCGCCATCCTCGAAATCCAGTGGTCTTCTCCCCCTATCAGCATGGGGCTTATGTCTTCTCTGTGCAGTCCTCATCCTCTCCTGGATGATCTGCGCCTTCTCTGTCATATCTTGAACCATCTCTGGTCCTACGAGTACTGACTCCCTAGGGTCAGTCCAGCATTGAGGTGATCTGCAAGGTCGGTCGTACATTGCCTCGTAAGGTGCCATCCCGATGGTGGAGTGGTTTCTATTGTTGTACGCAAACTCCACCAAGTTTAGGTGATCCTCCCAACTGTGACCAAAGTCAAGGACACATGCACAGAGCATGTCCTCAAGAGTCTGAGTGGTCATCTTCGTCTAGCCATCCGTCTGAGGGTGAAAGGCGGTGCTCGGGCGTAGCTGCATCCCAAATTCCTCATGAAACCCCTTCCAAATCCAGGAAGTAAAGAGGGAATATCAATCGGAGATGATAGTCGATGGCACACCATGATGTCGTACGATCTCCTGAACGTAGAGGCGTCTCAAGCTCTCCACTGAGCCCTGCTCTCTGATAGGTAAGAAGTGGGCTGACTTGGTGAGTCGGTCGACAATCACCCAGATGGAGTTGTGTCCTCTGGAAGTACGTGGAATCCCCATCACGAAATCCATGGATATACCATCCCACTTCCACTCCAGGACCTCTAAGGGTTGTACCAAGCCTGCAGGTACCTGGTTCTCTGCCTTCACTTGCTGGCAGGTGAGGCATCGAGAAACAAACTCTACCACGACATTCTTCATACCCGTCCACCAGTACTTTCATCTGAGGTCCTGATAGATCTTCGCTACTCCAGGATGTACTGCTAGAGGGTAATTGTGGAACTCCCTCAGTACCTCCTCTTGCACTAGAACTAGTACCATGGTACATCCCCTGAAAAGGATGACGTGCTCTCCTCCTACAAAAAATCCATCAGGTGCTTGTCCTGAGGATATCTATGCACATCCCGCCTCACAGCCAACGTCTCCATGTTGTTCCTATCTGACCCGTTGAAAAAGTGGTAGAGTGACTTTGATGGAATGTAGATAGGCTTTCCCGTCTCTATCCATGGAGGATATCAGCAAAGTGGCCAACTGCTCTGTCGCCTCCCCAAGTAGCTGAATGCCCGACCTCCTGCTGAGAGAATCAGCTACTACATTCCCTTTCCCAGGAGTATAGACTATCTTAAAGTCATAATCATGGAAGAACTTGAGCCATCGACGCTATCTCGGGTTTAGTTCCTTCTACAAGATGATGTACCTGAGACTCTGGTGGTCATAGTAGACTATAAAGCGCTCTCCCATCAGATAGTGATGCCACATCTTCAATGCAAAGACCACAACTGCTAACTCCAGGTCATGGGTAGCGTAGTTCTGCTCATGCTGCCTCAACTGCCATGAACCGTAAGCGATCACTGCTCACTCCTACATCAGGACACAACTAAGCCTATTCCCTGATGCGTCGCTGTAAACTACGTACCCTACGCCCTCCTCTAGTAGCCTCAAGATGGGCGCATTGGTCAATCTCTGCATCAACTCCTGGAATATCTGCTGACATATATCTGACCACACGAAGGGTTTCCCCTTCTTCGTCAAAGTTGTAAGAGGTGCTGCAACTCTGTAGAAGTCTGTCACAAATCTGTGATAGTACCCAACCCGACCTAGGAAACTCCGCACCTCTGTCACGCTCCTGGGTGGCTCCTAAGCAAGTACCACCTCGACCATCGTGTGATCCACTGCAAATCCCGCCTCAGAGATGACATTCCCCAAGAAGATAACCTCTCGAAGATAGAACTAGCACTTCGAGAGCTTACCATAAACCTGGTGCTCTCAGAGTGTATCCAGTACAACCCGTAGGTGGTAGGCGTGCTCCTCCTCGGTCGTCGAGTAATTCAGTATGTCATCAACGAAGACCACGACAAACCGATCGAGGTAGGTCTGGAAGATCCTATTCATGAGACTAATGAACACTACTAGGGTGTTAGTCACACCAAAGGGCATGAAAAAGAACTCATAGTGTCCGTACAGACACCTGAAGTTCGTCTTCTGCACATCCTCTTCACAAACTCGGAGCTGATGATAGCCTGACCTGAGGTCTATCTTCGAGAACCAACGTGCTCCCTTGAGCTGATCAAAGAGGTCATCAATCCTCGGAAGAAGATACTTTTTCCTCATGGTCACCTGGTTCAGTAGATGGTAATCGACACACAGTCGCAAGCCCCCATCCGACTTCTTGGCGAATAGGACCGGAGAAGCCCAGGGTGAAACACTAGGTCAGATGAAACCTTTCCCATGCAAGTCCTCTAGCTATACCCGCAGCTCACGAAGCTCGGAGGGAGCCATCTGATATGCTGGAGTGGATATCAGTGATGTCCCGGGGTACATGTCTATTTAGAAATCTACCCCTCTTTGAGGAGGTAGTCCTGGAACATCGTCAGGAAAAATGCCCGCATATTGATCCACCACTACAGGAAAACTAGAACTTTACACGTCAACTGCTCTGAGGATGAGACTAGCCAACTGATGTGTGACTAGCTGCCCTCTCCTCTACGTGAGTCCATCCTATGCTTCGAAGGTTCCCTTTCTTACCGGTGAAGGTGAACCTGGTCTCATCCGTGCAGACACACCGCACCTTGCACCTAATACAGTCGATATTAGCATGTACTGTAGATAGCCAGTCCATACCCAAGATGACGTCGTAAGGCCTCGACGCCACTACAACAAGATCCCAGCCGAAACTCTAGCCTCATAGAGTAAGCTCACACTGCCAGAACCAGTGCATAATCGTCGAGTCTGCTCCCGTAGGAGTCTCTAGCTGCAAGGATCAAGCCAACGGCTCCGTCAGAATCTCCAAGCTCCGAACAAGGGCAGAAGAAATAAAAGAATGACTTGCACCTGTGTCTATATGAACTGCAGAAAGGGTGGAGTAGACACAGATAGTACCTTGAATCATCTAGGGTGCACCGTGGTCGTAAGCCTATGCTGCCTAGAGCTAAGCCTCCCTCTGCTCGCCCGCTCCCTGTGGTCGGGGTGTACCTCTTGGGGGTGGTGGTGGTAGAGCCTTGAAGCGCCATCCACCACCCGCTGCTCGGCCAGCTCCTCTGCCTCGTCAGCCTGCTCCCTGCGGACTACCACTGTTGAACCTCTACCTCTGCCTCAGAGGTCCCTCCACTTTCTGTTGCTCGTCTACATGGTGGGTCGGGTAGTCACAAGCCATGTGGCCCTACCCACCGCATGCATAACACGGTCTACTCCTTGGAAGGCTGGCTCTGTGCCGTGAGCCCCGCACAGCCGAACCTGAATCCTGAGGTCGCCCACCTGATGACCTGGTCCGCTTGGACCCCTACGTTGTCTACCGACTTATAGCTATAGAAGACTCTACTCTGTGCCATCCTGCGGTGGGTCTCGCTGATGATGGCTGCTCGGAGAGAAAGATCTCCACTAGCAGGGCTCGCTCCAGCACCCACGCCTGGGTCGAGATACTGAGTGGAATCGTCGAAGATCTAATATCATGCCTCAGCCCTTGCTCAAAGGTCCAGGCCCGGAAGAATTGGTCCTGTACCATGTCCATGAAGTAGAGCGAGAGGTCGGTAAATCTCATCGAGTATTGGGCTACCGACATTTTTCCCTACCGCAGTTGTAGTAACTCCTAGATGCGCACTGCACGAAGGGTGGCTGGAACGAACTCCTAGCGGAAGATGCTCTCTAAGTCTTTCCAAAGTAGAGATGCCTCATCGTGCACCTGGAGTATCAGGATCCACCATCTTCCTGTTGCTGCGTGCAAGAGACTCGCTGCAAGGATCTCCATGAGGTCTGCTGGTGTCCCTACCAATCTGAAGACTCTGACGATGGACCCCAGCCAATCCTCAACAGCATGAGGATCCGTATCTCCACAGAACCTGGGTGGCCTCTGCCTCTGAAACTCATGCAACGCACTGAGGTGGCATGCACCCTCCACCACTGGGGTGGGTAGCATCGGTGGCACAGTGGGTAGAGGTACCACTGGTGCTTCCGCAGTAATGGCGCCCAGCACCGAGGCCTCGTCGCTCAGTGGGCTACCGTCTTGCACAAAGCTCGGAACCCTAGCTGGATTCCATCGTGGGGCCATAATGAAAATAAACAGGTGCGCTACAGTTAATACAGTATACCTGGTGAGCTGACACAAAGTAATCATAAGGAAAACTTTTGAAACACACATGCAATCAATGTTTTTGTGCACTGGGTCAGAAATCAGAAGTCATGGTCCTTGTGTACGGATACGTCGGCCGCCACACCAACACTAGAATCCCTATACTGATAACCACACTCATTACTCTAAACATTATTGCTTCACGGAGAGGAAATTATCAGAGTCCTGAGTTCTGTGGAAGAACCGACTCCTCTGATACCAATTTTTCACGACCCGTCCTCGGGGACCATGCCGTGACTACCCCAAGCCCGCCTCTCATAGGCTAGGGGCTGGAAAATAGCACCAAGGATTAACTCCTGATAAAAATGAAGGCATTACCTTTATATAAGAAAAAAACACCACAGAGTACACAAGCTATAGTAAACACTAAGTAAACTGAGTACAAATGTAAGTGCTGGAAAGTAAATGTGCTAGAATAAAAACCCAACTGAAAGTAAATTATAACTGAAAAGATAGTACATCAGCAGTAAAGTAAAACAGCAGCACCGAGTCATCTTCTAGAACTCCCACCCGAATGGTGGGCACAGATAGTCTGCACAGCTCCTCGGTCCAGCTGTCAGCTACGTGTACGTCCCGCCATGTGGTCCACCTACGGGTACCATCCAGCTCACCAAGCTTCCACCTCAATCAGAGCTATCCGTCGTCTATATCCAACAAAACATAGTGTAGGAGTAGCCCATGCAGGGGTGAGTATATGATACTCAGTATGGACCCCGAGACCCCCGATGGTCTCTCAGAATCCACGAAGGATAAACCCCAAAGGAAAGATACAATTACAATGTATCGAAAAAAATACTTAGGTATATTCCCATACATATACCTAAGTCATAAGTTACAGTTCGTCTCCAACTCCCAAGCACCACGCAGTCCACAAAGGAAAGCACAACCCAATCCACAAAGGATAGCTCAACTCAGTCCACACCGGAAAAACACAACCCAGTCCACAAAGAAAAGCAAGTCAATCACATTGATGATAATATTGAGAATCAAGACTCAGCTCACACAGGTATACACTTTGTAAGGCGATAGAGAAGATCAAATGTAGCCACTGATTCATCTAAGTTGTCAGACCCACATAGGATACAAGACCAGCTAAGCTGTCGGACCCACACAAGATACAAGACCAGCTACTCTGTCGGACCCACACATGATACAAGTACAAGGGTCAATATTGTCAGACCCACATAGGATACAAGAACTGTAGGAATCACTGTCGAACCCACGGAGGATTCCAGTATGGTAGTCGTCGCTGTCGAACCCATGGAGGATTCCAGTACCGAAGTCGATTGAGTCGCAACCAGCTCTTGGGTTCCCGCACACAGCATGCTCGATTCCAGGAGGGTCCGCTCCACAAGCCAAGGGGTTCAACACATCAACTTAAAGAAGTCCATAGATGAAGTATCTCAAAGTTCATTTTCATCCAAAGAAACCCAACGCGATAGATGGTGCGTCAATCGGACGCCCGATCTGAGAGTTATTGGCTTTTCTGTCCTAGGGGCCCGATTGGTTTTTTAAGCTAAAACCAACCCGAACATACTCCAGCTGTGCCCAAACCTCAAGGGGAGTAAGCTAAAAGAACCGTATCACTAAGAGGAATTAAATGAAGTCGACGTCACGTCAATCGGGCATCTGGAGCACATGTTATAAGCGTTTCCACTCCGAGGGCCCGGTTGGTTTCGTGTTCGAACCAACCCGAACGTAGCCAAAGTTCTCCAAAACATTGAGTGTAATATACCAAAACCACCGTCTCGATCAATGGATCCCAACGCAACATACGGTGCATCGATCAGAAGTATGTCGCCCGTGATGTGGGTGAAAGACCGAAAATGGTCCGAAATGGGGGGTCTGGGCCAGGCCCGACCCGGACCAACCCCCCATAGGTCGGCCCGAACTAGGTCGACCCGACCCAGATGGGTACTACCCGGCCCAGCTAGGCACGACCTGGCCCGGTCCGTGCGACCCGCCCCGGCCTGGCCCGGGGGGGGGGGGGGTGCGCTGGCTCGGCCAACGGGCCGAGCAGCGGGGGACGCGGTCCCCCCTCCTCTGTGCTCCGCGGACGCGGCGGGCGTCGCGTCCTCCTCTGGATCCCGCCCGGCTACCTGCTGTCGTGGTTCCTGTCAGCGACGCGCCGACGATGCCTTTTGCGGACCACCGGACGCGCTCTGGTAGTCCGATTTACCCGCCATATGCACCTGTATCTCTCTCGGGACCTGTTCTTCACTGCAACGGCTTCCACACGCTATTGTGGTCCCGTTCCATTGCCGCTTTTCAACACGCGCACAGACAAACAAACTGCGGAGGGTCGTGGCCGTATTTGTTTGGCTTGCGCCCTCCATGTTAGTTGATAACAAAAACGGTCGAACAACAATAATGTTAAATGAAAAACAAGGCACAAAAATTAGTTAGGATTGAATTTAATTCCCAAAAATTCCCTTGCAGATAATAATCCCCAACCCGCAAATAATAATCGTTTGCGGATCAACTTGATAATGAGTTGATCCGCATTCATGTTTTAGAGGAAAACAAACATGGGAATATTAGCATTATCAAAATAAACCCCTACCTCAACAAGGAATATGATCATCGGCGTCGCGGTACACGACGTCGCGGAGAAGAGGATTGTCGGCGTCGCGGTACACGGTGTCGCGGAGAAGAGGATCGCAGGCATCGGCGCGTCGTCGATTTCCGAGGAACTAGTGTTCTTCATCAGAGGCCGGCATTCTTCGTCATCGGTCTTTTGTCAGAGCTTTCTACCGTGGGTCCTCAATTCATTTTCCAAAGGGTTGATTAATAAAAGAATTAATCCTCACGTTGTGTTCATTAATATGGTTCATTAACGAGCCTAAACTAATGAACCTATTAAACACATGGGAGTTGCTGTTACACAACCAAAAGGACGAGTAATTAAATGGACCTCATTTATTTATCGTCGTTACACTACGACCCGCCAACTTCTACTCAACGGTGGAAGAAAAAGAATAAAATAACTTATAGTTATTTTATTATATACAATTATCTTTCTGAAGGTCTAAAAACTTAACGTTTTCGTCTGATCCTTGTTGGTTGAAGTTAAGCATCGCCTAAGAGAATCCTGGATCTACGAATTCATCGGTGCCCTTGGATTTTAATTCCAAGAACCGGTTCAAACGTAAGAAAAACCCGCTCATTCGTTCACTGAACATACCTGAGCTAAACTTCTAAAATTAATACCGGGCACACCGGGCCTTAGAATCAAGCACCGTCAGAAACTACATACTTGTAAAATCCCTAAGAATTAAAAAAATCCTTGAAATTTATAGGTGTTTATACTAGTGGTATGTGCTTTTTATTTCTATATCTGTTTTGGATGATATGATGGTGATATGCAACCAACACTCTACTTGGATCCGCTTCAGATGGGGTTCATAGCATGAAGTCTTTATCAGATTAGGCCATTTGGATTTAGATGTTGAGAAGGTATGAATTTTCCATTGGTTCTATGCCCATTCACTTCTGCACGGTTTTTCTAACTGAAGGTTCTTGCTTTGGTGAGGGATTGTCATCCTGGTACACTGACTGGGGAGGAGCTGATCATGTAGTTTGTTCAGGGTTACTTTCTGTTATGGTTGGTTTTCATTGTTTGATGGACATCATGGTTTCTCATGTTTTTCTTAAAAGTGGTTTGATAATAAAAAAGATAATTTTCAGTAATCACAAAACCTTTAATTATCCACACATACCCTTATGTATCCCTTAATGTTCTTTTACACAGATTCCAAGGTATCCCTTACAAATCCTAATGGCATGTAATAGTGGTACATGTTGTGACTAGTTTTCTAATCATAATTTATTATCTATTTTATTTTCATGGGGTCATGCACATCAATGTAGATCACACGAATCATATAGATATTTTCATAGAGATCATAGACCATACATTAGTTGTGGAGTCTTGAACATAGTCTTCAATATAGTGAAAATGGATGAATATAATGGCTCAAGTATGGTTGGTTGACCGAAGAAGGTGATAGTTTTGGGATGATGTGGGAGATGTAGTTGTGTTGATAAAATAATGGAATTTAAGTTATTATGGGAAGTTTCATGCACTAATAAATCCCACATTTAGTTTTTTTGTTAGGCCTCTCCCACTTATATATAGATACATAGATAATATATCAATAATAACTTAAGGGCCAACCAGTCCCAATAAGAACCCTTGATACTCTATCCTATACACCAGCTTCCACACTCTACACCACCTTTATAAATTTTATATTTTACCAATGTGTAAATTATATTCCTTAGTTTATAGGGATGCTCTTTTTTTACAAAAAGACACATTTTTGTCTTTGTTAAAATCTCATCAAAATAGTAGATATATTTTATTTTAAAAAAACTATATATTTTTTAATGTATCCAGATATAAATATAATAAATCCCTATTAAATTTAGTAAGAAAATTAAATTTAAAAAAATAAATAATGAAATTAAATTAAGAAAAATTTTCTATGATTTTGGAACAACACAATGATGGGTTTGTAGATTTAAACATGGATTTAAATTTAGTGACAATATAATGACATCATTAAATGAAACAGAAAAGAAGCATCATATAACTAATTCAAAATTAATTTTTATATGAATCACTTTCAAATCATATTTACATGACAGTAAGTAACTAAATATACTTAAAATGTCTATGAGGAATGATATCCAATATATATGAAGGATAAATAATGGTTAAGAATGTGATATTACATGTTTTTCACAAAAATAGTTTTTATATCAAGATAAATAAAAATGTTGAAATTGATGGTTTAATAAAAAATAATATTATGGTTGTCATATCCTTTCATGGATATAAAAATTAAATTATGTATGTGGTTATTTTGATGAATATAAAATAGATATTTCCACCTTTTTAACAAAAAATTCCTCTAACTAGAGGCAAATAATTTTACGAAGCTTTTTTTAAGGATTGTTCAGTAGAATGGTGTCTTACGGTATGAATATAAAAGAAAGGCAATTTTTTCAATCATACAAAGAGATATATGTCATTCATATAGACAATATTGGTCACAAAAATAATTAATGATTTGTGAGTGACGATTTTTTCACACTAGTACTAGGACGTTCAGGTGCGACCTAGGTTAGTTTTGTAGAAATCTTCTATAGACTTGTTTCATTTGTGGAAAAGTTGGGAAAAGAGTCAAAACATTTCCCAGGAGGCTTGATCATGAGGGTGGGAATTCAATTTGTCACGAAATCCTGAAATAATTTTCCCATTAGATAGATTTCTAAAATTAATTTTTTTTTGAAATCATTTTTTTGAATGGATTTGGTAAGAAATTAACTAGGCAACGATGATTTATTTTGAAAAAGTTGAATTTAAATTCAAATATTGTATTTAAGATATCATGATTGAAAGATATAAATATTATCAAACTAAAATCATATAATAGAATATTTAAAACTATTTAATTAATCATTATATTGAGCTTAGAGGTATAATAGTGGAGTTTCATTTTTAGAAAATCAAGATCTAGATCTTCAATTAAAGGAAACACATTACAAAAGTCTAAAGGAGGGAATTTTACATTTTTCTCTATTAAGAGTGCTAAGAAAATCCTCTGTAATAGTGGCCAGATGCACTCTAGAGGCTTTAGAGATACCTTGAATAGAAAGTCTATCAGTAAGATAGTTGGCTTCATGGTAAAAGTGTGTGATGATAATGTTCATTGAGGAAAAAGTGTCAAGACATTTAATCCACTTCAAAGTAAGCTTCTAGGAAAGTTGAGGATGGTTCTTTCTAACAGCATGCATGATAGTTGAGGAATCACTTTCAAACCAGAGATTGTTATAGTTTCATTAATGAATTGACTCCACTGATTTTATTAATGCCATAATCTAAGCTTCAAGGGTAGTGGCATGACCACAAGAGCCATAAAATCCATCAAGCAAGTCATTATTGTGGTCACAAAAAACAATACCATATCCAGCTAGTCCAGGTTTTCCCTTTGAGTCACCATCGATATTGTATTTAATCTAACCTGTAAAGGGGGGAGTCCAGAAAATTTCTATAGTGCCTATTGGTTTAGGAAAGTTACCTGACAAAAGAAGGCTTCATTGAACTGAAATTTATTTTATAGAGTTGTCACATTGTTCAGTGTGAAACTAATTTTCACTTCAAGTCATTGAAAGAATATTTGAAATGGAAACATGATGATTGAAAGGAACATTGTCATGCCTAATTTTATTTATGCTTTTCCATAAAGTGTGAAGAGTTTCATCCCAAGCGACAAGGAAAAGGATGTGGATCTTCATGGAGAACTGTTCTGCTGAAATAAAATGTAATAAATCTACAATACCATTGTCATGAGGGATCAAAATTCCAAATAGATAAAATATAATAATCCAGAGGGAAGCAGCGGTTTTGCGGGAAAGGAATAAATGGTCCAGGTTATCAGTATGTTTGTGGCACAAATCACACCTTGAGCATAAAGAGATATCGACATTTCGAAGTATGTTGCCCACATGAAGTTTTTGCAGATGTATTCTCTAGAGGAGAGTAAAACGTGAAGGTTGTACCCATCTTTTGAATTGTTTGACAGCATTGGAAGTATTTCCATGCATTAAGTGGTTGTAAAAGAATTTTGAGTCATGAATTCAATTTGCACTTGGTTCCAAAACCATGATATCATCAGAATTATGGATATCAAAAGAATTGAAAAAGTGAACAATATGTGGTAGAAGGTTGTTGTTCGGCTTGAGATGATCACAAATAGATGCATCAAAATCAACATCCATTGTTTCAACATTAACACTGTCAATTAATGGAGCCCATGTTTAGTTATCCCTCTAGAATTTTAGGTTGGAAGAGGAATTCCACAATCAGTGGGAGCGACTATTAATCTATTGAAACATCTTTTCAAACCCAAAGAAATAGAATATTGCATATATGTCAACATTCCAGCAATCAATCTAGTAAGGAATCTAGATCTAAGGAAATCAAGGGATCTTGATTTTACATTAATTAGCCTCCAAATAAATTGAGCTTAAATAGAATGAATGAAGAGCTCAATATTCTTAATACCAAGTCCCCCCATGTTGAGAGGTTGACAACATTTATTCTATGGGGAAGTAATAATATTTTTTTCAAGAATACTACCACTCCAAAAAATCCTCATAAGGGAATTGATAACCTTAATAGTAGAAACAGACCTAGAATACACCATAAAAGAGTAAACAAGTTTGGAAATGATCACATGTTTGACTAAGAAAATCCATCCTACCATTGAGAGAGCTTTTCCTTTCCAGTTAGAAAGAGTTCTTTTAAGATAACTAACCACTTCAGAAAAGTAGGTTGAGCGCGGTCTACCAAAGAACATTGGGACTCCATGATATGTGAGAGGAAGGAAACCTTCCTTAATGCCAAGATTCTGAATCCTACAATGCTTCCTCGACTCAGATATTTTATTCCCAAATAAGATTAAAGATTTTTTCCAGCTTACCTCCTATCCAGATAGCATCTCATGGTGATGGAGGATGGATTTGAGGTTTTTAATGTTTCTTTTGTCTCCATGAGTGAAGAAGATAATGTCATCCAAAAAGAGAAGATGGGAGGGGGCATAGGTACCTTGTGTTTCATGAAGAACATTCAGATTCCCTTTTTCAACATTGTAAGTTGTCAATCAGCTGAGATAATCTTTTTCAATTGAAATGATAGTGGCAGAAAAGGGGTCTCCTTACCTTACTCCTCTAGAGCACATAAAATATCCTTCCAGTGAACCATTAATAAGGATAGAGATATATTCTAAGCTAATAAAAGTATAAGACCACCATATGAAGGTCGGATGAAACCCTAACTTATGAATAATTTTACCAATGAAGTCCAATTTGATGGTGTCAAATTCTTTTCTGATGTCTAACTTGAGGGAAATACTCCCTCCTCATGTAGGATTTTGAAGGAGGTACACACATTCAGATGCATTATAGAGAGAGTATTATATTCTTCTACCTTTTACATATCCAAACTAGTTCTAGGAAATAATTTTATCAGAGATACTGGCAAGCCAGTTAGCCAGGATTTTAGTGAGGATTTTTTGTAAAGTGTTGATCAGGGAAACAGTTCTAAATTGACTAATATCACTTTCATTCTCAACCTTTGGAATTAAAGCAATGAATTGTGCATTGATTCCCTGAATTTGAGATCCATTAGTAAAAAAATACTTGACCAGCCTACAAACATCTTCCTATATGATATCCCAGTAAAATTGGAAGAAGTGGTTGGTGAATCCATCAGGACTAGGAGAGCTATCTTTTTTATGTCCAAAGAATGCATTCCTTATTTCAACATCAAAGGGTATTCTGATCAGCATAGAGTTTTCATCATCAATGACAAGGGTTGGGATAATGCCATCCAAAAGTTCTCCATTCCATTTTGGACCATTAAAGATACTCATATAGAAAGATACAATGTGGTCTGAGAGACTCTGATTGCCGTCAAGAATAACATCCCCATCCTTTAGAAGAGAGAGTGGCATACTAACAATTTTACTTCCATGGATGGCATTAAAAAACCTGGTATTTCTATCACCATCTATAAGCCACTTTTCCTTGAAAACATCCTTTTGTATATTTTCACTGAGAGTAATAAGATTTTTTAGATTTGAGGAGAACTTAGCTTCCTTCCCATCCATACATGAAAAATCAGTAGTGGTCATTGATTGTTGAATGCCATGTAACCTATTCTCAATATAATCAATTTTCTGGTCTAGGAGGATGAATATGGATTTACTCAAATTCTTCATCTTAATCTGGAGAGATCAAAGTTTGAAAACACAAGATAAAGGGTGATTGTTTTCACCAATGCTCCAAGTATCTTTCACCAATTGTGAACATTCAGAAAGAGTAGTCCAAGAATTGTTGAACCTAAAGGAAAGAGGTCATCTCTCACTTTTTTGAATAATGTTAGACATGATTAGATGATGGTTAGAATTATTTTTGGTAAGGTTCACACAATATATAGTCTTCCAACTATCAAGAATATGATCATTAACAAAAGCACGATCAATTCTACTACCCCCATGCCATTCAGATGTTTTCTATACCATGTATACTTAGCTCCCAGCCGATTAACCTCAATCAAATTTGATTTTTAAACAAAAAGTCGAAATAAATCCATAACAGAGATAGTAGAAGAGTGTCCAAGTATTTCATCTAAATGGAGAATATCATTTAAATCACCCATAATCATCCAAGAATAATCTATATTATATGAAGATTAGAGTTGTATTTCTAAAAGTCTCTTCTAACCAGGTAATTGTTGGAATCAGAAACCATTGAGCAGTAAATGTTTTGAGCTTGGAATGTGAATCTACAGGTAATTATTGGTTCACGAACAGATAAAAGAGTGGGGTTGACAACCCTACAATGCACCAAGATCCACAACATATCACGATCATTTTCATAGGTAGAGATGAAGAGAGTGTAACCATGTTTTTCAAGAGGAGAACCAGAACTAGTGTCTTTTGTTTTTGGTTCACCAAGATCAATGACATCAGGTTTATATTTATTCTCAAAAAGCTGTAGGGAACTCAAAGTGCCAGATTTTTCTATTCCCTAGTAGTTCCAGAAGAGAATTCTCATTATAGACTTTGTGTGGGGTTGAACCCCTTTATTTGTAGGTCATAAATAACCTTAATCATTTGAGATCTTCTTGGTTTAATACTTTTTGGGGCCTCTGTAGAAGAAGACTTTTCTAGGGTAACTTCAGCATGATTTACAACAATATTGAGTGTATCCCTTCCAGGATTTGCCTTCAGATGCAATTTTGTACAGATCTAGGAATCATCCTACTTAGGAATCTGGTTAGACAGAAGTGAGAAATCATCATCTTGCTTTCTCACTTCATGGTCTTCCAGAATGGTCCCCTTGCATACCTAATTGGATCCATGTTTTGATAGAGAAGTGTCTAGAATATGATCAGAGGGAAGTGAAATATTATCAATGTCAGATTGACAAGTATCCAGAACCTCGATCATCCTTGAGTTAATGAGATCTAGGGTAACGTATTCATATTGCAAGTTAATCACAGTATTGAAAATGTCATTCGACAACTCTATTTGTTCTTTGGACACTTCTTGTAAAGAATTAGAATCACCAAGGTCTTGTTTCTTTTCCTGGGAACAATGGTGGTCTTCCTCTTCAGCAATGTCAGCCTGGGATTTTCTAGATCCAGCAATTTGTTCAGCTTCAACATGCATGACATTAGTGGGGTCTTTTTTGAAATACTTTTTAGCAGTGACTGGTTTCTTCCTAGGATAAGCTTTCCAAGAATTATTTATTTGTGATGGAATTATGGTCCTTTGATAAATATGACACTGATCAATGATATGACTGACCATCCTTCAATACTCACAATACATAGGCAGGTTATCAAATTCTAAATAAATGCCTTTAAAATGTACATTAACAACTAATAAGACACATTCAGGAGAATGATATTCCATGCCAATTTCAATCAGAACTCTGGAAAAGAATCCAAGATCTCTATTGATAGTATTTTGTTCAGTCTTCAAAGGAGTACTAATTCCTGATGCAATGAAATTACAGATATTGGGGTGCTAGTAAATCCATGGAAGCCCATGGATCCTTGTACAAACCTGTGCAACAGACTGCTTCTGTGTAAACAGATTAAAGTGTGGGTCCCATTCAGAGAGACAGAAGAATCCTGGCTTCAAATTAAGAGATCCAATATGCTAGACTTGATTCAAGTCATCCTGTTTCTTTCTCATAATAGATGTGTCCAAGCATAAAAAATTTGAAAATCTCCAAGCATTATTTGATAGTTTTGGGATCTGCAGTAATAGTGATTGCGCCCTCACCAGTCATTTTAACAATTGGCGGTTTGACCTAAGATCTCAAAGGATGTGAAGCCCCGTGCGAGCTTCTACAAAAGATGTCCCTTCATTTTTATGAGCCTTAGGTCCCAATACATCCTCATGATTTTCATGTGGAAGAGGAAATCTCTCCCATGCAGGATTAAACAAATCCATTGAGAAGAATCAAGACTAGAACATGATTTGATGTTTATCTGGGAAGACTGGAATAAAATCTGTCTCGCGCACGCTCCCCTCCATCTAGAAGAGTTTAATATTATATTACTAGAAAATAATAATATTAGTGAATTTCAAAAAGTGTTTTCAATGATTTTTTGGGAAAATATTTGTTGAAATTACTCTTTTAGGTAAGGTTATAAAAGATAAAGAATATTTATACAAAAAATATAGAGAATAAGTTGCCATTATGATTAAGATTTCAAGTAATAAAAGGAAATAAAATAACATATTTCTTGTTTTCAATAGTGTGTAATAATGAAATAATCTACTAATGAAGATATGTTACCTTGAAGGAAAATTGTGAAATTTAACTTAAATATAGAGGTTTTAAGTTGAAACTTCATTTTATAATTAAAAAAACAAATATTGTTCAAAAATAGGTAAATATAACATTGAGTATTACTTGAATGATCAAATATACAATACAATAATATTGATTGGAATTTTATATGGATAAGAATCACTTAACTTTTGAATAATATATACTAAGGGGAAATGAAGTAAAATGGTTATAAAAAATTTTGAATATCAATCATGATGAACTATTACATATATTTTTTGTTACTAAGAGGTATAAAAAATGTTGAGTGAAAGTTATAACTTTTCTTCTAACTATTTTTCCAATTATCTAGTTTTTTAGGTCACACTATGGCCTATTGTATTATGATGATGATTTATATATAAGGATGGATACAAAATCAAAAAATAAGATATGATAATATCCTACACCTAAAAGACTAAATTATTTTTATGGATATTTTTTTAACTTATATACTTTTTTGGATAATTAATATGATTAAAAGATTAAAGTAATGTAAAGACAATTTGTTAGATTATTTAGAAGAATGGAATTGAAATAATTGAACTGTATCCCATTAAAATTTAATTTTTCACCATTAAAAGAGGAAAAAGATTATTTCGATAATTTTTTTGAATATAATGAGTTACTCACTGATTTTACAACCTGATTTGAAACCTCATAATGAAAAATTAATAATAAAATGAATGAAATATTCTAAAAAATTACACTTGGTGAATATAGGAACAATAATAAAAATATTCTTGAATGTCGATGTGTAATGATATATATTGTTCTTATGCTAGACATAAATTATTTTTTTGAGTTTCTAAAGTCTAGAATGAGAGACAATAGTAAATTTACCATATTTTTTAATCTTAATTTTTTTTAATTATTTTATTGAGCTTCGAATGGAATTTTCACATGGATTTTTTGTGTGAAATTTTTAGCTACTTCGAATATATGGGGTAGTTAGTATTCATTATGTTAATAAATACTTATCATATGAGACTGAAATATATTTTCATACAAATTGAATCTCATATTTAAATTCTATCATTTTTGTAATGTTCAAAATGAGATATTTTCCATATGTGGGAAATAAAATTTATATCTAGGAATAAAGGTTGGGATCGAGCATATTTAGGTATTTCCATAAATAAACTAGTTGAACTAATATTAAATTATAAATATGTTGTCCTTCCAAATGTTCTAGGGATAATCATTTTAGATTAAATTACACAAACTGTGGATTTAAGGATTTATTGTAAATGGAATCACCGTGGGTCAGATCAAGGAATGAGTCAGAGGCATGTATGAATCATATTTAAGGGTGAAGGATTTTGATGTGATGATGTTATCACTATGAGGTCTAATTTTCATTTTGTTATCTGGTCTTTTAATTCATTATTGTAACACCATTATATTTTATGAAATATTTTTTTGAATAAATTTATTTTCTTCGATATCGTTCATTAAATGAAAAATTTATTGTTAATGAACTCTAATAAACAATTAATATTATTATTTAAACTGGACAATTATAAATTAGCCCTTAAATATGGCAGTATTAATAGTAATAAAATAATTTAAAATTAAATATAATGGTTTTAAAAAATGAAAATATATTCCAAAATAAATAATTAGTTTTTACTAATGTATTTTTATACATCAAAAAAACTTTTTGGTCAAGAAAATGATTTTTGTTACTTTTTATGAACAAGAAATAAAATTAATTTTTGATGGTTTCAAAAAATATATTTGAAAAATAAATTAATTTTCTAAATATACACTCCTAAATTATATATCATTTATTTTATAGAATGTTATAAAAAAATTATTTTTTAATGAATAGTTAAAAATATTTATTTTTATAATAAATCACCTTATGGTTTAAATTATTTACAAGTTAAATTTTATTTTTAGATCTTTTTAAAAGTCAAATTAGTTATGTTATTTATTTATCAATCTAATATAGTTTATTTATATCAATTTAATATTTAATTTTGTTGTTAAAAATTTATATATCCTTCTAAATTTTCTCTTTGGAAAACCACATTTTCATCGCATTTGCGTGATTAATATTATTTTAAATTCTTCCACTTATGTGATTATAATTTGGTAAAATGTATTCCATATTTATAATCATAATAATTTATATTATATAGGGAGTTATAATTAATTTTTTCATAAATAATAGTAAATGAAATAAAAATTAATTATCATGACTAAGGTTAAAATAAGGTTTTTCGTGTAACATGGATTGTGTTAATATTAATTTTCCACACACATAAGATATTTATTTAATAAAATAGATTTAATATTTATAATAAATTGGTATGAAGTATCTAATAATTTTCATTTTTTATTTTCTTCTTATGGGAAAAATTACCCGGGTAAATAAAAAGATACGAGTTGTTGTGCAGAAAACTAAAATGGTAAAATTAAGTTAATTTAACAGTTAATGAATAAAAAGATTATTTTGATTTGTTTTTTATAAATATAGATAAACCATATATTACATAAAATAATTTATTTATAATTTTTTTCCCTTGGGGTGATAGTGACTTCTCAGTATTGAGTAGTTTCGAGTATTTACAAAAATCTACTCCTCTTTAATTAAAAAAGGGAATTCCTATCCTCACTTATTCAAACCTATTATGCTCTTTGACTCAAAAAAACCTACCAAAACACCTCCCCAACAACCTTATATATTATATAGATCTTATTTTTATCCCAAAACACTAACCCTAGGGTCCTTAATAAGATATCAAATGTCTGCTTTTCTAAGAGTAGGTATCTATAATCAGTAAACCGCATCTTTATTACCTTTTCTCTTACCACCTTCATTCATCTATGAATAAATAAAATATAGTAACACCAGTGTATAACATAAAACTATATGTTATTATGTTAATTAAATAACTAATATCCATCTCCTCTTCCGTCAAATGGGAAATGAAACTGTCAATCATGTGTACGATGGACTACCGCCTCACAAACCAATGTAATTTATTTTCCATCACCACAACTCTTAACTAAATTTAATGATTTATTTAATGAATATATGTGATATTAATGATATTATTATACTTATTTAATTATAATCTCACATATACATTCTTACATTCCATTCAATGGGAATACGATAAGGTCACTTGTTTGTATAGTGGACTACCGCCTCAAGAAGCAATGTGATTTGTTCTTGATGTAAGATTTAAATAGAATGTAATAAAGAAATTTATAAATAATAATATGTGATATATATTAAATAAATATTATTATTTATATTTTTTATAATATTTATCTTTATTTTATTTCATTCTTCAAAAATATTTAACCAACATTCATTTTTATATAAGACCTACATTAACCATAAACTGTTTAATACTTTTTCTATATCTATTGTCATTAGAACAGTGTAAATAAATATTTAATAAATATATATTATATTTATATGATTTTTAACATTATATAGATAATGTATCCATCATCCAAGTAAAAGGACCAAAAATGCCAAATCAAAACATAAATTAAAATCCATAGAGCTATTACCTGAAACATGAATTTAATAAAGAATTATTAATAAACGAGTAATAAAACCTCAAAAGAAAATCCTATATGATATTATATATATAATTATAGTTCAATAATATATAAATAATAAAAAATATTTATAATATAGGAGGTATAATGTGTATGATAGATGTCGAGACATAAGGTAAGATATTTTTCCCTAAAACTGCCTTCTTTGTGACATAATTTATGTTATGCACTTATTTTATAAAAAGATTCAAAAAAATATATTAATGTTATAATTTTTTTCTATATTCCTTTTTACACATGATTAAATTTTTTAAAATGGTTTAAAATGAATCTTCTTGTCGTTTTCAAAAAGAGGCACTTCTTACTTTTTATCAAAAAAATGTGAAAGGAATCCTTGTTTCAACAAGAAGAACATGAATAGAATCACCCATATTCATGAACAAAAAATGTTTTAAATATTAATTTTTAATTTTTAATTATTATTTTCTTTGAAAAATATTCTCACAATGTTTTGTGAATTTTTAGTTTTAAAATGTGATTTTTAAAGATGTTATTTTCTCAAATAAATATTCCAAGTTATTTTACATTAAAAATATTTTTTTTTCATTTAAGATGAAATCCTTTGACGTTAATTAATTTTTATAATGTAAATGATAAAATATTTGTTATATCTCTAGATTGTTTATATTTATGTTGAAAAGATGTTTATAAAACACCTTTCTTTTCATGGTTTATCCTATAATGAAATGTTTTAGAAACCTATTTACTTTTTTGGGTTATGAAATGATAAATGATTTATGAGTTTTTTGAAAAAACATGTATGGGTTATGTGACAGGTGCGACCTATATATCCCTCCAATTCATTGAGAAATTATAGATAACTAATGAGTTAATTATCATATGTGTGCCTCTATTTTCATTCTCACACTATTATTCATGAACCTGCTATCATGTCTATAACATTAAGAGTGGGACTAATGTTCATGTCCATAAGATTAAATGTGGCCCTGTTTATATGTTCATGATATTTTGGAAGGACCTGATTTCACGTTCTTATTATAATGAGTGAACCTGTTTCTATTTCTATATGTTCACAGTGTTATAATCTTATTTGTTTTCCACAAATGATTATCTTTGGGAAATTTTATGTTCTCATGGATCATTTTATTTGTTTCCATTATTATTTATGTCTTATGAGCTACCATGATTTATTACATCACTCAATTATATGATCTATTATATACAAGGTACGACTTTCTAATTTTAATCTCAAGTTATTATACCTTTATGATCATGTTATTATTTTGTGAACATTGACATTTCACTTTATTAAAATTAATTAGAATCTGATTTCACCCTTTATTATGTATTTTTTCCAAGGTTATGAAGAAAATGATTATGTAAGATAAGTCTAATAAGGGTTCTAACTACAATGAAATTATTGGGTGAATATGTAGTTCACCTATGAACCAGTTGTTTATGTTTCCAAATTTCCAAAGGCACTAGACATAAATGATTCTTGCATGGATCCTTATGTGAAATAATTAATATTCATCTATTGAGATCTAATATTTATGTATGAGATGTCTGGGTTGATATATTTTATATTAGATTAAGGTTTAGTTAACTATTAAAATCTAGGATGACAAAACATTAGTGAAGAACCCATATGATGAGTCTAAGTATATGGAAACATTCTAAAGTTTTGGTATGGAAGAGATTATATATTTTTTCAATGAAATATATCCTTGTTTGGATAATAATAGTGGATTTGGTTCAAGAATAGTTGTACCATGGGGTAATAACTCAAAAAAGGCACATAAGGTGTGTCTCAATCATTACCTTATATACAATAATGGGCCTTACTACGCACCTTCTTTTCCACTCCCATGTATATTCTTTGGTTATTTCAAATTTTCCTTTAAAATTGTAAAGAATTATTTTAATAGATTATGATCATGAATAATGTAGGTTAAAACTAATGTGTTATTGTTTGAAGATAAGGTTCCAGGATTTTGACAGCCTTTTAATTTTCCTTGATTATGTGACTTCTCACTATGATAATTATTTCTCACATAATGAATTCTAGTTTTAGTTAAGGATGTAAACTAAAGGATTGATATGAAAAATAAATGTTGTGGAATGTTAAATGGATATACTTATGATAAATCAAGTGGATTATAATATGGGATGCAGTACATTTAATTTTTTTCACTCAAATAGCTAATTTTAATAGTGGATAAAATTAGTCATGTTTAAATTCATGATTTACTAAGGAAGGAGATACATGCCATTGAATTTTTTATGTGGAAACTTATTCCTTAATTCTATGGTAATTTTGATCCACCCATTGATGTGAAATAGATAAATGATATTGGAAAAAATATTTTTCTTACACCAGTGTTCAAACCTTGAAAGTACTATCCTAACCATTTGACACATGAAAGGAGAATCATATTAGTGGTGAAATATTATTAAGAATACGAAGAAATAAGATGAAATTAATTTTTTGGAATGGGATGGATTTAAGGGGGAATTTTTCAGTATGTACATCCCTCATATTTTATGTACAAACCTGGATATATAATTCCTTGCGATTAAAAAGAATGAAGATGAATCCACTAGTTACTATGATGAAAATTTTATAATTATTTCATGGTACAATTCTTGTTTAATCATTATACCTACTAGAATAATTTATCTATTATTTAATGGTATAAAAAATTCTTTGAAATAAAATATCTATAATAAACTTTGGAATCAATAAATAAATCATTCAATGTGAATTCAAAGCTGATATGGATTCAATATACCCTTATAGTTCTGGAGACAAAAAATGAATATGTGATTTAATAGAAACTCCAATGATATCTCACATTGATGGAAGAAATTTTTTTAAACTACAACCTTCCAGATGCTTTGTATGGATCACTCTGAAAATTTTATAAAAGGAACTAGAAGGTTTTCTAAATGGGGTTATCCTGGACAATTATAAAAAGTCTATATATGTGATGTGAAGAGGTAATTCCATGAAATGAATAGAGATAAAGCTCAACAGAATGAATCACCCACACTATAGTTTGTAAAATTCAAATATTTTATGCATTATACAAATAAAAGCCCTAAAATAATGGATAATTAGGATGATAATCCAAAATATAATTTTAATACAATGTAAAAATGGAAATATTATGAAATAACAACCACTAAATTGAATCATGATAATTTTGGAACTTAATAGAATTGAATTTCTTTTTGGACATTGTATTAATGAGCAATATGAAATTATTATTATGAATACATTAGTGAAATTTTATTTTCGTAGGATAATTTATCATATCACTATATATAGTTCTAGGAATAATTAAATCACATTTGATATTCTGAATCAACTTATGATCATCTCTCGGTGAAAGGTTGAATGCAGACTTCCAATTGGAATTTTTATGTCTATGATATGAGATATTTTATGAAACAAAAGTGATCTATATTTTTGGAAAATATATTATTTTATTATGACCTTTTGAATTTATTTGGTTTTATATGTTTTGGTATAAGACTTTATTATTATTATATTGATCATTGAAGGATATGAGATTAATTCATTCTAATTCTTTGGATTCAATTTTTAGACATATGTATTTTGGACGAGACATAATGTTAACACTTCATGGAATGGATTATGTTGAACTTTTGACCTTATTGGATATATTTTTAAAACCATTTTGGTTTTGGTAATCATTAGAGTCTGGATGAATTACTTACGAATCTTATGAATATTTCAGTCATTTCAGCATGAAAATTTCATCATGAATCATCCTTTCATAGATGAAGTGGAAATTGATTGAATCACTGCTAAATGATGAACTTTTTATCATAATAAAATGTGAACTTGGTCCCTATATATTTAGTCCTTATTAAAAACTTGTTCATATTGGGACATTAGTATATCATTTGTCGCTTCCACCATATCTCTTTTAAGTTTACATTTTGGTCTATATATCTCTCTTCACAATGTACACACCAGAATCGTCTAATTAATTGAACTTAGAGGTCACAACACAACATCATTATAATTTATACAAATAATTTCTAGAAGATATTTTTGAATATAAAGAGAGGTCTCTATGGAATAAGACCAATCACTTGGTCAATGCTTTGTGGCGAAACTACTGGCATGAGGAAGCTATGTGGGAACCTAAGGATGTAATGAGGATGAAGTATCCTCAGTTTTTTTACTATTATGATGGAATTTTTATGGATGAATTAATTTTAATGAGGGTATAATTTAAAACCTTGAGATTTTATGATATATATTTTTTTGAAATAAATTTAATTTCTTTGACAGTTTGTATTACACGCATCACCGAGTTTTAATGAATTGTGATATACTATTAATATAATTATTTAAAATTTTCCATCATAACCTTGACATTAATTTTTTAAATTATGGATTGGAGTAAAAAAATGTTGAAATTAAACAATAAATGTTCTATATAAGTTAAATTTATTTATAAATAAGAACTTAATTTTTAGTAAAGCCTTTCAATGCTTCGAAAATAACTCTTTCTCAAAAAATAATTTAATAACTCTTTCAAAAAAATTAATTAATTATACTATTAAAAACATTACGTGAAGAAATAAACATAATTTTATCAATATTCATGTCAATATTATATTTTTTTTAATTGTTTATAGTTTTTTGAAAAGATGAATTTTTTTATCAATAGATATAAAATAATGATTTTTATTGAACACTACTTGGTCATTTTCAGAATTTTATAGATTAGTTTTATTTTAATATGTGTTTAAAAGTATTATTAGTTCCATTATATGTTTATTAATCATATTTATTTTATTTTAATCAAATTAATTTAGATTTTGGATATTAAAACATTCATTACTTTAGAAAATTTTCCCTTTTGAAACCCTCTTCTTCGTCATGTCGATAGGATTAAAATCAAAATACATTTTTACACTTATATGAATTAAATTTAATAAAATTTATTAATTATTTGGAATCATAATAATTTAAAAGAAATTAATTTTATAAATATTTGTATAGACAACAAAAATTAATTACGATGATTAAGGTTAATATAGGTTTTCACGCGTTAAATGCGTTAATGTTAAATTAAATTTTCCATACATATAGTAATTTTATTTAATAAATTGGATTTAATTTTTATAATAAATGGTTTAAAATTATCTAATTTGTATCAATTTAAATTTTTATTAATTGATAATTTAGCTAGGTAAAAAAATAATTTACCTTACGGAAAACTAAAAAACATTATGCATCCTTAATGGATACGAAATAAAAAGTTACAAACCTGTGTTATTTTTATCATGGAGGTGTTTCTAGAGAAACTAATCCAGAAATAACAATATTTAAATTTTTTTTGGAACATGGGGTGAGAGTTACTTCACATTATTTGGTAGTTTTTGGTATTTACAAAAACAAATTCCACTCCTCCTCAATTATAAATGGGAACTTACTCTCCTCACTAATTGACACATCCCAATCAACTTGAATCCACCAAAACCATCCCTAATACCACCAAAAAATAATTATTATTTTTCTAGATCTTATGTTCATCCCAAAATTCCAACCCTAGGGTTGTTGAAAATATATCCATAGGGGGTTTTTCTATGAAATGGTAATTATCCTCCTTTTTTTACTTCTTCTCTTACAAATTTCAATAATTTGGTAATTATTTTAATATCTATACTTTTTTAAAAAGTAAAATAAAATTTTATTATGTTTTTTGAATAACATATATCCTTCTCCCTTTCCTTAGAATGTGAAACAAAACTGTCAATTTTGTGTACTACCTATTACCACCTTGTGAAATGATGAATTTTTTATTCATAACCACCTCTCATGGATAGATATAACTATAGAATTAAAATTTATATATTATATTTATGATATTATTATACATATGAAATTATATTATCATATCTTTATTCATACTTTGAATTATATGGGAATATAATAGCGTCGCTCGTGGGTACGGAGGACTACCGTCTCATGGAGTAATGTGATTTGTTCTTCATTTGTTCTTTATATAGAATGTAATTAGGATTGGTTAAAACAAAAATATATTATATATGTGACATAAAAATTATTCTGTTATTTTAATGTATTATTTAACTTATATTTTCTTCATATATTGTGAAAATCAAAACAACATCCATGCGTACGTCAGGCCTATAGTCTCTACGAATGTGGTAATTAATTTTCTATCTCCATTTTTTATAGATATCTATGAATAAATATATGAGGAATATATATGATATTTATTTAATGGATAAAATTATGAATATTATGGATCTATGATAAATGTAAAAGGACTAAAAATACCAAATCAAAACAGACGTGAAAAAACAATGCAATTATTACCCAAAATGTTATTTTAACAAGGAATTCTTAACAAAGGGTTCAAAAAGGTCATTATAAAATCATATATGATATGATATATATAATTAAGGTGGTTTTATAAACTCAATATAATCATATATTTATTATACATGAGTTTTTATCATGTACTAAAGATGTCGAGACTTACTGTAATAGTTGTTCTGCCTCAAATTGCCTTATTTGAGACATATGTTATTTTTTGATCCTATATTAATTTATGAGGGATTTGTAATTATCCATTTAAATATTATATCATTAATTTATTTAACCTCATGATCTTTACACTTTCCTCTTATTTTATTCTTTAATGGGTCTTATGATTCAAAAGTAACCTAATTGTTGATGGGTTGATGTCATAATCTCATTGTTTATCTCGAGGTTTTATGATTATTATTACAAAAATGAGAACTCATGAAATAACTCTAAAGAAAAAAAATAATTTTATTCCCATATAGTAATTTATTTAGAATACTTGGTTTCCTTTCTATTTTCTATCTTTATGTACCCAAGATTCTATAATAATCTAGTTTCACAAAATTAGCAGTATTTTCATCCTTGGTCAATTCCCTTTTTTCCATGTACATGTTTTCTAAAAATATTGTAATAAATTTTTACTATTGTGAAAATATTGTTTATATTATTATTTACACATGTTTTAATTTTTAAAAAAATGTTTTGAAAGGAATATTCTTGTCATTTTCTAAATGTGAAACTGTTAACTTTTTGTTGAAAATGTTAATGGAATCATTGTTATGACATGTATGTAATGAAAAATATTTCATTAATCTAGACCACCAAATGTATTAAATCATCCTTTATATGTTTAAAAAACTAATTACAAATAATATGATTTACAAAATGTTTTGTGAATATTTATTTGTATAATGGTTATTTCAAAGAAAGAATATTTTCTTTAATAAATGTTTTATGGGATTTTTCTTTCAAAATATTTTTTCCATCTGAGATGAAATCATTTAATATTGCCTAAGATTTACTAGGGATATAATCCATTTAAACCATATCTATTCTTTCCATGGATGTTTTATATCAAATATGAAAATAGTTTTCTGAAAGACATTTCTTTTCCCCAGGTTATAATACAATATAATTTTTTTGAAACCTATTTCATATTCTTAGGTTATGATGTGAAGAATGATTTATGATCTTTTGGAACAAAAATATATGGGTATATGATGTTCGAGACCATTATACCAATCCAATTCCTTGGTTAATTATGGATAACTCATGAATTAATTATTATATGTGTGAGCATGTTTTTATGTTCACAATGTTATAAATGGACCTCATTTCATATCCATAATATTATGCATCATCCAAGTGTTTTTATCCATAATATTAATAATGGGCCTGGTTACATGACCATAAGTTTATGTGAGGGATTTATTTAATGTCCGTAAATTAATAGGTGAACTTGTTTCTTTTTATACATGTATATGATGTTTTAAGCTTATGGGTATGCCAAAAATTTATGTATTATTCCAATGTTTTGGTCTCCTAACTCATATATTTTTATTACATTCTGATTACCTTTTTTTAACAATAAAGATTTATGCCATGATACAAGTTTATTATCAATGTTATATAGGTCAAGGTTTTTAAATGTTAATATCATGTTCCCAAACCCTTAATTCTCATGTAAAACTTATGTGACCATTGATATCTCCCTTATTTACCCATAATAAGAATCTGAGACCACCATTTTTTTGTTTACTTCCCTAGGTTATGAATAATGTTTATATATATGATAATATTATGAAAGGTTATATATATGATGAATTTTTTTTGGAGAAGATGTAGTTAACTTATGAACTAATCATTTACGTATCCATGTATTCAAAGGAATAATAATTAAATTATTCTATCATGGATAAATATGTTATATACTACATATTTTTCTATTAAGATGTAATATTTATGTACAAGATTTTTGGGTCTCTATAATTTTTCAAGATACTTCCATTCAAAATTTGTATTCTCTATAATGAAATGTGATGTCAACATAGGAAGTAATTAAGGTTAGATTAACCCTTGAATAATCAGATGATAATTAATTGTTATGATGATTTTTAAGCATAAAATGATTTATGGAATTAGATATATTAATATATTATATTTAATTCAAGAATATTTTTCTATATGTATATTTTTATTATGATTTCGTGATTAATATTAATTATTGTATTATTTAAGACAAAAAAATAATTAATTAAATAAGGATTATTTTTATTCTAGTGTTTTGTAACATGTGATGTTTGTTTCATAAAAATTTAATGAAATTTCCCCATAATTATTCCATTATTGATTGAGAAATACCATACATCCACTTGTTCTATGATATTATATTTACTTCAAATTAATCACATATTAGTCAGTCATGATTTAAACCAACCTCCAACCTTTAATAAATCATCATGTAAAATCTATTTCATTCCTATTATGGTTTAATCACAGAGGACCAGAATCGTGTTCTAGAATCATGTGGGTGATTAGGATTGATGATATACATAATGAAACATGGAGAAGTATTGAAATTATATTTGTAGAGGGATAGTGTTGGTTTGTACTATTTTCAAGAATAAAGTGTAGATTAGATGACCAAGAGTAGTGTTTTGAATGAAGGGTGGACATGATATTATACAAGGGAACAAAGGATGAATGAGGATACTCAAAGAATGGTTCAAGTTACTTATTGATGTGCAGGATACATAATAGGTGTGATTTTAGTTGATGTTTAGAGAAAATTTAATATGAAGATGTACCATGAGGATTCTTTGGGATCCTATGTAAATTTCCTAACTACTCATCATGTAGTCCCCAAGTCACATAACATATAAGTTAAATTCAATAACAGAAAGAATTTTTGAATAATTTTTTTATATCCATGAAACGATATAAAATCAATTGAACTTCCTGGGCATGTATCGACGTACTCCCTCATCTATTTTATTGGCCCCAAATGCCTCTGAGTCTATGTCGCATGTTGTATACATTGATTATACAACTCAGATAATTAAAACAATACACACCGAGAGATTATAAGGTTCCAAAATAAATGTTAATACCTTGGTGATTTATGAATTTTGACCCCATGGTGAACTAATCTATGTTATAACCATCCTTCTTATATTATAAATAAATTTCTTGTATTGAGGCATGTTACTCTATGTGTAGTGGCGACACACACCTTGATAGATTAGAAAGTATCACATGTCTTGAAAAACTATTAGACACATTGTATACATTTATTCTAATTATTTTAGTCGTTTTTAAATATTATATACTAAAATTCATGTAATCCATAAGTACATTTTTTTGTACTAGATATATTTCCTTGATTTCATTATCTTCATGTCCAAGTAAAATAATAAGACATATGAGTAGTCGATACTAAATTATTTTCCACATAGAATATAAAGATTTATTCCCTATTATTAGTAGACACTATTTTAAATACTTTTTGTTTGGTTATGTACCTATTATTAGAGGAAATTATATTAGTGTAAGGGATATATATTTGGTGGACACAATATATTTGTATCCCTCATAACATATATTAAAACAAGGGGATATTCCCCCTTATTTATTATGAAATTTATAGTCCATTTGTAGGATTAGGGTTAGAGTTTCCATCCATATGTTGTTGGTCCTCTTTCCAATCTTGGGGTATGTACCCCCTTAATCTGGATGTGGTGAGGGTACCCAATACTATATGTGGATTTGATAACACCATTGATGACAAACTGGTTCTAGGGAGTGGTTCCTCTTCCAATAGAGGATGGCAATTTACTTTAGGATTATTTATTGTTTTTTCCTTTTTTAGGGTCAAACACCCCCTTGAATGAGGACATGACATCATCATAAAAGTTAAGAAAAAAAATATTTATAATATACACTCTACCTACCTAATATTAGAGTGAAGGTTTGTATTTACATGGAAGGATATTTTTTTGAACCAACATTATACCCAATACATAAATAGACAAATATGTAAGAAAAACACATTAATTACAATAAAGTGTTGTGATATGAAATGAGAGTGAAACAACGATGAATTTGACTAAATCTATATAGTGGGAAAATAAAATATTCAAGATAAAAAAGATAACAATAGATAAACTAAGGAAATATAAATTTGTTTTTTATTATGTAAAAATATTACCACAATCGAAAATATGAATAACCAAACAAGCTAAAATATTATGAAAAATATTTCAACTAACCTATCCATAAGTGATCCTACAATTCTTATAACTATAAATTTGAAAATTCATGTACATGGTTGATAAAAAATTAAATTATGGAGTTCATTATAAAAATTAATTTTCGACCAATCCTGAAATTCCAATCTTCATTAATCAAAACACAGATTTTTAAATACTTTTTATATGAAAATGGGTAATTAAATATACTAAATTTGAATAAAGATCATATATCCTTGAATCATGATCATTGAAAAATTATTTTTTTAAATGGAATTAATATTTACGAGTAGTGAACCATCCTATAAATTATATTTTAATAATGTAGTAAAAAAGAAAACATTGGAAATAGTCTCATTCTTCTAAAAAAACTTTGATATAGGCAATGTTAAATTTAGTATAGATCATGAATAATTAAATCATAAAAATATAATAAAAGGAAGAAGGTATAGAAGATGAAGAATATTCTAGATCGATATAATTCTTCTCTAAAGAGATTTTTCTCCCTCTAAAACCATATTCATATACATATGTATCCATGATGAATATCTCCAACCACTAATATAGATTTCAAGAAAATTAGAGGGATCCCTTGTTCTTTACTCAAAACCATTGACTCATAACCATTACCACAAGAGCTCAATGTGGTAGCCTACACTATTCATTGTATTATTTAAGCTGACTTGATCTTAATCCTCAAACATATGTTGTTTCACAAGAAATTCCCCATCTAAGCCATGCTAGCAGAATATTCTCATGATTTTATCTTTGTTCAATATTCATATACACCATAAAAAAACTTTTATAGCTTCTCAAGGAATAAACTTCATCAACCTTAGATCCACTTATTTTAATATTTATTTATGATAAATTTGTTTCTTAGTGTGATTAATAATTTTCCTAAAAACAAATTCAACTTATTTGGTAATACATCACCATAATCCTATAAAAGATTGAATCCTTACAAGTTACACTCTCAAACCATATAGGGATATTTACATATCAATAATAGTATAATAAACCCTTAATAACCAAATTCATTAATATTCACTATGAAAATAATCTTATGCATGAATTGGATTTAATAAGGTCTCACATTTATCCATAGGATACCATCGAAGGTTCTTTTACGCATTAGCATCCCTCATGAACATAAACAATTATTAGATTCTTATATATAACATGTAGTAATCAAAAATATTACATATCATCCTATACATGGATTAGAAAAAGTGAATTATATTCATCAAGAGAACAACTCCATAAATACTATAACATATCAACACCTTTTATGTAGAGTTAGATACTTTGTCACATTTTTTTGAGTTGTAATTAAATGTATTTAATATAAAATATATCTTCTAACCAAAATAACTCAAGAATTTTCATACTTTAAAAAGTAAAATTTGAAATATTTCTAAGATATGATATTTATAAATAAAAATGGAAAATAAAAAATATTAATTCCAAAACAATAAATGATACAAAACAATTCATGAAAAAAAATTCAATTAAAATTTCACAAGAAACATTTTGTATAATTTTTTCTTAAGAACTAATAAAATTAATTCATTTAAATACTAAAACTTTGAAACAAAAATAGACAATTTTATATAAATATTCAAGGAATAACAACTTTAACCAAAAATATGATTAAATATCAATAATTCTATATTATAGCACATCTTCAGCATGTAATAAACATATTATGAATAAAAAAGGTTGCAGAAACATATATTAAATTCACAAAAATATAACTCGCTCATCATTAATCCATTTCATGTCCCCATGAAATAAATTAAACATATCCTAAAAAGTTAATATTAATATAAACATTTTGTGATTATAATTCCAATAATTAAGTAATTAAATATTCATGTATCCCAATGAATTTTTTTCTAAATGGATTATTTTGCTACTAAAATGAAAATATTTGGAAAATTTTGTTTCTAGTGTTTGAAAATATTGTTTACATTGGAAAATTTATAATTGATTTTAGCCACTATTATTTTTAATTAAACCCCCTTATACTCTTCTCCTTTTCTCTAAGGAGAACATACACACAAACCAAAATTTAACCCATAACTAAACATCTCAAAACAATTGAACACATTATATAGTAGAAGAGTGAGTCGATTCAATAATTAATAAATCCTCATAATTATAATCATCCATCAGTTTCAACATACAACGATCAGCCATGAATAATTATTTATTTATTTTCACCATTTTAATAAAAGGATTATTTGTTCAAATCCAATCAAGAAATAAAAATTTAACTGAAATTTTATACAATATTCCCAATATTTTTCCAAGAAATTATTATAATGAGATTAATAAAATATATATTTCTAGATTTAATCATTATAGAATTAAAAAATTACTAAAATTTCAATGTTATAAAGTAATCTCTAAAGTTTTAAAAACAATCCCTTATTGTATATGTAATAGGTGATCAAGAATGATCAATTTCAGAAAAAGTTCACATAATTTTAATGTGTACTATATTAAGCATAGTTTAGCATATAAGGGACCCCTATAATTCACCTAAAACTAAATATTATCCTCAATGTTAAATTTCAATATGTAGGAAATAATTATTAAATGATGTTCTAAATTATTTTTCAATTTAGTAGTGATAACAAGTATAGATGGTAAAAACCTTCAATATAAGAATGTCTTCTACCGTAAAAAACAAAAAATAAATATGATTCATTGTAGGAAAACTATTTCTAGATATTTATATCACATTATTTTCAATGTTGATGGAATATTATTATGATAATGTTATTGCTTAGAGGAAATCCTCAAAAATATTTTTAGATTTTCAAAATTTAAATCACACAATGTAATTATCAATGATCATAATGTAAGAAAATCATAGATGATAGTAGTACAAAAAATATGTAATGTAAAAAAATTAGGGTAAAATTAAACTGAAACTACCTTGATATAGAAGTGTTAATTAATTATGTTTTAAAAAACTCCCATATTTTCACTTATAAAGGCCTCTTGGATACCAAATTCTATACCTAATTAAGTTCCTTAACCATATGTTATAAAATCATATTTAATAAAAATAGTATAATACACCACATGTAGCCTCCTCTCTTTCATTTTACCCAAAAAATCAAGACAAACATTTTAATTACATCAATCATAATCTCAAAGGGTAACTTCTAATCAAGGGAGTTAAATATGGGTGATGAATTCTATTTTTACATTAAATTATTGAATGGTTTAATTAATTTCCTATCAAATAAGATATTTTTATCCTTAACTCGAAAAGAAAACAAGTTTTTAGTCATCATTGAAATGACTATTATTATCCCATGATAAAAAAAATTAACATCATAACAAACATATAACTTACTTGAAATTTTTAAGAATACTAAATTATTAAAAACATATATTCAAACTTTTACCACCTTATTTCCTTTCTAACAAAACTTGTGACCAAGTGAGATTCCCTTAGTGATCATGAATTTCAAATATTATTAATTCGGGATAAAGCTCATATCTTGACACCATTATAATACCAATATCAATTTCTCTAGGTAACTATAAAAAGTGTTTCAAATAAAATAAAAAACATTCATGAATACCTCAATTATCATCTCAATTATTTTAAAAAAGAGTTCCATCATAAATATTTGATAAGATGTTAGACCACAATAGAAACCAAATCGAATTATCTTATAGGAAAATGTTCTAAGAGGATATGTGAATGTAAGTATTTCTTGATCCTCAAGGGATATTAGAATCTATTTATAACTAGAACATCCATAAATGAAATAATTAAAGTCATTACTATCCGATATATCAATAATAAATCTATAAATGTAATGGAAAATGATATTTTCATATAGAAGAATTTAGCTTCATATACACTACACTATCTCTCCTTCTGGTAACTATTTTTGTATGTGAATATTGATTTTTCTCATTGGTGACAACCAATACCCCCATATTTTTAGGTACCACTAAAACATGACAAACCCAAGTTTGATGAACCACCTTTTTATATATGTTTTTATCATAATTCCTTAAAAATATTACTTTAACACTTTAGAGGATCATTGGAGGTTTAGTGACTTGGAAACTATGTATATAATACATGATGTACATAAAGAAGACATAAACATAAGAATTATTTAATTATTAGGAATGAATGGTTTATTAAACCATAATTATTCACCTAAATTCATGTGAATTCATGAAGACAAACATTAATATAAAAAGGTATGGGTAAATACCTGTATTGGATAGACAAAGAAAATGAAATGTGAGTGATCATCTTGGATTAAATAATAGGAATTACAATAGAGAATGATTATAAATTTTAGAGGAGTGATATAAAAACATGATCATTAGTACATGAGGTATAATATTAGGTCATGGTTATAAGTATACAAGGCATAACATGAAAAGGTGGATATAATATAAAATTTATATATTTATGAATATATCTCCCATGTTATTTACTAAGGTATCATAAGACATATAATGTGGATATTCAACAATGTATCCAAAAACATTACATAAACAAGCATTCAAGGTATCATAATCATGTAATATTGATAGATTAATTACTTATCTAATAAATTATAGAACTATTAGGGAAAACCATTTATATGTCCCACCTACATAGTCTTCACTCCATAGTGATGTTGACCCACATCCATACACATATGGGTAGTGGTTCTAGAACTTAGTTAAGTTGTTTTCACTATGCCTCTTCTGACTGACAAAAAAAATTACAATATAATTATCATTCTCACTTTTCATATTATCCCACTAATAATGATCTTGAATATATCTATACATTTTGGTACTCAAGCGATGTATATAGAACACATGTCCATGAGATTCATCCATCTTATCTTTAATTGCCTCTATAATATATGAAATATAAAACTTTGTAACAAAACTCAATATCCAAACATGTTCAACATTGAAGTCTATAAATATTAAATTATTCACAGTTTCTACCATCATTTTTTACATAATATTTTCACTTTGTAATATATTGATATTTTCATACAAATATATATGGGAAATCATTTCTCATAAGATTAAAGATGTACTTACCTTATGAATTCCATTTCAATCTTTACCATGTCATTGATTAATAGATATCAATAAAGAATCATCATTTCATGATCATTAAGGTCCATCATACTCAACTCATTAAAATATTTTTTTTTTAATTTTCCCAGGGGATAATATGAAAAAAAAAATAATGATTCTTGAAGCTCAAACCATCCCCTTTTTCTCATGTTCATTTTAATGAGTGAATATTTCTTTCATAATTTGGTGTTTTATGTACATATCACACTTCTCCCCATAAAGACAATGTTTCTATATCTTTATCAAAATATAACTGAATTTAAATCAAAATAATGGGTAGGAAAATTCATGTCATTAGAATTAAACTATATATATCCATGAAATCGCTTCTACATTTTTCAGTATTAAACATCTATGTCCATTCAATGATTCATCCCTATAAATTACAAATCCTTCCCCATTAGGGGTTAATGTTACCACAGTTTCACAAACCAGCATCTTCTTCAGCTCCTGGAATATTTCTTGACAATAATGTTTCTCTATAAACTTAAAACCATTTTAGTTTAAATAGGTTAGTCGATTATAAATCATTGAACTTTTTTTCAAAAACCTAAAATAGTACACCACTATAATAAGGAAACTAGAAATAGCAATCAATATTGTGGGTTGATGCAACTCTTCCATAAAATTACCATTTTCATTGTCAAATATGACTCCTTCACCTATCATAATGATTCCCAATAATGCTACATATTATAACCAAAACTCACATTAACTAAATTTACTAAAACCTCCTATTTTTTCAATGTTTTTAATATGAACTATAGATATTCCTCATTCTCCTATTAATTGTAAAAAAAATTCATAATACAATCAATAAAGAGACAAAAACAATTATCAATGTTATCCATAAATAACTAATTCATAACATACCTAAATATATCCAGTGCATTATTTGAGGAAAATGGAATAAAAAAGTCATAGTATTCATAACTTATTCAAAAGGCATTATTTGGTTAATATTTATTCTTTACACTCACTCAATGATATCCTATTATGAGGTTAATCATTGAGAAGAATTTTTCCAATAAATATAGTTGAGAAAATCATCAGTCCTTGTAAGATGGGTTTTTATTCTCAAATTTGATCTGATTATGTTCTTTATAATTAGTGCATAGCTACATTTATCCATTCATCTTATCCAATGATATAATATTTTCTTTTTGGGGAGATAAAATTTATCAAATGAAACTGTTCTGCCAAAGATCATTATGTTTCTTCTTCCATTTGAATAACTCCCCATATATCATTAAATATGGTTTTTTTGATATTGTATTCGATCTAGGTGTGGGTTTAATTGAGATATATACCTCTCTTTCTTGGGGAGGTCAATGTATTTTTTTATGAAATTGATCTATTTACTCTTGAAAAATGGGTACATATACTATCTTTATAATTTTATTGTATTCACCTTCTTTGCTAATAATTTTCATAGATTAGGCTATATGAGGTGGTTTTTAACTAGGATCATTTTTGGATATCTCTCCTTTTTAAATAATTATTTTTTACCCCTGAGAGAAAAAAACTTTCATGCTTCTAAAATTTATCTTGGAATTATACTTTGACATCCAGTCCATTCCTAGTGTTATTTCAAATTCCACTATTATAATAGAATCCAGGATTGCAGATAGATTGTACTTACCAATGTTAATAGGTGAATCATATGTATATCCTTGATTATAGAATACTTTATGTATGTTTTTAATGGAAAATGTACCATAAAAAATTTAAGGATTATTATTATGTTATTTAAAAAAATAAAATAAATGAATTCATGAAACTAGAATCGAACAATTTAATTTCAATCATGGAGTGAACAACGAGTATACCTACAAATATATCATTTGAAACCTATAATTCAAGCTTCATACTTTCATTTGTATAAACCTACTCCAATTTTCTTTACTAGAGATAGTGTATTTAGTTCCTCTATTATATTCTCATTTAGACATTAGTTAGTGAAATGTAAATTCACCCCACAATTTAAGCATTGTACTATATATTTTGATAAAAATAACTTCTTTTTTAATTTAAATTTAGATATTGAGGCTTTATATCTCCAGGATAGTTTTTTAATATATGTACATCTATTCCACACATATAATGCATCCCATATCCTTTAAAATAATTCATTGAATCCTTCTTCCCATACATTTTTTACACAATTATCTTTTGTTTGTTCCATTTCATTTCATTGTCAAAATAATGTCTAAAATATATATCCCTCCTTTAAAACATATAATTCATTTCAAAATAACACTTTGAGTATTCAAATGACATTTACTATATGATATCACACCATAGTATCTATTCGTAACCCTCATATATTCTAATTTATTAATCTTTTCATTGATTTTTTCTTTGTAAAAATAGAATTGGTCAATATTCCATTAAAAATAAATGAAAACGCCTAAAGTGTATCACAGAATCCTTATAATGTTTATTTAATAATCTCCCACAGTTATTTATCTATTTTTTATTCATCTCATGGAAATCTCTTTTTATATTGGTTTGGATGTTAAGGGGGAATTTATTTTTTAGATTTTTTTAAACCTTCTCTCTCTATAGATTCAAACTCATTCTTTGGAATGTCGTCATTGATTTTGTTACACCAATGATTTGAATTCTTTTTCAATGTGGTATTCTTCTAATATAACTTTATCCTTTTTCGAATAATGGATCACAAATTATATGTAGTTCTACTAAATGAAGGTTGTCATTTATGGATTAAATATTCAACTACCTTTTGTTCCTTCCATAGAAATATTAGATTCCCCACATGTTTTAGGTTTTTATTAATAACCAGAGATAACTAATTCATCATTATCTGGATGTTTTCAAACTCAGAATCCCTAATATTGGGAAGTTCATAATTTTATTGTCCTACGTATTTGTTATTTACCAGAGTCTCTCTATTTCACATCATTTTTATAAAACAAGAAAACTATAGTGAGAAAATTTATAGTATTCAAATTTTTTAATAATAGTCCTAAATAGGATTTTAATCCTAGTTTTTTTGACAGTCATGTTTCTATGATCTTTTAATTTAAGCCTAACTTCAAAAAAATATTTTCATGACATATAAATTCTTTATATTGGTTCATATAATGAATTTGATCAACCAAGTCATATAATCTATGAGTTCATATCCATTCGTTCTATCTAGGTATCACTTATCATTAACTAAGTAAATATTGAGTTGATACACAAAAATCCTTTTCAGGTTGATTAATTCCAGTTTTAAATATGCTAAAAAAATCTACATGCCAGTATCCATAGAAGGTTGTAATTTATACGAAATCACACACTATAAATCACTAAATGTTTTTATGTTTTCTTATATTTAGGCTTATCCTTAGGGTTCATAAAAAAAATTTCCAGTCCTAATTTTTCCATGTAACTCAATTTTGATTTGACCCATACTACGGAAAACATCCTTTTTTCATATATTATTAAGCACACCCAATGATATTTTGAGGTTTAGTTTCTTATAATGTAGTATGTACTACATGTGGTCTATAAATAAAACATAAAAATAAATTTAATTTAACATGACTGAAATACTCTATTATTATTCCATCATAAAAACTTCATTGAAGTTGTTTTTTGTGGACATATTTCAATAAAAATTGTTTTTTGGGTAAATATAGGTGTGTAATAAATAAATAAAATGTAACATGAGTGATCATCATGGATTAAACATGATGAATGAAAATATATAATCATCATAAATACATGATTCATAATAAAAGAGAATGAAAACCAGTATATGGGGAATACAATAAAAAGAATGATCATACTTAAATGTGGCATAACATCAAAATTTTGTTAGAATTAAAAAATATGACATTCATAAGAATATCACAAAGGTTCAACACTAATGTTTAATGAAACACATTACTATGTTTTTCTCTAGGTTATTATAAATAATTACCGAGTAATGCTTCTGCGATACCATAAGAATGTCATCTATAGAGATTAATTCTTACCAAAATCATTGGATCACTATCTGGGTACACTATTCAATTTATTAAATTTATGTTTTCCCCATTGATTTTATATTATAGAGGATTTTTTCATCATTTTATCCCATATGTAGGGAATTAGGGTTTTATTAATTTAATTACCTAATCATGGAAGTATAATTATTTATATATCAATAAAATTTAATGAATATATTGTTGGCTATTCACAATAAAAATGAAATCCATGAAAAAGCAATGAATGACTTCGAAAGAATAATAAGTACACATTACTGATTATAGAATGGATTTAATGAGAGAGAAATTCAGTCTCTCGTTAATAGGAAATCATTTTATAGTAAAGTAATGACTATAGAAAAAATAAAATTATAATCAATTGAAAATGGATAGGTTTATTACAAAGTATGTACTCAAATAAGAAGAAAGTGGTAGAGAATCCCTTATTTTCAATGTTTCTTTTATATTCCTGAGATGAGCTCATTTAAACCATATAAACTCATTTGAAACAACATAATGAGTTAAAATGAGAGGAAAACTAAGCTCAATTTAATGGGAGTGAAGAGTAATGGGATAATAAGTTAGTATTTATAGAAAAAGAATAAGAAATATTGATTAATTTCAAAACATATTTTTATGAATCTAACTTTTAAAAAATATAAAACCATTGTCTATACCACAATTTTAGGCCATAGATTTTTTTAATGGGAAGTGGTGTCCAGTGTTATAATGTTTATGATCCATTCTCCTTAAAAAAATTATGTTAGTGGGGTGTGATATTATTATATATAAATAATTTTTTTTTCTGAAACCATTAAATAAAATTTATCATTTAAAAGATTAATTATTGATTTTGAAAACTTATTATACAACATTGAATACATTATTTTAATTGGAAACAATTATTTTTTGGGAAGTTTCCAATTATATTTATCACATCACTTTAATGTAATTATGATTTCATAACCCTTACCATATATTTATACCATATTTTAAATTATAACAAAAAAATCAACGATCTCAACAAATTATGAAAAATTCATTTTTTATATTTTTGACGTTATTATTTTTAAAAAAAGATATCAATTTTTTCAAAATAAGTTTATAAATTCATGAAATATATTTTTTAAATAAATTAGTTATATATAGAAAAATACCAATTTATATAACCATACTAATTTTCTAATGTTTATAAAAACTACATTAGATTGCATAGAATTATTTTTTTTATTTATTAATGAATACATTAAATACATTACAACCATTTTATAAAAATAAAATTTTATTTCTAATTTATGAATTTATCGTAAAAATTTATTTTATTGAAATGTATACATATATTTTCCAAAATATTACTATTATTTCTCTATATTAATTCTCTAATAATGTCCCTTTTATAATTTATAAAAGGGTGATACATCGAATAAAAATCTAGATTGGCACAACCACTATTTCATTTCTAAAGGACATTACACATTAATATACTTATAATCTAGATAAATAACCCCTTATAACCAGAGCATAATCTCTAAGGGTAATGTGTGTGATGGTGGTGCTTTTATAGTGGGGCTTAAGTAACATTAATCAAGTTGAAATATGTAAATTTTTTATCTTATGCAATAGGTGAATTCTCTTGAGTCTCACTTGTTAAAGCTCTGATTGGGTTTCTTTATCTTCAACCCTAATAACATTGTCTCTTTTCAAAAATTATCTTAAAAAAGGTTGATCCTACTGGATGAATCCATGTCATGAATCTACTTAGGTACCCTGGTTACCTAATAACTGAGGTATTTCAGAAACAGCCCAAAGGGCATTTCTGATACCCATGGGTTGCATACTATAAGTTTTCATCATACAAAATGAAATAGGGAACAAACAATTTACAAAACATATAGAAAAAAGATAAATAAATTAGTATTCATACAAAGGAACTCCATTGGTAGAAGTGTACTCGATGCCAAACAGATATAAATAATCGAAAGTAATATAGTAATGTTCTAGAAAAATAGAATGTTAAAAAACCCAAGCCCCAATAGACGCAAATCTCCATCTCTATGGATCACCACCTAGAAATACCATCAAGTGGTTATTTACCCCTCCTCGGACCTGGAATGAGATAATATACAAACACCTGAAGGCATAGGTAGGGTGTGAGATAAAATAAATGTATCGTCTAACAATGGATTCAATAATATTATGATAATATTTAATTAACCGAAAAAAGTTATTTCAATTTTAAATAATCAAGTTTGGAATTTCAAAAGAATATTTAAACAAATAATTCACTTCATTAAAAATTATGTAAGTAATTTTAATCAAATGTATTAAGTAAAAATTGTATATGAAATAGATTATATAAATTTATAAGTCTTTTAGAACATTTGACAAACATTGTAATACATTTATATCACAATTATAAACTGCAAAGAAACATGTCATATTCCAAGAGGTATGATAGTTCCGAGTTATGGGATCATAAAACACTAATGTGATAACAACTGCAATGTGTACACACGTGCCTCGTCACTGACAAGAGAGGAATCATCCATGTCATTCTGATGAATAATGTGTTTTAATATGTGTTTTTTATTATTGTAAAATGTTAATACAGTGCTAGGGAATTCCCATCCTAGCATTTTTTACCCAAATAACTCACTAAATACCTAGGCTTGCATGTGCTACAGTAATAATCATTAATTGGAAATATATTTTAATCAACCTTAAAATATAATTAATCCATATTATACTATTTCAAAAATACCAATTTTCCATTTTAAAACCAAGACAGTTTTTTAATAAAATAAATAATTTATTCCAAGATAAAACCCAAAGGATTATATCAAAACTATTTTAATACATTTTTTCAAACAAATAATTTGAAATTAATTACCAATTAAAATTCAAAATTCAATTTCCAAAATTTAATTTAACTAATTTCCATCAATTTCACAATTTAAATTAAAAAATGTAAATATCAACAATTTTCCATCAATTTCACAATCACACCCTAATTCAATGGAATTGGGGGTTTTCCTAATTTAATGCAAGATTTCCATTTATAAAAACCTAAATTATATAGAATTTTAGTTTTAATCAATCAATGAAATTAAAATTCATTATTAATTGTAATTGAATTTAAATAAACATTTAATTTAAATCATTCAAATTTAGCTTAACAAAAATTTGCCATCATGACAAAACCACCAACTTCAGAATCGCTGGATCTCAAAACTCCAAACCCTAATTTCTATTTCTCATTAGATAATAGAAAAAATTGAAATTGGGAATTAAATCTAGTTTAATTATCAAAAAATAGATGATATTAGATCCTCTTTACAAGACATAGATCTAGAAAACCCGATGGAGGAAAAGAGGGAGTTTGTGGGATAGATAATGGGAAGAGGAAACCAATGAGTATAGGATTGACTGTAGTTCTCAAATATATTATCCACTTCTAGGAGTTATCGAGGGGATAAATACTACTCTTGAGAGCTCTCTAAGAAGGATAAATCGAATTGGTGTCATACCGGTCGTTCGGGGCCCTAAAAAGAGGGTTTTCGGCATTTTAAAATTAAATATAATATTAAAAAAACCACATGGGGATGAATGGGTAGAAAAAACCATTCACCCTGGTATTTTGTCTATTTTGAATGGGCTACATGGTTTCTACTAACTGGGTGAATATTTTTTCAAATCGTGCATAATCTATGAAAAACACCACTAATTGGGTTTACATGGTTTGTCGTGAGAGGGAGCATAGTTTGGAAAAATTTTGTACCAACCATACCCTATCCATGAAACATTAAAAACATATAAAATTTCACCCAATTCACAATTAAATGAAAACTAAAAAAATAATTCAAATAATAGGGGGGGTATGAATACCTAAAAATAGAAATAGGTTATTACAACCTCCCCACCATAGAAACATTATGTCCCTAGAAAGACTATTCAGAATAATCCATGTCAAATAGATGAGGTCACTACTCTCTCAGCAGTTCATCAATTTCCCACATCTCATGACTATTGGAACTATGATTCTGCATCACATAAACCAATGTTATCATCTTCCCATTATGTACCATGGTTTCATAATCAACTATCATTATAGTCTATTTAATCAGGGATAAACCAGGTTCAACCTCAAGACCACTTCAGATTGTCACTTGAGATGAATTAGATTGATAATTTCATATCTGAGATACCTGGAACATGTTATTTATATTTATCATCTACCATAGAAGTTATAAAATTTTATCAACTTTATCCACCTACAAAATGACCTTATAATGTCCCATAAAATGACGATCAAGATTCCATTGCCTCCCAAGCCTTTGATGACCCAACTAAGGTGAACATTCAAGAAAACCTGGTCACCAACTATGAATTCCAATGGTCTTTGACAACAATCAACATAAGACTTATTCTATATCTATTCCGTGAACATACTTTGAAGAATAAATAAAATATTTTCCATTATCTCTGGGACCAATTATAGTCCAACCAAGGAATATTCACCAATATCTGACCAAAATAAGGGTGAACTATAAGGGCGACCATACAATGCCTTAAAATAAGCCATTATGATCCCAGAGTTGTAAAAAAATTTATAATAAAAATCATCTAGCCACATGATATCATACCAAGCCTCACCAATGTCAAGAACATAAGCACTGAACATATCATCATGAATCAAAATTGCTCTCTCGGTTCGTCCATCTAACTGTGGATGATATGTATTTCTATAATGGACCTGAGATCCCAAAACCACCTGATGGACACTCCAAAAATGTGAATTGAATTGAAGATACCTATCAGAGACTATAGAAAACGGAACACCATGAAAAAAAACTATATCATTCTCATAGATATTTTGGAACTCCTCAATGGGAGTATCAGAGATGGTTATAAAGTGAGTTAACAAGGTCAACCTATAAATCACAATGCATATCAAATTATTTATTCTCCTGGTATGCAGAAACCCTACAACAATGTCCCTAGAGATATTATCCCACTTACAAGTATGGAATAGTAGTGTATAATGGAAACCCAAAGGATTCTGGTATTCATCCTTGAAATGTTGGCACATATGACAACAATATACAAATTTACAATGCCTTGTCTCATAACAGTCCCCCAGATTCTACATCCAATGTCCAAGAACATCATTTTGTTAAATGGGTTCACAACCCACTATGAATTATAGAAATCCCCCATCACATATTTCCCTACATCTAACAAAATAATAAGGAAATTTTGATAGCATTGGATTCCCTCATTGGAAAATGACCACTTAAAAACTATATCCCCAATATAAAGTGAGTTTCTAACACTGCATAACTCATCATAAAATCATTGTTTCTAATGAATATTCTAGATAAGAGAAGTGGCCAACTGAAAACTGGACAAAGAAACCTCATCCCCTGATTAATGGCTCTAACATGCAACGATGCAATGAAATCCATCAAGTTCCACTCTCGTGATGATTCATTCATAGCCTGGGTGGGATGTTTTTTAATCAAATCATCTTCAATGAAATTCCCTCTCCCTAGGATATAGTCAATGTCAAAGTCAAAATACTATAGGTATTCTACCCAACACCTTTACTGGAGATCCTAATATTTTTGAGAGACGATATATGTAAAGATCTTATGGTCTGAAAACATGGTAAAACTTTCTTAGATAGGGTAATTGAACCAACTATTAAGTGAATGAATCACAAATACATGTTCAAGGTCATCAGAATGATAATTCTTCATGTTCATCATCAGATGATAAGATCAATAAGAAATGACATGATCACTTTTCCAAAGAACACATCCCAAACCAAAACCCGGTACATTACCCAAGACCACATAGCCCTACCCAACCTATGGGAGATTAAACACTAGTGTAGTAGTAAAAAGTCCTTTATTCTCAAAAAACTAACATTGATGTTTTTGAAGGCCAGAAAACTCTACTCCTTTCGAAGTTAGAGTATTCATCATAGAATCCAATTTGGAGAATTCCTTTAGGAACTGGCAATAATACCAAGCTAGACCAAAGAATATTTGAGTGTTGAAAACATTTTATGGTTTTTCGCGTGTCATAATATCATTTAATGTTTTTAGGATCAATTAAAATTCCTTGTTTTAACACCACATATCCCAAGGACTTCACTTACTAAATCCAAAAAATCACATTTCTAATGTTTTTCATATAGTTGGTGATTTCTCAAAAATTCAATAGATTCTATAAGATGGTGAACATGACCCTCCATAGACATTTAGTAAAGAGGGATTTCATCCAAAAATACTACCATTAAAATATATAGATACTCATGGAATATCATATTCACAAAATCTATAAAAATGTAAGAGAATTAGTTATAACAACTATCATGACAAGGAACTCATAATGGACGCACCTTCATTGAAAGGAATTTTTCTAAACATTATGTTATTTTATCCTCAACTGATGGTAATCATACCAATGATTGATATTATAGAACCACATATCCCCACTAAACTGATCAAAAAGTTCATCAATCAGTGGAAAAAAATTCATATTATTTACTGTGACTCTATTGTGTTTTTGGTTATCAACACATAGGTGGAGGGAAACATCACCTTTCCCAGAAAAAATAACTGACACCACCCATGGATACACAATCATTAATATAAATACTTTCTCTAGTATAATATCTAATTGTGTCTTTATATCATGAATTTCTGCTTGTTCCATGTAGTAATAGGGAATATAAACAGGTTGAGTACCTGTCACTAAATCGATATGAAAATCTACCACCCTTAGTCGTGGAAAACTAGAGAAGTTATAAGGGAACACATTGAGAAACTCGATGATAACTATAGGGGGATCACCCCACAATGATTCCCATTCCATATAAAATTAAAACAAATATATCAATTTCCCCAATTCTGGATAATAAGATCTGGCTATACTCAACCTTGGGTCTTGTTCTACGTGGAAGACATGAAACACACCATCGAGTATAGTAAATGAAATACATTGAAGATAACAGTTAATCCAGAGTATATTGCAAATGATCCAATCCATATTGAAAATTAAATCAAGGGGTTTCATGTAACGAACTAGAAAACTCTAAGAAAAATCAACATCTGACATAGATACAACACTAGTGGGACAATGAAGACCCTTATCTATCATTGTACCAAGGGTTGTAGTAATATCTGTTACATAAGAAAAAATATCTATAGGAAGATTTATTAAATAGAAAACATGAGTTGAAAATAAAATAGATGAGACAAACCAGTATAAAATAAAGCAATCACTAATGAAGAAACAATAGTTAGGGTATCTCTCACAATCACTAAACTCGTATTTTCTTCCATAGGAGAATCTTCCTCTCTATTAAGAACCTTTATTCCTGATGCCAATGGATGGAACACTTCTATATGTAAATCATCTAGTTTCCACAATGTTTTTGAAGGATATAATGATCTTATTACACTATGAGGGGTGTAATAGATATGGAATAACATCTGTAGGTAAACCGAGAATCCAAAAGAGCCACATATATTTGGTGCCTCAATTCAACCCCTATTTAATTTCTATGGCTCTCCACACCGGTAACAAATCAACTGACCTCTACCAAGAACATAAAGAGGAATATAATAACCCTACAATCAAGAACCACCACAAGAATCATCATGCTTCAACATTCCTTTGAAGGAACCCAAACTTCCACTTCAAGGGAAAGAGACAACCGATAACCCTACCTATCAATCCTGATCAATTTCGATAATCAATGATCTATATAAAACATTAGTATAAGAGGAATGTTTCATCAAGAAAACATTAGAAAGATATTCTATCAAATTCCCTACTCTATCCTTCAATACTTAAACATGTCATTCGATATTATCTCAGGTGAAAACTATAATATCTTAGTAAAACAATTTGAATCCTCTATCACAGTCTTATCAGCCTACTTAAGCTCAAAAAAGCATATATACTTGGACAAAAATATCGAATCTGGATAGAACTAATCCATGAAAATAACATTTAAGCGATTATACTTTAATACCTCATTCTTATTCTTCATTACCATCAGGAACCACCATATCTAGATTGGACCTTCAGGCACGAAAGTGGAACACATCACCCTGATTTTGTTAGCCATCTCCAAGAACCCAAAAAAATGATAAAACCTACTAAACCATTCATCAACCACTTTAGGATTATTTGATCCATTTAACTCTTCTAAATTATAGAAAAATAATTCATTATAATGATTCCAATGATGAGACCTTTAAGGCTTCAAAGTTAGAGAAATAATGGGGACCTGTAAGGGTGTCTATTTGAGAGCATGGACAGTATTCACAATCACATCAACCAAAATATGGTTAACCAATGGATTTGATCACTGATGTTGAATAGTAGCTTCCTCTTGAATCTAAGTGGTGCATATTCTTAGAGGAATGATTCTATAAAAAATACATAGAAAAAAATGAATATATTAGATTAACACTCAAATAGATAAACAAGGTGAAATTAATCCCAACTGATAGACATCAATGATTTTTATTTCACACTATAAAAATAAAATGAATGGAAAATACTATAAATAATCATCAATAAATATTTACCTCTAACTACTCATGGTGACTTAATTCTCATCGTTGGGAGAGTTGGCTAGTCACTCAATCATAACTACCTCTTATGCCATGAAAATAAAACACGATTACATACTGACATTAATGAAAGATGCAAAAATTTCATATTTGATACAACTTTTTCATGAACCATCCTAGGTACCCTGGTAACCCGATAACTGAGAGGGTCATCAAATAGTCTGAAAGGTGTTCTCAATCCCTATAGGATGGCGATTATCCCTTGGCATCATAAAAAATTCAAGTGGGAATGAATTTTACACAAAAAATATGAAATAAAGATAAAAAGTCAGTATGCATACATATGAACTCCACATGCATAAGTGTGCCAGAAGTAAAATAGTTATAAACATCCCAAAGTACGACAAAAAATTACCAAAAAAATATAAATGTAAAAAACCCAAGTCCTAAAATACACAACTCTTGAAGTCCACATATCCATAGTCAGAACTACCTCTAAGTGGTGCTTTACCCCTTCTCGAACCTAGAAGGAGACAATTTACAATTATCTAATGAAATAGGAAGGGTGTGTGCTAAAATACATGTTGGGTATCACCAAGGATTCCATAATAAGATGAAAAAATTTAATTTTTATAATTAAGAGTATTCAATTTTCAATAAATAGGTTTGTAATTTCAAAAAAAAATTTAAACATATCACGCAACACATATCAATTGATGGAAGTACTTTTAGAAAATGTTAAATAATCATTTTTTAGAAAACATTTTATATAAATTCATAATGTATGTAAAAAATTTCATAAACGTTGTCATATATTTGTATATCATATATAAAAAACTGATTGGCATGGGTATATTCCAATAGGTTCAATAGTTCTAGGTTATGGGATCCTGAAATTGTCATGTGATAACTATCACAATGTATTCACACATCCCTCAGTTTTGGAAATATTGGACTCATCTATGTACTAATGATAAATAATATGTGTTAAATGTGTTTTTTTACTATTGTAAAATGTCAACCCAGTGCCAGGGAATTCCCTTTATAACATGTTTGTCCCAAATTACTCCCAAAATACCTAGGATTGTATATACTCTAGTAAAAAATCAATAATAGGATGAAGAATTTAGCAACCTCAATAGAAATTAGATCCCACACTAAAATTTAAAAAATTCCAATTGTAAATTTAATACCCAAAATATTGTTATAATTAAAATATTCATTTTTTCAATATAAAACCCAAATGTTTCAATGAAACCCATTTTAAGGAATTTTTCAAAAATAATAATTTTAAATCAATTCACAATTTAATTTCTACAATTAAATTTAAAAAAGTAAGTAAAAATTTCCAAAAATTTCACAATATAAATCACCATAATTTTCCATCAATTTCACAATCACATCCCAATTCATCATAATTGTGGATTTTCCCAATTTCATACCAAAAATCAATTTCCAAAAACCTTATTTCATTAGAATTGGGGTTTTAATAAATCAATTGTGAGAAATTACATTTATAAAAACAATTTAATTTAAATCAAAAATTTAATTTAAATCATACAATTTATGGTTAAAAAAATTGAGCATCATGGTGTAAACTCCTACCTCAAAATTGATTGAACTCGAAAATAAAAACCCTATTTGGGATTTTCCAATGGATAATGAAAACAACAGAAATCTGGAATGAAACCTAGTTTTAAGACCCATAAATAGATGGTAATAAATACTATCACCTACAAGAAGATTTATGAAACCCTAGGGAAGAAAATAGAGAGATCCAGAGATAGATAAAGGGAAGATTAAACTAACTGGGAGAGGATTGACTGTCATTCTCCAAGAATATATCCTCTTCTATGAGGATTTTGAGTGTCCCAAAACTACTACTGGGATCTCACTTGTTAGGAGAAATTGATTTGGGGATATACTAGTTCGTTAGAGTATTAAAACTGGGATTTAGGTATTTTAAAATTAATATTTGTATTGAAAATCCTATATTCATTGTTTCTTGGGATGGGCTCCATGGTTAAAACAGACTATTCACCCTAGTTGTGTGCCTATTTTAAATGGGTTTTACATTTTCACCTAATTGAGTTCTTATTTTTTAAAACCATTTTCCTACTATACAAAACACCACTGCATGGGTTTGCATAGTTTTCCTTGAGATGGTGAACAGTTTTCCCAAATTGTGTTCCAATAATGCACTAGCCCAGAAACCTTCAAAACATTAAAATTTTCAAATGATTCACCCTTAACCAAATCACCACCAAAGGATTCTAAAAATAAGGGTATAAGAAAAAAATAGTAAAATTATGTTACAGTCCCCCATTTAATCCTTTTGAATCAATATTATCTTTTTATTTTTTTTATATAAACAAATTTTAACAGAAAATGTACTACTAATTACTGTGATGAACAATGGACAAAATGTCAAAGGGTTATATCCTAATTGTATCATTTCCCATTTCACAACATATATAACCCACCATTCTCTAACATCATATTTCACTAACTAACTTATAATGGTTCTAAACATCCGTTTATAATTCCAATATTATTATAAATTCTTCTATTTCTGTTAACATTTTTTATATAAATGTGGTATTCCTAAGATAATTCGAGCCTGTAAAGTTTACCATTCTATATAAATTATTCATTATTGTTTTTCTACCTATACTCTGGTTAGTTTTTATCATCAATATTATTATGTGATGTGAAAATAAATGTAATATTATTTCTATTTACTTGTATTTTAAAATATATTAAAATATTTATTCGGAAACATTAGTTATTTTATTAATAAAAACAGATAATTTCGGCCATTTCACCAAGTGATATTATGGATTGGGTAAAGGATTGAAACTTCTATAATGTTTATAAATTATTCCTAAACTACCAATTTCATATTCATATTATGTTTTCATTGAACATCAACTTTAATTTGTTCTCAGGTTTAATAAAGATCATATGCATTTAGAATATTTAAAATCTAGTAAATAACATTAATAGTGTAAACAATAATAGTTCTGAACTATCTCATGATAACCCAAAACAAATTATATTTAATCCAATAAATCTCAAAAAGAAAAAAAGGAGGCCATATGGAACCCCCACCCAAAAATGAATAATATAAATGAGGTGTAAATGATTAAAGATCGACTTCAAGTGTTTGTTTGTTTAATGTCAATATTTTTGGCAGAGTTGGACCAAGTCCCTCAAAAAAATTAAATAAAGATTGGATTCTATGAAACACTTCTTCACCACTACTATCTATAGTGTAAAACTACTCAAACTCAAAATTAAGATACATTTTTATTTTTTTCCCAAGAAAAATCAACAAAATATTCTAAAAACTCCTCCTTTTAATTTTTTTGGGCTTCAAATTCTTACTAAAATCAATTCCAAATAAATACTCAAAAAATGTGGGTTCAATATAAATTTTTCCTATGTTTCCTAATAATTATTTTTCAATTTCATCAAAATTTTATTTAAATTATAGTGACTTAAATTTTGAGTACTTTTTATTATATGTGGGTTCTATAAAATGTTTAAAAACATCAAATTCTTATCTTTGTTTACCAATATTTAAAATTAAATTTATTTATACATCTATAATATATTCTACATTATATAAAAATGACAATAAATAATGATAAAACCTAAATAACAAATTATATATGAATTAGAATAACGTTAATAAGGAAAAAAACATGATTACTCCAATTAAGAGGTTATCCACTCTCCAAAGGGGATGAGTAATTGACTCTAGTCTATTGTAATGAAATAAAATTTAGTTTTAACTCCCATGATTTCATGTGTTAGAACAAAGATAATGGAATAAAATTTATTCTCTTACATGGTTACTCAAACAATTATGTTTTCCAATATTTCCTAAGAAAACTGGATGAAAGTAATTCTCATATCATAGGGATGAAGATGATTTTTATTCTATAGGGAAATAGTACACTCCATATTTATGTTATACAGGGAGAAATCCTCCATGAATTTTTATTTAAAACAATAATTTTTCATTTTTTCTATTATGATGGTTTTTTGAAAAAAGAATTATAAATTAAATAATGACATGAGTTTTCTTAAACATCCTATAAAATGTGAGTAGTTTAGTTCCATTGTTCCTTTATTTCACTATTTTTTGGAAATGTAAATATGGTGAAATGTTTTCCCAAATAGTGGGTATACCTTGAAGACATTTTTTATCACTCACATTTCCTTCATACATATTTAAATTCATATTTTTATCATTAATTTTCAAGTGGTACAATTAATTTTATCTTGATTTCATGCTTCACTTCCCTACGTATAGATTATGTTTTTCCATATTTTGGTTAGAAAATTCATCCCATCATCCAATTTGAATATCCATAAGCTCCTCTATAAAATTATATTGAGTTTTCTATCCAAACTTCAGGGTATGTTCCATAATATTTTATCATGGTTTAATATCAGTGGTACATTGTAACTTACTATATTCTATACCAATTAAATCATTTACTAATTTTTCCAAATTAAATTTATTATATGGTATTATAGAATATTTTTCAAATTTTTTTAAATAATGTGTAATCTTTTTTAAACTAATTTTGTTTAAATTTTGGGCATCAACACTTTTAGTTTCCATATAAAATTACAAAACATAGCCAAATATTCACTTTTATTCATTGGCCTTTATATAAATTAGAAGCCATGAGTAGTGGGTGGCCTAAACAATCCCTAAAAATTATATGAAATGTTAGAATGTTTTCAATATTTGGGGTAATAGATATTATAAAATGGATAATTGATCATTTCAACCTAGGACTATAACCAAAAAAAATTGACTTCTCTTGAGACACAGAAGACACGAATATTGGTCAGTAATATTTTGAATTCCAAAACACCCCACAATGAGAACATTTTTATCCTAATAATTGATTTTAATTTTGATCAAGATATTTTTATCCAATTTATTTTCATTTATGATTCCTTCGAGATTGAATCTGGATCTTGATTTCACCATGTTGTGAGTTCATTTCAACCATGAAATAGTGTTTTTATCATCTTTATTGAATCTTGTTATCCTAGATGAATTTTGTTGATAAAGAAAATAAGGGTGTTATATATTTTTATCAACTCCTTATGTTTTTTCATTAATTACAATTCACCCATACGATTTATCAACCAATTATTATCATAATTTAAAAATAATATTATTTAATATATCTATAAAATGATGGTATGAGACTTCGTGAAGAAAAAACTACTTATGAAGGTCTCTAATCATATCCCATGCATTAAGAAAATAATATTATTTATCCTAAAATAAACTTTTGATTTTGATCCAAATATCTCCCTTTGACCATTTGGTTAAAATCTTATCAAAAAATTGTTTTATAATTTATCCCATGTGTCAAAAATGTTTTCAAGTATTAATAATAAAAATTTCTAGAATTAAACTTTATGAAAAAAAGGAAGCACCTTCATCTTGATCTTATATGTACTTCTCCCATGACGTGGAAGTTACTGCAAAAAATTATAAACATTCTTATTGAAATTAATGGAGTCATCATTAGGCATACACTTGAATTATAGATACAATTAAAAGTATGACTATTTCAACTTAACATTTATATATATTTAGTTTAATATAGGGCATGAAGTGTTTCATTAAAAACCAGAGAGTCGATACTCCCTCGATTTAGGCCTTAGTGTATTTTCTTGAATTACATCATCATTTCTACCACAATTGTCTCCCTGAAATCTTTCATTTAAATGTTTATTCCATTTTTTATATCTACAATGTTTTTTTATTTCTATAATTATTCGATCAATTTTCTCAAGATTCATCCTATTGTGAATACACATTCTAGTTTGATATTTTAATTAGAACATAGTTTTCTTATTTATGGTTTTCTCAGTTTCAATTTTTTGGGAAATATGTCAGCTTCTCAAAAAATGGTTCTAATTTTTCATTTGACCTTATCCTCAAAGGGTGATTATAATAATATTCAGAACTGCACTCTACATACCTAGTATAACAATGAAGTGTTATCGACATATAGAAGTAATTTTATGTGAAATAGAGAAAAAACTCATCACAAGAAATAAAAAATATAAAATAACATGATTTAAATTTTCAAAAAGTGCTATGATATGTAGAAGTAATGAAATGTTTTTGAATTTTAGTTAAATTGTAATTAGAGTAAACAAGAAGGGACAAATATATAAAATAAAAGTGGATGAACTAGATGAATTTTGATTACATATTGTTATATTAAAATATTCCTAGAATCTTTAATATAAATGGTTAAATTTTATTTACTATAAATATAATGATATAAAATACTTTTTTAAAAATTTATCATATTATTGACTTAACAATGAATTTTATTGTTTTATATCAAGGCCAATAATTAAAATTAAAAGATAATGTAATTTATCAAAATCAATTTTTGAACTTCCCCTAAAATACCAATCTTTATTGATCAAAAGTCTCGTTATTTTATAATATTTTCCATTGAATATGTGTACTTAAATTTTTTGAATGTGAATTAAGATAAAAAATCAATGAATCCTGATCACATAAAAATGATTTTAGAGAGGGGGAAAATGTTAAATATTTAAATCCAACAAAAAATAATTAAATTATACGAATTCATTAACAAATAAAAAATTAAAACAATACCATTCCCATTAAAGTATTTCACCATTTATTAAATTCTAAAAAATATTAAGATTAATTTCATCATGAAAAAAACATAAATAATGGATTCAATTGTAGAATTAGAATAATATTCTCTATCATGATATCTCTATTATCTAAAACACTATATACCTATAGCACTGATTTTCAATATCATTTCCATTTATTTTTCCCATTTTATCCTTGATAAATGCATCGAAAAAATAATTAAGGAACCAATACATTTAGAGGGATAATGATTTCATCCATCACAACTACCAAATCATCGCCTTATAGCCCAAATATATATGTGGAATCCTTCACTATTAAATATCTACATCAAGGTGACTATATCTTACTTCCCAAATAAATGATAATACTAAATGTGATTCCACTTTAGATACAATTCTAAATCATCTAGTAATGATATCAACTTTATATAATCTTCCAATGTACCCAAAAAAGCATCAATATCTTTCCAAGGACTCGGATTTTTCAAAATTAGATCCCCTAAATTAATTTTGAGTAATGATTAATATGTTTTTTTAAGTGATTAATCACTTACAGAAAAATGAATTTAACATTCAGAATACTTCTAAACAAAAATCAATAAATGGGTATAAATCATATATATTAAAATTTGAATAAAAAAACTGCAATTATGTATCAACATAATTGGTAGTAACCCCTTTGTTACAAAATTATCAAATTGTAATTATGTAAAGACTCTTATGCATGAAAATTAATTAGCCAAGACCCTTACATATCAACAGGAGACCCCTCGGAGGGACCTTTACACATCAACACCAAAGATTAATTTGACAATGCTTATATATCTTATGTATAATATAAATCTAACATAACCCTTACATATCATCTTTTCTACAGATTTGAAAAATTGAACATTATGTGTTATTAAACAAACTATATAAAGAATCTTATATATCATCACCTTCAACCATAGTTAAAGACTGTGTGAAATATTTTCAATATGTTCCAAAATGAATTAAATATATTATATATCTTCTTACCATAATTAGTTAAAACATGTTATACATCAATATATTAAATTATAAATAGGTCTAAAAAAACTATATATAATAAAAAAAGAAATAGTAACTACATTAATTTCAATACCTAAAACCATAAAAAAATATATTCATAAAAAAAATTATATTAAAATTCAACTCGTAAAATTTAAAATGATTATTCTTATAAAATAATAAAATTAAACCACAAAAAACTAATTATTTTACATCAACCCAAAAAATTTCAAACTTATATTCATACCCCAACATTTTTGACAGAAAATCCAAAATTATAAATAATTTTTCAATTAAATAACATTTTAATCATTGAAACACAATATTTTGAAATAAAATGTTGTTGAAGACATTGATAATATACATACACATAAACTGACATTTCACTACAAGGTGTGGGTTCTATATTGTAGTTGATGTGGTATAATAGGAGCATAACACTTTAAGTAGTCGTAGATATGTCTTGTGAGGAAATCTAACCATGTAATATAACATTAATGTCATGTTGCTTAATGTATTGTCATACATATAGGCTATCCAAATTGTTTATTTTAAGGAATTTTATTACACGAGGTATATCTGGATTCATGTGGGGTACAAATATTTATGGTTCAATGATAATCTAATTAGGATTCTCCTTTTTAGGTAAAAATATTTTCCAAAGAGAATATCTCGTTGTTTTCATTCAGATTATTTGTTATGTTTTCCCATGTTCTTATGTTTCACATAAATTTATGGTTCAGGTGAACCTTATTGGGGTATCCTATTGGAAATATATACTCACACAATCCTGGGTCATATGTGAACACATATTGTGTCTTTAAATAACATTGTTCATCCCGTGAAAGGGGGTTATGAAACATGAATAAAAAAGAAGGCCTTCAAGCAATTTGGGAAATAAAATTTTTCATCGATTATATGAATGGATGTGAAGATAATGGGGTTGGATGTACTATTTAAATATGGCGGATAGTTATTCTTGGAATTTATTGTTACATGTGATGTTTGTTTTAGGAGACTTCCTAGAGAGGATGTGTCATCATGTTCTTGGAGTCTGATGTACCTGGCGGGTTTTCATTGACAATTTATTTTCCTTTTATTGGGTTTGGAATTCAAGGTTTTTTATGACAAAAATATTTTCTCATTAATTATTTTTTATAACTTTATTTTATATATTTATAGTTTTCTTACTATTTTTATATATTACAAAAGTATTTATATTTTTGTTTTAAATTTTCTAAGGCCTTCCATGTATCTTTATTCCATATTGGTTCTACTCTCTAGACCTTGTACTATTAGATACTACCTTATAGTGTCATACGTGACTTACTATCGAACCCTGGAGGGGTCCTTGTGTGTTATATCATGTCATAATTGTTTCATGGTCGTTGGAGTTTTAAGGATATATTTTGGAGTTATACGTATCTTGAGGCTTGGTACAGGAACATAGGGAAATAATTCTATGGATTTCTTGTGTTTGGTTATTAGAACAAAGAGACCAACATAGGTCTTGTGTGAAATTTATCTTACCTATAGGACTCTAATAACATATTATTCAATCTAAAACTATAAATCATCATTTTTATAGTAAAATTATGTTGGTAAATGAATCGTATAGTGGTTAGACATGATCGTTTATTCCCCTCTTGAGTAAACTCACCAACATATTCTCTAGTAACCATGGGATCATAATTCCAGATATATTATATTTTCCTCAGATAGCCAACTCTCATTTATAATTAGAATCATTAAATTCTCATTTAAGTGATTCATATTGTCACCACTAATCCTATAGAGATGATAAAATGATTCAAATATTTATTTTAAGGTGTCTTTCCCCGATGAATAGAGGAAATTTTAGCACCAATTTTTCATAGTACAAATCATTTATGTTGATCATTTGGTACTTCTAAATAAGATGTATATTATTACATGAATTTTATGTGGAATATTTGAATCTAAATGATATATTACCAATGGGTTTTCAATGTAAGTTTAATCCTTGTATGGTAGTATAATGGATAGTGTCTTAGACTTTCACTTGTTTCATTGTTTGGACATCCCCACACCAGATAGTGATTCATGAATTTGATGTACCATTCATTTTATAGTTAATAATTGGATTATGATTCCCCAAATTCATGATGTTATTATCCCATCATGAATGATTTTGGTGATTATAATCATAGATTACAATTAATTTATGGTATAGGTGGATGGAATTGAAAACATATTGGATACTTTTCTGGGGGTGCATGACTATGAACATTTTCATGTTTTTTGGATAAAGAACAACTTGTGATTGATTATAAATTAATAAAAATGAACTTTAGTATTTCATTAGAAAACATAGTTTGAATTTATATTTTCATATTTTCCCATTTTACATTCCCCATCTATATTGGGGATCTGGAATGAGTTTTGGGTAGTTAATATTTTTTAGGATATGATGGAGCACAATATATATAATAAAAAATTTCTTCTCTATTGATATCCAGGGTAGTTTTATTAATGATATCCCTGAGGAAATAATATTTGATATTATTTGATTAAATTGTATAGGCTCTACATCCTTCTAAGAGATAGTGAGTGTTTAAAAGTTTGAGTAATAGGAGTAACTAGTTATGGATAAAGCTTTACACAATCTCCATTCAAAATCTACATTTAATGATTACTAGACCAAGGGTATAGATAAAATAATTCTAGATTGAAATACATGAAGGATGGATCTGAGAATAGGGTGAAAAAAATGACTGCTATAATTCTCTTCACCCCATATACCTATATTTTGTGGTTGATTTATCATATTTAATTATATTACAAACCAAAAAAGAAATGTTTATTTTTCCTTAAGAGACTTTACACATAAACATTACATTATAATATAAAAAATTACATCAATTGAGTTTAATTAATTATTAATTAATACTATATATAGATGAAATCATATATATCAATCCTCATCATTAAATAGGGAAGGAGGAAACATAATGAAATGGTGGTCTCTTATGGTGAGTTAGGGATATCATACAACAAAAGCTAATATGTAATAGTAATATAATAAAAAGTATAGTTGGAAAATTATTACATATCAATGAATAAATAAACATAACATAATAAATGGATTCTATGAAAATAAATAATCATATTGGTAAAAATAAAATATCTCATTATGGGATTTCAAAATGCAAGACATAATAATCACACCATCGATGGATAATGACAGGACATCGCACACAGTGAGAAAGTATGATTCGATTTCTTAATCATAGTTGTCTCCTAAAACCTACATGTATTTTGAGGGGATATATGATTCCCACCCCCCATTAGATAAAATTACATTACATTCCATCATATCCAAAAGGTGATGAGTAAATATGGTCAATAATGTTCCATGTGGGAAAAAAATGAAATAATTAGGATATAATCTCAATTAGGATTATGCTGTAATATTTTTATGTATAAAATAATGGATTATAAGGGAATGTAAATATATTTCAACATTTAAAGAATTAATAAGGATTTTTTGGATAATCACCTTGATTTTTACTATGAAAAAATATGGATTCACAATGTTTAAATAAGTACAACAATAATTTGAGTAATAAAAAAATAGTTATAAGGTGGTTAGAAATATTGTTTTGATCAATGTGTTTGAAAAATGAATAATTTTAGTTGAATTGGAAGAATAAAAATAAATTATGCATGAATACCTTAAAAAATTAGTTGTGATTTTGATGTTTTATATGTATTAGGGATATAAAATTTCTTTTAAGGAGAAACCTCAACACTGGTACACATTGATGTCCAATGTGTACTTATTCCAAAATGAATTTTATTCCACTTTGAAACTACTATATGATCCACCAATTAAATATCCATCATCCATAAATATATATGGACCCCTATTATAATTAATGAATCAATAATACCATTAATGTATGTAAAATATTGTTATTTGTTCATGTGACAATTGTTACATCCTGACAGGGGATCCACTAAATTGATCCCCTAGACAGTTGGTCACATGGCCTCAAGATAACCTCCCCATACATGAGTGCATACTGACTTGCAGTCGTGGTTTAAGGTGGTGAAGTATGGTGACTATATCCTCATAATCAGAGTGTAGTATATTATTGTAAATAAATCAATCAATAGTGGATAAATATCAAATAATTAAGAAACAAAAGATAAACCATCCAAAAGACTCTAATAACAAAAAAAATTAATCCAAGGAATTTTCATATAAAAAATGATTCAATGTTCTGTCTCTATACAAAATTTCATCCAGTATATGGAAATAGGAGTCCAATATAATTCATTTATTAAAAGTAAAAAATAACAAAAATAAGTATCTATAGATTGCATTCTGAGCATTTCATGGTCATGTGATCCCCTTATCCTATGTAAAAATCAATCAAACATCATAAATATGGATCTTTACCTATACCAACCTACACGCATGAGTTTTTTAGGGTATACTATGGTTTCCCCAACAAGTTGTGAGGTAACACTGAGTATCAACCACCAATGACATCAATAAAAAATCCAATGTCTGTATTTAATACTAGTAGTGTACAATATATAAAAGTAATATAAATGAATTAACATGAGTGATACAAGTAAATTTTATACTGACTAGCCTACCAAGTCTCCCAATAAATATGAAATTATAATTAGGGGCTATATGTGAAGCTTTGTAAAACATCCACTATGGCCTATGCTGAGTAATACAATGTTAGGCCTACATGGGAGAAATACAAGGTATAAAATTTATGTGGAATACTAATATTGTCCATAGATAATCTCTATAAAAAACATAGTATATACTTGGGTAGATCCCATGGAGAATGTCCATAGAGCATGTCCAAGGCAGTCCAACCAAGATGGTTCAAGGGTGTAGATATATCCTTGGAGTCCATTGTAATCCAAAACCAAGGAGTACCAATGTCCAAGGAATTAAATGTAATCTAGATCCACTGAGTATAAATGTATATGTCATACAATATAATTATTATCCATGGAGTAGAAAATTCCAATCGAATATAAATTAATCTTATTAATTTCATTAATAATTTCAAAACTCATTTCATAATCATTTCATAAATCATTTCATAATCATAAAAATCCATGAGTTTATTCATATCACTCCATGTTTTACATTTAACTCATTTAACCAATTTAGTAACACATAATCACATGGAAAAGGAAGAATAATCCCTTCCATAATATCTCATTTAATTCATTAAATCTCCCACTAGGATGGTGATCCCAAACACACCCAACATGGTTGTATATCATTGGGAAGAAATGTTAACACCCCTCACAGGTGGTTCAGGTTGAGGTTGGAAACCTCTAACACTATCTAGGTGCTATTTGGAAAACCTTTCATGTTTCCAATAATTTAATCAAGGTAATAAATTAAATGGGGAGAATCACCTAAGTGGTCTGCCATTTGATAAATTGACAATTAGCAATAAAAACAACTGGAATTTATAGGAAATGTTATAGAATACCTAACATATACCCATGGGAAAAAACTCATCCACTATCATCTCCTAACATGATTTGGATATAAAAAAACTGAAAAACACCTTAAAATAGGGTGTAAATCCTGCAATTAAATAACTACATCGAGAAGAACACAAATGATGAATGTCACAAGGAGAATAGATATCTTACTATCACACATCCAATGATACTGATGAAATAATAATCAAACTATGGACTAAGAAGTTCTATTAATCCCTATCATAGGAATGAGGAAGCTCTCAAGGGGGGAGAATAAGACTTTTTATCCACTAAAGGATGAAATAATAAGTGGATTTAGTTTAATAGAATATTTGTGGGAGGAATATTAATTTTCCACAAAATCATGCAGTTGCATGGTTTTTTCACATAGTTTTCCAAAATATTTTCTAAATGTTATTGGCACACTACCCAAATAGAAAGAACTCCAAGGATTATGTACATGGTTTGTGAAACCATTCAAAAACCACTTTCCTCTGCTAAAAATGAATTTACCATATAGGGGTGTGTTTCCTTGGTTCAAAATTTTGTGAATCCATATATATAATTATTCTCACAGAACACCTGAACATGGTTAGGAGAAACCCTATGTATTGGGATGTACAATTTCTTCTAACTTTGCGGTTCAACTTACTATTTTGAAAACTCAAGATATGATCTTTGAACAAGCCTCAAACACCCCTAAAACTCCCATGACCTGATTAAGAATTCTAATTAGTTCAAAAAAAAGTAATTAATATAAAATAAAAATGATACATACCTCAAAGAAAAGTCCATGATCTTACAATATCTACCCTCTTAAGATAACTTATCCTCAATGGTTTCTTATGAGTATGGTGAAGGAAATGAAAACTGTTTCTTCCATTGAGCACATATATCCAACTCTCTCTCACCTAGTTCTCATCTTGCACATGACCAATCTTATATAATATCTTATCTAAAGGAACAATCCTTCCTCTAAGAGCCTTCGTGCTTCGATCAATAATACATATATGACGACCCTCAAAGGATGAATCTACCTGTAACTCAACCTAATCAATATGAAGAGTAATATATGGTTCTATTTTAGAAAGATATAACATAGATACATGGAAGATGCCATGCATTGATTGGTACCTTTGATCTAACTACAACTGATCACATGCCATATTTTCTCCCTATAGAATCTCAAAATGCCTAGGATATCATGTAAAAATATTTCCATTTCCTTGATTCCATGTATTCCCTAACCTTAGGGAGATATAAAAAATGATCTGACCCCTAGCCTCAAACTACATAGGTCATCGATATTGATTAGTGTAAGATTTATCTCAGACTGAGAATTAGACATCTACTTTCCATTAAACTAGATCATCACTGATGTCTCATACATGATTGATGGTATAAGAAGAGTTGTTTCTCAGGCCTCTAACCATCAAATAGGATATTAACATGTCGAAACATAAAAATCCAAATAAGGTTTCATCTGTATTTTCATATGATAGATATTATTGTAGGTTAACTCAAGTAAGAATATATGCATCTTTCAATAAACCCTGAAATAAATGATACATGGTCTATGACTATCCATTGTAGCCTGAATAGTGAACTCTATCAGGCCGTTGGTCTAAGGGTGGTCTAACATGCTCAAGAGAACCTCTGTACCAAATTTCCTCTATAATCCTTTCCAAAATTGGGTTTTAAATTGAGTTTCCATATCTAAAACAACATTATGGGTAACCCTATGATGGTGCAAAATATCACAGATATAAATTCTATCAAACTCATCAACTTAGAAGGTCTCCCTAATAGGTATGAAATAGGTGAACTTTGTGAGTCTATCCACAATAACCCATACAACATCACTACCTTGAGGTGACCTCGAGAAACTTGTCATGAAATCCATCAAAACTTCATTGCATTTCCACTCATGAATTTGACCTACTATAAAATCCATTCCAGTCAATGGTGTTCTTTCTTAATCTACTGATAGTTGGAACACCTCATGAAAAAACCAACTACCTCTCATTTCAAGCACAACAAAAAATACTAGAATTTTTTGTCTTGATATGTCTTAGTTCAGAAAAGACATACTACCCAAAATAAGGTTTAAGATCCTTGTATTAGATCATTAGATATGTCTTAGGAAAACCAAATTTGACCATGTATGCGAACAATTTTTTCCTCATAAATGGTCCAACCCGGAGTCAAGTCCTCACCTGCGACACTCTCCTATAGGGCTAGGCCCTCATAATATGATAGTTTTGTTATTTGCGCCCTATCAAGAAGATTGTGTGTAACTATCACAAATTGGAGAAAATAACACCATAGAAAATCATGAACCTCCAAGTGTATCTCAGAGAGTTAGCCTATAAACTTACTTTAACTATTAGCCTCCATCATTGTCTATGTCTAAGTTTTCTAGCTCAGAACATCAACTACTGCATTTCCATTACCATGCATATTGGCTAGCTCAAAATCAAATTGGTGGAGATACTCAAGACACCTTATCTTCTGAATGCTCATTTCCCATTGTGTATATATGTATTTGAGTACTTAATGTCTATTTATACCCAAATAATTCTCTCCCATCAAATAGGTTTTCTGATAATAGAAGGGGTGAACTATTTTATCTAACTCAAGAAACTACATTGGGTAATTCCACTCATGGTGTATCAACTGGAAAGACCTATATTTCATGGCTACATCCCTATGCATCATAAAAGATCTTGTACTAATACCCATTGAATCATTGTAAAATATATAACATCTTCCAGGATCTGGAAGAATATGGATCGATGTTGAAGTCAACCCTCCCATAAGTTATTAGAATGCTTTTTTATAGGCTTTAGACCATAAAATTATCCCTTATTTCTTGGTAAAACCCTTGATAGGCGTAGATATATATGAAAATACCGAGATAAAGTTCCTATAATAACCAACCAATCCCATGAAACTCATAATATAAAATTCATTCTAGGGATGCTCCAAAGAAACCATATAACTCACCTTCTCTTGGTCCATATATACTCACATCTCTAAAATGATGCGACCCAAGAAGAAAGATTCATCAGTCTAGGACTAAAATTTTGTGATATTATCAAATAAAATATGCCCACTTAGTGTATTCATAATGATGTGAAGGTGTTTCTCAGAATCATTTCATTGTTGATAATGCACTAAGATTTCATCCATAAAAACCTTTACAAAGGAGTAAAAATATGGGTGGAAAACCTAATTCATCAATGAAATAAAAACTAATGGTGAATTTATGAGACTGAACTACATAAATGGGTACTTATAAAGACCATACCTACAAAAAAAATGCCACACAAGGTATATCTTATGACCTAACATGTACCTAGTGATAACATATCCTCAAATTAAATTTTGATAAAACCTAATATCTTCCAAGATAATCAATGAGGTCATCTCTCTAGGCTAATTGATATCTATTCTTAATAGTCAACTGGGTCAAATTATAATAATCCATACATAAATGAATGGTTTGATCTACCTTCTTTATAAAAAGAACTAGAAAACTATACAAATTAGTATTAGGTCATATTTAAACCTTTACTACTAATTCCTCTAGCTGTCCCATAAAATCCACCAGTTTAGTACTTTCCATCCTATAACGATGAATGGATAACAGTGGAGATATTAAAAGTTGGTCAATAGAGTACTCTACATATCATTTTAGAGGTAAAATAGAAATATAATCTGGGAGGAAATTCCTGAAATGGCCTACTATTGAATAAAATTAATACTTTTGTATTACCTGAACATCTATAAAGAGGCTAGCTATATGGGTTTTCATGCCATCCAAACCATGATTCGCTTCTCTAGATATTCCACCCTAGACATCCTACTCACCCCTATGGATAAACCTACAAACCTATGGTGATGTTTACAGTACCCTTCAGTTATATAAATCAACATGGTTGTTGTAAGAAACAATCCATTACATTCATTTCATGACATAAAATCCCTTGTTCTCAAGAATAAATAGATTTCATAATAGGCGATACACACCTATCTAAAGGGGAACTCTCTAAAATAGTGTACACTCTCTAATATGATTCCCAAAAAATTATAGGGTGTTATAACACCAATAGAAAACCACGCATTCGAGCCAAGGATCTCCCCCAAAGTTACCAATATGAAAAAATGTGAAGAACCTATGTCAAAAAGATTCCATACAGGAGTAGAGGCTACTAATATCGTACATATCCCTCTATAATTCCCAATAATCTTTTCCTCATGTGTACACTATACTGAAAATATATTAACTAAACAGTGGCCCTGAGAAATTTCCTGACTACCCAGAGAAGGCCCACTCTACTATCAAGGTGAAACTAGTGTCTGGATCCCACACCCATGAAAATCTCCTTGGGCTGAACAACTAGTAGTGATCCATCTCCTAGACTGAGTAGGAGTATTGAATCTCTCCCCTCATCCTAGAGTCATTATTGGAACTCTCTCAATAACTAATAGAAGAATTGTCCAGTTGAGTTGATATATATGGAACATCCTACCGCATGCTCGATACTCAGCTGAGTTTTAATCACACAATCTCCTCATTTTTTCCTCCTCCCACATTGATGACATATCAAAGACAAACTACCAATCACACCCTGATTTCTATTCCCCAAATGATAAGTCTCAAAATGTCACTTCCTTACACTAAAAACTAAACCATTAAGTTGAGAAGTTTCACTATCCTACTTTGGGCCCCCCATATTCCCTTATAATATCTTCAGAAATAAGAGCTTGATTTACTATATTAGATATATTATTATACCGAAGCACATTCACCTATGATCGAATGACATGATTGAGAAAATACTCAAATAATCTCTCCCTAGATATATCATCATCAAAATTAATAGGAACAATATTTTGAAATAATATAATGCTATATTAATACTCTATCATATTCATACTACCATACTCCAGAAGCGTAAACAAACTATCCCATTCAGGACTCAAATTCTCAGAGAAAATGTAATCATAAAAACTGGATTATAAATCTATCCAACAATATCCCGAAATCCAATCAACTAGGTTTAGAACATCCCAGTAAATTATAGAGGATCCCGGAAGATTATACATCATGATCTTTTCTCTCCACTCTAGAGGAGTCTCTCAATTATAGAAAATTCATTAAATAGTCTCAAGCCATGTCTCATCTACATGTGAACCACCATCCCCTAAAAATGTGGATGGATGTTACTACTATAACACACATGTTAGCACTTCCATAGACATGGAAGGCTGCAGAGCATCCAAAACAGTCTTCATAAATCACATAAAACCATCACAAAACTGGGAATTAGTACCCATATCAATAATAATGTGCATTTTCGCAAGTTTCACTTATGTATACTCTATTTGTGTGTCAGGGACCACCACCTCTATATCATGGTCATCTCCACCCTCTAGGTTCTTTACTAGTATAAATTTTGGTTGAATGTCTATAAAAATACCAAACACATGCCTCTAAAAAATCAATAACAAATACATCATAGATATAAACATAGGACAAGTACAATACTTCCTATAACCAAGTTACACCCCACTATCTGCACCTAAATCTAGGAATGGGTAATAGGAATAATCGTGAATAACACCATAGAAACTACCTATAACTCACTCTTAAGGTTGGTCCTATGTCAACTTCTACACTACAGGTCTATGGCCCCGGTATACAGAGTTTTAATTGATCTTTATAGTGGAAACCCCATTAAATTGTAATTGGAATCCCAATTTAACAGTGACCATTAATGTTAGAATTCAATTTCATTTAACTTTTTAGGGACAATAGGGGCCTATATACCCTGAGAGGGGGGGTGAATCAGGGTATGGATATTCTTTTTGAAAGTTCTTCCTGCCCCACTGGATCATGACCTCTTTGTTACAAGGGACACTTTGTTTGCACTTGTGTGGTTACTGTGATCACGTGTCTCCTTTACCTAATGATGATGCTTTGAATGCAATGCAGGAAAGTAAGCAGGCAGACAGAGAGATTTTTACTTGGTTCACCGCTAAGGGCTACGTCCAATGAGCATACGCAGAAAAGTTGCCGGTTCGTACCAAATTCCACTAGACTTCACTAGCTGTGGATTACAATGTTCGGGCTAGATCACTTCTATGCCCAGGCTCACTGCCTATACAAGGTTTAGGGTCAGCTCACTACTTTCCCAAGGGTCACTCCCTATTTCTCTCTCTCTGGCTCACTTCCGGTGGAGAGGATCACCTTCTTCCTCTTCCTAAGCTCACTGCTCCAGAAGGGATTCACTCACAGTTTATAGACCTGTAGGTCTCTTCATTTGCATTAAGGAATGAATCATTCTCTATATGTAGATGCTCTGTTGAAGTTCAACTTTAATCCACTGATGAATATCTCTTTGCCTCTGAACACTGGGCAATTCCCTTGGAAAGACCTTCACAAAGCACCCTATAATGGGAGGCTCCCAATTTCGTGAAGCTCAAACAAGCCTTCGCGAAGCACCTGCCTTTTCGCGAAGCTCACTTGTGAAGCACCCTCGCAAAGCTCTCTCGCGATGCTCAAGCCATCGCAATGAAATGACCCTCGCGAAGATAAGTAATCCAACACAGAGCTCGCAGGTTTCGTGGAGCTACAATAGCCGCCGCGAAGCACCTCTTTCATGAAGCACACTGGCTCCGCGAACCACCTTCGCAAATCGAGAGCAAAGTATTTTCTCTAAAAATTCTCTCTACTTCGCTCGAAGGGGTCGGCCTCTATTTATAGGCGATTCCACCGACCCTCGTCCTTTCCGCGCGAAGTCAACGCCATGTAATCTCAAATCGCGAATCTCCAATGTTTCTGCCGAAATTCTGTCCAAATCGCGAAGCTCCACGGAAATCTTCCGTTCTCAGAGCTTGACGTATTCGCGATGAATCACCGTCAACATACCATCGCGACTTCGCCGCGAAGCTCCATCGCGAATCCCAACATTCCTTCGTGCCTTCGCCATGAAGCTTCCTCGCAAAGCCCTTCACTGCTGCGATGCGCTTCAGCCTCTGCCGTTCGCGAAGCTTGACGTAATCACGAAGCATCACCGCCTCCATTCTTCTGGTCTTCGCGAAATCCAATCCATGCATCCTATCTTCACGAATTTCATGCCTTTGCCATATTAAATTAGGCTCTTCATGGAAATCCTATTTTCGCGATGCTCACCAAACTCCAAATTTGGGACCCCAAAAATTTGGCAAACACTGGAAAACGGTGGCACCTTGTACTGCTCTTTTTGTACCACCTCCAGATCATTATTTCCTTTGTCATCGTTCTTTGTCAACAAGGATTGTCAACAAATTCTTAGGAACTATACAATTCTCCGTGGAAACCTTCTTTGTAAACAAACACAACCAACCCAAAAATACTTCAATGTTACCTTGAGGGATTTTTTCCCAACATAACTTCATTCTCATTTTTTTATAATTTCAATAAAAAAGGGTAACTATATGGATCCCACTTAGAATTTATAAGGTCACATACACCTTATAATTTTAATTATGGTATCCATTTAATTCCAAATAGTTATTTATCATGTCTATTTATTCTTTTTTGTTAATAAACATTATATAACATAAGTCACACATAATAAATGGAATGTGATCATGTAATGCATCCTATATGGAATGGAATATGCATGGAATTTAAATTTTATAAGTTGTCTAAAATGATTCATAGTACATGATTAATTTCCATATTGGTCTAAGGACAAAAAAACAATTCCATAATCATATAAAAAATAACATATCATATCATGGGAATCACCCGATAGTGGAATCAAATCAATAGAAAGAATAAAAAATATAGAACCAAAAGTCTTCATTCTAGGAACATTATAATTACCCCAAACATTGGTTAGCAACTCCATGGAATGGATTATAACAAACTTCCAATTTTTTTCCTAATCACTTGTTTATTGTCTCAAAATAATAAGGAATGAAAAGAAAACAATGATAATTAGTTGTAACATCCCAAACTAGGAGCCACTAAATGGTCCCCTGATCAAATTGGTAACATTATCTCAAGCATTCCTCCTTGTACAGAAGAGGCTATCGATTTACAATACAGGTCTAAGGTGATACATTGAAGAGACTATACCATTATAATTTGAGTGTAGAATAGTAGTGTAATCATATCACTAAATAGTAGAATGATGTCAAATAACTGAACAAGAGAAGATAAAATATCCATAATAACGTATTAAAAACAATAATCAAGAAAAGGTATTATCATATACAGAATGATATAATTTCATTTCTCTATAAGAAATATAATATAGTACAAAGAAAAATTAATCCAATACAATATAGTTATCAAAATTACAAAAGGATGAAAATAACTATATCTAGATAGCGTCATCGGAATAGTGGGGTCATGTGATCCCCTACTCATATGAAACAGTCAATCAATCCTCATAATTTAGGTAATTTCAATGGCCCCTAATTACATCTATGAAGTTTGTTCGAGTACCAAAAAAATGCCCAAACCGGATGTGAGATAACACATAGTCGGCCAAAACCTATAGTGTATATAAAAAACCAATCTATGTATATAATCTATGTAGTTTGAAATATATTACTTTAATATAAATGAATAAGTATGAGTGATACATCTAAATGTGATTCCATACTACCAACTAGGTCACACATTAAATAGTAAATCACTATCAAGGGCCATCTCTAAATCATTATAAAACCTCCCTTATTGACTGTAATGGGTAATTCAGTGTCAGGAATATATATTTTAGATCCAAGGTATAAAATGACAAAGGAATCCTCATTGATTCCATGGAGAATCTCCATATAAAACTTTTTGAAGACTTGGGTGGATCCCAAGAAGCATATCTACAATGAATTTCAAAGGTGGTCCATGAAATCTATATCTAGTGAGTAGAAATATACTTGGAATGCAGTGTTATTAGTAACAATGGAGTATAAATTTTCGTGACTTCTAATGAAATCCATATCAATGTAGTATAAACATCAATGACATCAAATATAACCATGATCTATACAGTAGAAAGGTTTGTGGAATCAAACATAATCATAAACATTTCATTAATAATTTGATAACTCCTTTCATAATAATTTCATAACTCTTTTCGTAATCACATAAATGTCATGAGTTAAACCAAATCAATTCATGTTTTCCATTCCATCCATTTTTTCAATTTAATAGCATGTAATCAAAAAGAAATTTAGCCATAATCCCTTTCCTAATATCATGGTAATAAGTGGGATACCTCTCAGGGTTTTCATTAATTCATCAATGAATTTAATTATGTTAGGAGAAACTCTTGAATGAATCATCATGTGTCATAATGAAAAAATATCTATAAAAAATGATACTACGCATTAAAATGTACAGAACACATACCTTGTAACACCCTTAGATTTTATGAAAAATATTCTTTTAATTTCATTAATGTCTTGTGTTGTATTCTACACCAAGATTACCTTGCGCTATACGCAACACCGTATTAGCTTGCAGTATACGCAACACTATTCTTGGATCGTGTTACACACAATTTTGATAATAGTTATTCTATGCAACATTGAGTATATATATATATATATTCAATGTATAAATGAAATATGGTTGGATTCTGTTATACGAAACAACGAAGGATTCTTTCACAACACGCAACCCTGACTTGGCTTGCATTACACGCAATCGCGACCTTCCTCGATAGCGTGTGTTGTACGCAATATTGGGTTTTAATAAACAATGTTATATTATTATAATATTGTCATGAACTAGTCGTTATGAATCGTATTAATTAAATTTTGAATTTTATAACATTATTATTCATCTTACACATTTCTAGAACATGGTATAAGAACAAAATAAATTTTTCGGGTAAAATAAGTATTTTTCAAAAAATGCAGTTTTGTCGCCTTTTGATGGAACATCCACTTTAAATCTAGTTTTTGACATGTTTATAAGTTCAATTTGAAAAAATAAAATTCTACTTTAGAATCAAGAAATAAAAATTTACTTTGGATAATTATTTCTTATTATTCTGGTAACTTTCACATTTTAATGAATAGTAAAAACACGCTATATTTTAATTAAAAACAACTTTTTTCATCATAATATCTTATGTGGTTAAAGTATAATATTGAATGGTTTTAAAGTATAAATAGAATAAATTTTTACCATTTAATATAATTTATGTCATTAGCATTGATTTTACCTTGAATTCGTAGGTTAAATCAATTCAATCTTTTGCAATGTTTTAAACAAAAACCCGTTTTTATTCGACAACGGGGTTAATTTTAATTTAATTTCTGCAACTTCTGTGTATTGAATTTTAAAAAATGGATTCCATATTTGGAATCAGTGGGTCCAAATTATGTTAATAGGCTACTTTTTATTTTTGGTAATTATGAATAGTAACTACGGTAAATTTTATTTACCATAGTTAAAGATAAATCGGGTAATTAAGGGTAAATATAATATTTTAAAATTACCCTAACAAATGTCAAAATCCTATTGGATGACTAAAAGTCAACCCATATCACCTAACGGTCGGATTAAATTCATTTAATTAAATTTTTTCAATGAAAATAATTTAATTATTATTAAAACCAAAGAATGTGACAACATGTCACTTTCTTAAATATTATATGTATAATAATTTTAATCTAGTGATAAACTTCATGAAACTTCGAACATGAATAGTCTCCAGAAATCTAATACAATTATCTACATCATAGGAATTTATTTAGAATTTTTAGGGATTAAATAATTATCATTTATTATGACACATAGATGATGCAGTAATTGTCTTATTAATGAAATATTGACATAATTGATGTTATAAATGCCCAAATAAATGTAATTTGAGACTTTGTATGACTTACACTAATTTTCTAGGTTAATATGACATGTTATTGTTGATTTAAGTAAATTTTTTCTAACTTATCATTCTGTTATGAATTTCATAAAAATCAAATACCAAATAGTGTCAAAATTGACATAAAATAGTTTTTAAAACAAATATTATATTATTAATTGGTATTTTATTCCTAAAAATCAAAGGTTCGGCCAAATGACTTAGATAAGATTATATATATTAATAATAAACAACTTTGGGTTCGTTTGGCTTGATATAGTAAGTTTATTAACCATATAGTGTAAGAAAACAAAATGACACGGTAAAAGTTAAATTATTTAACTTAGAGTTAAATCTAATTGATAAGGGTAAAATAATAACCTAAACTTGTCTAAATCCTATTGGATGAGATTATTTCGACCCATCCCCACTTTAGCCTCGAAATAAATCAATTTAGATCTGTTTATAACCGAAATTGACTTTATAATAAAATAATATTTTTAGTTATTCCAAAGGTGCCCCTCTCCTCCCTTATAAAAGGGCACCTCCTCCCTCTCTTCCTCACACAACTTTGAGCCTTCAAGTTCAGCGAACCCCTGCCGAATTCTCTTATCCACTTCCCTAGAAACATCCTAAAGGTTCTGGTCTTCCTTAAACACCAATTTTAGTACCCTAAGAGGAGGTCTCAAAGAGGCGCTTCAAAGAAGAGGTAATTTCCGTTACCGATTCTTTCACCTTTATTTCTTCTTCCACTTCTTCTTATTAGGTTGTTTCATTATGAAGTAATAACATCAGTATCACTCATATACTGATATGTTATTATAAGTATGAAACTATCCTATTTCACCATCTATCCATCCTACGGAAAACGAAATCACCACGCGTGCGTACGTACGGAATACCGTCTCCACGCCGTGGTGAAATCTATTTTCCACCACCACCTTACTTGGATGGGTACAATGGTGTAAATAATAACTATATATGATTATTATAAATGGATATTGATACTGAATAGTATACATACACTTCAACACAATTTCACGAACAAGAGAACGATATCATCGCTCGTGCGTACGTACGGACTACCGTCTCCACGACACGATGAGATTCATTCTCCATGTTATCCATTTAAGAATGATTATAAAGTATATATAAGAAATAATAATGAAATATATGACATTATAAAGCTACTGGATTTATGTATATATGTATGTCATCTACTTACTTCCATTCAAGATAATAAGGAAAGGAAAACAGCGTTCATGTGTACGTACGGACTACCGTCTCCATGAACGGTGTGTTTCATTTCATTTATATATCTATTATATATATATATATATACTGAATATATATGATATATAAATCATGTTTTATATTCTGGAAGTAAGTAAATCATTATATAAGTAATAATAATGTCAAGAACAACAAGTCTAAACACCTACGATAAATGAAACGATTTTACCCAAAACGCTTCTTTAACATGGAATTTACAAAAGAACGGGTAATATAAAGTCATAAGTGAACCATATATGATATCATAACAATTAATATGATTCTTTAATAAGTTAATGACATTATTTAAATCATTATACAGGAGGTTCATATACGTACAAAGCATATCGGACATAAGGTAAGGGAAAATATCAAAATCTCAATTTTTATCCGAGATTGTTTATACTTTGAAATTTACTGGGGTGTATTTTATCATCCAAATTCATGTTTCATAAATATGTAATATTATTTCCATCCAACTAAAATTATTTAAATCCAATTTTACCCTTCGGTGAGTTTTTAGTAAAAGATATGAAAGGAATCTTTTGTCATTTTTCGTACGAGGTACTTTTTGACTTTTCTGACAAAAGTACGAGAAGAATGTTTTTTATCTTAAATGGAACGAACGGATTTTTAAGGTTTTATAAAGCCTTATTTTCATAAAGATTCCTCAAAAATATTTCATGACTATTTTCAATAAAATCTCTTTCTTTTAAAATTGCATGGCATTTTGTGGAAAGAAATTGATTTTGAAGAAGAAATGATATTTTCCTCAAGAATTCATTTCAAGTGTTTTATCAAAATTATTTTCCATCTAAGATAATATAGGGTTCTGTTTCTATCCCTATTATTACATTTATTTGATTATGTTGTGATGAAATTATTTTTATGAATTCCTTTATCTTATATGAATTGTTTTATGATGTCATGATGTTTATGATTCCCATTTTTATTACATGGGTTATGCTATGATGTATGGTTTATGATTTTGTGGCACACATAAGAATGGTATCATTATGAGATGGGTGGGACCTATATCTCCCTAAAATGCATTGGGAAATGATTTTATATCTCATGAGATAGACATGGCTGAAATGGTAGGTTATACCGGTTTAGTGAAACAAGACTGAAACGAGGGTGACTCGATTCAGAAAGGGACTTTGTCCACTAAGATAGTCTTGGAAATGAGTCTTGACTAACAAGAAATGATTCTATATGATTATGTGTGTATTCCAAAAAGTTTAATGTTTTATGTTATGATTATTGTGATTACATTTCACCACCATGAGTTATCCCAGGTTATGAAATTATGATCTCTTTCACAGGTTAAGATTTCCAAAAGTTATGTGCTTATGTATATGATGTGATTGATATTTCTTTTGCTTACCCTTACTGAGCATTTTGAGCTCACCCTTTTATGTTTTCTTTTCCCTAGGATATAAAGAAAGGTTTTAGGTATAAAAAAAAGGAAGATCTTTATGGGAGATGTTGAAGATCATTAACCAGGATTAGAAGATTATATTCCGAGTTTCCAAAGACACTAAACTATTATGATCCGTGTGTGTGTGTTTTTGTTATGTACTAAGTATTCCGAAAATGTAATGTAATGTCAATGTACGTCAAGATTCGGGTCTCTACAGTTGGTATCAGAGGAAATGTTTAGTCAACCTTTGGAAATTACGATGTGAGAACGTTAGTGAGATCCCTAGAGATATTTCTAACGTATGACTAGGGATGTCCCTAAGGATAAGTATATGTATAGGTTATAGTCCTAGAATTGCGCTAAGGATATTATAATTTAACCGAATATGTTAGATATTGAAGTTAATCCCCCTTTATTATGATTTTTTCCTCTCACACTATTCTTTTTGGGTTTTAGAAAATGGCTGGAAACAAGATGATTCACTATAATGGATGATATGATGGAGAATAAAATGATATTCTTCATGAGCAACCAAATGAAATGGGATTTGGAGGTCCAAACATCATTATTATGCCGAATCAGCAATGTCATAATATGATCAATAAAGTAAAATTTGGTAAGTTTCCTGACTCGGCTAATAAGAGAAGATGGAGTTTCATGATGATCATAGAGGAAAGAAAGTTCAATTTCCCCTATGTAAATCATGTGGGAAGAGGAATCAAGGAGAATGTTTCAAAGGAACTGGAAGATGCTTTGGGTGTGGAAGAGAAAGACACAAAGCCAGTAAGTGCAAAGGAAAAGGTTCAGTTAACACCAGGGATGAGGATAATGGTATTGCTATGACATCAACAATGGTTAAATGTTTTAAATGTGGAATGTACGGGCATTATTCAAACCAATGCCCTAAGGGAAAGTCTCATGAAGAGAATCAGTATGGTCGTATGGGTAGTATTTATGTGGATGATGATGAAGAGACTACAAATGATATGTGAGAAGAAAGAATTGTTGAAGCTCGGTCAATGGTTTAAGAATGTAGTGGAATGATTACATGTTTATCATGTGTAATGTTGTATAAGTAATATCATGGTACTATGGAATAAAGAGACATCTAAGTATTGTTACACTGTTGTCTTTCCTTGAGTTTTGAAAGTGTATGATTAATGTTATCAGTATCCATGAAAGGTTATTCAGATATTTTTGGAATGTAGATGATATGCGCATAATGAAGGGAAAATGAGAAAATGAAATGTTTAACAGTATTCATGAGCTCATGATTGATATAAGGACTAAGTGATATAATGGTTTGAGTATAAATAATTTTGAGGATTTTGGTTTATGGAAAGTGTTAACTTTTAACTGCATTCATGTTTTCACTAAGGTTCAATGGGTATTCAAGAGAATACATGATTAAGGCCTTTGAATGATTGGAATGTTACCAATAAGATATATGGGGGATAAATGATGGTATTCACATGCTTGGTTGACGACATTTCAAGTAATCATTTTCTTTATACTATGAGCTTGGACCGAAGTTTTTTAGATATGCCTAAAGATTGGAATGGATTATGTTGGACATAAGTTAGTATTGTTTAAGGATAAAACTTTTTTGATATTGTTGATGGGATGTTATAGTAATATAGATTTAGAAAAAGGACAACCTGCAGGACGGGCGGCAGCCCATCGCTTCGGACAAGGCTGTGGGAATCGAACCCATAACCGAAGTGCGACTGGCCTTTATCGCCTACCACTGGCCTACAGGAAGTCCCTGGTTAGTAGAAACTAGTTTTATTTTATTAAGCAGTATGATATATGAAGTATAAGTTATTTTTTTGAAACCATATACGATTAATCTAACCATAAGATGGACTTATAACTTTTACTAACCTTTTGTTTGAAAGAGATGGAATGACCCATCATTCTATCACATGATCTGCTAACACATCACGAATAACAAATTCAACTTCATTTCTTTAAGGGATGAAGTGGAAATTGTTCAATTCACGAACAACAGTGAGATTGTACCAAAATCATGCAAGTATTTCTTTTAATTCATCATCTTTAGGGAAATGATCTTGAAAACCAAAAAAAATTTCCTAGTTCCCTTATATCTGATTAATCAGATGGTACCTTAGATCATCACAAATCAATAGCTTTGTGATTGTTGTCTTTTTCATAGCCATGTTCTCTACCACACTCCATCAGAACATGATGGTTAGATTTCTCTTCCATATCCATATTTTCACCTATGTGGAAACCCAGTGATTAGTTTATTTGGGTAACCGTTACGTTTCATACTTTTGTTTTTAAAGATTGGTTTTGGTAATCCTTTTTACGATGTGGGTTTCTATTAAAGAAACTTTCGAATAGTAAACCATTTATAACCCCGACGAATTTCGAGGGCGAAATTCATTTTAAGGGGGGTAGAATGTAACACCCCTAGATTTTATGAAAAATATTCTTTTAATTTCATTAATGTCTTGTGTTGTATTCTACACCAAGATTACCCTGCGCTATATGCAACACCGTATTAGCTTGCAGTATATGCAACACTATTCTTGGATCGTGTTACACACAATTTTGATAATAGTTATTCTATGCAACATTGAGTATATATATATATATATATATTCAATGTATAAATGAAATATGGTTGGATTCGGTTATACGAAACAATAAAGGATTCTTTCACAACACGCAACCCTGACTTGGCTTGCATTACACGCAATCACGACCTTCCTCGATAGCGTGTGTTGTACGCAATATCGGGTTTTAATAAACAATGTTATATTATTATAATATTTTCATGAACTAGCCGTTATGAATAGTATTAACTAAATTTTGAATTTTATAACATTATTATTCATCTTACACATTTCTAGAACATGGTATAAGAACAAAATAAATTTTTCGGGTAAAATAAGTATTTTTCAAAAAATGCAGTTTTGCCGCCTTTTGATGGCGCACCCACTTTAAATCTAGTTTTTGACATGTTTATAAGTTCAATTTGACAAAATAAAATTCTTCTTTGGAATCAAGAAATAAAAATTTACTTTGGATAAATTTTTCATATTATTCTGGTAACTTTCACATTTTAATGAATAGTAAAAACACGCTATATTTTAATTAAAAACAACTTTTTTCATCGTAATATCTTATGTGGTTAAATTATAATATTGAATGGTTTTAAAGTATAAATAGAATATATTTTTACCATTTAATATAATTTATGTCATTAGCACTGATTTTACCTTGAATTCGTAGGTTAAATCAATTCAATCTTTTGCAATGTTTTAAACAAAAACCCGTTTTTATTCGACAACGGGATTAATTTTAATTTAATTTCTGCAGCTTATGTGTATTTAAATTTAAAAAATGGATTCCATATTTGGAATCAGTGGGTCCAAATTATGTTAATAGGCTACTTTTTATTTTTGGGAATTATGAATAGTAACTACGGTATATTTTATTTACCATAGTTAAAGGTAAATCGGGTAATTAAGGGTAAATATAATATTTTAAAATTATCCTAACAAATGTCAAAATCCTATTGGATGACTAAAAGTCGACCCATATCACCTAAGGGTCGGATTATATTCATTTAATTAAATTTTTTCAATTAAAATAATTTAATTATTATTAAAACCAAAGAATGTGACAACATGTCACTTTCTTAAATCTTATTAGTATAATAATTTTAATCTAGTGATAAACTTCATGAAACATCGAACATGAATAGTCTCCAGAAATCTAATACAATTATATACATCATAAAAATTTATTTATAATTTTTAGGGATTAAATAACTATCATTTATTATGACACATTGATGATGCAGTAATTGTCTTATTAATGAAATATTGACATAATTGATGTTATAAATGCCCAAATAAATGTAATTTGAGACTTTGTATGACTTACACTAATTTTCTAGGTTAATATGACATTTTATTGTTGATTTAAGTAACTTGGTTAGAACTTATCATTCTGTTATGAATTTCATAAAAATCATATACCAAATAGTGTCAAAATTGACATAAAATAGTTTTTAAAACATATATTATATTATTAATTGTTATTTTATTCCTAAAAATCTAAGGTTCATACAAATGACTTAGATACGAATATATATATTAATAATAAACAACTTGGGGTTCGTTTGGCTTGATATAGTACGTTTATTAACCATATAGTGTAAGAAAACAAAATGACACGGTAAAAGTTAAATTATTTAACTTATAGTTAAATCTAATTGATAAGGGTAAAATAATAACCTAAACTTGTATAAATCCTATTGATTGAGATGATTTCGACCCATCCCCACCTTAGCCTTGAAATAAATCAATTTGGATCTATTTAAAACCAAACATGACTTTATAATAAAATAATATTTTTAGTTATTCCAAAGGTGCCCCTCTCCTCCCTTATAAAAGGGCACCTCCTCCCTTTCTTCCTCACAAAACATTGAGCCTTAAAGCTCGGCCAACCCCTGCCAAATTATCTTCTCCACTTCCCTAGAAACATCCTAGAGGTTCTGGTCTTCCATGAAGACCAATTTTAGTGCCCTAAGAGGAGGTCTCAAAGAGGCGCTTCAAAGAAGAGGTAATTTCCGTTACCGATTCTTTCACCTTTATTTCTTCTTCCAATTATTCTTCTTAGGTTGTTTCATTATGAAGTAATAACATCAGTATCACTCATATACTGATATTTTATTATAAGTATGAAACAATCCTATTTCACCATCTATCCATCCTACGGAAAACGAAATCACCGCGCGTGCGTACGTACGGAATACCGTCTCCACGTCGTGGTGAAATCTATTTTCCACCACCACCGTACTTGGATAGGTAAAATGGTGTAAATAATAACTATATATGATTATTATAAAGTTATATTGATACTGAAATATTATACATACACTTCAACACAAGTTCACGAACATGAGAACGATATCATCGCTCGTGCGTACGTACGGACTACCGTCTCCACGACGCGATGAGATTCATTCTCCATTTTAACCATTTAAGAATGATTATAAAGTATATATAAGAAATAATAATGAAATATATGACATTATAAAGCTACTGTATTTATTTATATATGTATGTCATCTACTTACATCCATTCAAGATAATAAGGAAAGGAAAACAACGTTCATGGGTACGTACGGACTACCGTCTCCATGAACGGTGTGTTTCATTTCATTTATCTATCTATTATATATATATATATATACTGAATATATATGATATATAAATCATGTTTTGATATTCTGGAAGTAAGTAAATCATGATATAAGTAATAATAATGTCAATAACAACAAGTCTAAACACCTACGATAAATGAAACGATTTTACCCAAAACACTTCTTTAACATGGAATTTACAAAAGAACGGCTAATATAAAGTCATAAGTGAACCATATATGATATCATAACAATGAATATGATTCTGTAATAAGTTAATGACATTATTTAAATCATTATATAGGAGGTTCGGATACGTAAAAATCATATCGGACATAAGGTAAGGGAAAATCTCGCAATCTCAATTTTTATCCGAGATTGTTTATACTTTGAAATTTACTGGGGTATATTTTATCATACAAATTCATGTTTCCTAAATATGTAATATTATTTCCATCCACCTACAATTATTTAAATCCAATTTTACCCTTCGGTGTGTTTTTAGTAAAAGATATGAAAGGAATCTTTTGTCGTTTTTCGTACGAGGTACATTTTGACTTTTCCGACAAAAGTACGAGAAGAATGTTTTTTTATCTTAAATGGCATGAATGGATTTTTACGGTTTTATAAAGCCTTATTTTAATGAAGCTTCCTCCAAAAGATTTCATGACTATTTTCAATAAAATCTCTTTCTTTTAAAATTGCATGACATTTTGTGGAAAGAAATTGATTTTGAAGAAGAAAGGATATTTTCCTCAAGAATTCATTTCAAGTGTTTTATCAAAATTATTTTCCATCTAAGAAAATTTAGGGTTCTGTTTCTATCCCTATTATTACATTGATTTGATTATGTTGTGATGGAATTATTTTTATGAATTCCTTTATTTATATGAATTGTTTTATGATGTCATGATGTTTATGATTCCCATTTTTATTACATGGGTTATGATATGAAGTATGGTTTATGATTTTGTGGCACACATAAGAATGGTATAATTATGAGATGGGTGGGACCTATATCTCCCTCCAATGCATTGGGTAATGATTTTATATCTCATGAGATAGACATGGCTGAAATGGTAGGTTATACCGGTTCAGTGAAACAGGGCTGAAACGAGGGTGACTCGGTTCAGAAAGGGACTTTGTCCACTAAGATAGTCTTGGCAATGAGTCTTGACTAACAAGAAATGATTCTCTATGATTATGTGTGTATGCCACAAAGTTTAATGTTTTAAGTTATGATTATTGTGACTACATTTCACTACCATGAGTTATCCCAGGTTATGAAATTATGATCTCTTTCATAGGTTAAGATTTCCAAAAGTTATGTGCTTATGTATATGATGTGATTGATATTTCTTTTTCTTACCCTTACTGAGCATTTCAGCTCACCATTTTATGTTTTCTTTTCCCCAGGATATAAAGAAAGGTTTTAGGTATAAAAAAAAGGAAGATATTTATGGAAGATGTTGAAGATCCTTCACCAGGATTAGAAGATTATATTCCGAGTTTCCAAAGACACTAAACTATTACGATCCTTGTGTGTGTGTTTTTGTTATATACTAAGTATTCCGCAAATGTAATGTAATGTCAATGTACGTCAAGCTTCGGGTCTCTACATACCTCATACCAAATATAGAACACTCTACCAATATTGACTACTAACATGTTTCATATCGAATGAAAAAAGAAGAATGGATGAGCTCCCTGAAAATAGAGCATAAGTGCTTGCACCAAAATATCTCTGTCGATAGGAAGCAAAATGACCAAAGGAATAAGATGAATAGATATCTTACCAACATGCATCTAAGGGGACTATTGGAGGAAGAATCAGAGTCCGGATTAAATATTTTCTTCATTCTAGAATAGGCATGAGGAATCTCTCAAGGGTGGAGAAGAAGACCTCTAATACAATGAAGGATGAAATAAGAATTAGTTTTTAATATAATTGTATTTTTAGGTTTGAAATAGTAATTTTACGCCAAATATTGGGGCCTCTTGGTTTGGATACATGGATGGCTAAACCATGCACTAACCATGCTTATCCAACTTTGCAAAAGGGAATATACAAGGTCTGTGCCCATAGATTTGGAAACCACGTAGTAACTATGCTTGTTTCCTATGAAAAAACTGCAGAACCCATGCATGGGTAGATAGACCAATATTCATAGTTTTATCAATAAGATCAAACATTTTTTTCCATTTAACAACCTCACATTGTTAGGAGAATCTGTGGGGACTGGGCATCAAATTTTCTTCAAACCATGCACCTAAAAGTATCTTTTAAAAACTCGGGATATAGGATACAAAACATCCCTAGACACCACCTAAACTCCCATGACCTCATTAGGAATTCAAATTATTTCAAAACAAATGAATTAAATGGAAAAAAGATCAGTACCTTAAGGAAAAATATATGGCCTTAAAATTATATAATTTTTTATGCCTCTTAGGACAATTCTTATATTATAACAACTTATGAACATTGTATAATTTTAGTGAAATTTTGATTCACCCATATAATTTATTATAAACAAATTACATAAAAAAATTATATTGTTTTTTGGTTAGAAAATTATAATTTGAAAATCATAATATAAATGAAATGTAAATAGGAAATAAAAATAGATAGGAAATGGACCCTTACATTACATATTCTACTTAGCCCAAATGAAACCCTTATATTAAAACAAATCATCAAAATTTAATTGATATATATGGTATAGTTTCATTAAAATATTTATTAAGAAATAATTAAACCTTGTTGTGGGGGAAATGTGATATAGGGTGTGTATGTATAGGTTTGGTGGGTGGAATTTTATGGAATATAGTTTTGAAGATTAAATTTTTCTGTAATCATAAGTTCTCCACTACTCCCCATAGTGCCCAATTACCTCCCCTAATGATCCACTATAATGGTTAGTTCCAAAATTATAGATAAAGAACGAACTTGGTAGTGTTCATTCATTCTAACATATATATATATATGTATATGATTTCACATTTACTGTATTTCACCCTATTTTACAAGTATTAACATATTTTACTATATTTTTAAAATACCAATTTTCTCTTATTAGATTATTTTTATCGTATTGATCATAAATTTACAATCCATTTTATATATTTAATCAACTAATTATGTAAATTTTATCTTTTGACTAAGTTTTATGCATTCAACAAATAATTTGAATCTAAAAAAACATTCCTTAAAATATAGATTACGCGTTATTAATATTTAATCCTTAGATATATTATACCATATAACATAATAATAAACATAGTGGGTGAGGAGTGTAATGGTGGTACTTCAATAAAGTTAATTAACCACTATTGATCTGTTTGTAACTTTTACTAACATGAACTTCTTATGTTGATGATTTCACTTAAACTTCAATTATTTAGGTTCTTCTTTGGCCTTGTTAGGGGAAAAACCTAGTGTTCCTAAAAACTTAATAATAATTTCTATGTTTTATTTATAAGGGATGATTCTACTAGGAAAATCTATGGTTTACCCCTACTTTATTAGTAAAATATTTTCATTACCCTTAATATATATTAATTATAATGATCATTTCATAGAGACTATATCATTAATGGATATATAATTACGATATTTACACTAACCCCTTATAAATTCATACATACAAAACAAAAAATTGATAAATATTTTTTTTAATATATTGATTTCATGACTTCTCTTATTTTTCTTGTGTATTATACTTGTTATTTCAATGTTTTTTAATAGAGAATACATTCCACGATTTATCTACATTTTAATTGTATTATTTATTTATTTTTTCATTTTCCATTATTATTTTTAACAGTTTAAAAAATGTTCATTTTTTCATTTTACCACCAAATTTTGTAATCAAATGTGTTTATTTATTTCTACAATTTATCATAAATTACATTACCTTCATATAAAAATTTCATCCTTAAATGTATAAATCATTCCATAAACCAATACTGAAAATTGGTTTCATCCCATCCTATGGTCCCAATGTTTCCCCCTCAAATTCGTGATTCCTCACCAGTAAATTCATCCAATTCCATATCACTAACTCTATAATATAAAAAATATAATTTTATTATTCATTTTATAAGAATTTTGGCTCCAACATAACTTAATTAAACACTAAAAAATTTAAAGGGTTTGTTATTTAATTCCTTATAAGTGATATATGGATGAAGAAATGCATTTGTGATATATTTAGTTGAATTTATAAATGATATATTCCATAGTTTCTATCCAATATATTATTTCAATTGGTCCAATTCACCTTGGACATAACATTTTTCTCTTCCCAAAACACATACAACTTTTGTATGAATATTTTCTTAGGATGATATAGTCCCCTAATTATATATCAAGATCCTTACCCAGGTTATTGACAAAACTCTTTTGTCTACATTACACCTCTATGGTATTGTTATGGATATATTTTACTTTGTTTAAAATCTCTCTCATGATTTTTGGACCTAATAAATTACATTCTCCAACTTCATCCCCGCAAAACAAAGTCTGACATATCCTTCTATACGCGGCTCCATATGTTTCCATTTACATACAATGGTGTTTACTATTAGTATTTGAAATCTATACAAGAATCAAATACTAATCCGAAAATATATGTAATTAAATATATACAATCCCTATCATGTCCTATAATGATTGGTTAGTTTTTTCAAACAATCCATTAAACTATTTATGATAGGCTATACCATGACTAAGTTGTACACATACATCCTCATGAAGACTCCGTGAAAATTTGGATGTGAATCATGAATCCTGATTAGATATTACTCATATGGGTGTACCATGGTTTCTTAAAACTATATTTATATTCACCATATCATGAATCTCTATATGAAAATCTTATTTAATCTTTTTTAAATGGGATTACATTCCGTGATGATCTAAAATGGAACATATTTCATAATTCCCCATAGATTAATTATAATTCCATATAATGTAATCCACTCTAATATTATTCTACATCCACACTTGTGTAGGTAAAAATTTATTAATTCCCCTAGGATGTTTTCTTTTAGCCTTCACTTGTTTTCATTCTATAAATCTTATAGTAGAATATATAAACTCTCAATTCATATTTTCTCATGAGAAATGATCTTTGATATCCCTATATATTTTGTAGTTTCCCATATGTATAGAGAAATTTTATTTATGGCCATAATCTAAAAGATCAATCCCCAACTAGGAAATTTATTGAATACATAAACTCATTCCAATCCTTCAAAATCTATCTGCATCCATTATAGGTTTGGTACCTTTCTTTTTCTCATATCCTCTATATTATTTTATAGGGCCCTATCATCACATTAGTATTAATAATCATATCTAAAAATGAAGGATGGTTAACTAAATATAATTTTATGGATGATTCACCTTCAATTATAATTCCCAGATTGATTTTTATCAAATCCTTATGAATTTTGTCATTCTATACCTTCATCACTAATATAATACGATACATTTTTTTACTTAATGCATCATCAATTTTTTTTCTTAATAGGAATATAATGTAAAAAAGAATCATAATCATTGAGTATTTTTAACCATCTCCTTTTCCTTTGATTAATATCATTATATCTATGATATATTTTTAACTCTAATGGTTGTAGAGTGCAACAAATATATCTTCAAAGATATAGTGTCTCCATATAATTATGGAAAAGATCATTGTTTACTACTCTAAACCATAAGTTGGGTAATTAATCTCATTGGGTTTATATTTTCAAGATGCATAATGCAACACTATATCATATTACATGAAAAAAATTATGATCTTTCTTTAATGAACCTCAAAAAATAAAATACCATTTGTACCTGATTAAAGGGTTAATACATTCTAATTTACCAATATACTATTTAATCTATCAAATAAAACATCACATTCCTTTTTTTCATTTGAATTTGATCCCTTTACATATTAAATTAGTTATGTTATTCGGTAATTGAACATTGTCTTAAAATAAATCAATAATATCTTGTTAATCTAACAAAACTACATATTTCTATTATTTTTTTGGGTCTTTAACACTAATTATAATATTTTTTAATAAGTACCAACTAATATACAATATTATGATACGATATATCCAAGGAAAGAAACATGTTGATGTAAAAATTCATATCTACTAAATTTTATATTAAAATATTTTTTACTTATAACATTAAAAAAATTTAAATTAGTTTCATGCACCTCATAACCATTTTAGTATAGTATAATATCCTAAAAAATACCATTTTATACTTATGAATATAATCATTGAATACTATGTTAATTTAATCATTAAACACAAAGGGTTATTCTAATTTAATTTTAACAAATGATAACTATAATGAATTTGAGTGTTTGAGATGTATTAAAAACAATATATATTATCAATGATGAATTAAATTTGTTAAAATGATTAATTATTATTTATATTTATTCTAATGGTTCTTGTTCAATCACAACATAACATTATTGAATCATCATTCTTCATCATAAATAAAAATGTTCTCCCCTTGGTGAAACACATCGTTATTTGGAAACCTTATCAAATAAGTCTTGTAATTTATTCATTAACAAAAATAAATCTAGTTAAGACATTATATATACCTCCATACTTACTTTTTATGGATATTATTATAGTACATAAATATAAATAAATTCAAACGCATTCCAATCACGGAAGTCTTAAATAGTGGAACCCATGATAATTACCTCTAATCTGGTTATCCCCAATGGGAGGAAAGGATCTAAGACTAGAAAAATATAAAATTAAATCTCATTGTGTCCCCTTAGATTCTAGTAAATCATAAATGACATTATCTTCATGCCACATATGTATGATATTCATGCGATTTCTCACGATCCCTTGATCCTTTGAATTGTGTACATAATTGGCCAAGGAATGGTACCAATTCCACGAAATGTATTGTAAATAATCAAAGAATTTGTCTTAACTGATCAAAAAAGAATATTTCTCTAATTTCAAATGCATAGTCCAGTGATCATTTCTTGATCTTTAGAATTTATGAATTCTCTTCTTCCCAAGTTAGTAGAAAAAACCAAGATGACTGAACCTCGCTTATCCCAGATCACCCATCCGCCTCACATAGCACCCATAAGGATTGAACAATATCTTATTAGTTTTATTACTTAAATAATAGGATTATAGAATACCCACCACCCCTTTTACAAACAATTGTTCATAATAGTGGAGGAATTAGAGGCCTACTGTAATCTTAGGGAATGATCCATCTCCTGGTTTTTGCATAGCCTTTATAGATCCATTAACAAATTTGTTGTTTAAAATGTTATAAATATTTGTGTACATGTTCTTTATTTTTTCCTCAAATCATTCCTTATTTTTCAGATACTCCAGTAGCCCATGTTGGGAGTTATGCTTCTAGATTGCATCTCTATGACATGATTACCCATACCATGTAACCACCATAGGAGAAATCTCCCACTCATTGATTTAAGGAAATTCATCCTATTTAATGCCCAAAACATAGTCCATACTGACCTCACACATTCATTTTAAAAGAATAAATGATCTTATGATTCATTTTTTTTACTATAACATAGAAATCTTGGGTCATGAATAACCTCTAGATGTTGAATATTCTCCACCATGTTAATTTTTTATTACACACCATAATAGGAAGTTTATTTTTTTAGAATATCCTTTCACCACAATGTGTCTCTCAATACATCAAGATCATCATGATCACTTTTTAGTCTAATAAAATCCTTAATAATGAATACCCATGAATAATAACCCATTGAGACACACTAATATGGTTCTAATTTTAACATAATGTTTCCAAAATGGACCCATTAATCCTCATAAAGGATTTAATTAATAAATATGGTACAATATCTAGATACTTTAAATGTTATTTACAGATTTGGGCAGCATGGGAATCCTAGCTTGGTCTTGACCCAATTTTTCTTCCAAAACATGATGTCTCCCCTTCCAAAGATCCATTGAGTATTCTATTAGAGATAAGAATTTATGGCTGAATCATTTTATAGTTCTCTAATGGTCGTACTCTCTCTATATTCATATCATTCATGTATTTGGATTGCATGCACCTTCCCCAAAGGGTATTCCCCATGATAACCTCCCATGAAATCATGGCATGTAATCCCTTCCTGGTCACAGATATAGTCCTTAAGTTGAGTCCCCCCTTGGATAAAGGATGTTCTATCATACTCCTTTATCCCCATTGATGTTTTCATTCCAACCAAAAATCCCACAAGAAAGAAATAATCAATCTCTCCACATAGGATATTAATTTCATTGAAACTTTTGGAATATAGGGGACAAGAATTAGTATTGATACAAAAACACTATTGACATGGGTAATTATCACTCCAAATGATTGGGAATTTTTCTTCCAATTCAATATAACCCCATGATTATATCAGCTACCTTATAAATTTAATGAATTCTGAGTTTTCTCATAGAAAATAGGGCTCCAAAATACTCTAACGGAAATATCACTCTCCGTATATCCAACCTACTCCCCACATTCATGAATATTGTATCTGAACATTTTTTCACCATATAAATTAATCTTTTTTCCCAGTTCACCACTTTCCCAATCCATTTTCCATATTCCCCTAAATCTTCATTGAATCTATGGATCAATATATTACTGAAATTAAAAAAACTAATTGTATCATATGTGAGCATCAAGTGAGAAATACCTCTAACTATATTTATATTATGGTATGGGATAATTATTCCAATTTCAATTATTTTTATTAATATATCTACATAGCACACCCTGGAGGGGATTAACATGGTTGGGGAGAGCGGGTCCCATTTCCTCAACAACCACACTACCTTCCAAAATACATATTATTTTTCAATTAAGGTTGGGGATAACCATGGTGAGATAAATCATCGAAACAAAATTTCAATTACCCATGAGGAGAACTATATGCCAACTAGAACTCTTAAAATGAAATCCTATTCGACCATGTCATAATCTTTGTTCATGTCCATCTTAATGACAGTGTTAGGACCACATGTTTTTTATTAATGTCACCATTCATGTCATGTGATAAACCAATTGTTCCTTATATCATAAATCCATTAATGAAACCATGTTGTTTATCAGAGATCCATTTTGGTAGGTCGACTATTATCCATTGATTAAGGATACAGTCCAACACCATATATGAAAAATTACACATACATATTGGATGAAATTGATTGAGTGAATTTGGATAATTAACCTTTTGTATCATCACTATAATCAAGGAATATGAGATATGATGAAGGTTTCCCCAGTGGATGTATTACTACACTTCTTGCACTATATCCCACATAAACATTTCCAACACATCCCTATAGTAGGATCATGGAATGTCTTTTGGGCCCAAAAAAAATTTTAGATTAAGAGGCCATATTGAATCAAAAATATACCTCTCATCTGGAATGGCCTTCAGTCTATCATTATCCCGTTATGTGACCCTATGTGGAATAACATTAAAAATCTAGAGAGTACCCCTTCAATATCCTTTTTCATGAATGAGTTAGTTCATTCTAGAATGTATTTGAAGATCTCATCCTCCATTAACCCCACCACATCATGATCATTCACGTATAAAAAATCCTCCATGATAAAATTGGGTCTCCTGAAATGATGTTTTTATTTGATACATGCAAGAAAATAATCAGTGTTATGATCACCTCCCGAAAGCCATTTTTCCCTCGATCATTCACAAGCAAGGATATCATGTTTCAATATCGTGTTAGGCCGAACTTCTTCAATATTCTGTAGCATGAAGAATATGACCTCATACCCTTTTTTGTCAAAACTAGTCTCCATATTTTCTATCTACCTACTAACCACATCTATATCCTATCCGTAGGGTGGGGGAGATTTTACTCCATGTTTGAAGGTCACCTCTAATACAGTAAAGCTTATTGTGAAGAATCATCCATCGGTGTTCCTGGGAGGGATTTTCCCTTGACTCCGTCACAACAACGTAGAATCTTGTGTCTTCCATTTTCAAGTGAGTAAAATGTAAACACTCATCTATATCATTTATAAAGAAAAAGTATATACTCAGTAGTGAGTGTTCTGATAAAATGCATACACATTGGGATATCTTGATGTCTAGGTAGGAAGATATGGCCTTACCATTCACCAAACAATGAACGGGATGACACTAGGCCTGATATCAGTCTCTCTTATTATTACACTATGTAAACTAATACCTAACATTTACTGTGCCCATGATCTCATTTATTGTCACAAACAACGAAAATTCTTGGATTTACCTTTAGGAAAAACAACCACCCCCTTTCTTCTACTTCAGAGTTGCCATAACATTGAAATATCTACTTTCTATCTATAGAGTGTCTTCCGAGAAGAAGGATCAAAGGTATAACAACAGAGAATCCTAAACATACACATTACATTTTGAATATAAATATAATAATATGATGTATTGGACCCCTAATGAGATCCTTGTGTTAAAAAACTTATCATATGAAGAAATTAGAGCAACTAAAACATTATTCTTCTAAAATAACTAGACATGTATATTAATTGGATTAGCATACATGAAACCATACACACTTATTCTCTGAAAACACCTTGATTTTAGAAGTTTATTATTTTGGTTCAACAATATCTACAATTTAAATGGAATTAGTGTTATGTTCAGTCAAAATAAAATTACATTTTACCCATAATCTTATCGCATGGTAAATCTATATGAGCAGCGAAATCATCGCGAACATACCCATCTATCTTTGAACCTAGACCCATGACCATAAGAAAACTCAAACAAAAAATAATCCATCATTCCATTAGACTAAGATATAGTACAGACTACTTGTCGCTTCCTTAGAGAAAACACCATTAGAGAACAAACCTAGTGCACTACATCCTGTGACAAGACACACTTACTGGACATTGAGGAGATACATGCCACCCTCGGAGATGGGGATCAGATTACTGGAGAAGGGGTAATTGCTGATGATTCTTAAGAAAGATGGGAAATTCATGTCCTTGGATGTTACGCCATTGGTAGAAACTTGGTGGTTACAGATAAAAAAGATCATAATACCATTCAATCATTCCCTCAACATGAAGAGGCACCCTCATTTGAAGATGTTTCTCCAGATCCATCTCAACGCACAACCTGACCACCACTGTTTCCCTGAGATGCAGAGTCCAGTCATCAATGTAAAGAAAGGATACCAAGGAGACTATAATACCCAATAAGAATCTTAGGTTCTTAAATGAGAGAAGCAGGCATGGTAGAGATATACATACCGCATCACAGGAGGAGTCTCTACCGGTATGGGATTCCATCCACCACTTGAATAAGTTGAATCTGCACCTAGACATAAATCTAGAATTTTTTCACCATTCCTTCACAATGTACACTATTGAAACCAATACTATAATGGAATATTCTCAATTAAAATATGAAACAATAACTGAGAGGAACAATCCCCATGAGTTTAAAAAATCTTTGAACAAAGATAATGAATGTTTGTTTATTCCAAACCTTGCCACTAAGGTCTATTTTAGTTGAGCCATCGCATCCCTGAAAGATATATTCAGAACTAATATGACAAAAAATCCACCTTCTAAATAAGAAATTGAAACCATGGGGATCTTTAGAAAAATATCGGATGATGACATATGAGAAGGTGGGTGTGGATGAAGAACATCCTTGAAGGAAGGCTCTTGGAGTGACCTAGAGCCTTTTAGAGGGGTGACCCATTCACGAGATGAGAATGTTACAGAAAAGAAGATCTTTCCAAAAAACTAGGAACTGGATAACCATCTGATGCCAGATCAGGAAGAAAAGTAGGAACCAGAGCCATAATATATGTTGTAATAGATATAGGTTTTTCATTGGGGAAAAGATTAATAAATAATTAATGTTATCAATGATAGTAAATTCATGGAAATTTATCTCTAAATACTATGTCGGTTACATCCACCACTACGGAACACTACAAAAGAATGAAATATTTAAAAAATCATAGGCTCAAGGACATGACCCCACAAATTTCTCCTTGCCCCAACAAAACACATTCCACCCCACCATCAACTATGGGGTGGAAATGTATATGGAAATATATAAATAAATTCCTACATAATGGATACATATTCTATTATGAAAACCTATTTAACCTTAATATATTGAATTCAACCCAGTTATTCCCCAATGATTTCACTAATATCAGTTACTATGGTTATTTCTTTAAATTATTTAGGTAAATAAAACCCCCCTTGAAAAAAAAAGTAATTCTATACATCACAAATTCTAACATATTTATAACAAAATTAAATTTTATAATTAAAGATCCAATCAATCACCAAAATTAAAATAAAATAATCCAGAGGAATAATGATTATATTTTCACCTATAAAACAACCATGAATCTTAATTTAATCATTTGTGTATATCAATTTTTAAATAATAGTAACACATGGTTTTATAATTGATAAATCATTCCTTAATGTAACATGGGATGACTAAATATTCTTTTAAAACATGCATGATATAATAGAGTGTATAGATCTAGGATTAAATAAAGTGTTATATCTCTTTGAATGTATAATAAAAGTACCTACTATAACATTATTTTTAGCTTTAACATTATACATTGATATTAAAAAATCAGATCCTTGATCAACAATACAATTATATAGTTGATTCCATTGGAATTTGGTGCATTTTTGAGTAAAATCCCATTTCCTAGCAATACAGACATTGAACTATATCGAAATCTCCATTTACATTTTACTCACGAGCTAGATAAACTTTCTCTAAATAATTAATTTATACACCCAATCCACTTATGTATATCGTGGTGTTTTTTTCAATATTTATTACATATAAGGAACTATAGTTTTCCGACCACTTAATTTCCAATGGTTTTTTCTGCATGATAATAAACCATCCTCTTATTCCCATGATTCAATTAATAAATTTATGATTTTAATCATTACTTCTCTATATTAAAGGATGTTTTTACTCTCTCTTCATAAGTTGGAAACATTTGAGATATTAATCAGTATTGATGACTTGGATTTAAACCATAAATGAAATGATCAATATTTCTTTCTAGATTGTTTACATTATCTGTGACATATGTTTCTAACCATATGAAATTAGACTTACACTCATCTACTG